>OX467712.1:6606441-7816441 GCA_950111635.1 Agelastica alni | reverse complement strand
TTGGAATTGAGCTGTTGTGAGTATTTTGCAATTGATGAATACAAAATGTACTATAATAATAGTAAAATAAATAAATCAGACGGAGTAGTAATGTACATTCACAATAGTGTTGAGGAAGATACTACCATATTTGAAGTAAACAAACTAAAAATAATTAACTCTTGCATAAAACTACTAAATAATAAAACAATAGAGATCTCAGCAATTTATAGATCACACGATTTACCAAAGGCAGAATTTATTCAAAATATAAATGAATATATAAATGCAAAAAAGAAGATTAAAAATCATTTAATAATAGGTGACTATAATATAGACCTTCTCACAATTGATAGCATCAGTCAAGAGCTATTAAACATCTTTCTTGAGAATGGCTATACTCCTGGATTTCAAGGAATAACTAGACCATCTAATGACAATAATTCTGGAACATGTATAGATAATATTTTTGCTAAAACTGAAAGCATTACTAGTAAAACTGCAAAGATAGTAAGCTCATTTACCGATCATTACCCACTGCTCATATCTATTAACAAAATTAAAAATTTAAAACAACCATCTGCACCCAAACTGATTAATTATAAAAAATTACAAAAAGTTGCTAAAGAAGAAAACTGGAATGACATCCTTATGATAGAAAATCCTAATACTGCGATTGATGAATTAATCACGAAAATAAAATATTGCGTTAAGCTATCTGAAAAGAAACAGAATACAAGAAATTCACGAAAGCAACTACCCAGGAGTAACTGGATTACCAAAGCAATAATAATATCCTGTAACAACAAAGAAGAATTATATAAAATATGGAGAGCGGCTCCTGATAATATACAATCCAAATCAATATACAAAAAATACCTAAAAATATTGAATAAGGTAATATTAAATGCAAAATTATTGTTTGATACGAAAGAAGTAGAAAAGAGAAGTAATAACATAAAAAAATTATGGAGTTTCATTAATTCTAAAGTGGGTAAGAATGGTAACGTAGGAAATACTATAAAATATATATATGATGACAAGAAGCAAAAAATAACCGATTCTCACGAAATAGCTAATAAAATGAATACATTCTTTTGTAACATTGGGAAAGATCTAAGTGATAAAATAGTTCAACCAGCTAACGCCAAAGATAAGCCGACGTCAAGAAATTTAAATTCTATCGTCTTCCAATGGACTACAGTACAAGAAATATCGAATATATTAAATAAAATGGAACTCAAAAATGGAGGAGTTGACAATATAAATGTCAAAACATTAAAAGAATTACAACAATTTATCTTGGAGCCCCTAACATACATAATAAATATGTGCATCGATAGATCGGTATGGCCAGAAGCTCTCAAAAAAGCTGAAGTTATACCCATCTACAAAAACAAGAGTAAAAGTGACACTTCAAATTACAGACCAATCTCATTGATATCAAATCTGGCAAAAATTTTCGAAAAAATAATCTACAATAGAATTTTAAGTTTCATAAATAAACACAAGATAATCACAGATATGCAATATGGTTTTGTAAAAAGCAGAGGAACAAAAGATGCTCTGCAACATATAAGTAATATAATATACAGCAATCTTGACAGAGGTAGTCCGATGGCCGTTACTTTTCTCGATCTAGCCAAAGCATTTGATACTGTAGATCATAATATCCTGCTGAAGAAGTTATACAACTATGGTATTAGGGGTACACCTTATAAACTAATAGAGAACTATCTTGAAAACAGGCAGCAGAGAGTAAAGATAAATGGAATCATCGGAAATTACCAGGAAGTAAATACAGGAGTCCCTCAAGGAACAATACTCGGACCACTTTTATTTATACTATACATCAACGATTTGCTAATAAATATGCCGCTAAATTCTATAATATCATATGCAGATGACACCGCAATAATATCAATAGACAAGAATTGGAGTGGGGTCGAAAAGAAGATGAATAGCTATCTGACTGATGTCGCAGCTTGGTTAGCATCAAATAAGTTATCACTAAACATTGAGAAAACAGTATATATTACATTTGGAAACTACTGTGATAGTGTGCCAACAAATTTTAATGTAAAAATAAACGGTAACAAAATTAAAAGGGTCAATGAATGTAAATATTTGGGATTGATTTTTGATTACAATATGAGATGGGAAAAACATATTAGATATGTTATTAGTAAGACAAAGTACCTAACTTTTATATTTTATAAATTATCTAAAATAATGTTAACGGAGACTCTAAGAATGATTTACTATGCTTTATTCCATAGCATAGCAAGCTATGGTATCTTGGCATGGGGTGGCGCGTACACAAACATTTTAGATTTACTGCAAAGACTGCAAAATAGATTAGTTAAAACAGTGAATAAAAATTGCTTTATAATGGAGAAAAACCCCTTACGTATTGACCAAATATTTATCTTTGAATCTATTATATATCACTATGATAATTTAAAAAAGAAATATTTAGAATCTGGAAGTAGAACTAGAGAAAAACAAATACCTATCCCTTTGATGAAAAAGGAAGTTAGTAAAAAGATGAGTTATTATACAGCTGTGTTCAACTACAATAGACTACCAAAAGATTTAAAAAATGTTTATAATATAAAATATTGTAAAACCAAATTTAAAAAATGGGTTACAGACAACTGTTGATAAGTTGTTGCCCTTAATATATGAAATTATATATAATTCAGCAATATTAATTATAAAAATGTGGCAATATCTAATATATAATGCGTTAAAAATGTCAATAAGTAAATATTATATTGTTAGATATAAGTTTAGTCTATAAGTTTTTATATTAATTCTTACAACCGGACCAACGAACAGGTAACTGCGTTTACCTCTGTTGGATTTACTTACTTACATAAATGTAAATGTAAATTTTACTGGTTCAATAAATAAATAAATGATATTGTTAGTTGTTTTCGTCATACTGATGCTTTACTATTTGCAGATGATTTAAAGTGTTTCAAAATTATTAAAGGTCATGAGGATGTTGGAGTATTGCAATCAGAATTGGATAACCTGTCTGAATGGTGCACTCTTAATGGTAAGGATCTTAATGCCAGTAAATGTCACATAATTCACTTCTGTCGCACCCAGCACTTAATCACACTACATAAATGGTTAACTGCTAGGTACAGTCAATCAGATAAGGGATTTAGGAGTAATTCTCGACAAATCACTCACCTTCAACAACCACATCACTTCTGTTGTAAGAAAGTCCATGAAAATGTTGGGTTTCGTTAAGAGAACTACTCGTGATTTTACTGGTGTTAGTTCAATTAAACTTTTTGTATTTTTCGTTAGTCAGGTCACATCTTGATTACTGTTCTCCTCATTAATTAGTTTACATTAGGAAACTCGAACATGTCCAAAACAACTTTTTATGTTACATTGCATTTACGCTACATGCCTATCAAGACTATGAGGTGTGGCTGCAACAGCTGCGAATCTGCTCTCTTGAGAACCGTAGGAAACAGAGAGATCTTACATTACTTTTTAAAATCATAAATGGTACATGTAACTGTCCTCAACTCTTGAGTAAAATTAGTCGACTAGGACTACAAGGCAGAGTCGAACATTTTACATACCAATTAATTATGCATTTCACACATTTCTTCCTAGATCTATGAGACTCGCAAATTCACTGGAGAACCTTCCACTTTTTGATATCTTTATTAGCAAATTTATTAATATATTTGTGATTTGAATGTTCAGTAATTTATATTTTACCACTTCATGATATCTGTATATATGCTTTATAAACTATGTATATACATTTTAGTGTTTATGTCGGAATTTATGTATATTGTACGATTTTCTTCTTGTTATTTTTATTATATGTATTTTTTTTTATTATATGTAATTTAAAAGGGCTTGCCCGTCAATAAATAAATAAATAATTTCCAATCTCTATTTCGACCAATATGCAACTATCAGATTAAATAATCAACTTTCAAAAAGCTTTGCTGTACAGAGAGGTGTACGACAAGAATGTGAACTGTCTCCTATCCTATTTAACACCTATTCTGACAGGCTTCTTTTTCTTCCTTTTTGACTTTAGGCGAATCGCCTATTGCTCTGCCTATTGCCTATTGCTCTGCATTCAGGTTGTCGCTCCATCTCTTTCGAGGACGTCCTACGCTCCTGCGCCCCCGTGGTAATTTATCACAAGCAATTTTTACTTTTCTCCTGTCGTCCATCCTATTTATGTGTTCATTCCACTCTTTTTTTCTGTTTGATACCAAACCATTAATGTCTTCTAATCCACATGTACTTCTTATACTTTCATTTCTTTCCCTGTTAAAAAGTGTTTTACCAGTAATTCTGCGGAGTACTTTCATTTCGGTTGTTTCTAATAGTCGTTTAGTTTTCGATGTTTCTGGTCTAGTTTTTGCCGTATATGTTATGATAGGTCTTACTGTTGTTTTGTAGATTCTAGTCTTGGCCTCAATTCCTATGTGTTTATTGCACCATATTCTACTATTCAAACACCCTGCTGTTCTTGTTGCTTTCGGTGTTTGTTCCCTTACTTCTGCCTCAACATCGCCAAAGCCCGAGAGTTCCACGCCGAGATACTTAAATTTCATTTCCTGCTGAATAACTTCTCCATCTACCTCCAGTTTAGATCTCAATGGTGTTTTTGATGTCATACACTTTGTTTTTGTGGGAGATATTATCGTGTTAAGGGATTTAGCTGTACGATTAAATGA
This sequence comes from Agelastica alni, assembly GCA_950111635.1. Lineage (NCBI taxonomy): Eukaryota > Metazoa > Arthropoda > Insecta > Coleoptera > Chrysomelidae > Agelastica > Agelastica alni. Next base: position 7,811,732 of record OX467712.1, on the reverse strand, counting down.
GTGTAGGAATCTGCAAGTCGTCTTCGTTCTCTGCTATCAGCACGGCGTTGTCAGCATAGCACTAGATTCCTGAAAATGGTCGCAAAAAAGGTAGACCTATCGTGTGGGCCGTGGGCCCGCACTGCGACTATTAGAAGAGGGAGGGATTATAGAAAGTAGATGATTGTGGACCCGCTTTTTGAAAAGTTGCAAGTCATAGTTCTCTGGAAGCTTGTTCCATTCCGTAGCAGCGCTGTAAAAGAAGGATTTTTGATGGAGATTGGTCCTTGTAGTGTCAATCTTGAGAGTAAATGGATGAGACTGATCAGCGAATTCCAGAGGTTGGGTTCTCTCCAAAGGAAAGAATCCCTACAAACCGATGTGTTGAGTTGAACCACAAATGAATGGGCCGCGAGTGTCTGCCGAGTTGCTTGAGAAGGCACGAGCCCAGCCAACTGATTAGAGCATCCTCCGTAATAGTAACGATAGAACAAAGACTAGTTGCTTACATTTCTTCTATTGTGACATGTGTAAGTTTATCTCTACCACTGTAAATAAATTAGAGCTACCAAGAAAAATACGTCTTTATCGAACAAAATAACCTGCTGGCTATAAGAATGGGACTGTAATTGGAGGAACCGAAATAAATGAGAAATAGCTACCTCGCCGTCTTGAACTATGGTGTCCATAGCTTCCCTAACTATCAGTTCAAACACTCTCGGTTGATGTGCTGGCGTTATTATGTCCTTCATAAGGATTTGCTCGAATTGCATCAATCTGTGTAAAGCTATAACCGATATCAAGTAATTCTCCATTTCTTGCTCGTTATCCAGCTCTTCGCCGGTGTAAGATGTATCTAAAATAAATGCATGAATGTTATTTCTGTACTGACCATAAAAACCATTAAACATTTGTTACAAACCTAAATGGGAGGCTCTCCTAGTTCCTAGAGACAGACCGGTGGATTGTTCTAACGTATGAGAAGCTTTTAGAAACATTTTGTTCGCTTTCCTTTCGAACACCTGACCTATTCTTCGCGTCGAGGGTTTTCTGGAAGCTTCATGCCTATTAGGAAATTTAGATTTCTAAAAAAAACAAAAGAAAAACTATTTACTGTGGAAGCACGTATTCATAAAAGAATAATTGATAAAGTATTGGCAACATTAGGTTCAAGTATAATAAAATACAAGGGATAAATTTTCCATGGCGTTCGTCACACAAATACAAGTGTAATGCTAAGAATATTATTGTGTATAGAATATTTTATGAATATACGGTGGTTTCGGATTATCGTTAGAAACTCGATACCAGTATTCAACTGTACATTTAAGAAGTACGAAAGTAAATTCCTTTAATATTTTTAAACAAATTTCGTAGGTAACGAATTTTATTTTATAAGGGACTTTTTGTTTGTTTGTTAGCACGGTTAATTTTTCAACCAAATCTGTTCTTAATTACTTTATTTATTGTACATAATAGGAGAGGTGGGTAGGTAATCCAAATTTCACTAATTAACTAAGCTATTTAGCTTTTTGGCTTGTTGATTCATTTTTGTTAGATTTCTAGAAAAGTAATTAGTAATCCTGGGTTATCATTTGTTTATCTGGACGAAACTTGGATTATTGCTAAAGGTAGAACAAAAAGAATTTGGCAGGACGATAACATAAAGTCTATAAAACACACCGACGGTGAAGGAAAAAGATAGAGGAATGGTGGGTTCGTGAAAACCTCATCGAAGCAGTTAATCCTGTTATCATTTACCGATTATAGTGTATGTGTATGTATCTGACAGCGATGTTTTTGAGTCAAAATTACCGCTCCAAGAAAGACAAGGTGAGTGGACATTTTATTTTTAAGGATTCTCTCGCGCGAAATAATTAACTTTTTTATTTTATGCAATCAAAATTCCAGATCACTGTCCATCTCACCTACAGAGTGATGTAAAAAAAAAATATAAGGTAGATTTCTCCAACTGCATCAGACAGTTTGAGGACAGTGTACAGTCCACAAATGTTTTGTAAATTGACTGTTGTAAGAACAGTTATAAATCTTCGATACTGTTTTTTGTAAACTTAATACCGTTGGTAGTAAGTCACCGTGTATTATTCTCTTAGTAGGATACTCTCAGTATGATACTATGGCGCTAACTATGTTATATTAGTAAAAGTGCTAAAGTACACGTAGTTGCCAACTCATTCAGTTTCTACTTTTTCTAACAAATCACAAGCAAATATAGTTAGCCCAAATGTTGAATTTTAACGAGTGTTCTTAGTTCCGTTATACTTATATTTCTTATTTGCAATAGAGAAAATCACGTAACGCGAGATGGCGCTGTCAATGACAAAATATCAGATCGAGGTGTGAACAAGAAGAAAAAATATTCTGTCATTTGATCACTTGTAAAAACAAAGTTTTTATTGAAGGGAATTTTAGTATCTCAGATATTTCAGTTGATTTTTTGTGTTAAACTATTGGAATGAAGCTGGATTCAAGGTTTGTTTTCAACGTTTCAGTTTTATTGTCGCTGGATTTTTTTTAAATGCCAGTAAATACTAGGTGTGTCCAAGCATCAATTTTGGTTTGTTTTCGAAGTTTTTCAGTTCTGTTGTCGCTGGAATTCTTGTTGCAATGCCTATGAAAGTCGAAATATCAATTTAGAACATATTGTATTATGTGGGTGAACGTGTTCGACCAATTATGGAAGGTGAAGAGGTTTTTAAGGCGGGTCACATCATTTTATGTGGAACTGACGGTCTCAATGAAAAAATTACAAAAAGTTTATGCATGAGAATCTCTACAGTTCTACAATCACCCACATGAAATTACCATTAAGCTAGATGAGACATGGGTTTGTGAATGTTCCTGTAAATCAGGTTTAGGGGGATATCAAACTTACCAATGAGAAAATCATCTTTCACAAAGTGCCTGCTGCAAAAAAACCTAAACTCTGAGATAGGTTTTCCTATCTTTAAGATTATCTTCCATTTCTGAGCTGCCTTAGGATTCAAAGGAAATTTATGCAGATATAATCGAATTGCTATATGTAGAGCATTGTGGAACAGAGCAGCATATTTTTCGCGATTTTATCTTCATATAATTTTTTTAATCCTTTGCATTTTCGGATTTTGTAGTTTATTAACACTAATTCTTAACAAAATATCGTTCAAATATAACACTTTCAATGCTTAAAATAATATATAAAGTTCACTTTTCACCCATATAAACAAATGGAGTTTATTTTGTTGTTCACACCTCGATAAGTTCATACGATTAATAATAAATGTCGCCCAGTCCGTGATTCTTCCCTATCTCAATCAGATCGAAAATGTTTTGAAGATTGGCCAAGTCAAGAGTACCAACAACCGACGAGCGTGTACGAGAGCACTGATGAAAGTAGATGAAGCAAAGATGTGTGTAAGAACCGTAGCGGGAGTGGAAGGAAGTTGGTTTATTTACACTAATTTTTCACAAAATATTCAAATATTACGCTTTCAATGCTTAAATTGCTCAAAATAATATATTAAGTTCACTTTTCACCCATATAAACAAATGGAGGTTGATTTGTTGTTCACCCCTCTAGAAGTTCATACGATCAATAATAGATGTCGCCCACTCCGTGATTTTTCCCGATTCTTCTACGTACATTTTGTCATATACAAACAAAACCCAACTTAACACAACCTTAAATGTTAGCAGAGACAAACTGACATCAAAGAGGTTAAAAACCCAATATTATTTTTTTATATATTCAGTGGATTTCTTACCAACATGGGTGAACTTGTGGTACCGTGGACGCTTCCGCCGCTCACGGATTTCTGATGGTTCCTCAACATGGTCAGAGATCTCTGTAAGACGCTACCACGTACTTTTCCGTACACAGTTAAATATTCATCTCTTCCGTTATCTAACAACCAATTAGCTATCTGAATTAATTGAGATTTCGTCTCGTCGGGAATTTGCTTAGGCATTATCTTCACTTCTTTGCTGGAGGTATCTGAAGCAAATTTAAATTCATCGAATAATTATGTTTATTTCGTCTATTTTGAATATTGAAGAGGTGTGAGTAATAAAAGAGTGTACTGCTTCAAAAATGGGAGCAATACTAGCTCTTAATTGAACTTTTCGACTTTTTTTACTATCGAAGTCTATTAATGGTGCCGTTACTTTTACAAAAATCAAAAGGAAAAGTCAATATTTTAACCTTTAAAATACGTTAATCAGGATAAGCGATTCGCCTCCTTGTAGACCACAAAAATATAAGAAGTAACAAAAATACGTTTTAATATCGATGATAAATTACATATTTATTGGTATACAACAAAAAGAAGCGATCAGAATTCTCGACGCACCGGCAAGGAAACATGGAGTTTTCCAGCAGAGGGTTGTAGAAGTTGTAGGATGTTGTATGTCTCTGCCTCTGTTGAATCTCGCCGTTCCTAGATTCGATGTAAAGTCTTTGATAGCTAGGGTTGGCTGGTTCGTAATTCTTTTTGCTGTCAGTTTTTTCCGAACTTACCGCCGTGAACCTCTTCATAACGTAAATTTTTTTTTTTTTATTAAAATAGTCGCAAAAAGGGTAGACCTATCGTGTGGGCCGCGGACGGCCCGCACTGCGACTATTAGAAGGGGAAGGGATTATAGAAAGGAAATGATTGTGGACACGCTTTTTAAAAGGTTGCAGGTCATAGTTCTCTGGAAAAACTGATTTTGGAAGCTTATTCCATTCCGTAGCAGCCCTGTAAAAGAAGGATTCTTGATGAAGATTGTTCCTAGTAGTGTCAATCTTGAGAGTAAATGGGTGAGACTGATCAGCGTGCCGAGTTCTTCGGCCGAATGTGGCCAATGGTGGTACAAGAGTTCTTATTTCTCTGGAGCATCTGCAATGGAAATATCTGTAGAGCAATGACTGGTCTGCAACTCTTCTTCTATGTTCTAGAAGGTGAAGGGTATCTGTGAGAGTTGAGCTGTTTATCAAGCGAATGGCTCTTTTCTGAATGGAATCCTAGAAGACGAAGAGAATGCCTTGGTGCTGAACCCCAAATGTGCGAGCAATACTCCAGTAGAGGTCGGATTTGAGCCTTGTACGTCGTCAACAGTTGATCAGGAGTAAACACTACACTTCTTGTTTGGTACTATATTGTAAAAATGTGTACAATGAGCTTACAGTTAAGAACCTCTTGTCTCTTTAAGAAAATTTTCACTGGTTGATGGCTTTTTAACTTAATTGATTTTATCTAATTATATCGCTTGTAAATTTTTTACCACGTGGTGTTTTAAAAGCTAACTTGCTCCTTCTCTCTACGAAGATGATGGACGAACTCACCGAACGGAAGTGGTCAAAATAATTTAGTAATAGCAGCGCTGATGTCAGCTTTTGCTTGTTTGGTTTGATTTTGCTTGTGACTTTATGTATGAATGGTTGCCTATAGAAAAGCGCCTAATCTCGGGAAACCAAGTGAATAATTGGTTGTCTATAGCACGCGTCTATCGGCTGTAATAATGAGGTTTTTAAATCAAGGAATGGATTGAAGGGCATTCTACAGTTGAAAAGTACGGAATTTTCAACAAGAATTCATAACTTTCGTAATATTATATTGGCCTATTATAATACTATTATCCTTATTTATTTTTTTAATAAATAATATATTTATTTATCCCGGCGTATGACACGTGGGGTGTGACATACAGAATTTCTTGAAAAATTAGTTCTCGCGCCTGCGCCGCACAATAGCTTTCGATTGAATATTCACCTTTGCACCTACGCATAAACGGCAGTCATCTATCGCATTTTCAGGAGAGCATGTCGCTTCATGTTGATCTTTTTCAAGACCTCCTACTGAAGCACAAACTGACGGCAGAGGGAACTATTTGAAAAAATAAGCCACATATTCCTCCAGAATTTTTAGAAACTCGCAATAAAGAACTATATTCAAGTCACCGTAATCTTATGTGATGATCTCCAGAACCTTCAACGTCTTTTAGACTTGGTCAACGTGATGGGTCTAAACATAAATGTCACTAAAAGTTTATGGTTTTCAGCCGTCAGCCGTATAATGATGCTGCACTGCAAATGAATGGTCAAAACATTGAAAGGGTTTCATGTTTCAAATATTTTGGTAATAACATTACAGAGCATCTTGACCCAGATAAAGAAGTCAAGTGCAGGATCGAGTCAGCTCGCGCAACCTTTCAAAAAATGAGATCGCTCTTCTGCAATCATAATCTGAATTTAAAGCTCCGCCAGAAAATGACCAAGAGCTACATATGGTATATACTGTTGTATGGGGCAGAGTTATGGATCTTAAAAGCAGCAACCATTAATCGTCTTGAAGCATTTGAAATGTGACAGGGATGCATTCTGTCCCCACTATTATTCAACATCTACTCGGATATAATCTTCAAACAGGCTTTGCAAGATAAAAACCTTGGAGTAAAGATCAACGGGGAACTGATTAATAATATTTGATATGCCGACGACACGGCCATCTTGAGCGATAGTATTCAGGGCCTTCAAGAATTGTTGGACTGTGTAAATACGACAAGAAAAGAAATGGGTCTGAAAATGAATGTCACTAAGACAAAATTTATGATATTCAGTCGCCAACCGCACGCCGGTGCTTTCCTACAGATAGACCAACAGAACATTGAGAGAGTTACCCAATTAAAATATCTTGGTTGCTGTATCACGGAAAAGCTAGACCCAGATAAAGAAATTAAGTGCAGTATTGAGACCGCTCGCACGTCTTTTCTGAAAATGAAAGCATTCTTCTCTAACGACAACCTAAACCTAAAATTACGCCAAAGAATGATAAAATGTTATATTTGGTCAGTGTTGTTATATGGAGCTGAGACCTGGACTCTAAAGGCTGCTACAATCAATCGCCTGGAAGCGTTTGAGATGTGGTTACATAGAAGAATACCCTGGACAGCTAGGCAGACCAACGAAGCAGTGTTAAATAGAGCAAATGCAGTTCTTGAATTATTTGTCACTATAAAGATCAGAAAGATATCATACCTGGGGCATGTTCAACTTATAATGAAGGGCAAAATCGAAGGCAGCCGAGGAATTAGAAGAAAACAGATGTCATGGCTGAAGAACATTCGCGAATGGTTTTTGAAAGAGAAGAAAGTATGACAAACTGTGAAGTTCTGATTAAGGAAGAAAGAGTGGAACAAGTAAATGAGTTTGTGTACTTGGGTTCAAAACTTACGAGAGATGGAAAGTATGACAGTGACATTGAGCGAAGGGTGTTGACAGGAAAACAAATAAATGGGGCACTGCTTAGCTCCATGAACAGCCAAAAATAGTCAAAAAAGGCACGTCTGGCAGAAGAAGCATGAAAATAGGATTAATGCTGCGGAGATGAGTAATCTGAGAAGTATAGACGGAGTGACTCGGTTGGATAAAGTGAAGAATAGTGAGATAAGAGAACGCTGTGGTGTAAAAGAAGATGTGATTACAAAGATAGATAAAGGAATTCTTAGATGGTTTGGACACGTAAAAAGGATGGATGAAGGAAGATTGACGAAACAAATTTGAGTCGCTCGGAAACACAATGGCCCAAACACAATGGCCCAACTGAATTTTTGCATATTTTCAGTTAGGCAGCACAATGAGTAGCATTCAAGCCTATCTTTCTATTTGTATGGAGTGGGGAACCCTAGCATGTAAATACTTAGCAACGTGACGTCTATTTGTGTAGTCCACGTGTTTGTCAAAATGACTGCAAAAATAACGCGTATGCGCGTTCTGTTGTAGAGGAGAGGAGACGCGTGGCATAGAAATACTTAGCAACGTGTGACGTCTATTTGTGTAGTCCACGTGTTTGTTAAAATGACCGCAAAAATAACGTGCATGCGTGTTCTGTTGTATAATTTCTAAAAATACAAGCGTGAAAGAAATTATAATACATTTATCACACTTTTTTTTATTCTAATTATATTAAATAGCAGTATTTTGAAAAAAAATTAGGTTTGTTTTAATAATCCTTTTTTAGCAATGAAATGTTTATTTCATTATTGATGATCCAGCATAAATATTCTGAACTTCCTTTTCCTACATTTCGCTTCTATTTTAATCAGGAGCAAAACTTTATGTCGTTTATTTTACTTCACATATGAAAATTGGGCCAAAACAATCGAGAATAGATATATTACATAAATATTTTGTTTCATTTAACATCCCGATTATTTTATAATAATGTTTCCAACAAACACACTTCGTTAGAACGGTTTAAAAATAGTTTTATAATCATAATATTTTCTAAATTATAAATCATAGTATCTTATGGAGTGGTTATCTCTTTGGTCATTGTCAAAGAAAAATAATTCCAAGTTTTGTTTGTTAATATTAACGAATAATTAACACACAGTACAAGCTGAAATAATAAAAAAAGTACGACTTGGCAACGGGTATAATCTGGGCCATACTGAAATAAAAATACTCTGCTACGCGGACGACGCCGTAATAATTGAAGAAGATGAAAACAATCTGCAGAGAATACTTCATACTTTCTACAAAACAGCAAAAAAATATGTTATGATAATCTCAACAGACAAAACAAAATGTACGACGACACACACACACACACACACACACACACACACACACACACACACACACACACACACACACACACACACACACACACACACACACACACACACACACACACACACACACACACACACACACACACACACACACACACACACACACACACACACACACACACACACACACACACACACACACACACACACACACACACACACACACACACACACACACACACACACACACACACACACACACACACACACACACACACACACACACACACACACACACACACACACACACACACACACACACACACACACACACACACACACACACACACACACACACACACACACACACACACACACACACACACACACACACACACACACACACACACACACACACACACACACACACACACACACACACACACACACACACACACACACACACACACACACACACACACACACACACACACACACACACACACACACACACACACACACACACACACACACACACACACACACACACACACACACACACACACACACACACACACACACACACACACACACACACACACACACACACACACACACACACACACACACACACACACACACACACACACACACACACACACACACACACACACACACACACACACACACACACACACACACACACACACACACACACACACACACACACACACACACACACACACACACACACACACACACACACACACACACACACACACACACACACACACACACACACACACACACACACACACACACACACACACACACACACACACACACACACACACACACACACACACACACACACACACACACACACACACACACACACACACACACACACACACACACACACACACACACACACACACACACACACACACACACACACACACACACACACACACACACACACACACACACACACACACACACACACACACACACACACACACACACACACACACACACACACACACACACACACACACACACACACACACACACACACACACACACACACACACACACACACACACACACACACACACACACACACACACACACACACACACACACACACACACACACACACACACACACACACACACACACACACACACACACACACACACACACACACACACACACACACACACACACACACACACACACACACACACACACACACACACACACACACACACACACACACACACACACACACACACACACACACACACACACACACACACACACACACACACACACACACACACACACACACACACACACACACACACACACACACACACACACACACACACACACACACACACACACACACACACACACACACACACACACACACACACACACACACACACACACACACACACACACACACACACACACACACACACACACACACACACACACACACACACACACACACACACACACACACACACACACACACACACACACATACACATTTTTGTAAAATAAATTAACTTAAGTACTATAAACGCATCGTTCCGTAATAGTTTATATAGCTCTAGTTTTATTTACTATTAAGATGAAATAACATAATAAAACTTTGTTTATATTACTACCTACATAACCCTCAAAAAAATTTATTCATCGACCATAAAATAAAATCAACAGTCGGCCACGTCAATTAAAATGCGTGGTTGCCGCAATGGGTAACGTGCACTTAAAGTTTCAACTTGACAACGGTAGAAAGAGTGACGAACATGTGACAGCTTTAGATGCAATTTACCTGTCAAAAATTGGCCTACTTGTTATCACTTGAATATGAATGTTTAATTTTTAAAAATCACTAATAACACCGTAATATTGTTCTTTAAACTTAAATAATTGTCAAAAAGCTCATTTTAAACTCAAAAAGACCCAAAAAAGAAAAGCTAACGAATCCCGAAAGGGGTAATAGATTTTCGCAAATTTATCTATTAAAGAAAGTTTTGTTCACGAAAAATTATACGTAAAATATACATTTTTGAAAGACGTTTAGCTAACCTATCTTTTATTGAGGGAGTTTTTCGCGATTGATTTGCGAAAAAATATATAGGGAATTTTTCACGAATAACATAAAATTTATTGTGTTGAAGAACGTCAAGCTAACCTATCTTTCATTAAAAAAAAATAGGGAAAATCCTAAAGGAAAGCTAAAAAATAATCTATAATATAAAAATGAGTCGCCGTTCGTTAGTCTCGCTTAAACTCAAAAACGGCTACATCCATTTTAATGAAATTTTTAGGTAATCTTTAGATTAGCCCGACGAGTGTCCCTGTGAAGTTTGGTAAGAAAAAAATCGACGAAAGTGGTGGGAAGGGGATGGAATATAAAAACTCTTAAATTTGGCTGATATTAGGGTCAAATTCAAAGTTTTTGGGGTCGCTGGTATGATAGTGACTTTCTCAATTTTGTTAGCACCACTTTGAAGAGAGTGGGAGAGAGACGGAATTTAAAAAATATTAAAAACGCTGATATAAGTCTTGAATTTATAGTTTTTGGGGTCGCTGAGTTTGATAGTGATATTCTCAATTTTGTAAGCACCCCTATGAAAGGGGTGGGAGGGGGATGGAATATAAAAACTATCAAAAATGGCCGATATTAGAGTCGAATTAATAGTTTTTGGAGTCGCTTGGTTTGACAGTAACTTTTTCAAATTTGTTAGTACCACTACGAAGGGGGTGGGAAAATAGATGGAATATGAAAACAATTAAAAACGACAATATTAGTGTCGAATTCATAGTTTTTGGGGTCCCTTGGTTTGATAGTGACATTCCCAATTTTGTTAGCATAAAAACTATCAAAAATTGCCGATATTAGAGTCGAATTCATAGTTTTTGGAGTCGCTTGGTGTGACAGTGACTTTCTCAATTTTGTTAGCACCACTAGGAAGGGGGTGGGAAAGAGATGGAATATAAAAACTATTAAAAACGCCGATATTAGTCTTAAATTTATAGTTTTTGGGGTCGCTTAATTTTGTAAGCAACCCTATGAAAGGGGTGGGAACGGGAATGGAACTTAAATAATATCAAAAATGGCTGATATTAGTGTCGAAATTAGTCTTTGGAAACCACCGAGTTTGATAGTGAAAACTATTAAAAATGCCGATATTAGTGCAGAATTTATAGTTTTTGGGGTCGTTGAGATTAATAGCGATATTTCCAAAGTAGGCGAGCTAACATTCGGGCTGGACAACGTCTGCCGGGTTCGCTAGTTTATAAATAAAAAATAAAGCAAATGTGAGGAACTTACCATCCAAGTTAATTAGATCAAGCAGGACTACTGGCAAAATTGGTGTATTGTATTTATCCAAAATCAACTTAAATTCTGCGTTGAGCTTATCACTACCTTTGTGAAAGAAAGAAATCTAAAAATAATAATTTTGTATCAAAATTAAATTCTATTCTACTTTTTAAGATTATATTATGAAATAGTATAAAAGTTCTCTTTTTAAACTAAACTAACTACTACTTTAAATCTAATTTTATTAAGTACTTGATTTAATTATATTTACAGTTTCTTATGAAAACACTTTATGTAACATTTAAACACTTACTACATTTATTAATTCAACACTTTGTGGTATATTTTTCTCAAAATATTTTTGTGCTTCTGACAATCTTTCAAGAGCATGTATGTATGAACGGAGGTCAGTACCTCCTTCTCCTGGACCTCTTTCTATTATATGTTCTACATCACCAGATACTTCATAGTGACTTATAACATTATCTAAGAGATGCAAAGTAGGTTCAATATCTGCAAATACCACCAAAATTAAATAAATAATGTAAAGTTGAAAGATTCTTCTATAATCAATGCACATTTATTATATTTTTCTGTGTTATAAACTTACTGCATTGAGCCCTGCGAAGCGTTTCAGTTTCATTATAAACTGGTAAAATAGTATCTTCAAGACGGGACAATCTTTGTTCGAAAGTGTTTAAAATATTACCAATACCTTCAGTTAAACGAGCACTTTTCACAAGTCTTTCTTGTAACAGTAAAATATTTGCTTGTTCCTGAAATGTTAAAAGTAATAAAACTCGAAAATAAACAGATAATTAATGTACCTTCTTGAGTTTATTTGATATTTCTATTTTTCTTTCCTCGATTAAATTCATTTTTATCGTTTCTTCGCATCCTCCCACAAATATTTACTACGTTTTGACATTTATATAACCTCACTTTCTCAATTTGCTTTTGTCAGAAACTGACGTTTAACATAAATACAGGTTTTTGGGGTAAATTGAAGTAAACACCAATATCGAAATTAAATGTGTGGTTTTACTAAACTGATAGGTAATTTTAAGTGATTTTTTGTACCATTCTGCTATGGCAATAAAAGTATATTAAGGTTCAAAGCAGGCGATACGTGGTAAAATTAATTTGAAATTAACATTAGCCTGTTCGTAATATCCTTCGGTGATAAGCAAAACTTTTACTTTCTCCATTTTTCCCCACAGTAGAAAAATCCAGGAGAGAGCAACGATCGGACAGTGTCGTACAATAACCGATTCTCATCGGTGCTAAAAATAAGTAAATGACCATGAAGTCGCTGTTCTGAGATTGTGTGAGCGTTAAAAGGGGATTTCATTGACTGGTTGCCGACATACCAGCTGCGGTTTCTCTTTCAAAACGTTGGAAAATGAACAGTTTGCAAAGTGTACAATTTCAAGTTGGTTTTAAAATTTCCCGTTTTTGTTTTGAAGTCGAATAGACGTACCGCTTGGAGGTTAGTAGAAACATTATTCTTAGCTTTATTTTTTGCAGTTCTTTTGCTTTTCTGTGAAACAGCTGATAGCTAGAATAGAACGGAATATGGTTGAGTTTTGTTTCGTAGAGAAAGCAGTTTTGACCCCAATTAAGTGTTTGTTCATAATAAAGATGATTTAGATCATTTCTCAACCATAGCTTGCTGCAATAATTGTAACTAATAAGTATCGTTAAAATGCAACAGTTACGTAAAATGTATTTGTTCTTTTGATTCGACATGTATGACATTTTTTTAGTGGATAATTGGACGCTTTTTGCATGTAAGGATATTATTTTTGTCCTTTTTATTGTCGTTTAGCGGAATCCTGCTATGCGTTTTACTAGTAAATCCGGTTGAGAACAAAAATAAATCTAACGGTCGTACGCACGCAAGTTGCTAAGGGTAAACACAGTATAATTTCAGATTTCTTGAAATTGTCATGTTAAAATTCCACCTCCGTCTCTTGTGCAAACTAAAATAAATCGATTTTTAATGTTTTAAAAACGTGAATTAAACAGAAACTATATTACAAAGTGTATTTATATTTGCAAACACGAATTTTCCGGTTAAATAATTACTTAAATATTTATCAAAAGCTAAAAATACCGTGCGAAAACAGAATTAATATAGAAAACAAAAACTAGTATAAAAACCGTTGGACAAAACATCCGAATCGAACTATACTCAGGTAAATAAAAAAAACTTTATTAAAAACACGGAAAACATTGGCGTTACATTCGGGAATTTTTGTAGTCTTTTTGAATATAAATTCGTTTCAACTATTTAACTATTATTTATAAAATGTAAACAAAAAATACTATTCCTAAAATTACTTTGTTTTTCAGAAGCATAAACTTGAAAAGTATAGTTAAATCCATCATTTTTAAATTATTCTTTTATTGTCGTTAACGGTATCAACAAACAAGTGATCAAAAAATGAATAAAAATTTAAATTTTTAACTTTTTAACAGTATGTACATTTAGTTCGTAAGGTTGTTAAATTATTGTTTATAAATCACCAGTTTGAATATACATATATGTCCAGCGATAACACTATAACAATGGCATTAAATATTATTAAAAATGGAACAAAAACTATATGAAGTAATTAATAAACAATTTGCAGTTATGTAAATTGCATTTATCGGATTACCGCAAGCAGATAAATGGTTTTCACGTTAAAATCACTGATCCAAACGAGATCAATAAGTCCAATCGATTAACCTTGACACTTACATGATAAATGTGCTAACAACTTTTATATTCGCAGCATTACGAGGATAGTTCACGAATTTTTGTCCCTAACATAGTTGGCGTTGAATGACAAATGCAAATAAAGTGTCAGGCAAAAGCTTGTCATATAAAAGGGGTTATCACCGCTAAAAATTTATAGGGAGATGGTAGAAGTATTGGGTGACTCTGTCCCTTCGTACCAGGTAATCAAGAGCTGGTCACGAGTCCTGTGAACGTGCACAAGTTGCAGGAGCCCCCAAAACTGTGGTTACCAAAGAAAATGTGAATTTAGTCCATGACATGGTATTAAATGACAGAAGAATTACAGTCATTAGGCTATAGCAGAGACTTGTAGGTTTCCTGTTGGAAGCGTCGAAAAAATTTTACATCAGGAATTGGGTCTCAAAAAACTCCCTGCACACGTTGGGTTCCGCGGATACTGACGGAAGACCAGAAGCGTGTTCGCTAGGTTGCAGCGGAGACAGATTTGGAGATCATGAACAGAAATCCCGATGAATTTAAGCCTTAATTTCTTACGGTCGATGAAACATGGGTTCATCACTTTGATCCAGAATCCAAAAACAAAGCTTGAATTGGCAGCATAGGAGTTCCACTCCCCTTTGAATATTTCGTGTTGTCCCATCTGCTGGTAAGATCATGGCTACAGTTTTTTGGGATTTTGCAGGTGTTATTTTCGTGGATTATTTACCGCGTGGGCGCACTATAACAGGTGAATATTATGCGAATTTAATACCAAAAGTGTGCGAAGCGATCAGAGAAAAGAGAAGAGGAAAATTGAGTCAAGGTGTGATCTTCCACCAGTACAACGCTCCGGTTCACAGAAGTTGCATTGCAATGGCTGCCATTCACGATGCTGGATTTGAAATTTTTAAACGACCCCCTTATACCCCAGATTTGGCCCCCACCGACTACTATTTATTCCCAAAATTAAAAGAACATCTTTGTGGAATCCGCTTTGCTGATGATAACGAAGTGATGTCGACGGTAGGCGAATGGATGAAGACTGAAAGTTCTGAATTTTTGAAATACTTCAACACTGATATACCAAGTGTATAAACGTTGCAGGTGACTATTAAAAAATAAATTAGTGTCATTCTTGTATTTGCTTCTATGTTAAGGACAACAATTCGTAAACTATCCTCATAATTTACGTTCTTATGTTCCCATGTATCTACAAGCGAAAAGGCTAGTAAACCTTTCGTCAAGAAAAGCTAAACAGCTTCTCGAGTAGAAGACTATTCCTGCGAATTATCGTTCTATTGTATTGCTCTCAGTCATATCCAAAGTTATGGAAAGAGTAATTAACATAGAACACATTAAACATCTGGAGAAATTTGAAATTATTCATGACAGACATTATGGATTTCGACAACTTCGAGATTTGCTGGCTTATGTCACTCAGCTCTGGACAAACACTATCGAGAAGTTTGGTAAATCCCGTGCAATAGCCTTGGATATATCTAAAGCCTTCGACCGCGTTTGGCACCAGGCATTATTAAGCAAATTATCTGCCTAAGGTCTCCCAACCAAATCGCGCCAATGGCTCATGAGCTTCATGCAAGATCGCTCCTTACATGTGGCAGTTGACGGTATTTCTTCTGATGCGTTAAAAACCAATGCCAGGGTCCCCCAGGGTTCCATCCTGTCCCCCACCCTATTTCTTTTACACATCAACGACCTCTTGAAAACTACCACGAACCCCATTTACAGTTTCACAGACGACAGCACACTTGTCTTAACTTTCACATCCTATCGATCACTTTCGGTGAATGATACAAATAGACTCGGGCAGGAACAGGTTGACTCCATCAATAAAGATCTTAAATCAATCGTCGAGTGGGGAACAAACAATCTTGTTCAGTTCAACGCCCAGAAAACACAAAGCGCCGCGTTTTCCAAGAAAGTGAATTCCTCAAATCAATCCATCACAATGTATGGAAATACCTTTAAATCAAGTCGCTTCATCTCGATTTTGGGAGTCACGGTGTCCAATAATATGTCTTGGCATGACCATGTTGCTAATATCGCAAAGTCAGCAAGCCAAAGGCTAGGTTTTCTATGGAAAGCTAGAAAGTTTTTTACTCCTGATCAACTGTTGACGACGTACAAGGCTTAAATCCGACCTCTACTGGAGTATTGCTCGCACATTTGGGGTTCAGCACTCTTCGTTTTCTAAATTCCATTCAGAAAAGGGCCTTTCGGTTGATAAACAGCTCAACTCTCACAGATGCCCTTCACCCACTAGAACACAGAAGAAGAGTTGCAGACCAGACATTACTCTACAGATATTTCCATGGCAGATGCTCCAGAGAAATAAAAACTCTTGTACGACCATTGGCCACATTCGGCCGAATAACTCGGCTCGCTGATCAGTCTCACCCATTTACTCTCAAGATTGACACTACAAGGACCAATCTCCATCGAGAGTCCTTCTTTTACAGGGCTGCTACGGAATGGAACAAGTTTCCAAAATCAGTTTTTCCAGAAAACCATGAACTGCAACTTTTTAAAAAGCGGATTTCTATAATCCCTCCCCCTTCTAATAGTCGCAGTGCGGGCCGTCCACAGCCCACACGATAGGTCTACCCTTTTTGCGACTATTTTCACTAAAAAAAAAAAGTCCCAATAGTTATGAATCACCCTGTATTTGTGAGTGATTCACGTATTTAAATAAAATCCAAATGGTATATTGAACAACGGCGTCAGAGGTACAAAATTATTGGCAGTGACGTCAGTTGTCAATGTTAAGAGGCGTGGGTGGAGTCAACGCATTCGTTGTTTTTCAGTTTTTGTTATTTCGGGAAAATGCTCAATAAATTAATGTACGCTTGCTTGTTACGATGCTAACGTAAAACAATTTAAGCGGTAGTAATATTAATGTATATTTGCGTTTAGAGTTCGTGATCAGTTGCAGCGTCGACACAGGCACTTCGAGTTCCGATTTAAATCGAATTGGTTACCAGTGGCGTATCCTAAATATTTTTTAACGGTCATGAATATTTATCAGAAATTGTATTGGAATTGTAAATGAATACTTTTGAAATCATATATTTTAAAATTATTTTCGAAATTCGATATTCCAAAAATATTAAACATATCAAAATTGTGATTTCTTGAATAAAATGCACTGTATATTACTTTATTTTATGTTGCTATGTTAAAATTAAAACTACGTAAAAAATATTTCGCTTTATTGAGGTAGATTGTCGCTCCAACGTTTTTGAGGCCTTCCTGTGCTTCGCCTCCCCGAAAGTGATTTATCTCTGGCTATCTTCACTATTCGTTCTTCTGTCATACGTGTGATATGGTCATTCCACTCAATTTTTCGTCGTTGATATTCTCGATCTGGCATGTTTGTCTGATATCCGCGCTTCTTTCCCTGTCTCGTAGTGTTTTTCCAGCTATTCTTCGAATTATCTTCATCTCTGTTGTTTCCATAGTTTGGTTTGTTTTTGATGTTTCGGGTCTTGTTTCTGCCGTATATGTCGGTATGGGTCTAATAGCAGTTTTGTCAATACGGGCATTTACTTCTGTTTTCAGGTGCTTGTTACGAAATATTGTGTCGTTGATTTCTGCAGCTGTTCTTGTTGCTTTGATAGCTTGCGTTCTTACTTCTGGTTCTATGTCTCCGAAGCTTAAAATTTCTATTCCCAAGTATCTGAATTTCATCTTTTGATGTACTGTCTTATCATCAACCAATAATTTACATCTCAGAGGTGTTTTAGATGTGGTCATGCATTTCGTCTTAGATATTGATATTGTCTTCCCGAGCGTTTTAGCAACTGTGTTAAATGTATAAAGTAGCCTCTGCAGATCATCTTTATTTTTCGCTATCAAAACTGCATCATCTGCGTAGCATAGGATTTTTACCTCTCCACCTCCCATTCAATATCCTCTTTTCCTGCGTACTTGTCTTATTATTTCGTCCATGATAATATTGAATAGTAATGGGCTCAGTGAGTCTCCTTGTCGTATACCCCTCTCTGCGATTATTGGTTCTGTGAGTTCGTTGTCTATCTTTGCCTGTATTCATGCTGGTTTATTATACTCTATACACTTTTCGGTTATCTGTCTAATAACAAACACTGCGTCCGTACATAATCGTCCAGATCTAAACCCTTGTTGTTCATCACATAATGTAATTCGTTCGTTTATTACATTCGTTATCACTTTAGTGACTAGTTTTTGAGTGGACGACAGTAAATTTATTCCTCTGTAGTTCCCAGGCACCTTTTTATCGCCATTCTTAAAAAGCAGGATTGTCGTACTTGTTCTTCATTCATCGGGAATTTTCTGATGTTCAAATATTTTTTGCGTTAATAATGTGAATTTATGAACCAATCGCCTCCATACTTGAGCAGTTCGTTAGTAACGTCATTTTGACCCGGACTTTTCCTATTTTTGAGCATATTTAGTGCTTCTCTTATGTCGGACTCATTTATCGTAATAGAATTTTCAATTACGATACTGGGCGGGGCTTGTGGTGTTGCTGCTTCCACACCTTTATATAGATCTTGTAAGTAGCTGGTCCATGTTTCTTTACCGATATGATTAATGGGTATTAGCTCACTTGTTTCTTTCTTCTGGCTCCTTATAAATCGCCACATCTGCTTCCGAAGTCCGTAGAAATCTTTCTCCAATCTCTTTGAAACATTCTCCCAGTACCTAACTTTAATTTGCCTGACCAATATGCCAGTTTTATTCCGAATCTCTTTGTATTCATTGTACGACTCATCTCTTCGCGTTGTTAGATACTTGATATACGCTTGTCTCTTCCTTTTGCATTGGTTCTTAACTTCCTCGCAGAGCCATGGAGTTTTATTTCTCTCGGCTTTTGTGTCTAACTGTTCCAACAGTGGTTGCAGTTTTGATGTTTGTTTTTAATTTACTCCAAATGGTATTGATGTCATCTAGATCACCAGTCTGGTTCAGTTCAATTTTTTCTTCTAGGCGTTTTTTGTATAATTCTGTTAAATGTTCCCCTAAAATTTAGGCGCATTCTTGTTTGTAATCGTCGAGCAGGGTTATTCTGCAATCGTCGCGTATTGTACCTAGACGTTCCGATCCCACTCCGTCGAATTTAGCCACGTGACTGCCTTTCAATAATAATTTTTGTAATTTAAAAAAATAGATAAATTTTTAATAATTTGAAATTGCATTGATACGTTTATTACTTTTCCATAATTTTTTGATTTATTTTATAATATGAAAATTTATTATTACCCACCACTGGAGTTTCGACCATTTGGCGGATGTCGTTGTTGACATTGACACTTGACGTAATAATTATTGTTTATTTTGCCTAAATTTACTGAAAATTCGATTGAAAAATAATAGAGGACGTTTAAGTTGAAAATTGGTGTTATTTTATTGCGTAATAGCTCTTAAATTTTTCAAAATCCCCATTTTATTGACGCAGAAACACCTCTAACGTGCCCCATAGTTACTGCCAAGGTCAAAGTCAAATTTTAATAAAATTCGAACTTTAAACAAGAAGTTGAACAAACTTCGATGTCTGGCTGTCATAATTTATTTTGTGATAGATGTATGCATTTTTTGTACACACGAAATAAAATATTACGTGTGTTATTTATAAACTCCGGCTGTGGCTTCCTAATAATTATCTACGGTTATCGAAAAATATGCAATTATCAGTGATTAACGATCATACCCAATAAATCAAACAGTAATAATTATAAATATTCAGACAATTTCAACGTAATGAACGAGATTGTAAATCAATAAATAGTGTCATAATATTGCCATGATTATTTTTTTTTCCAAATTATCTTGCATCCATCAATTTGCTCGTGAAAATTAACATTTTAAACGATCTTATTATAAATAACCTTTCACGCGATCGTCGTTACGAATTGACGGACGTCCAACTCTATTTTAAGCGTCATAATAAAACAGCTCCCCAATTTAATCACTTATTTACTAATTTTTTGGAATAATGTGTTAAATTACTAATGTCAGGAACACGTCAAGCGTCCACACTCTCCAAAGACGTGGACTCCCGAGTGCCGATTTATACCGAATTGGTTACCAGTGGCGTATCATAAATATTATGTAACGGTAACTATTTATCAGAAATAGTTTTGGAATTAAAGGTATTCGGTTTAACCGTGATAAGTAGAGCTTATAGGAATATTTGAAAACTAATAATTTGAAAAGATCTATAATTCCACAAATCAGTATAGAGTATCAGTGTATAAATATTATAGAAAACTATAACAATATTCTTGACAGCGAAATAAGAATAAAACTAATTAAAACTGAATTTTAAAAAACCAGCTAATTTCGCCACATTTTAACCTACCCTGTAGGTTTATGTGGGTCGATTATATTTTAGAAAACAACTACACTTCTGGTTAAATGCCTACGACAAGAATTGAATTACATCTGATACATAATCGTGCATAATCCAATTTCGGGTGATATGCAGATGCTTATTGTGATTGGAGGCATTTGGGCTTTTATTTATTATATTATGATGATGGATAACGATTTTGATTCGGATGTTGATGCCTTTGAAGATGATATCTTTCCTGGGGTCTCCTGTTGACTCCACGTTTTTGCGTCTGTTTTTTCGGAAAAATTGGCAGACCTACTTCTCTTCGCTGTCTGAATATCTCCCATTTCAAACTAAAAAATGCAATTTTCGTTTTTGGTAGGGGAAAAATGTATGTCATGAACGGATGGGTGACGTCATAGATTCTTATTCTATCTGTCTGTCAAAAAATGGCCTAGGAACTGATATCCCACTTTTATTAAGTCATTTATTATTATTCAACGATTTTAATTTATAAATTATGAAGTTTTAATTTTTATTACTTTAATTGATTTGAAAATCCAAAAATTACTGTTATTTTATAGTTTAAAGTTTTCACTTCTGTCTGTAGCCCTGCCAATTTTATTTCAAAAAAGAATGCTTATTGTGTGTGTTTGTTTTTTAGTTTTTTTAAATAAATTGTGTTCAATGACTTTTACTTATATGTGAAAATATATTTAATTGGGCAAATTTAACAATTCTACGTTTTTCATTAAATATACAATACCATCATCAAATTAACAATGAACATAATTTTTAATTAAAGTAAATTTTTTCATGGCCAATTAATATAATTATGAAGAAAGGCAAAAAAATTTGTTGTGGGTTTATTTTCGTGCGAAAAGCAAACTATTGTTCCGGTTGTTGCAAATGTTTAAATTTAACTCAACATTCCCCTTGGTTTGTATTAAAAATGGTAAGTTATAATTAGCATTTTTCTTTTTTATTTATGAGGGTGTGTACATTACGCTCCACCACTGTGCTATAACTATCTACCATAGAACATTTTAAAAACATTTGCCATCCACCCGCTCGATTTTGAGTAACAAACAGTCTGCGGTAACAGTTTTTAGAGGTTATGTTTACAACACAATATTATTCGAATCATTTTCTTGATTCTTTCTATTTTATTTTCGGTAGTGTATGATGTTAAATTTATTGTAGTTGCTGGTTATTGTAATTATTGAGCTTTTTGTGTTAAGTTTCAAAATACAGTGATAAGGAAGCGGTTCGATAGCGTTAGATGTTAACACATGAGGTTTGTTATTATGATTGTCAATAAGCTTTTAAAATTTGATAAGGAGTTAAAACGGACGTAAATTTCAATTATTTTATTAATAAAAATCTAGTTTAACTGGAAAAGTAGGGTAATACTGCAAATTTAAAATCTATTTATAATTATAAAAGTTTACAAGTGCAAAATAACTTTTGAAGTGTTATGTAGCACATCCAGGAAATACTCTAAAAATTTTTAACGCTATCTAGTGTACTAGTAAACGAATTGAACTGATTGATTTATGAGTTATAAAATGAATCGGCAATATTCAAAGCAATACGGAAGTCGTGTTGAATAATTGTTTTTAAAGTGTTTACGGAGGGGAACGCGAATTTTGTAATTAAGTTACAAAATGCCAACAATTTTTATTTTTATACAATATCTGAATAATCTTGGGAGTTAATGAATGATAAAACCAAACTAGCCTATTTTAGATATCTCTTGTAGTCCAGTCAAAAAGACTGTGTAATCGGGTTTTTGGCAGATATAGTTGAAACTATATGGAAATAATCAGAAAAATGCAAACAAAACTGTGGGTAAAGTAAAAAAGTTCTCAACCTCCGGAAGGGGGGCGAATAAAATTAAAAACTACCCCGAAATATGATTTTTGGGATATATTTTGAAAATATCAAAAAAAGTTTAAAATAAAAGTTGTAGAGCATAAAATTTTAGGCCTACCTTTCTTAGACCATTTTTCCCCTAAAACGCACTCTTTCACCCCTACGACAGTTCAGAGTAATAAAAAAAGAAAATTCAATAAAAATATAAAAATTGGGCTTTTTTTAAATTACCCAAAAATCGTATTTAGGGGTAGTTTTTAATTTTTTCACCCCCTTTTCGGGGGTTGAGAACCTTTTTACTTTACCCACAGTTTTGTACGCATTTTTCTGATTATTTCCATACAGTGTGGAACAGCCAAATGGAATAAATTCAATAACGAATAAATGAGAGCGTGTTGGGAAAAACGCTTGGACGCGTCGATTTGTATTTTTAGATGCGCATTTTTTTCAAAAAAAATTATTATGTAGGGTGTGTCATGTGACAGTGGCTAATACCAACTTTCTTATTTTAAATACAACCCCCTGTATATTATTTATTTTTTGGATTCTTCAGAAAATTCTAGACATAATTCATGTACAATGTCCCATACCCATCTTCAACTGTTTCGGAAATATTAAGTGTTTTCAGATGTATTACAAAAATTAACATTAAAAAAAGAAAATTATTTTATTTCACAAATAATTTAAAAAAAAAACAAAAAAACATTAATTTCAATGTAAGAGATGTTCAAAATGTTCGCCGCGAACGTCTTGGCAACATGCTGATCTGGTATAGAAATGTATTTAACGTTACTCATCATTTCAAAGGTCATAAAAAGACATCAACATCGAGCTCATGAAATATCTGGAAGACTCAGGAATTATCAATGATAGGCAATATGGCTTCCGCCATCAGAGATCAACTGGTGACCTGCTCGCATACGTCTCACATATATGGCAGCTATCTATGGAGAAACTTTAGCTGTGGCATTAGATATCTCCAAGGCGTTCGATCGAGTTTGGCACCAGGGACTCCTCGCCAAGCTTCCATCTTATGGCTTGCCCCCTCAGCTGTGTTCTCTGCTTGCTAGTTTTCTCTAAAACAGGTCTCTCCATGTAGTGGTCGATGGAGTTTCATCTGACACTCTACTCATAAATGCTGGTGTTCCGCAAGGATCCATTCTAGCAACAACACTATTTTTACTTCACATCAACGACCTATTGAAAGCAACTTCATGTCCCGTACACAGCTTTGCCGATGATAGTACCCTCCATACCGCATTCTCTTCCAGGGCCCCTATATCAGCCCGTGAAACCAGAAATGAACGAGGAAGAAATGTTAACAATATAAATATGGACTTAGCAACAATTCTCGAAAGGGGATCCAATAACTTGGTAGAATTCAATGCAAACAAAACACAAGCATGTCTTTTCTCTAGAAAAGCCGATCTCACTGTGCCTAACATAACTTTGTCAGGAGTAACCATACCACTGAAGTCATCCATATCGATGCTTGGTATTACTATCAGCAATAACCTTTCCTGAGAAAATCACGTGAGGTCCATTGCCAAAAGTGCATCCCAAAAACTTGGTTTTTTGTTTCGTGCCAAGAGCTATTTCACCTCCAGTCAGATGCTTATGATCTATAAGGCACAGATCCGACCTGTACTGGAGTACTGTTCCCATATTTGGAGTGCAGCACCTAAACATATCCTGAAGCTACTGGATTCTGTCCAAAAAAGGGCAATTCGTCTCGTCGGTGATGCCTCGCTTACAAACTCGCTCACTTGTCTGGAACACCGTAGAAAAGTTGGCGATTTGTCTCTATTTTATAGATATTTTCATGGGCGATGCTCTTCTGAAATATCAACAATCGTTCCTCCTTTGGCAGTCTCTTCGAGATTAACCCGTCAAGTTCAGTCTTCACACCCCTTCGTGGTCACTTTGGAGACCTGCAGAACATCACTTTCCAAAGACTCATTCATCCAACGAATTGCGAGGCTTTGGAACTCATTGCCTAGGGAGGTGTTCCCCGAGTCATACAACCTCCAGAAATTTAAGAAGAACACCAATTCC
Source organism: Agelastica alni (assembly GCA_950111635.1). NCBI lineage: Eukaryota > Metazoa > Arthropoda > Insecta > Coleoptera > Chrysomelidae > Agelastica > Agelastica alni. The sequence continues at coordinate 7,786,865 of OX467712.1, read as the reverse complement.
TACCTTCTTTCCCTTGGTTCCCACGATGTTCTCTGAACATTACAGGATATCCCTTTTCGTGGGAACCAGAACATAAAAAAAAAAAAAAAAATCTCAGGCATGACTGATCTAATCGCAAGTGTGATTCGTCTTTTTAAGTCAATTAAGTGGTTTAGTTTTGTATACAATACTTTTGACTTATCCCCGCAATAAGAAGTCTAATGGCGTCAGATCAGGAGATCGTGCTGGCCATTCTACGATCCGTGCCTCCCTATCCACCGATTTGGAAAATTTTGGTCAGGTCCTGCCGGTACAATAAATAATATACAGGGGGTTGTATGTAAAATAAGAAAGTTGGTATCGGCCACTGTCACATGACACACCCTATATAATTATTTTTTTTTGAAAAAAATGCGCATCTAAAAATACAAATCGACTGGTGTCCAAGCTTTTTTCCCAACACGCTCTCATTCATTCGTTATCGAATTTATTCCATTTGGCTATTCCACACTGTATAGTTTCAGCCATATCTGCCAAAAACCCGATTTCACAGTCTTTTTGACTGGACTATAGCAAACAAAAGTAGGTCTTGTCTAGAAACAAAATTGTAGTAGTAATTATTATATCTTTATTTGTTGTGGAATTACTTCATTCATATTAAGTTTGTCTATATTGACGGATGTCAAAACAATTAATGTAATTTTGACTTTTTGTGAGTTTTATTTTTGTACATACCCCCTTTTTATTCGATTATTTCTGACATCGTTATTCAGACAATAGGGGAGACCACTAAATTTTGAAAACAGCATAATCGTAATTCTATATTTTTTATTCGTACATCATTATGATTTTTATTTTATTGGCAGCGGCACGAAACAGGCTTGTAGAATTAACACCATACCACTCGTCTGAAGTTTTTCAGCCAGGACGTGCGTCTTCTTCTTGGACATCTTCCTTCCTTGGATTTTGCCTTGCATGATATTCCGTAAGATACGGTACTTCTCCCCTATCATAACATGTCCAAAATATTCCAACTTGCGTTTCTTGATGGTAAACATGACTTCTTTTTTTTCCACATCAACGACCTCTTGAAAATCACCACGAACCCCATTTACAGTTTCGCAGACGATAGCACACTTGTCTCAACTTTCACATCCTATCGATCACTTTCGGCGAATGATACAAATAGACTCGGGCAGGAACAGGTTGACTCCATCAATAGAGATCTTGAAGCAATCGTCGAGTGGGGAACCAACAATATTGTTCAGTTCAACGCCCAGAAAACACAAAGCGCCACGTTTTCCAAGAAGGTACGTCTACCGATATTCTTTCCTTCGTTACTATGTTTGGGTAATTTCAAAGTTGGAACAGAATCGGGCTTTACGACTCATTAAGCTTATAAGGTGATATTCACTGCACTTTTTGGAGTTGGGCCTTTTGGCCCAACACTGAACTAGCATCAATATTTATCAATTAAAAGAGGTTCGGAATGATTTCATCACTTAGTGGTCTTTCCCCCGTTGTAAATGTAATTTTATTTTTATTATCGCGTATAAATATAATTTCGTCCGCCGCTGAAATATTTAATACACTAATCCTGCTCCAAGTAGCAGCTGACGTTCAAAAGCTTTCGCAAATTATCCAATTTCTCTGGAAATTGATGCTTTGTTTTATCGACTGGCAACCGTATTATGGTATCGATAATTAAATATAGCTGGCCTTGGACTGATTCAAAGCACTAAAACAAATTACCGTTACTATAGAAACGCCATCACAGTGGCATTTAGGAATGGATCGATTTAGCCCCCAAGTTATACTTTATACGAACTCAGTTGGACAACGCAAAAATCGGGGTACGGTCAATAATGCCACGTCGAGCATTAAGCTAAACTGAACCGTTTGTAATTGATTACTCCCGGTATTGTCCACATGGACTGTCGGCAAAACTTTTGTGATTCTATGCATCTTATTGGATAGTACTTAAACCTAATTGGCCAAATTTTATCGGCAGTTTTTTCACCGCAAAAGTCGATGCCGGCAAAAAACAAATCAGTAATTACACCAGTGCCGTGTTGTTATAAATACATATTTTTATACATACCTTTTATCTTGTTTTCTGTTTTATTGGAGTATCTGTTATATCGTTAGTAACATAGAAATACATTTAAAAACTGCACAAAAAAGATTGTTGGACTAGTGAAACAACAAAATTTTAAGAAAGAATACGTCATAGACAAACTTTTTAAATCTTACGGTCATACAGTTTTGCGTTTGCCTCCATATTATTGTGTATTCAGTTATCTGGGCTGCTTTAAAGAACAAATTACGAAAGTGTAATCAAGCTCCTTAATTAAGCGATTCTGTTCTAACAAAGTAATTGATGAACTCGCCGAAACTGACTTATGGACAAATTGTGTTTACCACGTCAAAGAAAAAGAAAAACAATACTGTGTTTTGCCACAAATCGAACCGATAGTAATAAATACCCAAGAAGACTCAAGTACTGATGAGTGTTTCGATAGTGACTAATGTATAAGTGTTTCGTTTAGGGTGGTCACCTTATCACGTAAGTCAGAACAATACTTACTTAAAGTTATTGAAAAATTATATATACCCCTTGTATACATAAAAATACATTTCAAAATATATACTTTATTGAGAACATTTTTAACCCAATAAATAATTATTTAATGCAGTAAAACTACTATTAAAATATCTGTTGTGATGCCTATGCAACAACAAAGTTCGGCAAGACGCCGGATGAAATATTGTTTTTATACTTCGTAAGAACTATACTTATATCCGAAAATGCTTCGTTTAGCAAGTGGGTTTTCTGTTATGTTATTAGCGTAATTTGTAATCTCAGGAGGAGTTTTTTTAAATTCAAAATCTAATTCACTTCAATTCGGACGATATTTTTTCCACGACCAAAGAATTTAAATAAAAAATACTTTAAAGAACTTAAATTATTTATTTCCCTTGGAGAAAATACGATACATGGTCCAAAAACTAAAAAACAGAAGAGCCTCGGGCATTGACGAAATTAAGAATGAGATGATCAAATATGGAGGTGAAAGCTTATTGGCCGAATTACAGATTTTCTTCAATAAAATACTTACTGTCAAGGTTGTTCCATCCGAATGCAAAGAGAGCATACTGATACCAGTTTTCAAAAAAGGAGAGAAAGCAGACCCTAAAAACTATCGAGGTATTAGCTTATTGAGTGCTGTACTAAAACTGTTTACAAAAATTCTAGCAGAAGAAATATCTCTAACCGGAATATGTGAAGAACAGCAAGGGTTCAGACAGAACAGGTCTACTATAGATGCTATATTTATAATACGTCAAATTACTGAGAAAGTCATTGAGTTCAATAAAGTAGCCTTCACGTGTTTCATTGACCTAACCCAGGCATTCGATAGGGTACGGTTAACAGACGTCTTGGCCCTACTACAAAAGAGAAGAATTCATCCGAATGTGATAAAGACCATCGAAGAATTGAACAAGAACAACTACACATATGTAAGAACTGCAAATAAGCTAAGCAATAAAATACCTATGACAACCGGAATCAGGCAAGGAGATAGCCTAAGCCCAATCCTATTTAATATCATCATGGATGAAATTATAAATGAAGTCAAAGTAACTGGGAGAAGATATCGACTGGGAGATAAAGAAATAAAAATCATATGCTACGCAGATGATGCTGTAATCGTATCGAAAGACGAGGACAACCTACAGAGACACTTACACAAGTTCCAAAAAACAGCTGAAGAATTCAATATGCAAATATCCGTCAAGAAAACCAAATCGCTAACAATATCCAAAGAACCGAGAAGATTTAAACTCGCAATCTATGAGCAGAGTGTAGAACAAGTGATGTCCTTTAAATATTTAGGAGCTAATATAACTAGCACTAGAAATATTAAGGAGGAAGTAAAAGCTCAAACAACAAAGGCATCTCTAATCTCAGGATTCTTGAGAGACATAATCTGGAGAAATAAACACATGAGTACCAGAAGTAAGGCCAGAATATATAAGACATGTGTAAGACCGATTATGACATACACGATAGAGATCAGAGCGGAGAACACGACTACAAAGCGACTTCTTAGATCAACGGAAATGCGAATTCTTAGATCGATAACTGGCTATACCTTACTTGACCATAAAAGAAGCAAAGAGATAAGGGAAATATGTGAAGTCCAAGACATAGTAAGATGGGCAAGAAACCGAAGAAGAGAATGGAGAGACCATGTTAGCAGAATGCCAAACGACCGGCTGGCAAAAATTGTGAGAGAGAAGCGACCCAACACACCACGACCAACTGGACGCCCACCAAAAAGATGGTATGATAGCTGGTCTTCATCGTCCCAATTGTTTTTGGGCAACCTTTGAGGCAAACACAGGACGTAGTCCTAACGTAAGAAGAAGAAGAAGAAGAAATTATTTATTAAATCATAGATATGTATTAATTGCTATTAATATTAATATTTATTGTGTTGGAAAAAATCAGAAAGCAAGATGGTAGTATGGTGAAAGGAGAGGAATGCGTTTTAAAGAGATGGAAGGAATACTTCGAAAGTTTATTCGAGAAAGAGGATACACAAGTACAGGCTTCATTCGGAGACATGAGTGAAAGTTGCAATGAAAGAGAAATTAGTACGACAAAAATTGTGGAAGTGTTGAACAGTATGAAATTGGGTAAAGCTGCTGGGTACGACAGGATAACAGTTGAAATGCTGAAGGCTGGACAAAGCGGGGTAGCTAGTCTGCTGTACCACCTTTTTAACCTTTGTAGGAGGAGTAGTAGCGTACCAGACGACTGGTGCAGAGTCGTTATCGTGCCGCTTTACAAGGGAAAAGGTTCGCAGGTATAAGTTTACTCAGCATAGTCGGCAAACTGTATGCAAAGATATTGATTCAAACAGTAACGAATGAAACTGAGAAGATGATATGGGATGTGCGAGCAGGATTTAGAAGAGGAAGGAGATGTATGGATCAGATCTTTTTATTACGAGGTATAGTATAAAAATTCTTGGCTAGAAGTCAGGTCTATTGCGCTTTTATAGACATGGAAAAGGCCTATGACAGAGTGGCGAGGAGTGAATTGTGGTCGACATTGTCCTTGTATGGGGTGAGCGGTAGTTTAATACGAGCGCTGAAATCACTTTACGAGGATTCCACTGCTTGTGTCAGGATAAACGGAGCTACACGGACTGGTTTAACATCGAAAAAGGTGTGAGACAGGAATTTGTGGCTTCGCCATGGCTGTTTAACTTATACATAGAGAATTGTTTAATAGATTTGAAAGAGGGTGCATATGGATTAAAAATGAATGATTTAATCGTCAAATGCCTTCTTTACGCCGATGATTAAGTCATATTAGCGTCATCTGAAGAGGAGTTGCAGGCGATAACTAATGTTATGCATAGTGCCCTGAAAATCAAAGGGAGGGATGAATATAAATGTAAGCAAAACGAAAGTAATGGTTTTTGAAAAAAAAAAGCTTGACAAACTGTGAAGTTTTGATTATGAGAGAAAGAGTGGAACAAGTAAATGAATTTGTGTACTTGGGTTCAAAGTTTACTAGAGATGGAAAGTATTACAGTGACATTGAGCGAAGGGCGTTGGCAGGAAAACAAATGAATGGGGCACTGCATAGCTTTATGAGCGGCCAGAAAGTGTCAAAAAAAAGGAGTGACTATATGTATGTGTTGGTTCAGTTATTAAAATGAAATACCGGTGCATTCAACAGATTTATTGGATAAGGCAGATGTAACGTTCGTGCAACGGGAAGAATTTGAGGTTGGTTTTGTGAGGAAGTGGGTTTTCTGTTATGTTTTCTGTAATTTGTATTCTCAGTAAGAGTATTTTCAAATTCTTAATTTCTCAATTTAATTTGAAACTGACTGATTTACTTCAAAAAGTTTATTTGACATCCATTGCAATCGTTATTATTTTAAACAATTACGGAATATTTATACCGTAACAAGTGATGGAATGAAAATACAAAACCCATAAGAAATAACTGTTACAGTTTTCATTAGTTTTAAAAAATAATTTCATACCTAATAATTATATTATATTTTAGTTCTATCTTGGGTTCGGCGATTAAAACTCTCGGTCCAATAACAAAACAATGTTTATTCCAATACAATAAATTCTGCTTTTATTAATCACTTAGATGTACAACTTTTACAACTTTTTATAACGATTTACATTTCTTAAATCATAAACACTTTAAAAACTGATTCTGTCGGCTACTGTCCAGTAATTTCTCGAATTATCCATTGTCTTCTATGCTCATTAAATATTCACTCACCTAGATTCGGTCGGCGCTGTCGGTTGACAGATACATATTCAATAAAATCGTAACAATATTCCAAGTATGGTCGTGGAGAAATGATATTACCGAGTTTATTGTGCCAGTTTTCAAAGTCATATTGAAATAAAATATAGATTGTAGGGGGAGTCGTGAAGGCTATGCTGCCTCTCAAGCACCTCGACCTATCAGATCTTTTGTGCATAACCCTTAATCTATTCGAGGCTCGGGATTCCGAGACTTCGTGCAAAGTTTATCAGTTTCCTGGGGGCTAAGTTCCTGACATCGAAGGGCTTTAGGAAGGCTTACAAACTCGCTCACTTCTCCGGAACACCGTAGAAAAGTAGAAGAAGAAGAAATATTTATTAAGTAGGTTTCCCTAATATACAAAAAAAAAAACTCTAATATATGTATACATAAATAACAATATAATCATCCTATATGAATGATCTGTTAAATAGGTTATTAATCTGTAGTAATAAGAATAACATTATTACAATTAAATATAAAAATTATTACAATAAAATATAAAAACAGTTATAATTCATACAGTGTAAAAACGAAAAGTATATAACAATTTAATTATTAATCCTTTAAGATTTAACAGTAAACTGGATAATAAGAGTAACATTGCAGATAAAAAATAGTTCTAATTTAGTTCCCTTATATGTATCAACAATTTGTGTCTGAAGTTTTCACAAGATCCACTAGATTTAACATTATGTGGTAAGTTATTGTACTCTACCATACCTTTATAAAACAATGAATTTCTCGTATTTGATAATTTTACTCTCGTCACATTAATGTTGTTCAAATTACGGGTGAAATGATTGTGAATCTCGTATTTGAAATTAACATAATCACGAAAGTAAAAAGGTGCTTCATTATGTATTATTTTATAAATAAATATCATTGTTAGGAAGTAAAGACGTTTAGAGACTGGTAGCCAATGTAATGTATTCAACATTATTAAAATGGGGGTATAGCGATTGCAGCTCAAAATAATCCTCATGCTTCTATTCTGTAGTTGTTGAAGCTGTGTCATTTTATTTAGATTGAATTGATATAGTAAAGTTGCACAGTAGTCAAAATGAGGTAGCAAAATTGACCGGTACACAGTGATTCTTGTATCCATAGATAAATGCTTCGCAATTCTTGAAAAAAAGTATACTTTTTTCGAAATTTTTTTAGTAATATATATAAAGTGTGCATCGAAAGTAAGTAAATTATCCAGTTGGAAGCCCAGATACTTGACAGTTGTTACGATTTCAATTTGCTCGTTATCAATCCTTATATCACTGTCATTAACATTTATCTGCTTATATTTGTATTTAGTTGTCACGATCATCGCCTTGGTTTTTGCGAAATTGAGTTTCAGCTTATTAATCATCAAATATTCACTTACACTTATTAGAACATTATTCATCTTTTGTAAAGCAGTGTTAAGACATGAATCACTACAAGCTAATAGTGTGTCATCAGCAAATAAATTTATGAACTCACAATTTACAAAAAGGTCAATATCATTCAGATATAGTATGAAGAGGAGTGGTCCTAGAACACTTCCCTGCGGTACCCCAAGGTTGTTGCCAATTTCTCTTGAAGTTGCATCCCTAACTCTAACTCTCTGCTTTCTACCATGTAAGTAACTTTCAAACCATTTTAGTACTTTACCCCTAATTCCGTATTGAAACAATTTGTTCAACAGTATATTTCGGTCAATGGTCTCAAAAGCTCTTTTGAGATCCAAGAAAACTGCTACAACATATTTACCATCATCTATGTCCCTTTTAAACTTAGTTATAGAGAGCTGCAATGCTGTCTCACAAGAATGCTGTTTACGAAAACCGGATTGATTATTAATCAAAATATCATTATGTTCAATGTGATCCAGTAATTGAGTATACACTACAGTTTCCAAAAATTTTTCTATAGGTGGTAATGTGTTTACGGGTCTAAATTCACTTGCAAGGGTTGTGTTAGAAATCTTGGCAATTGGAATAATAGTGCTAACTTTTAATAATTCTGGAATTTTTGATTTTTCAAGTGACGTATTAATGAGATTTAAAATAACATGTCCAATAGATTCAAAATTTTTTTTCAAAATTTTAGCATTGAGGGTCTCATTCAAGTTGCATTTATTATCTAGAGAAGAGACTACATTGTTCATTTCTCTGAGTGTTATAGGTTTGAACTATGAAAATTCAAGATACATATTATGATTGAGATTGAGATTCTGTAGATATTTTCATGGCGATGCTCTTCTGAAATATCAACAATCGTTCCTCCTTTAGTTGTTTCTTCGATATTAATACGTCAAGTTTAGACTTCACAGGAAGGTGTTCCCCGAGGCATACAACCTCCTGAAATTTAAGAAGAACGCCAATTTCTACCTTTTTTCCTTTGGTTTTCACGATGTTCTCTGAGCATTACAGGATGTCCCTTTTCCAGAACGTAAAAGAAACATCCATTCCTGATGACGTAAACGAACTGACTGTCGAGACGTCGCCATGGCGCCTCAGTGAGGCAGAGCTGTAAATGACAATAATGTAGAGTAAAATGTATCCATTTCCTCAGTGTATGCCTAAGTGGTAATGACAGTAACGAGCAGTATACAAATATATGGTTAGGATATCTAAATGTAAAAATTCTATTAAAAAAAGATTGCATTAAAAATTTGTTTGCAAAATAATTTGCATGATAGTACGTAAAAATTAACAAATCCTTAAAGTTTTCAAAACTTATGGAAAGTGCTGACTTTCAACATAAGCGAACCCATTAACCTTCACGTATTCATTTAACACCTATAATTTATGTATATAAAAAACCTCTTTGCTGTTCCAATTTCTATATAAACGTCTATTAGAAATGCGAATTAAACATTAGTCAACCATTTAGGATTAGTATAAGACCGTTTAACTAACAATCAACTTTATTTGGTTTCATTTCAAATGGTATATTTTATTTTAAAAATTAGTATAACTTAAATGTTGCAAACACATCGTTAAATTGTTGCTAATAGGGAAAAATCACGTAACGCGAGATGGCGCTGTCAATGACAAAATATCGTATCGAGGCGTGAACAACAAATATTCTGTCATTTGATCACTTGTAAAACCAGAGTTTTTACATACATACATATAGTCACGCCTTTTTCTCGTAGAGGTAGACAGAGGCCACTTCCTACCATTTCCGCTACGGTTGTTACACACATGTTTTGCTTCCTCTACTTTCATCAGTGCTCTCATACATGCTCGTCGGTTGTTGGTACTCCTGACCTGGCCTTTCTTCAAAACAATTCAATTCATTCAACAATTCACACTCGCCTTATAAATTTGTTTCGTCAATCATCCTTCATCCATCCTTTCTACGTGTCCAAACCATCTAAGCATTCCTTTATCTATCTTTGTAACCACATCTTCTTTTACAACACAGCGTTTTCTTTTCTCACTATTCTTTACTTTATCCAACCGAGTCACTCCGGCTATACTTCTTAGACTACTCGTCTCCGCAGCATGAATCCTATTTTCATGCTTTTTCTGCCAAACCCAACATTCACTACCATACATAATTGTTGGAACCAACACATCTCTATGCACAGCCAGACGTGCTTTTTTGACACATTCTGGCTGTTCATAAAGCTATTCAGTGCCCCATTGATTTGATTTCCTTTCAACACCCTTCTCTCAATGTCACTGTCATACTTTCCATCTCTCGTAAACTTTGAACCTAAGTACTTGTTCCACTCTTTCTTCCTTTATTAAAACTTTACAGTTTGTCATGCTTTCTTCTCTTTCAGAAACCAATTTTATTGAAGGCAATTTTAGTTATCTCAGAGATTTGAGTTGATTTTTTGTATTAAACTGTTGGATTGAAGCTGGATTTAAGGTTTGTTTTTGAGGTTTCAGTTTTATTGTCGCTGGATTCTCGTTAAATGCCAGTAAAGATCAGGTGTGTCCAGGTATCAATTTTGGTTTGTTTTCGAAGTTTTTCAGTTCTGTTGTCACTGCGACTATTAGAAGGGGGAGAGATTATAGAAAGGAGATGATTGTGGAGCCGCTTTTTGAAAATTTGCAGATCATAGTCCTCTGGAAAAACTGATTTTGGAAGCTTGTTCCATTCCGTAGCAGCCCTGTAAAAGAATGACTCTTGATGGAGATTGGTCCTTGTAGTGTCAATCTTGAGAGTAAATGGATGAGACTGATCAGCGTGCCGAGTTCTTCGGCCGAATGTGGCCAGTGGTGGTATAAGAATTGACGGGTATGAGCGTTTTGTTTCGTTTTCGGTTGGCCACCCTGTATATCAGAATTACGTAAAAAATACTGAATTATCAGATGGATAATTAATATTATTACGATATTTAGTTCTTTCTTAGGGTTAGGTGATTTTAAACTCTCGATACAGTAGCAAAACAATTTTTATTCCAATACACAATAAATTTTACTTTTATAAATCATTCACGATATTTACTTGGATATTCGACTAATTACAACTAATTAAATTTCATAACTTATAAACACTTTTAAAACTAAACTTTTTTTCACGACCACCGTCCTTTTTATACCTCTAAATCATAATTCGACCTTTTTCTCGGAGGCAACGGAACCATCTCGAAGCGAGAATTTACTAGACGGGGGCCGACAAAGGGCTTCATTAATATGCCGCGGTCGATCTTCGGTCGCCGTCAGGGCCGGATTGTAACAATAATATTTTTCAAATGGTTTTTTCGACAATACTCAATTTTCCAAATCAAATCAAATCAAATTTTATTGCTTTCGATAAAGTACATTACAGGTGTTATAAATTGTATCTAAAATAAGATCCCAGTTGGAACATTATGAGCCTAGGCAAATTTTGCCTGTCTTGCTCTATGCTCGATCTGAGGACTTTATAAGTTCAACGTACATTTTGTATTTATCATGTTAAGTCTGTAAGTAGATTATAGATTTAAAATATATTTGTTGAAGTTTTCATAATTCGAAAAATACTTTTTGTAGAGGTTTTACAGTGTCAAGCAGATGGTGCAGGAAGGTAGGCAGGTATAATTTTTTTTTTTTTTTTTTTTTTTTTTTTTTTTTTTTTTTTTTTTTTCTTTTTTGTCAAGTAGATGTTGATTTCAATATATTGTAGAATATCTTTGGGTTTTTTAAAATATACTGTTTTGTTTCAATATTATATTTTTTCTGGTTTGAAATTTTTCTTAGAGCGGTTGGGATGGCATTGAAAAATTTAGGTCCGAAGAAGAAATAAGATCTTTGTGTTAAGGTTTTTTTGAACAATTGTGTGTTGAGATTCATATTTGCATTTGATCTGGTTATTCTATTTTTTATTTGGTGGAAATTTTTATGATTTGTGTACATTTTTTTTGAACATTGGTGGGCGAAAAGTAGTTTGATATTCAATATTTTTGTTTCCTGGTAGATGATATCAGTAGAGTAACGTTTGTTTTTTTTCAAGATAATTTTTAGGATTGTGTTTTGTGTTGTTTGTAAGATATTAAGAGTGGTATTGAAAGCCCCGCCCCATATTGTGATGCAGTAGGATAAGATTGATTCAGCTAAAGAGGTGTATAACATCAGGAGGTTTTTAGTTGTCAAAATGTCTCTCAGGGTATAGAAATTATGAATCAGGGCTCTTTAGGCGTTTGTTGACATGCATTATGTGGTCTGTCCATCTTATATGTTGGTCTATGATAACTCCGAGGTATTTTATTGATGTTACTTTCTCTATCATAGGGCATCAGCATGGGTTATTGTTTTTGCAGTGCATAGAGTGTAATTTCAAAGAAAAGTTTTCTGGTTGTTTTACAATATTTGGCGTAAACACCACGAATTTTGTCTTCTCAATATTCAATGTAAGCTTATTCAAGTTCAACCATATGTGAATCTTTTGTAGATCTGTTTCAGCACTACGTTTAACGTCTTCCCATTTTTTTCCTGTGAAAATGAGGGCTGTGTCATCAGCATAACTTATAAAGTGTCCCTCTAAGCCCGCTATTCTTGCAATACTGTTTATGTATACAAAAAACAGTATTGGACCCAATACTGTTCCTTGCGGCACCCCTATTTTTACTTTTGAGTCTGAACTTATTTCGTTTGCAATTTTCACTCTCTGAACCCTATCAGTTAGGTAGTTTGACATAACATCAAGTGGTGAACCACGAATGCCGTAATGGCTAAGTTTATTGAGTAATATTTCATGTGAAACTGTGTCAAAGGCTTTGGCGAGGTCTAAAAATACTGCTACACATTTTGATGATTCGTCCAAAGCCCTGACTGCTTGTTCCAGAAAGTCCGTCACTGCATTTTCGGTGTTTGAATTCTGAATGAAACCATATTGTCTGTCTGTAATAATATCGTATTTGCGGAAAAAATCCATTAATCTTTTTTTAAGCACTTGTTCAAATATTTTTGCTAGATTATTAATAACGGATATAGGCCTATAGTTATTTAGTTGGTCACGTTTACCTGACTTGAAAATAGGAGTGATGATTGATTCTTTCCATTGCTGTGGAATTTTTCCGCTTGATAAACATAAATTGATGATATGAACCAAAGGGGGTGTAATGTATTCATGAACGTTTTTTATAGTTTTTACATTTAGGTTATCTGGACCAGCCGAGCACTTGTTTTTGAGATTCGAAATGTGGATGGTGATTTCGTTCTGTGATACTGGTGTGAGAAAGATGGTGGAGTCGATTTTATCAATATCTGGATTTTTTTGTTGTCGGTTCATCTTTGGTAGTTTATTTGACATGTTTATACCCAAGTTAGTGAAAAAGTTATTGAAAATATCTGCTTTCTCTTTATTATTTTTTATTATACTCCCATTTTCATCCTTTATCGGTATATTTTCTAGTTGTGTATTCGATTTTGTGTTATGACCTGTTAAATCATTTATGACATTCCATATTTTTTTACATTGATTTCCCGCTTCTGTAATTTTGTGCTGATAATATTCATTTTTGGTTTTTTTAATTAATGTATTGAGTTTGTTTCTGTATTCTTTGTATTTCCTTTCTGCGTTATTGGAGTAATGTTTATTTAAATTCTTTTTTAGGTGATCTCTGTGCTCGATAGATTTGATAAGGCCTATTGTGATCCAAGGTTTAATTTTTCTTAATTTTATGTATTTGATATTTTTAAATTCAGTTGATTTGTTTATGTATGTTTTCAGTTTATCGATGAATATTTGGTATGATATTAGCGAATTATTTGAGTGATAAACATCTTCCCATTTTTCTTCCTTTAAAAGATTGTTCAATTTTTCATAATTTGTGTTTGTTACTCTGATTTCGTTAACTATTTTTCCTGTTGGCTTTTCAGGTAAGGATATGTATACAAAAGGCGCGTAGTGGTCTGTCATGTCGGTTTGAATTATTATCGGTTCGATTTCTAGTTCAGTTTTTAGGTTATTTTGCAATTTAATAAAAATATGATCTATTGTCGATTTTGTATTTAACGTTACTCTCATGGTCTCATATTGGTGATTGGTACTAGGGTACTAATAGATACTATCATCAATACAGATTTTCTTTTACCTTTACCAACCCACTTTGAATATATAATAAATGCAAGATTCAAACATTTTTAATAAATCGAAAAATAGTCGAATAAACAAGTCCTAAGATGTTTATGGCACTAGAAATCCATCGACCGAAAAGTCAAATGATTCACTAAACACAAACGTTAAAGAAAACGACTAAAAAATTTTACCAACAGGAAGAAAACCGCTATCAAAAAGAATAAAAACACACGGGCTCTTATGGCAGACGAACAGTTCTGCAGGCCCGGTGACGACAAATGACGATGCAAATCCGCGCATGTGCAGCTAAAATTTCTCCAAGGTGGCCTGTGGGCTTATAATGTATTCTGTCGCTTGATATTGTTATGGCACTACTCCGTTTATTGAACTTCATTTAAAATACTTGCTGGTTGTGATGCTGTGATTTGGAATCAATTTTACAGTATTAATTGTATTTTTAATACGCTTATATTAGTTTCACCTGTACGTTTGTTTGTATGTTTGTAACTGACTCTTTGGCCTCGATTTTGTCCTACTTTAAGCGATCAGATTTAATTTAAACTTCGCACACTTGTCAAAGACCGACGACAATGCAATAATTCGATCAAAACATCCGATTATCCTGATTAATTTCGCCAGGATTTATAAATTTCTTCAGGGATCCATCGGTGGTGCTACGCGGGCGGCCCGGGTTCGATTCCCGGACGATGATGCATTATTTTTATACTTTTACCATTTGAAACAAATCGAACTAAAAAGCGAAAAATAAATTATAGTTAAAAAAAAAACTAAAAAATACGCTCTTAAAGTTAATCAAACTAAAAAGTAAAAAATAATTCTTAACATAAGAATAAAATTACTGACGAGAAAATTAATGTCACTGTTCTAAAAGAGTGGGGTGCTTTCATTCCGAAACGTTAGTTAGTTAGTTTAAAAATGCCATACAAAGCACCCGACGCTTTTAGAACAGTGACATTCATTTTGTCGTCAGTAATTTGATTCTTATGTTAAGAGTTATTTTTACTTTTTAGTTTGATTAACTCTAAAAGCGTGTTTTTTAGTTTTTTTAAATTATAATTTATTACATTAGTGTTTTTGAAAAATTAACACTATACTTTTATGCAACACAAAATACAAACTACCATTTGTATTACTGTAAATTGCTAGTGGCGCCATCTACTAGATAATAGACAAACTACTTATTTTGAAAAATAGACAACTTTTAAGTGAGTAACAAACATAAAGGTAAAACTAATATAAGCATGTAAAAAAAAAGGAAAAGTTGTAATTCATTAAAAGCTGTTATTTATTCTTATTTATGTATTCGGTAAAAAATTAATTACAGGAACATTATAAAAATAAGAAAGTGAATAACGCTTAAAACAATTACAATGAAAAATATGTTGAAACAAAAAATGATTCATTTCTTTTGTTTCGTGCATGCCACCATGCAATTGAAAAAAAAAAAATTTGCATATCTTATCCAGCCATACTATATTGCCAATGTAGGTATTAAAAGATCACTCATAAAGTATTGTATCTAATCCTCGTTTTATGTCGTTGTTTTAGTCTGAAGATAACAAACAGCCGATAAGATCCAAACAGTTGTAGAAAACATGGGAAAATCGGAAGTACAGTCTTTGCCAATTCATCGACCAGAGGCAAACCTTTTTTGCGTACCTTCCTCCTGCAAGACCCTTCACAATACTCAATTCATTAACGGCTTGGAGAAACTCGATTTGAGAGAATCGCCGCGAGAGAAAGAAGAAGAAGAAGGGAAAGACAGAGCGACGGAAATACCCCAAGATTTTGAAATGTATTCGCACCAAATGGCTGGGCATAAAGACGATGACAATATCGGTGAGTTTGGGCGAGTGCACCGAAAAAACAATAAAAAAAATTGTACAGTATTTTCCATTCTGAAAATAGGTGCCTGCATAAAATTTGTAATTGTAACTGTCTCAAAGGACCATGTATAAATTGTAATTTTGTATATTTCTGTTTGTTGATATTCGTCACGTAAAGGATGTAATTCCAGGAGTTCTGATGAGAGTTCTGTTCCTCCCCCAAAGAGTTCTACCAAAAAGTTCCACAACATTTTTTCAAAACTAACTCCCGTAGAATTTTGGATTTTAAATTGATCAAAAAATGTTGCATGACCCTTTGATAGAACTCTTTGAGAGAAAACAGAACTTTCAACAGAACTCCCGGAACACACACACACACACACAAACACGAAGTAATACCTAACGGCGGTTTCCGCGGGGACAGAGTCTGGATGAAAGCGGAGGTTTTAGTCGGTATAAACATCTTGAGACCGACATACTCAGGCAAAACTAACCCAGAAATACGTAAATGTATTTCCTTCGCTATATTAAAAAAAGCACACACACACACACACAGACGTCCACTTAAAAACTATTGTATTTGACTCTGGGGACCTTGAAATGTGGAGATATGTCAAAATTTGGGATTCGCAAAATCGGACCCATTGCTATAACTTCCACTGGGAAATTAAACTAATTATATTTCCTTCTGAAATTAATAGTAGTTTAATACGAGCACTGAAATCACTTTACGAGGATTCCACTGCTTGTGTCAGGATAAACGGAGCTTGCACGGACTGGTTTAACATCGAAAAAGGTGTGAGACAGGGATGTGTGGCTTCGCCATGGCTGTTTAACTTATACATAGAAAATTGTTTAAAAGATCTGAAAGAGAGTGCGTATGGATTAAAATGAAATGATTTGATCGTCAAATGCCTTCTTTACGCCGATGAACAAGTCATATTAGCGTTATCTGAAGAGGAGTTGCAGGCGATGGTTAATGTTATGCATGATTCCCTTAAAATCGAAGGGATGAAAATAAATGTGAGCAAAACGAAAGTAATGGTTTTTGAAAGAGAAGAAAGCATGACAAACTGTGGGGTTTCGATTGAGGGAGAAAGAGTGGAACAAGTTAATGAATTTGTATACTTGGGTTCAATGTTTACGAGAGATGGAAAGTATGACAGTGACATTGAGCGAAGGGTGTTGGCAGGAAAACAAATGAATGGGGCACTGCATAGTTTTATGAATAGCCAGAAAGTGTCAAAAAAGACACGTCTGGCGGTGCATAGAGGTGTGTTGGTTCCTACACTTATCAGTATGGTAGTGAATGTTGGGTTTGGCAGAAGAAGCGTGACAATAGGATTAATGCTGCGGAGATGAGTAGTCTGAGAATTGTATAGCCGGAGTGACTCGGTTGGATAAAGTTAAGAATAGTTAGATAAGAAAACGCTGTGGTGTAAAAGAAGATGTGGTCACAAAGATAGATAAAGGAATGCCTAGATGGTTTGGACACGTAGAAAGGATGGATGAAGGAAGATTGACGAAACAAATTTATAAGGCGAGTGTGAATGGGCAAATCGGTAGAGGTCGACCTCGGAGAACATATCTCGATCAGATCAACATCGTTTTTAAGAAAGGCCAGGTCAAGAGTACCAACAACCGAAGATGATTTATGAGAACACTGATGAAAGTAGAGGAAGCAAAAGATGTGTGTAAGAACCGTAGCGGAAGTGGAAGGAAGTGGTCTCTGCCTACCCCTATGGGAAAAAGGCGTGACTTTATGTATGTATGTATGAAATTAAATAAAACTAATTTAGTGTAAAGAGGACCACATTAAAATAATCGTTCCAAATTTATCATGAAATTGTTAAATAATAATTTGAAGGACAAGAATTTCTTGCACAAAGCAGTTGGCATTTCTTATCTATATTCTATATTTTATTTAAAAAAAAATACAGATAATAAATCCTAGTTTTTATCTAATTGACCTTTCAAATAGGAAATTACAAATAAAAAAATCTACAAAACGCTTAAAATTCCATTTATTAGTAGTACATTAAAATGCAAATGTTTTTAGACGTACATTTACTCGGACAAAAAATGTTGGCAAGTTAACTATTCTCGTGGCGCCATCTTTTGATTTTTACAGGAACTCGACAGGAAAAACGGTTGTCCAAAATAGGGAAAAATCACGGAGAGATTGGTGATTGTCTAACCCCTGCTCTAACGTCAAATTTGTTTGAGTAAGTTTGGTCTATTCTGACCCTTGCTGTGTTGTGTTCATAGAGGTTCCGTATCAGTTGTATTAGGTAGCCTGGTGCGCCCATTTCCTCTAAGATCTGCCAGGGGGCATCCCACTTAATAGAGTCGAACGCTATGGAATAGTCAATAGTCGATATACTAATGCCGAAAACCTCTTATTACAAATTTTCAGATTTCTTCTGTGACTAGTTTTGCCATAACGTCCAATGTGCCATCCTTATATCCTTATATAAATTTCGTTTAAATCTTAAGGCAGCTCAGAAATGGATCTGATGCATAAACTTTTGATTATTTTTTTATTGAGACCGTCAGTTCCACAAAAATTGATGTGGCCAAGCCTTAAAAACCTCTTCACCTTCCTTAATTGGTTGAACACGTTCGCCCACAAAATACAATTTGTCTGAAATTGATATTTCGACTTTCATAGGCATTGCAACAAGGATTCCAAGGACTACAAGACTAAAAAACTTCGAAAACAAACCAAAATCGATACCTGGACACACCTAGTCTGGCATTTAACGAGAATCCAGCGACAATAAAACTGAAACGAAGAAAACAAACCTTAAATCCAGCTTCAATCCAATAGTTTAACACAAAAAATTAACCCAAATATCTGAGATAACTAAAATTCTCTTTGATAAAAACTTTGGTTTTACAAGTGGTTCTTATTGATATTATTGTATTGTCATCAGTCGTTTAGAAGTATTCAAAGTCGATTCGATGTTTTTAAGTGGGTGAAAATCGTGTCTAAAGATTAGATAGATAGATACAAGTCAAACTAATATAAAGCGAATAAAAAAACTAATTTTTCCAAAACTTTAGACAATTATTTTCACATTATTTATCAATTGGATGTTAAAAGAGCGGAATTTGTCGAAAAACAAAATTAAAAACGCGACGAGGGTATTAAAATTATTAGGATTTAAAATGGTGATATTCGTTAGCGACATCTGTTAGAAAGTAGTTTAAGCGTAGCAATCAAATTTTTAACCCATATAAAACACTTTTTTTAATATAACTGATCCTGGCCAGGATCTTTGAAATTTGTTATAAAATTATTGTATTGTCATCCTTTGAAAGTATACAAAGTTTCAAGTCGATACGATGTTTTTAAGTGGGTGAAAATCGTATCCGAAGAAAGATTCCAATACATAGATAGATAGATACGAGCTAATATAAAGCGTGTAAAAAACAAATGTTATTGATATCCTTTAAATTACTTTTTTTTTCAGGTATGTTGAAAGAATGCGGTAGAGTTTTAAAACCGGTGGTAAAACGCGATTGTGGTGACAGAGAGATAGGTTTTTATAAAAATCTGTCGAGCACATTGGATAAAACTATGTTAGAATTAAGGAATTTCGTGCCAAATTTTTTTGGAACTAAACGTTTAATTGTGAATAGTAAAACGTACGAATTCATCGTGCTGGAGGATCTGATCAGGGATTTCAAAGAGCCCTGCATAATGGACGTTAAAATCGGCAGAAGAACTTGGGACCCTAACGCCACTTACGAAAAAATTCAATCGGAAGAGGTTCGTTACTTTTATTTAAGTTTATTCAAAATTTTTAAATAATCTTGCCGGCTTTATTTAAAATTTCTATGTTACTCTCTACTGTCATTGTTGTACTAGATCTAGACCAGCGGTTCTCAAACTTTTGTTATTCACGCCCCCCTGTTTTAATTTAAAAAATGTTGCGCCCCCCAATCCGTAGACCTAGGAATTTGGACTAAAATAGGCAACATTGTCTCGTCGAGAGCGCCAAAGATGCTGTCGGAAAGTTCGCGGCGTTCGTGCCACGTATTCAAGCTTCCTGATCTTTCTCGAACTGTCTGAACGCGACTATAAATACAGAAGCGCACATACGGTATTCTCAGTCTCTCAGTGAAGGTGTTTTAACACTAAGCAAGCATTATTGTGAAGTGTGAGTGTATAAGTAGATGTAGTATGGATAAATTTTTAAAACGAAAACTTGAGGATGACGGGGCTTGTACATCGACAGGTTCAGGTGGAAATCGTCCGAAATCTAAAACAAGAAAATATGACCCATCATACCTAAATTTGGGCTTTACTAGCCTTGAAGTAGGTGGCGAAGAAAAACCACAATGCGTTATCTGTTTAAAAGTATTGGCTGCAGATAGCATGAAACCAAATAAATTACAGAGGCATCTAGAAACGCTGCACAGAGAATATGTCAATAAACCGCGAGATTTTTTTGTGGAGAAACTCAGATTGTTTAAAAAACAAAAATCCAGCTTCCATAGAGTACTGGCAGTAAATGAGAAGGCTCTCTTGGCATCATATAAAGTGGCATACAAAGTAGCTAAATGCAAAAAACCGCACACTATTGCAGAGCAACTTATTTTACCCGCTTGCAAAGACATTGTAGAAATAATGTTTGGTGAAAATTTTACTTCACATCTTAACAATATTCCTCTGTCAAATGATACAATCTGTCGACGAATTAACGATATATCAGATGATATGCAGCAGCAGCTTGAATCTGAGCTTACTGGAAACTTGTTTGCTATACAACTTGACGAAGCAACTGACTCTAGTAATGATTCCCATTTGATTTGCTACATTAGATTCTGTCAATGTTCTAAAATATGTGAAGATTTATTGTTTTGTAAACAGATTGAAGGAAGAACTACAGCCACCGAGTTGTTCAAGATTACAAATGATTCTATTACTAAAATGAATTTGCAATGGAAAAATTGTGTTGCGATTTGCACCGATGGAGCTCAAGCCATGTCTGGTAAATACAACAGTTTACAAGCGCTAGTAAAAAAGGAATCCTCAGAAATTATCTGGACGCACTGCATGATACATCGGGAAGCGTTAGCATCAAAATCTAAGCTAAGCCCTGGACTAAACATGATTTTGACAGTAGTTATTGAAGTTGTTAACTTTATAAAAACCAGACCACTAAAAACAAGGATGTTCTGTGTGAAGATATGGGAGCTGAGCATCAATCTTTGTTGTTTTATTCCTCATCCAGATGGTTGTCACGCGGTAAGACGGTTAAGCGTGTCTTTGAATTAAGAAGGGAAATAGCGATATTTTTAAGCGAGGAAGGTCACAAGCATTCAACAGATTTTTTCGACAAATTATTTTTACTGAAGCTTTCTTATTTAGTAGATATTTTTGAAAAACTTAATATACTTAATCTTCAGCTGCAAGGAAAAGACGTAAACATATTTGATTTAAGTCAAAAGATTGATGCTTTTTGTAAGAAATTGCAGTTATGGCATAACAAATTGAAAGAAAATAGTTTGGAAATGTTTCCCACATTTTGCGATTTTGTGCAAGATTCCCCATTGGAAGATATTCATAAAGCTGTGATGCTAAAAACCATAGGAAGCCATTTAGAAAACTTAACTGAGAATTTCAAGCGATACTTCTTTGCAGAGAAAGATATCAAGTTGTCAGACTGGAGCTGGGTTTTAAATCCATTCGAAAATAGACCTGTCGGACTATCACTGCAAGAAGAAAAACAACTGATAGATATTTCAACAAATCCCTTACAAAAATCAAACTTTGTTTAAATCTTTAACAAACTTCTGGACTGAACTTCCGAACGACTACTCCGTTATAAAAGCCAAAGCGCTTAGAATTCTGTTGCCTTTTCCAACGTCCTACCTTTGTGAAACTGGATTTTCTGCACTTGCTGTGGTGAAATCTAAATACAGAAATAAACTTCAAGTAGAAAATGAACTCAGAGTGGCCATCTCTAACATAGAACCAAATTTAGAGAAGTTGTGCGCCTTAAAACAAGCTCATGTTAGCCATTAGTCCTTAGAATGTTTCTTTGTCATCATTAAGTAAGTAAAATTTCAATAAAGATTTTTTAAAAATCTATCTGTAGCATTTTATCATTACCATTTTATTTTTAATCTGTACTGCGCCCCCCCCCCCCCAATCATGTAAACGCGCCCCCCTTAGGGGGCGCGCCCCACAGTTTGAGAAACGCTGATCTAGACTAAATTAGACAAAACTACAAAACGAAACTAATGAAAATGACACTAGTGAACGAGGTTAAGAGCATGGACTATAATTTTTATTAATAAATAATATAACAATAAGAAAATTAATTAAAACGTACAACGAGATCTTCCTGCAAAAAAAATGAGCCACTCACCTGTGTCTTTTTTAGAGTGTGGTTTGGAGAGACCAGTGGAATGCCTATGATTTGGAAGGATTTCCTGGATGTGTGTCTGTAACCGCTTTGTTTGTGGAATTATCCGAATATTTCATTAAAAACACTTTCTAACTAATATTGTATTTAATTATTCCAAGCGAGAGATGCACAGACTTGAGAATCTCCTTTAGGAAAAGGTTACATTGTTGTACACTTTTTGTTGTACTTTCCAAATTATTTCTTATCTACTATGTTACTCCCTTTTTGGTTCTGTCGAGGTTGGTGTAGGTCGCTATGTGAGTAAGGCGACTTACATTAACACGAAGTGTCCAGTTGTATCATCATCAACTTTTTGCTAATACAACAAGGCTAGACGCGATAAGGTTATATACAACAATTTAGCAATAAGATGAATTTTTATACAAATAGATTAAACTTATTTGGGGTTGAGTTGAGTGAATATCTGACGAGTCGGATTGCATTGGAACGAGTGTCCTCTGAGACGATTCGGGTGATGAAGGGATGAGTGTCCCTTCGTTGCTGTGTTTATCCTTTGGATGTAAGGCGGGAGTCACACATGCGACTTGCGCTACATCGTCATACAACCGCGGTGTGTGGACCGAAGGGTGATAATAAATAGAAACTCTCGGGATGAATTATTATGAAAACGGCACAGTAGTAATCCCCTTTTCAATCAACCATATTGTCTTATGCACTGTTTTTCCATTCTACCAGGAAAATCCTACGAAATCTTGACTCCAATAAGGCAGTAGGACCAGATGGAATTCTGACAATTGTCCTAAACACCTGTGCTCAAGAACTCACCTCACTTCTCTTAAAGATATCATACAGCAAAGGAGTATTTCCTTCCATGTGGAAAAATGCTAGAGTCCAACCCATTCCGATAAAAAAGGAAAGAAGACTATTTCTGCGAATTATCGCCCTGTTGCATTGCTTTCAGTCACATCCAAAGTTATGGAAAAAGCGATAAACATAGAACTTATCAAATATTGGCAGACATTTGAGATAATTCATGACAGACAATATGAATTTCGACAACTTCGGTCTACTGGAGATTTGCTGGCTTATGTCACTCAGCTCTGGGCAAACACTAGTTTGGTGAATCCCGTGCAATAGCCTTGGATATATATGAGGCCTTCGACCGCGTTTGGCACCAGGCATTGTTAAGCAAATTATCTGCCTACGGTCTCCCAAACAAATTGCGCCAATGGCTCATGAGCTTCATGCAAGATCGCTCCTTACATGTGGCAATTGATGGCATATCTTCTGATGCGTTGAAAACCAATGCTGGGGTCCTCCATGGTTTATCCTGTCTCCCATCATATTTCTTTTCCACATCAACGACCTCTTGAAAACCACCACGAACCCCATTTTCAGTTTCGCAGACGACATCAAACTTATCTCAACTTTCACATCCTATCGATCACTTTCGGTGAATGATACAAATAGACTCAGACAGGAACAAGTTAACTCCATCAATAGAGATCTTGAAGCAATCGTCGAGTGGGGAACCAACAATCTTGTTCATTTCAACGCCCAGAAAACATAAAGCGCCACGTTTTCCAAGAAAGTGAATTCCTCAAATCATTTAATCACAATGTCCGGAAATAACCTTGGATCAAGTCCCTCCATCTCGATTTTGGGAGTCACGGTGTTTAATAATATGTCTTGGCATGACCATGTTGCTAACATCGCAAAGTCAGCAAGCCAGAGGCTGGGTTTTCTGTAGAAAGCTAGAAAGCTTTTTACTTCTGATCAACTGTTGACGACGTACAAGGCTCAAATCCGACCTTTACTGGAGTATTGCTCGCACATTTTGGGGTTCAGCACTAAAGCATTCTCTTCATCTTCTAGTTTCCATTCAGAAAAGGGCCATTCGGTTGATAAATAGCTAAACTCTCACAGATACCCACCCTTCACCCACTAGAACATAGACGAAGAGTTGCAGACCAGACATTACTTTACAGATATTTCCGTGGCATATGCTCCAGAGAAATAAAAACTCTTATACCACCACTGGTAACTTTTGGCCGAAGAACTCGGCACGCTGATCAGTCTCACCCATGTACTCTCAAGACTGACACTACGAGGACAAATCTCCATCAAGAATCCTTCTTTTACAGGGCTCTCCATTCTATAATCACTCCCTCCCCCTTCTTATAGTCGCAGTGCGGGCCGTCCACCGCCCACACGATAGGTCTATGTTTTTTGCAACTATTTTCATTAAAAAAAAAATTAGCTGTAGGTGTCGACGGTTCTTTTAACTTTAAACGACGACTGTTTCCTCCCAATTGGAGTCCTTAAACCCGACGATAAACCTTTTTAAAATGCTTGCCTTGGGTTTTCAGTCAATTTGTCTTGCCAGACGCAGGCGCGTTTTGTTGTAGAGGAGAGGAGACGCGTAGCATAGAAATACTTAGCAACGTGACTTCTATTTGTGTAGTCCACGTTTTTATTTTAAATATTTAAAATAGAATACGTTTATCAATAATAATATACTGCCACAGAAACTTCGTTCCAACCGAGTGTTCCACGACACTCACGCACTTTTTTTTTAAATACTGTCATCTCCAACAAACGATCGCTTCTTTGTTTACTAGTGTCGATCTACATTACAGATTAATTTAATCTGTGTTGATCTATATGCTTTTTTACGATCCTGTTTCTCTTAATGAAAATTTAGTTCGTGCAAAATTTTTCATAATTTTGTTCTCTTTATTGTTGGTAAATTTTCGTCTATGTTACATGTTGAAGTATACATAAAAATTTTCGCAAACAAATTTTATTACTCTTTTGGTTATTGTATCTTTTGGGCGATGTCTTCAGACCTCACATGATATTTTCAATAGATTTATTGTTGTTAACATAAGATTAATATTTCAACATTATTCTCTCAAAAATTCAAAAGTCAGAGGTTTACTTTACTTTTTCTTGTTGCTTTGCTCTTTGAAGATTACAGTTCAAGACACAGTTCACTATTATACTAAATTAAAGTTAAAAGAGTTTACAAATCTTAAATATCGTATAAAATTATTATACATCTTTATTGCTATCGTTCAGATAACGTGCTGTGCCAAGCGAATGGACTATAATTAACTCTCCAGATTTAAAAAAATAAAAATAATTTATATTTTTCAGAGAAAGTACCGAGACTGTAAAAGAGAGTTAGGATTTTGTATCACCGGCTTTCAAGTATACAAACTATCGAATAACCAGTTAATTAAGTACGATAAGGAATTTGGGAAAAGTCTAAACAAAGATAGAGCCGAAGACGGTAAGTGTAAATTGATTCGTTTTTAAAACAAGCACAAATATTTAACGAGGTTGTCGCGGTACAATATTGGCAGAAAATTTTAGATTATACGCGCGGTAAAGTATACAAGCTTGTAGCGAAGCGAGTCATAATTTTTATGCAAGACTGTACTGTACAATCATTTCGGACTGGGTGGAGAGGAAAATACTCACGTACTGGTCCGATATACCAGGGTTGGCTCACTCTAAGGCGTTTCTACCTAAACCCTCGAGAAACACAACTAAGCAGATCCTAGAATGGAGCAGAAATGACCTGCGTATTCTAACGGGACTGCTTACAGGACACTGTCGCCTAAGACACCACCTCGGAAGGATAGGTCTGAGTCAACAAACGGACTGTCGGTTCTGCTGCGTGGAAGACGAAACTGCTGAACACATACTATGTTCATGCCCCGGCCTGGGAAGAATAAGGTTCATCATATTTGGTTACACCAACCTAGAACCTACCGATTTCTAAAAAAGGTCACCCTATACAACCATGAACTTCGTGAGAAGGGCTGGATTGTGCGGTGAACTGTAATCTCTAGGGGTGAGCCACAATAGACCTACTAAAGGTCGCAGTGGAGGGGCGACCACGCCCCACTCACATGATTCCTAACCTAACTGAGCCATAAAAAATATTTTATCTAATATACCATTATTTCTGGTTTGAATCGGCAATGTCGCAATTTTAAATACGAGTTTTAGAGGCTGTCATTTGTCAGACAAGTTAATAGTTTATGTATCAATAATAATGATCAATTTCTTTGGAATTATTGACGTTCTTCTTCTTCTTCTGCTTTTATTTAGGCAGTTCTGCCTGTTTTTTCTTCAGACTATCTTGATTAAGCCGTCATTCCATCTTTTCCTTGGCGCCCTACGGACCTTCGCCCTAATGGGGAGTTGTCTCTGGCTATTCTCACTATCCTATTTCCATCCATTCTGCTGATGTGATTGTTCCATTCTCTTCTTCTATGATTTGTCCACTGATTGATGTCTTCAACCTTGCATGATCGTCTGGTCTCTGCGTTTCTGACTCTATCTCTTATCGTTATCCCATCGATGCGTCTGAGGATTTTCATTTCAGCGGTTTCTAACATTCTTTTCGTTTTGGATGTTTCCGGTCTTGTTTCAGCAGTATACGTCATAATCGGTCTTATAACAGTTTTATAAATACAGCATTTAGCATCCTGTCTGATATATCTATTTCTTCAAATTGTGTCATTTAGACATCCGGCGATTTTATTTGACTTGTTAATTTGCTCTTCTACTTCTCTTACCAGTGATCCATAACTACTCAGCAGAACCCCCAAGTATTTCAATTCCATCACTTGCTCGATCAACTTACCGTCCACCTCCAGCTTACATCGTATTGGCTCCTGAGATATAACCATACATTTAGTTTTTTCCGATGATATTAACATATTATATAACTTAGCAGTGTTATTGAATTGATGGAGCATTATTTGGAGATCGTCTTCACTCTGGGCTATTAGTGTCGCGTCGTCTGCATAACATATAATTTTAATTTGTTTGTCGCTCATTTGGTAACCTCTCTTAGACTTTACTTTGTTAATAATTTCATCCATCACTAGGTTAAAGAGTAGGGGACTTAGTGAATCTCCTTGCCTTATTCCTGTTCCAACCTCGATGGGGTCCGTTAGTTGGTGTTCAATTCTTGCCTCTATTCTATTATTCTGGTAAATGTTTTCTATTGTTTTGATTATATCGAGGGGTATGTTTCTTTTATATAGTAGGTGGACGATATCTTCTAGTCTTATTCTATCGAAGGCTTTCGTTAGGTCGATGAAGCAAAGGTATGCGGGCTTGTTATACTCGAGAGATTTTTCCTTTACTTGTCTGATTACAAACACGGCATCCGTACACGATCTTCCGCTTCTAAATCCTTGTTGTTCCTCAGCTAGCGTTAGGGTGGTATTCATTTTATTTGTTATTATTTTTGTAGTTAATTTTAAGGTGGTATTAAGTAGGTTGATTCCCCTGTAGTTTCTTGGGTCACACTTTTCTCCTTTTTTAAACATCAGTATCATTATACTGGATCTCCACTCTTGTGGTATTTTGTGTTGTTCTATAATTTTATTAATGAGATCTGTTAGTTGCTTTGTGAGAGGCAACCCACCATATTTTAATAGCTCATTAGCTATTCCGTCCTTTCCTGGTGATTTACTGTTTTTAAGTTTTTTAAGTGCTGCCTCTACTTCTTCTCGCTTGATGGTTGAATCCTCATTTGTTACTATTTCTGGTGCTTTTGTCTTCCTTTCTTGTTCTTGTTTCGCGTATGTTGATTTTAAGTAGTCTATCCACTCCTGTTTCTCTATATTCTTAACTTCGATTAGCTATTTCACTTCACTTCTTTGTCCCCTAATCATTCTCCAGATTTCCTTCTGTTGTCCATAAAAGTCATGTTCCATTTGTTTCGAATATCTCTCCCAGAGTTCCGTTTTAATTTTTCTCACCAGAGCGTGAGTTTCATTGCGAATCCTCTTATAGTGTTTATAAGCCTGTTGAGTCTGTTTTGTTTTATATTCAAGAAATGCTTTTTTCTTTTCATGACATTTTTCTTTTACTTCTTGGCAAAACCATGGGGTTTTTCTCTGCTTGTAGTTCCTTGTGGAATTTCTCTCTCCGAGTGCTTCCATTACGGCTTTTTTTATTTTTTGCCAACTTTCTTCAACATCGTCCTCTTTTGATATTTGATTTTTTGACGTTTATTCCGTTAAATGATTGCAAAAAAATGTGTGAAATAGGTTAATTATAATGTGTAAATTGTGCTGCTAAAAGTACGGGGAATTTTAAGTGTTTGATTGAGGTAAAAATTCTATTAAGTGTCCACCATAGTAAATTTACCACACATTTTTAAAAAAAAAAGTATTTTCCAAACGATTCCGCTCAAAAATTTGTATCAGTATATTAATTTTATAGCGTGTTTTAATGACCTGTGAAAGTTTTATGAAAATTTTCTCGGTTTAGAGAAGATCAATTGACTGCAAATTTTAAGGGTAATTATATTATTATGTGTCCTTAATAAGTATACAAAAATTTAGAATTTTCTGACGGTATGTCTACACCGCGACAACTGCCTTGATATTCGAAATAATTTTAATGACGCGTACTTTGTATTTCATTTGCTCGTGGTCCAATATTTACAGGTGTTTTCTTTCCCCAGCCTTACGAAGTTTTTTAAACGTGGAAGGCAACCGAGTCTGTCGCAGTCTGATCGTTCAGTTCCTCGCCTCGTTGTGGCAGATCCAGTACTGGGCGAGGAACCAGCGACAAATCCGTCTCTATTCTTCGTCCGTTCTGCTGGTATACGACGCCCGGAGACTTAGAGAAAAAATGAAGCATTCCAAGGTGAATGCTTCGTTGAAGCTAACTAGAAAAGGCAGCCTCTACCGGCCGATGAGTTTGGCAGTATTAAACAAGAGCAACGAATGTGATAGAATCCCGACGGGATTTAGCGGTCAATTGACCAAGGAGGGACCGATACTGAAGTTCCCCAGATCGCCGAGCAAAGCGGTCAACTTGGACGTGCCGAATTTCGTCTCGAACAACACTTGGCACAAATCGATACACTCTTTGAAGAGGACGCATTCGTTTCAGAATAATTACGATAAGGACGTCCAGAGTAGAAAGCAAGATTATACGTATCTGTTGGACGAGTTGTGTACCGAGCAGAAAAGCGAATGCTGGGCCGTTGCCAAGATGATCGATTTTGCTCACGCTTTTCCCGCCGAAAATTGTGATATAGATAAGAATTATTTGGACGGTATCGAAAATTTAGTTCGTATTTTCGAGGAACTTTTGATAGAGAGCGATTGAGTACACGCGTTTTCGTCACTTTTTTTTTTCTTTCGAGATTTTTATTTGATCATTATTGCATCACACGATATTTATTTTTGTTTATGTATATTTTTTTGTCTTTCATCTCTATCGTTATATCTTGAATGGATTTTAAAGAAAATAATGTGTTATTTTTGTAACGTTTTATTGAGGTATTAATAAAGATTTCCGAAACAAAACGTCTTTTTTTTTTCATGATGAGCTAAACACCAACGCCGCCACTTCGAGGAGATAAATAGAAAAGATGCAAATATAATATTGATACGATTTTTAGTTCATTCGTGGGCTCGGCGATTAAAACTCTCGATCCAGTAACAAAACAATGTTTATTTCAATACAATAAATTCTACTTTTATTAACCACTTAGATATATTCACTTAGCTACACAACTTTTACAACTCTATATAACTATTTACATTTATTAATTCATAAACACTTTTAAGATTAATACTGACTTTCTGCTCGCTGTCCCCTTTTTTTATACCTGAAAATCATACTTCGACCTTATTCTCGAAGGCGATAGCCCCCTTTTCGAACGGTCGAGAACTTGCGGGAACTTTCCCTTGGTCTCCGCGCCGACAGTCCCAGTTGTGGCCGACGCATTGTCGCGACAGAAAAGGGCCAACAGGGACGGGCTCGTAACAATATTGTTACGGCAAAAGAGGTTGTGGGAAGAAAGAAGGAGAGTGTTAAAGATGAATTTCATAGGTTATCTGACGATTTCCAAAACGATATTAAACTCTTCTGGAAGTCCATAAGAACAGCCTGAGGTAAAAATGCTACCTAACAACTGGAAAAAATCAGAAACCAAGATGGTAGTATAGTGAAAGGAGCGAAATGCGTTTTAAAGAGATGGAAGGATTCGAAAGTTGCTGAAGGCTGGACAAATCGTGGTATCTAGTCTGCTGTACCGCCTTTTTAACCTTTGTTGGAGAAGTGGTAGCGTACCAGACGACTGGTACAAGGCCGTTATCGTGTCGCTTTACAAGGTAAAAGGTTCTCAGCAGAACTGTAAGAACTACCGAGGTTTAGTTTACTTGGCATAGTCAGCAAACTGTATGCAAAGATATTGATAAAAAAGAGTGACGTGTAACTAAGATGATATGGGATGTGTAAGCAGGATTTAGAAGAGGAAGGAGATCAGTATGGATCAGGTCTATTGCGCTTTTATAGACTTGGAAAAGAGTGGTGAGTAGTGAATTGTGGTCGACATTGTCTATGTATGGGGTGAGCGGTAGTTTAAGCACTAATATCACTTTACGAGGATTTCACTGCTTGTGTCAGGATAAATGGAGCTTACACGGACTGGTTTAACATAAAAAGGTGTAAGACAAGGATGTGTGGCTTCGCCATGGCTGTTTAACTTATACATAGACGATTGTTTAAAAGATTTGAGAGTGTGTATGATTTGAAAATGAATGATTTGATCGTCAAATGCCTTCTTTACGCCGATGATCAAGTTATATTAGCGTCATCTGAAGAGGGGTTGCAGGCGATGGTTAATGTTATGCATGATCCCCTGAACATCAAAGGGATAAAAATAAATGCAAGCAAAACGAATGTAATGGTTTATGAAAGAGAAGAAATCATAACATACTGTGAAGTTCTACACATACAAATATAAGCAGATAAATGTTAATGACAGTGATATAAGGATTGATAACGAGCAAATTGAAATCGTAACAACTGTCAAGTATCTGGGCTTCCAACTGGATAATTTACTTACTTTCGATGCACACTTTATATATATTACTAAAAAAATTTCGAAAAAAGTATACTTTTTTTCAAGAATTGCGAAGCATTTATCTATGGATACAAGAATCACTGTGTACCGGTCAATTTTGCTACCTCATTTTGACTACTGTGCAACTTTACTATATCAATTCAATCTAAATAAAATGACACAGCTTCAACAACTACAGAATAGAAGCATGAGGATTATTTTGAGCTGCAATCGCTATACCCCCATTTTAATAATGTTGAATACATTACATTGGCTACCAGTCTCTAAACGTCTTTACTTCCTAACAATGATATTTATTTATAAAATAATACATAATGAAGCACCTTTTTACTTTCGTGATTATGTTAATTTCAAATACGAGATTCACAATCATTTCACCCGTAATTTGAACAACATTAATGTGACGAGAGTAAAATTATCAAATACGAGAAATTCATTGTTTTATAAAGGTATGGTAGAGTACAATAACTTACCACATAATGTTAAATCTAGTGGATCTTGTGAAAACTTCAGACACAAATTGTTGATACATATAAGGGAACTAAATTAGAACTATTTTTTATCTGCAATGTTACTCTTATTATCCAGTTTACTGTTAAATCTTAAAGGATTAATAATTAAATTGTTATATACTTTTCTTTTTTACATTGTATGAATTATAACTGTTTTTATATTTCATTGTAATAATTTTTTATATTTAATTGTATTAACGTTATTCTTATTACTACAGATTAATAACCTATTTAACAGATCATTCATATAGGATGATTATATTGTTATTTATGTATACATATATTAGAGTTTTTTTTGTATATTAGGGAAACCTACTTAATAAATATTTCTTCTTCTTCTGATAAAGGGGTAAAGAGTGGAAAAAGTAAATGAGTTTTTATACTTGGGTTCAATGTTTACGAGAGATGGAAAGTATGGCAGTGACATTGAGCGAAGGGTGTTGGCGGGAAAACAAATGAATGGGTCACTCTTTGCTTTATGGACAGCCAGAAAGTGTCAAAAAAGGCACGACTGGCTGTGCATAGAGGAGTGTTGGTTCCTACACCTATGTATGGTAGTGAATGTTGGGTTTGGCAGTAAAGGCATGAAAATAGGATTAATGATGCGGAGATGAGTAATCTGAGAAGTATAGCCGGAGTGACTCGGTTGAATAAAGTGAAGAATATTGAGATAAGGGAACGCTGTGGTGTAAAAGAAGATGTGTTTACAAAGGGACATAAAGGAATGCGTAGATGGTTTGGACACGTAGAAAGGAAGGTTAACGAAACAAATTTATAAGGCGAGTGTCAATAGACAATCGGTAGAAGTCGGACTCGGCGAACATATCTCGATCAGATTAACATTGTTTTGAAGAAAGGCCAGGTCAAGAGTACCAACAACCGACGAGCATGTATGAGAGCCCTGATGAAAGTAGAGGAAGCAAAAGATGTGTGTAAGAACCGTAGCAAGTGGAAGAAAGTGGTCTCTGCCTACCCCTACGGGAAAAAGGCGTGACTATATGTATGTATGTATAAAGTGTTATAAAAAGATAATCAGTTGCGAATATCCAAGTGATTTGTCAAGTAAAATTTATTGTGTAGAAATATTAGAATAAAAATTGTATAGTTATTGTACTGAGTGTTTGGAATCATCGAACCCAACGAGTAAATATAGTAACAAAATGTATGGATGTTTTGTGAATAAAATAATTAGGTCGCGACTATCGATAGTCAGAATCACGACTATCGATAGTTTCTTCACAATAAAAGAACAACTACGTTTAAACGTATGTTTTATTAAAAACGTTTAAAAACAAACAAACAACATTAAGAGAAAATTCACTAATTTCATAATTTCTAAGCTCAATATTTTCTGTGGGTAGTTTCCCTATACACCCAAGTGATTCCCCTTTGTAAAATGTTTTGAAAGTCTTTTAACCTGAACTGAACAGCGGAAACAGAAACCTATTAAATCTTGTTAACTGTGTGGATATTGTTACGTTTCGAAGATAATTGTAATTTCTATTTTATTTAAAAATTTACTAGGTATTTAGATATATGTAACTAAACAAACAAGTTATGGACAACAAATGATTTCAATTAGATCTTGAGTAAGTCACGTGTCGCCATCTGTGATAAAATATATTAATAATATAATGAACATGGTAAACAGAAACTTATAAAATCTTGTAAACAATAATGATGTTGTCTTTCGCTAGATGTCACTTGAGATAATTGTTAAAAAAGCATATATTAAAGGTTACTGTTTTGTATAAAGACAACATTATACAATGGTTACAGTCATGCCGACCAAGTGCGGAACAATCTGCGCATGCTTCATGTTTGGTTTGGCTCCTGTTTCCCGCGTTGTGTACAGTGATTATCATGCTGTTAATGTCAATTACTTTTTTGAATTGCGATATTTTATTATAATTTGGCGATTTAACCTTTTTTTGTGCTACAAACATAAGTATTAATTACTATTAATTTGTGAAGCAAACATGGTACGCATTTTCAAACTTCACCAGGTACTATTGGCGTTAGGTTAGGTTATATATATATTTATATATATATATATATATATATATATATATATATATATATATATATATATATAAAATATACACCATGAAAATGTTGAAGACATCAGGAGCCAAACCAAACATGGAGCATGAGCAGATTGTTCCACACTGGAATGTATGCTAGATTGAAATGGGCTAAGGAAATATAATGGTTTTACACATTTAGGGAATTAAAAAGAAAATAAACCAATATTTATTATACATACATATAGTCACGCCTTTTTCCCGTAGGGGTAGGCAGAGACCACTTCCTTCCACTTCCGCTACGGTTCTTACACACATTTTTTGCTTCCTCTACTTTCATCAGTGCTCTCATGCATGCTCATCGGTTGTTGGTACTCTTGACCTGGTCTTTTTTCAAAAAAATGTTGATCTGATCGAGATATGTTCGCCGAGGTCGACCTCTACCGACTTGTCCATTCACACTCCCCATTATAAATTTGTTTCGTCAATCTTCCTTCATCCATCCTTTCTACGCGTCCAAACCATCTAAAAATTCCTCTATCAATCTTTTTACACCACAGCGTTTTCTTATCTCACTATTTTTTACTTTATCCAACCGAGTCACTCCGGCTATACAATTCTCAGACTATTTATCTCCGCAGCAATAATCCTATTTTTATGCTTCTTCAGCCAAACCCAACATTCACTACCATATATAAGTGTAGGAACCGACACACCTCTATGCACAGCCAGACATTCCTTTTTGACACTTTCTGGCTGTTCATAAAGCTATGCAGTGCCCCATTCATTTGTTTTTCTGCCAACACCCTTCGCTCACTGTCGCTGTCATACTTTTCATCTCTCGTAAACTTTGGATCCAAGTACAAAAATTCATTTACTTTTTCTCCCCCAATCGAAACTTCACAGTTTGTCATGATTTTTTCTCTTTTAAAAACATTTACATTCGTTTTGCTTGCATTTTTTTCATCCCTTTGATTTTCAGGTCATCATGCATAACAGTAACCATCGCCTGCAACTCCTCTTCAGATGACGCTAATATGACTTGATCATCGGCGTTAAGAAGGCATTTGACGATCAAATCATTCATTTTCAAACCATACGCACTGTCTTTCAAATATTTTAAACAATCATCTATGTATACGTTAAACAGCCATGGCGAAGCCACACATCCCTGTCTCACACCTTTTTTGATGTGATTGGTTAACACTCTAAAGTTGGATCTGGTGTATTTTCAATGTTCGCAAGAAATTTATGTATTTTCTTTTTCATTACTGCTGATCTACGCTTCACTGACATCATCTTATTTTGGCATTTAAAAATATGAGGTGCTACACCATTTTTCAGAAAAAGTTTTTCTCCAAGAATTTTAAACTTTATTCAAATTTTCGACGACGTTCTCCAAATCAAAGTGGTCTTCGCAGCATCAAATGTTTTTGGATAAGTCTCCTCATGTCGGTTACCTTCAGTGTCCAGGCCTCCATCCCGTAGTATAGTATAGACAGCACATAGCATCTCATCAGTCGTATTTTTAAATCAAGGTTTAAATCTCGGCAGCAGAAATGCCTCTTCATTCTTGTAAAGGTGCTTCTCGCCTGTTCTATTCTGACTCGTATTTCTTGAGAGCTGTCATTGTTTTTATTAATAATCGTGCCTAGCTATTTGTATTGTCTTACTCTTTCAACAGGCGAACAATTATAACGCGTGATAAACAGGAGTTACGTCATTGGAACTGTAGGTCAATTTTCGCGCGCAAATTTAAACTGCCGGCATTAAATCGCAGGTAAAAATAAAATATCGCATGTTCTCAATTACTAATGAAAGGGACACGTCAAATAAAACTGCGCAACTAGCAATATCATTTTTTTTTATTAACTATGTACGAAACAGTGATATAGTTTTTTTAGAAGACTAATAAGTGTTACTGACAAATGTTACCGTTTCAGAAATCACATTAATCTTGTGAATGGTCACTCAGTTTTACTCGATGAATCCCGAGCTACGACTGCTAGATAACAAAAAGCTCCGCATCTCGGGACAGGTTGAGCAGCTAAAAACGCTCCCCCGTCCGGTGAATTTTCGTACAGCATCGGTTGTTTAACGGGTGGCTTTTCATCCTCCGGATTATCCATATCGGCTATACCTCCAGGCTAAAATATCCATCAAATAGTTATTGTTGTTTCAAAAAAACCTTCTTAGCAAACTAGAATTGTTGTAAGATTATTAAGGTGCTTCTAAACGGGCAATATTTTTATTGCAATATGTGGCTGCAACAGAGTGGCCGGCAACATTGCCAGCAATAACAGCCAGACTATGCAATATGGGATATTTTAGTATGTCCCTGCCATATAGTTAATTCTCCTATATTGCTAGTAGGGGTCTAGAAAAGGATGACACCCCAACGGTGCAGACATACATACATCTGTCTCCGTCATTTAGACCTGATAGGTCGAAGTGCTTGAGAGGCAGCACAGCCTTCACGACCCCACCCCCCTACAATCTACAAGGGACTAATAATACTAGTGATAGTAAGAGACTAATAAAATAGCTAATCTTGTGGTAACAGGTTTTGTTGAAAATTCCGTATTTTGCAACAGTAGAATGTTCTTCAATCCATTCCTTGATTTAAAAACCTCATTATTACAGCCGATAGACGCGTGCTATATGCAACCAATTATTCACTCGCTTTTCTATAGGCAACCATTCATACATAAAGTCACAAGCAAAACCAATTAGAAAAGCTGACATCAGCGCTGCTATTACTAAACTATTTTGACCACTTCCGTTTGACGATTTCGTCCATCGTCTTCGTAGATAGAACAAGCAAGTTAGCTTTAAAATACCACGTGATAAAAATATAAATCGATATAATTAAATAAAATCAATTAATTTAAAAAGCCATCAACCAGTAAAAAATTCTAAAGATACAGGAGGTTTTTTAACTGTAAGCTGATTGTACAAATTAGACAATATATTATCAAACAAGAAACAGCCAACTAGCTATCGACGACTTGACATCTTAACGAAGCACGGCGAGATTCAGCTCAGGCAGGAACCGACATCATCCTACAACTTCTACATCCATCTTCCAGACTTTCTCCCTGTTGCTTGCCGTGTATTATTTTTTGTAGTGACAGTAAGAGACTAATAAAATTGTTATATATTCGATGCAAGAATTAATATTAAATTTTTAGTTTATTTTTGATGTCATTTCCAACATTCTGTCGCCCTAAAGTCCGGGATTGAGCCCAACCCTGTGCACTGTGCAATTACGTCATCTAATGTCACTATTTATTTTTTGTAGACACCTTCCCCAAGTACGCTTCTAAACGAGTCTATGTTAGTTGGCTGACTCTGCGGTATTATTTCTTTAATTTTAAAGTTAATTGGGGATAATGATCAACACGTTTTTGTACTTTAAAAACGTATAAGTGTGTATGTTTTATAATTAATTACAATATTTTTATGACGCAGTAGTAAAAGTTACGGAACAATAGCTTTGTTACGAAATGAAAGTCACTGTGTTTAACTAGTCCCCGTAAGTGGAAGTGAGACAGCAACTGCATACTTCTATCTCACTTATTTATACTCGATCCGTTGTGCGCAAGCGTTGCGACTGTAGTGGGGAAGCTTATGATGCAGTTATAGAAAATAGTTTTTTGTATGCTTCATAGCTTAGCGGCAAAGCTCGATTCTCGGGCTTGCGCACAGCATTTCAGGTCTAAATGACGGAGACAGATCTATGTATGTCTGCACCGTTGGGTTGTCATCCTTTTCCAAATCCCTACTAGCAATATGGGAGTATTAAATATATGCCATAAACAAACAAACTAAAAATGCACTTCAAAAATATAAGAAACTAAATGGGCGGAAGTTGTAATGGTTTATTTTTGTTACTTACTAATAGATGCGCTATATTGGGCAGAGTACTGGACGGTGGATTTTCTGTAAAGGGGGGTTGTAATTCACCTTGCTGTATATTAACTACCAAGTAATACATAAAGTCATTTCGTAATTTCATTTCTTCGATAGATCTGTTACAATTAGTTAATTTCTTCATCCACTTAATAGCTTTCTGTCTGTCTGGATACACATTAGCACGTTAATATCAAACAATTTCATATAATTGGAGCCAGCTTCTTAGAGTTTTTTATTTATTTTAAAAATATTTCTAAAATCGTTTTCTTATGCTGTTTCGTTTCCCCCGTGAAATAATTTAGTCATGAGTCGGCGTTAAATTGGACTAACGATTTCATTTATGAATTTTTTTACCAATTAATTTTAAATTTAAAGTTTGTACTCAAAATCAAATCTATATTTATGCACGAAATTCAGTAAATAGTAATTGTGTTTTAAGAAGTGGCATTAAAGTCAAAATAAAAAAAAAAAATTACCTTCGTTTGTAGGTAAATTAGTCAGCATAATTTTTGCAAGAAACATGTTATAATTGCAGTCATAGTTCAGGTTTTCTGCTGCTTCGCCCATTTTGCTGATGTGTTAAGTTTACAAGAATTTTTTATTTTCAATTATGACAACTACAAATGACAACAATTTTTTAAACCTAAACTGACTTATTTAATAATTGAGATAATTATTTTTATAAGTATACTTACTACCTATTACCTATAACTAACTTTAATGCCTAAATAAAAATTAATCGAGAATGCAACATTCAAAAATGTTTTTTCGACGTTTGATTTTCTACCAAACTTTTTTTATACCATTATTTTTTTTTTTAATAAACAAAATATCAGCGTCAATGTATTGTTAAAAGCGTTATTATTTTAAGATCTAAAATAAAAAGCATTTTGATATATTTAAAATGGGCGCCATATTTTTACGCTTCAAACTCTATATTCTATGTTCTGTGATCCTACAAAACGAATATCGTGTTATTTGCAGTCAGTAAGACCAGATAGTGTCAAATTTTAATTGTGTAGAAAATCCCCACAAAAGTTACTAGATTAAAGTGCAATGTATTGTCAAAGTAGAAAAGTGCTTTTGAACATTATTTAGAACTAGAATAAATTTAATCATTTTTAGAACTTACACATATTTCATATTATACTTCCGTTATATAATAGGCAAATAAAAAGTAGTAAAAACCCAATACTCGAATCAACACGTTTTCATAAAGGTTAAAGAGTCTTGACATGACCAATTAGCATAAAGATCGTCAAAAATTAAAGCAAGTATGAACAAAAAAAAACATCAAAATGATCCAAACGGTGAATACTCTTCGGGGTCGGCCGACGAAAATCAAAATAATGTCGAATGTTCTCACATTAATAAAGCTGTTGATCTACAAACGCTGAGAAAGACTTTATATCGAACTGGATTTCTAGCAGATTGTGAAAAATGTAGTAAAACTCCAGATCTTAGCGATATGGGTGATTTTGAATTCGATGACTCCTTATGGCTATGTCTAAAATGTGGGCACCAAGCCTGTGGTAGAAGTCGGAATTCCCACGCCTTGCAGCATTATAACACCCCACATTCTGATTCTCATGCGATGTGTGTTAATACAACTATTTGGAGCGTTTGGTGCTACGATTGTGATGAGGAAATAAATTTAACTTGTAAAAAACGACTTTTAGAAGCTGTCGAAACTCTTAAAAAACAAGCAGAGAAGACAAAGCAACAACCTTATATACCTCAGCTATCTAACAGGGTAAATAAAATTACTTGTCCCTATAATTTTTTCACTTGTGTTAAGTCTCAGTCATTATGCTGGGATTATCCTAAATAGAGAATTACTGAAGATTTTTTTTATAATTTATGGACTAAAATACATTTATGACATTGTTAAATTATTAAGGTTATGTTTATTATTTAGGTTATCAGAATAAATTTTTGTATAATGAAAGGTGGTCCAGATAATAGTGAAGTAGGTTTATGTAAACCAATATTTCTTATTAAATAATTTTTCATTTATTTTTACATTTTAAAATTTTATATCCCACTCTTACCAATTATAAAAAATATAAATTAAATAACATGCTTATCTTATAGGTACTAGAAATTAACCAAGTACTGCCGTCTTCTGTTAATACTGGAGCAACTCCAAAAACTCAAAATTCTGTAACTTCTCTTCTTCCCAGAGCAAGAGGTCTTTCAAATTTAGGAAATACGTGTTTTTTTAATTCAGTAATGCAATGTCTTGGACAAACACCTTATTTACTAAAATTACTAGAAGAAACTTCTTTGGATGATCAATACTTCAAATTGCCAGGTGGAAAACTAGCCCTGAATAAAAAAGAAGTGATTGAGCTTGAACCATTGGATGGTAAATATTTCCTTTCTTGTATTACCTATATGTTTATTTATTATACACCTAAATTGTTTAGGTACACTTGAAAAATGGAAACAACTAACATCAACTTTGGCAGAAACTTTAAGAGAACTCCAAAGTGGTAGACAAGAGGTGTACATTCCCAGAATGTTATTATCAAGGTAAATATCATTGAATTATTCAATATAAAACTTGTCTCTTTTTCTACAAATTTAAAAATTTCCAAATCATATGTTTCTTTCAACATTGTCTAAATTTGAGAATTTAAAATCAGCGATCTTTTTTTTTTATTTTAACTACTTATATTAATAAAAAGTCTTGTGTATCACTTTGATAATACTTAAGTAGGAAATCATATTTTCAAAAAAAAATTGTGGAAATATTGTTAAAGGCTAACATTGAAAATGCCCCAATTTGGTGGTGGAGATCAACATGATGCTCATGAATTACTCAGACATCTATTAGAAGCTGTAAGAGAAGAAGACTTGAAAAGATATAAGACTGTAATTCTTCAAAAATTAGGTAATCATTTTAAATTAGATGTGAATAATTATTATTTTGTTTGTATTTGATAAGCAATCACTGCATATTGTTACGAAACTTGGCTTCGTTTTTTTTTTTATTAAAACAAATATAATAACTCAGTATTACAATACTGTCAATAAATCACAGTTCGTACTAGTTCAAAATACCGTGCTGAATATTACACTGTATAAATGGCTCGTCAAAATAAATACTGAGCTCTTCCACGTCCCGGCCAGCGTTAAATACTCTTTCCTCCGCCTCTGGAATTACCGAGAAGTTTGAAGAATCTTGATGCTTCTATATTTTGTCATTAGGAGTCACGAAGTTAGGGCGAGGACAAACAAAACAGAGCCGGCTCAGCCCATTCTCGTAACAATATTTAGTAGTGTCAGATTCTTTTTAAATTAATATTTGAAAGTATTTGGTAACTTAAAAAATAGTTGTTTTGTTAAAATATATAATTCTACAGGCCTAGCTGGCCCATGGCTTGGTTTGAAATTTTCTTCCTATCTCAGACATTTTCCCTTCCAGTTCTGCACCCCCAGGAAATTTATGTCCGCCTTTACTACACTGTTCCATCTTACCTTTGGTCTTCCTTTTCTCTTTTTTCCTCCTGTACTTTTGCTGATTATCATTTTTGGAATCCTATTTTGAGCCATCCTTTAACAAATCCTGAAATGCTGGGCTCTCGATAATGACCTATTAACATTACATGTTTAGGTCATAATTAACACCCTTAGGGCACCAGTAGCCCTTATGCCTAAATTTTTATACATAGAATTAATTCTCCTCTATAGATTCATAAAATGGCATAAGGAAGAAAATCGTCGTACCACATGCGATTTTCTTTACAAAAGAAAATTTTCACGCATATGCCGCCAGGAAACCCCACAATTTTTACATATTTTACTCTCCTTGATTTTATTTTTGAGTACTCTCAAAGGCATAAGGGATAATATCGTAATCGTGGCTGAACTTGTATTGAAACCCGATGGTCTAATAGTTAAATGAAACTGTTGACACTGCATCAACCCTGTTGGAAACCCACATGTACCTCTAATTTTTTGAACTTTTTATTGTTTAGCTTTTAAAGTCTGTAAATAGCAAATGGTGTTTCTTTCTGGTGTTGGCAGAAAAATAAATGAACGCATCAAAAAAGACACGACTGGCTGTGCATAGATGAGTGCTGGTCCCTATACTTATATATGGTAGTGAATGTTGGGTTTGGCAGAAGAAGCATAAAAATATGATTAATGCTGCGGATATGAGTAGTCTGAGAAGTATAGCCGAAGTGATTTTGATGGATATAGTAAAGAATAGTGATAAAAGGGAACGTTGTGGTTGTTAAAGAAAATGTGGTTATGAAGGAATGATTTGCAACTGGAAGGTAGTGGTTTCTGCCTACCTCTATGGGAAAAAGGCGTGACTATATGCATTATGTTTGTAGCTTTCTGCCTGAATCTCCTTGAGTGTAAAAATTTAGTCCACTACTCCTTTTTATGTCCTAAAGCCGCACTGGTATTTTTTCCTCCATTTTCTTTGTTAGTCTATTCTTTAGACAAGTCGCTGATACTAAATATCCGACATTTAGTAGTGCAATACCACTGTAATTCTCTAAATCCATTTTATCTCGTGTCTTCCACAAGGTACTTCATTCCAGTCCAGTGGCATCGTTTCATTTTCCCAAATTTCTACTATCAGGCTGTGTATTTTTTTTATCAGTATGTCTCCCTTTAACTTAAAAAATAGTTTTATTAATTATATCATGAATAGTTATAAAATACATTTCAAACATTATTTTAATAAAACTTAATTTTATAATAGAACCAAGAATCAGAAAGTCATTAAAATATGCAAAGTGTTTTTTTTTGAAATTTAAAATCTATTTTTATAGCTAAATACTGGTAATAGACATTAAATTACAGTTCATTAATATTTATATTGAAAAACGTGTCAACTAGGTAGATATTTCTTTTAATCGACACTCTGTATATTTTTGGGACTTTGTAGTGGCTAAATAAAAATGTTGAATTATTATTTTAATTTTGTAGACTATTTGAGCACCAAAGTTGGGCAGACGGATTTAGGTCGGTAACCATCTTTGTTAGCATTTGAGTGTTATTCAAAACATTGTATCATTTTAAATGTACTAATGGAAAGAATGCATGTTCTTTTAGGTTTCAGTAACAAGACGGATCCTGCAACTGT
This sequence comes from Agelastica alni, assembly GCA_950111635.1. NCBI lineage: Eukaryota > Metazoa > Arthropoda > Insecta > Coleoptera > Chrysomelidae > Agelastica > Agelastica alni. The sequence continues at coordinate 7,744,332 of OX467712.1, read as the reverse complement.
AGAAGGTGACAAGAAAAAAATTGTTAAGTTTTATGGCCAACAAGCATCTGAGATGCTTTTACCTACTGAACAAGTTTTTAGGGGTGTATTGGTGAGTACGCTCCAATGCCAGGACTGTGGGCACACGTCCCACAGGGACGAGTTCTTCCTTGATTTAAGGTAATTCTATTAAATAATTAACTCTAGTTTCACATACCTTGTATGATTTATTAATGTCCCGAATTTCAATTTGGATTCTAACCTATTCCTATTTCTATTAAAAATTAAGTATATATTTCTTGGTGTATTAGGACTAAATGGAAATGTTGATTTTTTGTGTTAATTTACTTTTATTGGGAAGGTTACTTTATATAAATTAAGAAATACATTCTATGAAAAGTAAAGAATGTTTTATTTAACTGAGACGAACTCTCGGACCAAACAGTCTCAAGTCAATTGTGAATCATAAAGTCTTTAAGAGTAAAATAAAACAACCGTTGTTTGAAGTCCTTTCTTTCATTGTATGTACCAAAATATGTTGTATATATGTATAAACGTCTATTTGGAAATAAATTAAAAAAACTCTCAAACACGATCTTTGTTTGAAGAAAAACTACAAGAGACTAACTAAAAATTATTTTCACGAACTTATTTTAACTTTGTAGTGCCATTAGGATACTTACCTTTAACCCAATATTGTTTTAAATAAATTCAACTCACCGTTGGTATAAACATCATTATTTTATTGCTAACGCGTTAATTGTCATTTCGCCATTCTTATGCTTAACCTTGTCAGATCAGCGAATAGCTGGCGTTACTACCAAACACAAGTCGATGTCTCTCTGCGTATAAGTAAATATAGTTTGGTCATTAAATAAGCGTTTCAATGAAGCACTAAAGTCTCTCGCAACACAAAAGACAGCAGATTGCGTTTCTATCCAAGAGTAATCCTGACACTACAACTTATTATTCTTATAAAAATATTAAGTGTGGTTTGTAGATGTTGTAAGAGATTAAAAACGGCATCTTTTAGCCACACATAATGACCCCAATAGTTTAATTTTTGTTAGTTAAATATTTCAATTGCTACAAACCAATAAAATGACCAGTGGGTACCGACAGCTGACAGTTGACTTCATTTGTCAGGATGTTCTTTAAGTTGTTGTGAAGAAATTCATTCACATTCATTCACAAAAGTTTTATTTAACTGAGACGAACTCTCGGAAGGTGGACACGATCTTTACTTGAAGAAAAACTACGAGAGATTAACCAAAAATTATTTACAAGAACTTATCCCAACTAACTATTCTTATAAAAATATTAAGTGTAGCTTGCAGAGCACTACAAACATTGAATCTTACTTCAATGTCGTGGAAAAATAAGAACGAATAAAGCTTGGAACAAAGGAATGACTCGTCACTCGATGGTCGGAGAAATGCTTTGATTGCAAGTGACAAGCGATGTTTAATCGCCGTGGAATAAGGAATTGTATGACAGCCGCTCGATACAACTGTCGGAACAATACTACTTCTGCGTTGAAAGAGGAAACTTGCTACTGCGCCGACTCGAGACTGCGCATTGCAAACAAAGGGGAATAGAAGGCCAGCTGGCGTACCGGTCAGAGATATCACGGGTAAGGTGAAGAGGAGCGGATTTTGCCTGGGACAAAACGGTTTTAAGACATTGGCGTCGTAAAAAGAATAAAATTGAAAAAAAAAATAAAATTTAAAAAGAGCTGTGATCACAACACTAAATATTTATTTGCTTACAGTCATGCGCTGGCTAAGGATATTTTGAGGGTTTTCCATTATGTTAAATATTCAATTCCAAAAACGAACTCTATTGTAAAGTGTGTATTTCATTTTTTTAGTCTGCCTATCAGTGAAAAGCAACTGCCGCCAGTGTTACGAAGAAAAGCGGAAGATACAGAAGATGGTAACAAGCCTTCCAAACATCAAATTAAAAAGGAAAAACGCGCTGAACGGAAGAAAAATAAAAAACAGAGAAATAGTGCGAGCGCACCTTCGTACACTATAGTTTTTAACAACGACTGCACTATAGTTAATAAAACAGACAGCGAATCTGACGCGGACGTCGAGGATAACATCGAGGTTTGTCATTCTTATTTTTTAAATAATTATAATACTGGAATTCTTTGTTTATAATGTAAATACAGGGTGTAAGGGTGCAAGTCAGTTGCCACAAAGAAGATAGATTTTTATAGAACTATATTGCCACGTTAAAAAGTTAACCGAAAATTTGTCGAGCTGGATGCAAGCTTTTGCATAGTATGTGTTTTACTGTTTCCGGATCCTTGCCTCACAATCTGCAGGTCAGGTCTCCATTATGTAGTCCCATTTTGTTGAGGTGCTTCTTTACTGGTGCGTGACCGGTCAAGAGCCCCATAGTGATTCTTAACTGATTCCTGTTCATTGCGACGGTTGTTGTGTATAATGTCCAATTAATCACTTGGTTCATAACATATATATTTAGTGAATACAGATCGCAACGTGACTTCCGCGATGAGTCTTTACAGAAAGTTCCTGGTGTCTATTACTGTTTACACATGTACATAAGTTCAAGCTATTATTTTCACATTTAAGTTTGTTCATGCTATTTAGCTATTTTGCATTTCCACATGATGGATGAGAGTGAGTTACAGTAATGATTGTTCCTAAGTAATATTACGTTGGGTCAGCGACCTGTGCCTTCAGTCATAAGACATTTTAAATTGTTTATATTTGATAATTTTGCTATGGGCTTCTTTATAATTGTTTACACTTTAAACATCCTTTGTAGATTCATTAAACTGTGCTAATATTTTTGTAATGGTAGTAAATTTGTATTATTCACCGCTAACATCCTAGACTTATAACAATTCAAATTTTTAAAAACATTCTGTATATTTCCTATATTTAAATGTGCGCATTTTAGGAGCAATCATCGAAGACAACTCAACGCGAGAACACTTCCAAAGGCACCGAGTCTGGCTATAATTCGGATAAAATTGATAACAGTAGCCCCGATTCGAATAACAGAGGCGCGTCGCCGGAAATGAGGGTGGACGACAGCGGTGTGCCGAGTCCAAGTATCGGTATGTTGAGCGTGTCTCCGGGAAGTGCCGAAAACAGTCCCACTTCCAGCGAAACCAACTTGGACACTTGCAGCAGTTCGAGTCCCGTTTGTGGACGTAACAGTCCTAACGATGAGTAAGAAATTAACCAATATTTTTTTGATCGAATCCTTTAAACCACCATTATTTATCTTCAATATTTGATAATTTGGTAATATATTATAAGTAATTTTAAGTGTGTAATGGTGACTAATATTACAAAAATGTCGCTTTGGAATGGGATCAATAGTCAACCTCTTCGTTTTAGTATTCAGAATAAACTTTTATTTCTAAATAGTGAAACCTGGTTAAGTGGGTCCTGGATATATGAGAAACCTCTGTTATTGATTATTACAATAAGGTCCCGACACTTTTGTATTGAAATACCTCCGTTACTAGAAATTTTCAAACCTCGTTAACTGAGATTAGATTTTATAGCACTTGGTTTTCTTCATTATCCCGACCGAAGTCCTACCAATTTCGGGCTGACTTGATTGCCAATAATTTTGTATTTTTCCTTACAATTAGTATAATGTTAACTTAAAAAAAAAATAATAATTACAAGGGCTATGTTCTTTTGCATTTAAAGTGATCCAAAAAAGTGTTAAACTGATCCGCTTGCGCCTGCGCAGACGTTTTTTCTATCTTACTTTACTTAGACACCTACGGATGCAGCACTCGCACAAGTCCTCGCTGCACAGTTACCGCCTAGTGGTTCGGTGGTATGTTGCCCAGTCAAACTGAGCTGCAATAACGTGAATTTTTACCATCTCCTCTTTGAAAGTGGGTAGAAGAGGTGGCATGTTGAACTGACCTGGTTCGGTGTAGGGTAGGGTTCAGTTAAAAGTTGAAGTACCGCTGGAACAAAAGAGATTTAAGGTTTGTCAGACCAAAGTTATTCTTCGTTGGTTTTCAAGCCCCCGCACCACGTCAAGGTGTAACACCACAGCAGGGGTCAACGGGGAGCGAGGAGGCCCCCCAACTGAAAGTTATGATTTAAAATTACTTACCGGCATTCATCGAGGGGTCAAAGACCAAGTCATTACGAATGTGTCACTACATTTTAACAATTCCTCGCGAAGAGCAAGATACATTTGCGCAAGTGGTTCGGTTCAACACTTTTTGGACCACTTTAAACGCAAAAGAACGTAGCCAAGTACACTGCCCCTAGAGCCTACGATTAATGTGTGTGTTATTTATAGGGTGGTGGAAGAGTTTGAGAGGCCCGAATCGCGACTGGCGTTCGTAAGTAATAAGAACACGGATCTAAAAGTTGACCTAGAAAAACTTAGTTTAGTAAATGCTGATAATGCGAAAAAACTTTTTGATCAAGACGATATGGAGGGCGCTTGCGGTCCCGTTGAGGAAGACGAAAAGGTAGAGTTTTTTTGTAGAATAACAAACTTCGCTTCATCGTCGTACGCTATCATAAAAAATATATATTTTAGTCCACATTGCATGTGTTGTGTTGTTTCTGCGTTAGCGAAACTTCGTGATTTTATTGCAAGTTTTAATTTCTAGTCAAATAATTAGGTTTTGCGGGTCAATTTTTATATTTTGTGGCATACATTTTATCAAATTTTTATATCTTTATAGTACCATTAAGAAAAATATTTTTTTTTATCAAATCGTTAATTATTGGGAGTTTCGAGTTTTTGTTCATTTTGCATGCCATTTGTGAATTTTTTGATGCTAAATGTTTCAGTCTCTTTTTAAAATAAATAAGTTTTGTTGGTCAATTTTTAATATTTTATAATTCAGATTCATTTATTTTTTAGATTAATTTTTAGTACTTAACTATTTTTCAGAAGATTATCATTCTGTTTCAATGAATATACAATGTGGAACAGCCAATTGGAATACATTATTTTATTTATTGTGCATATTTATAAAATATCACGATACGCGTCAATTTTAGATTACGAAATGACATCCGACAAGGAAAAAATTTCATCCCCATATTAAACCCCCTTCAAGTGACAGTTATAACCCGCGAATATTTAAATGGGAGCTGTTAAATCATCGTTAAAAGATCTCTTCATTGTCTATTTAAAAATATTATTGTTTTCAAATTTATTGCAAAAATTAACATAAAAAAATCATCTGATTGACGAAATTTACTACAGCACATTAAAAATTGATAATACTGTTTAGTTCTTGATAATCTAAAAAACGAAAACGTGAATCTTAATGCAGGAGAAGTTCAAAATGCCCGCTTAAAACATATTGGGAACATCCCAATCCTAAAACTGTCTTTTAACGTCTTAACATCTGTGGTGGGACCAAAGAGAATATACAGATATGGAAAAATATTTGTGGTACATAGAGATTTCAATGAAAAACAGTGAGCTGGTCGGTGTCCTTTCGACCAGCTCAAAATATAATAAATATTCTCGATAAATAATCAAGTAATTAACTACAACACTCTAATTTGAATTGTCCCCACTTCGTCGATATGTGTTTGCGACGTTACTAATCAGTATGAAACTGTTAGCGACGGTGTGTACGTATGACCTCTTACATACGTCTCTTTCCTGATAAGTCAGACGTACACACTGTGGCTAACAGTTTCATACTGATTAGTAACGTCGCAAACACATATCGACAATTTAAATTAGAGTTGGGTAATTAATTAATTGGTTATGCTACTACTATTATAAACGAGAAAGTTTGTGAGTATGTATGGATGTTTGTTACTCTTTCAAGCAAAAACTACTGAATTGATTTTAATAAAACCTTACAATAATGTAGCTTATACATCAGAATAACTCATGGGCTATAATTTATAAAGATATTGTGTGAACCTACTACAATTATAAACGCGAAAGTTTGTGAGTTTGTATGGATGTTTGTTACTCTTTCACGCAGAAACTACTGAATGGATTTTAATGAAACTTTACAATAATGTAGCTTATACATCAGAATAACACATAGGCTATAATTTATAAAGACATTGTGTGAACCTACTACTATTATAAACGCGAAAGTTTGTGAGTATGTATGTATGTATGGATGTTTGTTACTCTTTCAAGCAGAAACTACTGAATGGATTTTAAGGAATCTTTACATTATACCTAATACATTATACATTAGAATACCCCATAGGCTATAATTTATACAGATATTGTGTAAACCTTCTACTATTATAAACGCGAAAGTTTGTGAGTATGTATGTATGTATGGATGTTTGTTACTCTTTCAAGCAGAAACTACTGAATGGATTTTAAGGAATCTTTACATTATACCTAATACATTATACATTAGAATACCCCATAGGCTATAATTTATACAGATATTGTGTAAACCTTCTACTATTATAAACGCGAAAGTTTGTGAGTATGTATGTATGGATGTTGGCAGCAATCAGAATTAAAATGACTAATTAAATTGACACCTGTCAGTTTTAAGTATCTTTGTCAGTCAAGTGTGCACTACGTTATTTTGAAAAAAATACATTTTAGTTATTTACTATATAAATGGGATAAAGGCATCATTATCATTAATATATAAGTGTGTAAGTTATAAACAAGTTATGTAAACACACGAATGAGTATTAAATTTTGGTATGAAGATGGATGGATGAATTCCTTGGAGAAGAAAATGAGCTACTAAGTCGCAGACTAAGTCGCGGGTACCATCTAGAATAAAAATGTTAATATAAGACTGATTTCGTTACTATTTTGTGAATAAAAATATTTAAAATTAATAAATATTTACATTCATTTATTTTTACTTAATTATATTTTGTGCCGGTCGAGTGGATACCGTCCAGCTCTCTGTTTTGCATTAAAATTTCTATGTTCCACATATATTTTTCCATGTATGCATAAAGAAAGAGTAACATCTCAGCTGATCAAAATGCCAACCGGTAAGCAGTGCAATCTGAAAATTGAGTTAAGAACCACTAGCATTTTTTTTTTAATAAACAACATAATTCTCTAAGAAACGAATCCTTAATCAGAGTTATTTTTTATAAGAGAAGAGAAAATCGGTAGTTTTCTGTGTCGTAACTGAATTATATGTTACACTGTATTTTGAACAGATGGAAGAAGATGAAATCAACGAAGAGGAAGACGACAAGAGCGAGTGGACAGTTACGATATCGTCGAGGTATCAATGCGAAGAGGGTGAGTGTTCAATACAATCGTGTTTGAATCAATTCACCGAATGCGAGTTGATGGCTGGTAACAATAAAGTTAGTTGCGAATTGTGTACCAAACGATACGGAGGATCCGAAAAGAAAACTGTATATACAGATGCATCGAAACAGTTGCTCATTTACAACCCACCGGCTGTGCTCATACTACATTTAAAACGATTCCAGGTAATTAAAATAGTTTCATTATAGAAAGGTACACTTTTAGCGTCCTCACTCCACTTTTAACTGATACCCAATTGTTTACATTATCAGAATATTGTGTGAAACTCTAGTATATATTCAATATATCAATTAATTATCACTTAGTAAAATAAATGATTTCAGAAATTAAAATTAGAAACATTATTATGTCTAAACCCTCAACTCTCTTCATTAACATTAAGAAATAACTATTTTAGACGTAATTAGTGTGTATAAATTGCAACTATTGTTGTTCTCACTTTGTCAGTTTGACTTGTCACTATTGTACATTTTGTAGTTAATGTGATGATATAAACTTATCTATTTATATATTAAGTGCATGTATCTCCTCGAACACTTTAAAACACCCTTTTCGATATTCCTGTCGCAGACAATACTCGACGACGATAAGATCCAATTGTTTCGCCTAGTTTTTTAATAAATTTAATTACATTGGCAATTACCTCTTCGTTTTCACACAGTAGTTCTTTATACCGTTCGGTCTGCTCATTTTAAGATTGTATTTTAAATAAAAAAAAATACAAAGGCAGCAAAAAGCACACACACAAATACTTTAAATTTTAACACATAATGTTGCAGGTTGTAGTAGTGTAAATTGTATTTTTATATTCATGTCAATTTAATTTTTCCTTTTTCTTTCTTTTCACGCTTTTTGGCGCCTCCTGGCTTACCCTCAATTGTTTTCTTTTTCTTTGTTAAAATACTTCAATTAACTAACCACAAATTCGCTGTCACTTTTATATTAGTAGATTTATACAAACTGACGCACATCACTGTGAGCTATCTGTCATTCACTACGAAGACGCACTTAAATATCACTGACAAATGTCACAGCTAAACCTATGCTATAAAACTGCAAGACATGAGTGTTTTCTTGACTCTCATGAATAATGTGTTTATCACACTTTAGCATAACAAACGTGACTCGCACAACGAAATTGCGCAGATTTGTTATTAAAAACTATCTCAGCACACGCCGGTTAAAACCTTTGAATATAAAACATCAAGAAGAAGCAGATAAGTTTTGACCGGAGTGGCGGTTGCATATGGCCGACTATTGCCTTATTAATTTTTTATACAACTTAGTCATGTTTTAAAAATATTTTTGTTTTTCTACAAATTTCTATTACTTTACCATCTGGGTAATTCAAGTAGTCTCATTTTTAACTTGGATGATCAATCAAAACAATCCTCAGCAAAATGATGAAAACATGAAACACTCTGCTTTTTGGAATAAATTCAGGATTTTTCACAAAATTAGTCCATTGTCTTAGTAATATAACAATGTTTTACCACCAATTTATTTGGATGACAATAATGGTTAACTAATAAGTATTTACACTAAAGCAAACAACAAAGACTTGTCACACTAATTATTAAAACTTAAACTGATAAAATCTATTAAAAATCCACACTCACAGGGAAAGATTCAGTGGCGGATTTACCAGCAGGCTGAATAGGCTTGAGTCTAGAGCGGCAAATATTTGGGGATATATTTTTTTAAAAGGTTTTGTTAGAAACTTTCATAGCTTAACTTCTTTAACTATTTGTAAGCGCTATAACTGCTTTTACCAAATTTACATTATTGTATAAGTAGCATACATTACCCCGCTTTCTCAGTTGTACATGATGAGTTTTGATTAGCTCAGAAATATAGCCAAAAACTATTTCTTGTACAATTTTAAATAAATGTATACCTAACTTAACTTGAAATTGACATTATGAGTACAATTAGCACATTTACCCACCACCCTTGAGGTAATGCAACGGCGCGTTACTTTTTTGTTGTGGGTTGTTCGCCAGTAGTAAATGTTATGTACATATTATTACGATATTTACTTTGGGTTCGATGATTCTAAACAAACAGTACAATAACTAAATAATAATATTCTAATATTTCTACACAATAAATTTTACTTTACAAATCACTTAAATATTCACAACTGTATAACACCATAATTACTTCAAATACTTGACTTCAAACTATCTTAAAAAAAACTTCGATCCATTTCCAATTATATACCTGCGAACCAATATTCTAGACAAATCGATACCTCTCTGGACGCTTTTCTAATTTATTGGACCTTTTTTTGGGAATCATCCAGTGTCTTCTATTATGCAAGATCGATGCGCAGTCGCCTTAAGGCGACAGTCGACAGGGTCGGACAGCCTATACTTAGGAAATATGTAAATCCGCCACTGGAAAGATTTAAATAACGTGTCAAACGAGGAGGTTCATGGAGGCTGTTTCCGTCGCAATGAGCAATGCTCGTTTCTGTTCGTTTTATATTCAAAGGTTAAAACGACTTTAGTTAATATCATTAATGATGTTGAAGGATTAAAATTGTCTTGAACATTTTTATTGAATGTGAAGGATTTTTAGTACTTTTGCTGCTTTCAATCTATTTTTAGTTCTATATAAGACGGTATTCAATCACCGGGTAGGTGAATTTCGAATATCTAACACATATCTTACACCCACCCGCTAAAATTTAGGTGCATACTCCTTTGTAACCGTCGAGCAGGTTCTTCGTGTTTTATAATCCCATTCGGTCGAATTTAGCCACGTGATACGCTTTTCAATATTACAAATTTCCATTCTATCTGCTTGACGTTTCTATAATGACATGTTTTTTTTATCAGGTTTACAGATTCCGTTCGGCTAAAGTGAACAAGAACGTCAAATTCACGACGTTGTTGGATTTAGCTCCGTTTTGCTCAAGACGCTCCCAAAAATTGCCTACATTTCGAGCCGGTCAAACGAGAGTGCTCTATTCTTTGTACGGCGTCGTAGAACACAGTGGCAGCATCCACGGCGGTCATTACGTAGCCTACATCAAAATACGAGCCCCGTTGCAGGAGAACAGTCAGAAGTGGCGATATTTACCGAAAAACCAGAAACAGAAGGTAGATGATAGTTCGATAGGTAGCGAGCCCGAAGTACCTCCCGGTAGATGGTTCTACGTTAGCGATTCCTATATTTCTGAAGTACCGGAATCAAAGGTTTTAGCGGCGCAAGCCTATTTACTGTTTTACGAAAGAATTTTGTAGGTTTTTTTTTGTTTCATTTCTAACGAACTTTTAGGATAGATTTTTAAGTGCGTTCATTCGAGGTATATTAGGGATTTTAGCAATTTGAACGGTGGTATGTAAAGGCGTGCTTCTCGTTTTAATTTGACACAAATTTATCCAATGATCCGGCCAAAAAAATTATTTGATCGACAGTTTTTTTTTATCGGAAATTTGAGCTTGTATCTCTTTTGATTGTCTTTGACACATATTGTTGGTACCTTATTTTTTATTCAAACTAACCTAAAATTAGGAACTTGTCCTACGTCTAACTGTAAAACATGCGATTTACTTGCAGACACAAAATACTAAATGATACAGACTCATTGTTTAACTTTCGACTATCACTATGAATAATAATTTGAATAGTTATCTTCTGTATACTCTTTTTTTTTTTGTTCCGTTTGATTTTTGTAATGGCTATACGAATTATTATTTAGAGCAGAAGTAATTTTTGGATTGGAAATGGATGTGTCTGAATAATATTTGAACTTGTCGTGCACGTTTTTTAAAAACGTTACTACAAATTAATTGCGTTTACTGTCCTTTCTCTCTGTGGGCAGCGCCGGCTCTTGAATATGTGGTTTAGAAAAATAATAATTCATTAAGTATTTTGACAATGATCGATTTGTAGGATTTACAAACAAATTACCTATGCGCCGAATCCGTATAAAAAATGTTTAGGCATTGAAGAAGTTTATTTTCAAGAAATAAATGTACAAGCTAAGTTTTTGATTTTGTAAATTAAACATGTTTAAATATAATCGTATCCGTTCTTTGTCTTTAGGTTTGTTCCCACAGCAGTCGTAAATAGTTCGTTATGGTATTCAGAACGAGAGTTACTGACTGTTTGGTTTGCAGACATGTAGAGCGCTGAATACCATTTAATATAATGGATTAATAAGGTTTACGATGACATTCCAAATTATTAGAACAGTAACAATATAAAACAAAATCAGTATGTAGGGTGAATACATGAACAAATGTATAAATACTAGCACAACCCAGTAGACGTTGTCCTGCCAATTATAACAAAATGTATAGCGCGAAAATATTCTCTGTATTACATATCTTTAAATATTCGGTTTAGAACGTCCTCCGGCGTCTTCCGATCCCCAATCTCCACTCCTCTCTATACTCCCATAAATTTTCTTATAGTTCTCTATCTCTAATTTCCCTTTTGATCCCTTTTTGTCAATTTCAACGTGTTCGTTCTCTTTGTCTTCTTCCCTGCGGCGTCCAGTTAAGTACTTGCTCAGGGATTTGATTGTTGGGCATCCTTTGCACATTACCGTACCATCTTAGTTGTTTTATTCTAATATCCTCAACTATATCATGCTTTACGACCATGATTTATTCAACCTTTTCGTTTATCCTAGATTTTCCAGCAGCTCGTCTCGAGAAGTCCATTTCCGTAGGTCTTGGGTACCTCTTCGATCTGTCTTTAATTTGCCGCACTTCACTACTGTAGGTTATAATGTGATTTAATTCAAATATCTATGTGCACCTACCAATTTTTGTAGCGGCCGGTTGAAAGGTATAGAAGTTGACGCGTCGCAGCGCCATCTAGTGGCGAGTTAAAGTAAAATGAGTTGCATAAAAACCTTCTTCATGAAAAAACATGAATGGATGAGCCATGTAAGTACCAACAAAACCAATGAAGATTGACAACAATTCTGGCAAATTCGTTTCTATCTTGTGCATTCCTTAGCAGCTCCTGGGACTCCAATCTCTAATGTTCCTTAACCACGAGCATGGTCTCCGCCTGGGGCTCCGTTTGCCATCGATTGGACAGTTTTCTTTTTCTTGATGGCGTTTATGAGATTGCGTTCTTTTTAATTCGTCGTAGAACTTCATTGTTAGTAACGCCTCTAGTCAATGAGTCTGCAAACATCTCTTCTGCTGGACAATGTTTAAAATATTATGCCTTCGACTTCTTCGTTTCATTGGCATAAATATAACGACTTTCAATATACTTCGTTCTGTCGTTCACGTTGTCATCCTGCATTTCTGAAACACTCGTAAAGATAGTTTTTTGTTTGAAAATCTTCTCGTAGTCTTCGTAGCCAAGTTGCTTCCTGACAAACATCAGAAAGTACAACATATCCCTCTTCGGTTAATGGTAACGAAACGCAGATTTGTTTCATCCTCCTCCAACATACCACTGCTCCAAACAGATACCATGTATTGGATTTTTTGTCGCCTTCCCAATCTGCATCTACATATCCTATCAATGAACAGAAATTTATTTCCTATAGTTTTCCAAGTTGTTATTCGAAATTGAGAATTCAAAAATTCTTTTGACTTCAGTCTATTCTACTTATCGAAATTTGCTAGCTATTCTTCTGAAAATGTAATAATAGTTTGGTAACTGACAAAAGAAAAACAGTTTGCAGTATTTATCACACGCTCGTACAATTCACAGAACAGTCTGTGTTGGTGACGTGATTACAGTCGAATTTGGTGCATAACCTGTTTATTCTGCTTATTTTATATAGTTTATATAGTTTGATGTCCTTTGGGCGCGATTGACATTTAAGGTTCAAGTACAGAATTTGTAGGTATTCATGCCGACAAACACGCGAAGAAGAAGAAACTGACAATTGACTTAAGCTAGCCGCTGACAAGCTGTCAGAAACAGACATGCGCACTTACATTGATTTGTTAACTATTAGTAACTTTTCGCGGATTCTCTGTAGGAACAAACCCCCATGCAACCAATACCGTTACCCAAATACATTTAAAACTTATTAATTGTATTTTTATTGTATTAATTTTGATACAAAGCAGGAGCGCGATATCGCTATACTTTGAAATTGTATTACTGAGCTGTTGAATGTAATACGAGGGTTGTTTGTAGTGAGGATACAAATTTCAGATTGCGTTACGTATTTTATTGATTCATGATATTGTATACGCTTTGTCGATTCAAATTTTATCTTTCATGCGGATGTGTGCTGAAATAACACGACAACCCTCGGATATATTTTACGTATCCTAAGGTGATTCGATTCATTTTATTTCTTTTAAATATTAAAAGTGAAATTTCATAATTGCAAGTTACACGATTATTCGCTATAAATTAGCCACCCTTATTCATTATTACTGCCTTTAAGAAAGTTGTGTGACAATGACTAAATTTTTTTTAAAATTCTATCAAAGTATTCTGAGAATCCAATTTAAATGGGATACATTTTTTTAATATTTTCCGATTTTAAAAATATCCATGTTACCGATACCTTATACCGTTTTTAAGTTATTAAACGTCGACTATCTTCGTTAAAAGTCACTGTAAATATGCAAAAGTTAACATCATAAAAGTAAGCTATTAAAATGACAACTGTGGGTAACGTGCAGAGACGTTTCAGCTTGAAAACGGTTAAAAGAGTGACATACATGTAACGTCAAAGTATGAGATTCTTCTTTTTAAAAAGTGGCCTCAGCTACTGGTATATTGTAGAGATTTGTAGATTATAGGGGGGTCGTGAAGGCTATGCAACCTCTTAAGCACCTCGACCTATCAGATCTTTTGTGCGTAACCCTTAATCTATTCGGGGCCAGGGATTCCGAGACTTCGACCAAAGTTTATCAGTTTCTGACATCGAAGGGCTTTAGGAAGGCCCCTTCCAGAAACTTAAGCCTCTTGCAGAAAAGCGCTGGGCATTCGCAAAGCAAATGTTCTGCAGTTTCAGCGAAGTTCTCGCAGTAGCGGCAACTATCACTCTCTGTTTTGCCCATCTTTTTCAGGTGATACCTCAAAGGGCAGTGTCCAGTGAGGAGCACCGTCACCAGTTTCAAGTCTTTCTTGTCCAACTCGAGAAGCTGTTTAGCTTTCCTTAGCGAAAGGCTTCAGCTATTGGTAACATAAACCCTGCTAATGACACTTGAATTTAAAAAAGTTTAATTTGAATTTAAAAATCACTGCGGACGTTAAGTGGAACGTACCCAATAAGAATTTGCACGTCACCCATTGTATTTGACAAGTGACATTTCTTTAACTTTTTACATTAACAAGTTAACGAAGATATTCGACATTTAATAACTCTTAAATGGTATGAGGTAGGAGTAAAATATGGTATATTTTTTAAATCAGGAAAAAAAATCATTTAAAAAATACAGGGTATTCCATTAAAAAAATTAATATTTCACTTGTATTCCCTGAAATCTGCACGCTTTTGATAGCATTTCTGTCATTTCTATAGACAATAATACCGATGATAAGGGTTGAGTAATGTTTAGTGAATAACCCTGTACATTTATCGTTTTTATTTACTTCTGAGATATCTAATGTGGACATACTTAAATCTAAGTGTAATTTATCGATTTGCGAACTTTAGGTGAAGTTAGTCACCATATTTTATTCTAATTAAAATTTATTTCCTGCTTTTTTCTCTTTTTTTTTGTCAATTTTTGCAAACCTAAATTTGTGTATTTATTAAAATGAATTTTTTTACGTACGTTGTCTTTTATATTTTTCTTCGTTCCTTTATAATTGGATGCACCTTATTATAAATAAATCAGTAAAGAATCGAGTAAAGAAATGTTCGATCGGTGTTGCTGTAAATCAGAATGTTTTTTTACGATGGCTCAGAGAATTAAAATTCCCATTACGTAAACTTTTTAAAGATGGGTGACGTCATGGTTCTTCTATGTTTGTCCAAAAGTGGTCTCGAGCCCACTTTCATTAGGTTATTTAGATATTCAATGATTTTAACTTAAAAATTTTAAATGAAGTAAAAATTTATTTAGCTGGTTAAGCAATTATTTTAGGGGGAACAACATCAATGACCTAATAAAGATAGGCTCTGTTATTTACATTTCAGAGTACAGCCAACGAGTCACAGTCTAAGCCCAATGTTTGTTGTCGCATTCGTTTTATGGAACATAGTTGGAAGAGCTGAGTTTCTGATCAATTTTCTGTCTTTAACATTCAAAATGGTTAATTTCACAAACAGACGGTGTGTGCCTCATAAGTATCAATACATATGTGTATAGAAAAATATGTAAATAAGAATTCATTTTGCGATGGGTAATGTATTCGATTGATCTCATTCATGATCACGTACTTCGAACAATCGGCAATCGTACGCGAAAATCGAGATCTCATTTTCTATCTCTGTTCTACTTGCTAGCCGCATCGGTGGAACTTGTTGGAATCAAAACATTGGACAATTTATGAATGACTCGTTGTAAAGCTCGTACAATACAAATGTGCGTGCACGTCATCAATGATCTGTTCGTTTCAAAACTTAATACCAACAGCAGTAAAAATCACCGTTCGTTTTAGATAATCTCGAACACATCGGGTCAGTTTGTTCGTAATATGTTATTGCATTAATCAAGTCAATGTCTTGTTAAATATTACAATTTCTATATAGACGGTATATAAAATTGCAGTTATTATACATAAATATTTCATTAAATATTACACACAGTTCAAGTTTTATTATGTATTAATAAAAACGGTTTTTCCTATTGAAGATCTATTAGCGCCAGCTGGCAGTTGACAGTTAATTCATAAGTTAGCAATTTTATATACATTTTTAAGACGTTGTCAAATTGGTTGTTTATAATTTAATTTCGACTCTGTTAAATTTTGCTTTTATTATTACTAAAAAACTGTGTGCAAATATACCAAAAAAACTAAATAGTCGCTGCAAAGAACTCGTTGCATACTTAATTGACTATTTTGAGCGAGAACGTGAAAATAATAGACCATTGCTACCTCTAACTGCTGTACGAGAGGTAAGTTCAAATATGAAACATTTTCAATAACGTCCAGTCCAATCTTTTTTCTTTTAGCAAGTAGCTGATGCTCTTCAATTGAGTATGAGTAAGGTTAGTGGAATTTCACAAACTGTAAAGAACAATGAACCGTTAAAGTCGCCTACATAGAAGCGTTCTTGTGTAAAGAAAATTATGAATACCACATTAGATATAGGTGCTATTAGAAATACTATTTACAACATGTATCAAACAAGTAAGTGATGTTACATACATTAATGTAGTCACAAGCTTTCTTGTTGCATTGTTACTGCCTCTAATTAACTCTATGTTGATTCGAATTAAATAAAGCATTATTAAACTAACTTGAATAGTTTTTATTAAAAACCTTTTGTTTAGGTAAAATTCTCAAAGTTTTATTGCAATGTCCTAGATTAATTAATGGTAAAGTATGTCTATTAAATGATCAAAAACATAACCTTATTTCCTTAATGTCCGTACTACTGTCAAAGTCTGGCAACGTTGTTCAAATGGTGACCTCATACTCGCTCTATGACGCGCATGCACATTTATATTATATGAGCTATATCTGTTTGTTTTATAATCTAAGGAAAACACGGTTTCGCGTCACCGTGGTGATGTCATCGTCAGATAAGTGACGTGATAGCTTCTATATTGGTCGTCAATATCGAGCTAAGTCTAAAAAAAACCACTGTTATTTTATAGGGGGAACGATAGATGGGTTTCTAAAGAAATGGTCGGAATTGAAAATATTCTTTTATTTTAAATCTTATAGATTACTGAATTTAAAAAAAAAACAAAAAAAGGCACAAAACTAAAAATTTAAACTCGGTGACGAGTTTAAACTATCCCAAGTGGTATTAAAACAATTTTTGTAAATTATATTATTTTGACTAAAGCTGCATTTGTCTAGTTTTATAGAAAAAGTAAATAAACGAATGACTACCCATTAATGGGTAGCTTTTGTGATTTAATAATTTGTCGTTCCACTACATCGGTATCATTCCTTTATTTCTCTTCCACTGCGCCCCTCCTTTTCTGTTATGATTAGCTCTGGAAGATTTATTAACATTCTTCTTATCCCTCGCCTTCAGAACATCTTTATCTTGTCCTTGTCCTTTTTGCTTACCGACTACATTGGCTTTGGATTGATTTTGAGGTTGGCGATTGTGGGACCTGAACTTGGCTTCCCGCCTTTCTCTTATCACAGCTGGATCTTCACAGAAATTCATTCTGGACCTAAATGAAAATTAATAAATTAGGAAAGGATACATACATAAAGTCACGCCTTTTTCCCATAGGGGTAGTCAGAGACCACTTCCTTCCACTTGCTACGGTTCTTACATACATCTTTTGCTTCCTCTACTTTCATAAGTGCTATCATACATACTCGTCGCTTGTTGGTACTCTTGACCTGACCTTTCTTCAAAACAATGTTGATCTGATCGAGATATGTTCGCAACATATACAACGGATACAGCAACAGCAAAAATACAGAATGCCAAACCTTGTAAATTATGAAATTAGGAGTAATTTTTGTTTGAAATGTATAGTTTATTAAAAATGCAAATCGTGCTTTCAACTAATTCATCAGTCATCTTCAGTGCTTCAAGTCAGGTAACAGGAAGTACACAAGTTAGTGAAGACATGTTAAGTGTGAAATGTAATATAAACTTTCACATGCAAGTGGAAGGAAGTGGTCTCTGCCTACCCCTATGGGAAAAAGGCGTGACTTTATGTATGTACGTATGTATTATATTTGTGTTTATGGAAAGCGTGCTCGTGACGTTTCAGCTTGACAACGGTAGAAAGAGAGACGTACAGGTGACATCACAGCTTGAGATATCTGTCAAAAAGTGGCCTCGGCTATAGGTAACATAAACCCTACTTTTTAACACATAAATATTAATGTTTAGTTTTTAAAAATTACTAATTACACCACAACATTGTTCCTTAAAAATAAACGAGTGTCAAAATGCTCACTATTAATTAAAAAAAACCAAAATCGTTAACCAAACACATAACTATGAAAGATGTGTACGTGACGTCACACGTACGACACTCTTCTCCGATGTCAAAAAGTTGCCACGCAGTGTACGTCACCCATTGTTGGACCGATATAATTGGCACACAATATTGCCACCGATTGCATCCAAGTCTGTACAACGCTTTAGATGCTATTTTTTATTTGACCAACTTAAGGTGTGGACAGGGTACGTTTGTGTTAATTAAAAGGTCAACAATGTTGTCATCGATTGTATCCAAGTCTGTACTTAAGAAAAAGCACATGTTTTTTACTCTGTTAAAAAGGAAAAAGCTTGATAAGCTTCGACAGCCTGTCCTATATGGTGGAAGTAAAGGTGAAGGTGTAGTTCTGGATAAAAGGCTCACCTGGAACAACCACGTATGGTTCAGTAGTCTGCTGGACCAAATGGTTGCAACAGACAGCTAGAGCAAAGTTTGGTGGCTTTCAGCGGCTGGCATGCCTGACCATAACTGGAGCTATGTCCAGCACACCAACGGCAGCAATGAAACACCTCCTTAATCTCCCTCCCTTAGATATTCTCTTAGAGAGGGAGGCCAGGATAGTTTTCTACAGATTCCTGTCTCTGGAAAGGCAAATTAAAAGAGAGCAACTCGGGGACCACTCCGGAATACTAAGTAAACAAAAAACCACCAAATTCTCGGGATGATTCCTGACATGCTAGCCACACAAATACACGTAGAAAAGTCCTTCAAAGTCCTCTTTCCGAAGAGAGATGAATGGATGATGGAATAAATATTCTTTCCTGAGATTAAATATGTAACGTATACAAAAGGCTCAAAAACCCCAGATGGAGTTTGGGCCGGTATTTTCAGCAGGAAACCAAAGATTGAAATATCTACTAGACTTGGCAGGTACGCTGCAATCATTCAGGCCGAAGTTTTCGCAATCGAATTGTGTGCAAGAGATCTGACTAACAGACCTCTAGCAAACAAAAACCCAAGTATATTATCAGACAGCCAGGCTGCTTTAAAAGCACTGAGCTCCAACAAGATAAACTCTAAACTTGTATGGAATTGAATCAAAACCCTGGAGTGCTTTGGTGCGAACAACAGAGTGACCCTGCTGTGGGTACCTGGGCATCAGGGGGTGGTGGGCAACGAAAAAGCTGACATCCTTGCAAAACAGGGAGCCGAATCTGCGTTCACTGAACCAAAACCAGTCCTTGGAGTCACTACAAGTGCCGCCAAAACTATTTCAGACTGGGCGGAAAGAAAAAGACTCACGCTCTGGTCTGATATACCAGGGTTGGCACACTCGAAGGCGTTCTTATCTAAACCCTCGAAAAACACAACCAAGCAGATCCTAGAATGGAGCAGGAACGACCTGCGAATTCTAACGGGATTGCTTACAGGACACTGCCGTCTAAGACACCACCTCGGAAGGATAGGTCTGAATCAACAAAGGGACTGTCGGTTTTGCTGCGTGGAAGACGAAACTGCTGAACACATACTATGTTCATGCCCCGGCTTGGGAAGAATAAAGGTTCAACATATTTGTTTTAACCAACTTACCGATTTCTGGAAAATCTCTTACCATACAACCATGAACTTCGTGAGAAGAGCTGGATTGTACCAATAGACACCAATAGACCAATGAGGGTCGCAGTGGAAGGGCGACCTACGCCCCACTCACATGACACTTAACCTAACCTAACCTACTCTGTTAAAAAATTGAAAAAAGAAAAATTCAAAGACAACTTTTGTTACTCCCTTCTGGTAAATTTGTTCGTTTAGGGTGGATACAAACTTTTTTAAGAACGGAACAAAAACAAAAAATTACCTGTTATCACCAGAACTGCTTGGTTGGGCATCATTACCATTAAATTTTGATTTATTATTATCGATTTCTTCTTCCGATTCGCTCGATTCACTCGCCAAATTGTCTCGATTAGGATTATATGTGAGAATTTCCTTTTCGACCGGATTATCGGCAACTTTAATGGGAACGTCATCGTCATACCGATCATCGTACTCGTCGTCGTACAGATAGTCGTTTGAATATTGACTAAAAATAATAAATATAATAAAACGGTTAAAAAAACTTAAAAATGAGATCCTTACACTCCTTCCAGAACGAACGACTTTAATTCCTTGATATCCTTTTTGTCATTAAGCAACTTCAACGCGTCATCGTAATCGGGTTTCTTGCCAGTGTAAGCTAATACAGGCTTTTCAGGTTCTGGTTCTGGTGGAATTCTTATTTGATCAAATGGAATTTCGTAAAGATGTGGCGGCAGATTCTGTTCTAAAATCGCATTTATCACGTCCGCGGAGTTCCAGTCATAAGATTCGAGGCATTTTGAGACGAACCCTGAAACATTAAGATCTTTAGTAGCAAAACAGGCAGAGGTGGAATAGACTGAAAAAACTTTGTCTACATTTATATTTTCCGAATTTTGTCAGTGTTGTCCTTAGTTATTTGTTATGTATATTTTGATTTTATGATCATGGTTCGTTTGTTTAAGAAGATTCCTGATCTGCTTACTAAGGATTTTTTTATGATTGACACCCAGAAAGTGTCAAAAAAGGCACGTTTGGCTGTGCATACAGGAGTGTTGGTTCCTACACTTATGTATGGTAGTGAATAGTGGGTTTGGCAGAAGAAGCATGAAAATAGGATTAATGCTGTGGAGATGAGTAGTCTGAGAATTGTATAGCCGGAGTGACTTGATTGGATAAAGTAAAGAATAGTGAGATAAAAGAACGATGTGGTGTAAAAGAAGATGTGGTTACAAAGATAGATAATGGAATGCTTAGATGGTTTGGACACGTAAGAAGGATGGATGAAGGAAGATTGACGAAACAAATTTATAAGGCGAGTGTGAATGGACGGAAGTCGGTAGAGGTCGACCTCGGCGAACATATCTCGATCAGATCAACATTGTTTTGAAGAAAGGCCAGGTCAAGAGTACCAACAACCGACGAGCATGTATGAGAGCACTGATGAAAGAAGAGGAAGCAAAATATGTGCAATATGTGCAAAATGTGTGCAATAAGGAAGTGGTCTCTGCCTACCCCTACGGGAAAAAGGCGTGACTATATGTATGTATGAAACATTTTAGAAGTCGACCCTTTGAATTTATGTAGTAAAGTACCGCTAATTATAACAAACCAATTGAAATAAAAAGACAGTGGAATGTTTGATAGGTATTCATTGTTTTGTGAGTTTATTTGGTGTAAAGTTAAAATACAAGTTTGACAGTTGTCTAGAAATTGTCATAGAGTGTCTTAACATTTGTATTGGGTCTAATCATAATTGGTTCACAACAATTTATTACTTTTGACAACTGAGAAACGAATATTTTAGGCGCCTAAGAAACCCAATATTAAGATATTTATTTTTTCATTGGCGTTTTAAGGGCAAGCATGTAAGATTTCTAGTTAAGATCATCATAAATTAACACATGTACATTGTAGTACTTGTCCCTTTTAACGGCATAATTTTAAGAGTATCCTCCCTCACCTACAACCTTTCACCAAGTTTCTCGCTACTATACAATATTATCATTTATAACTTAAAGAACAGGCCAGAACAAGGTAGTAAAAAAAATCAGTCCAAAATATTTGAACTTGCAATGTGCTCAAGGTTGATATCGTTCACGAATAAATGTGAAATTCTAAATAACTCTTAACTTGCCTAAGAGAGATCTGCACTAACCGCCATCCATAAATGCAACAATTACATTTTCTAGAAGACGATAAACTATCATTGGGGTGTGTTCTTGCTTTTCTAAAAGGATACAGCATGTAAAAATAACCGAGAACTAGTCGAAAAATGAGACATATTTTATAACAATACAGGAGTACCTCAAAGAAGTATTGCAAGTTCAACCCTATTTCAAGTGATGAATATCGACGAACAATTACGCATGTATACATAAATAATTAATTTATTCACCCAATATCTACAACATACTCGTTAATTTTTACTAACCATCTCCCATATGTGGAAACATATCCATAATTTCTTTGATTTTATCTTCAAAATCGACTACACCTTGAGCTGCATTATCATTTGAAGTACCGGCTACAGGTTCATCTTCTTCTACTTCTACTTCGGGCGGTTTAAGCCTTTTAAATATATCTTCTATAGTTTGATTTTTTAATTTCGACAATTGCTCAAGCTTCTTACACCTAGGAAGTTTGTTGATGCATGAAACAATGAATTTGGTGCGAGTTGTATCTCTGAATGCAAGGTAAGGAAACATCCTGCTTTAGAAAAATAACAGTCTTAATACTACATTACGAGGATGGTCTGACCTTAAAATGAAGGATGGCAGCACTAGTCAATAAAAGCTAAGGAATGTAGATGCGCATCTTTTGACAGGTACTCACCAAAATTTCAGACATTTTGGACGTGCAGTTATTGTTTGACAATCGTTTGAATGAGTCAATGTGAGTGTTCTGTGAAAATGGAAAAAATCGAGTATCGAGCTGTCATTAAATATTTGTTTTTGAAAGGCAATACTCTGTGTCTTCGGGGACTCTGCACCATCATTTACCACCGTGAAATTTTGGACAGCTAAATTTAAACGTGGCATCAGCTTGAGAGACGATGAACGTTCGGCACGTCTAAAAGCTGCAACCACTGATGATAACATCGCCAAAGTTCACCAAATGGTGCTTAACAACCATCGAATTAGAGTGGGAGAGGTAGCAGATGCTATGAATATATCCAAAGAACATATTTGTCACATATTGTATCAAGAAGTAGGTATGAAAAAGCTGTCCGCGCGTTGAGTGCAGCATTTGCTCTCTTTAGAGCAAAAACAGGAGCATACTATGCATCTATACTTGACAAGCTGAAGGCAGAAATTGAGGTAAAACGGCCGAGAACTATTTGGATGGGTTAAAGAGTTGGGACCATCTCTGGGAGAAGTGTGTAGAATCACTATGTAGAAAAATATATGTCTCGTATCTTTGTTAGGTCGAAAACTTTTTAGACCACCCTCGTATTCAATCAATAAAGGATACAGAGCTGTACAAGTTTCAAACATTTCGTTTTGGCTTGAAACGTTATATTTCATATTATAATCACAGATAAAATAATCATCTTCAAGAGCTACAGTCATTAATTTTAAATACAGTTCAACTAAATCTTCTTGCTTCTTATCATCACCCCTAAAATAGAATTTTTCAATTATATCTTCAATTTAATGATTACTTCACATTCATTTATAATTAACACTAAAAACACTAATAACACTAAAAAACGCAGGAATTAAGTTATTCACACTTACATACATTCCAAAGTTTTATCCAAACAATAAGACACAAACATGTGGTAAACATCAATAAATTCTGAACGTCCCAAGTTGATTTCTTCAAACACTTTTTCTGAAAGTTCCTTTCGAAGTTCTAATTCTTCCCTATTTCTCATCAAATTGTATAATTCACGGTAGATACTTACGTATGTAAATGGTATCCTAAAAACAGGGCATATTTTATGACAATTATTACTTCAAAAGACTTAACATATTTATAGTCATATCATAGACCTATTATCAGAGGAGACGGAACTATTTACTTTTAAACACGATCATACATCCCCACTTTCTGGTCGACTGTATCATCTTGATAAGGCCGACTGGAATGTGTTGTGCTGTGATGTCACCTGCTCTCCACTTATGGCGAGAGATTTGTGATTGTTATTGAATGGTCCATAGTATTTGTTAATTATATTTGCAACAATATTGTGACCATAATGCTGTCTCTTATTAATATTTCATGAATTATAACAACCTGAATAATACAACCCATTTTATGGAATGTTGAACCATTGAACTATTTCATTCCGTTAGATCATAGAAAAGTGTTGCTCAGTAAGCGACAACGACGCTCGGCTTATCTGAATGGTACCACGTACAGATATTTGTGTCTACTACGAAATCTGACAGTTTCAGCTATAATTTGTAGCGTTGTTGCAGAAGTTGTTGTAGTGAGATTTTGGAGTATTATCGGTGATTTTCAGCATATTATTGGTAAAATTCATTAAAATTTGGTGGAAGAAATGATTCGTCATTGTCAAGTGTGTAAAAAACCGGACTATTTAAGCCCCAGTGTTTATTTTCACAAGTAAGTTGGAACATCTTATTGTTTACTATATTTTCATCCAGTGGTGTAGCGATGACGATTTCAATAGCAAAATAAACAGGTAAACAGGAAATCAATACAATTTGAGATATCCTTAAAAAAGGTCATTATTTTCCTATTATTCAGCAACAATTATTCAGTGGTATTATCCTTCTTTCGTTGTTATTTTGAAGAACTGTATACCTTCCTGATCCATTTTATAGTAGTATTTCATAAGAAATCTATACATCCCCTCAAATTTAATCCAATTGAGAAATCAAGGAGTCACGGAACCCTTAGTATAATATTTCATCAATCTTTTCCTTTAGGTTACTTAGCTGTTAAATAGTTTGGACAATAAAATACACTACATTTTATTTTTACAATTAATATTAATGATAATTATTTAAGTTTTTTTTTTAATTCAGACAGTTAGGTAAAATTATTTAAAATTCTTTTTCAGTACTTTAATTTGTTAAAATAATTTAGTTTAATGGTATTAGTAGAACTGTTTGCTACACAATTAACATTTCTTGAGTTGGAATAATTTAGTTTTATAAAAGTAACTTATAACATTACACACAATTTAGAAAGGAAACTTTAACGTAACACCACAAAATTGTCGCCCAACATTTGGGGAATTAGTAAGTTTTTTAACATTTTACAAAATTGGCACCCTTCTTTTGTAACTTTAGAAAAACGGTTTAGTTAGGGTAACACAATTTGGCGCCCAACTTTTGGAGTTTAAAAAAATACTTTTAGTAGGCTACAACACTTCAATTTGATAAATACTGAGTATCACCTATTCATAAATATATTCTCATAAAAAACTAAATATAACCCAATAGATATATTCTCAAACAGCACGTCACTGATTACAAGCGTGGCCATAAGTCCACAATAATATTACAGCGTTGCCAGCACGAGGACGGGGCAAAGAGAATTGATTGGTATTCTTTGTCATACTCATGGCCACTCTCGTGTAATCATTGTGATAAAACAGAGTTTTATGAATGGGATGTTGAGTCTCCTCTGGATAATAGGTCTATGAGTCATATAGTTTAAAATCAAATAGTCTCTTCCAACTCCTTTTTATGACCTTATAAAATCATTTTAATCAATATCTTAACATAAGGACGACTTTAAGGTTTAATTTATTTTGTAATTTTATAAATATTGATCAAGAACGTTATATGGCTCATTAGAACTGCAAAATATTACCTAAAGGGTACATTTTTCTCAATGGATATCTCCACAGCTGGTTTGTAAAATTCTAAAAGTGTGTGTAGTAGAGCCATGGTGTTTAGGAGGTAATTTACTACAGAATAAATCCAAGATAAGTCAAACACTGCTGGTCTGGGAGTAATTGCAATAGGAACTATTACAGCACCTTCACTAAATCCACACACATGTCCACCAATCATTTCCAACACCTGAAACAAAACTCCTCGAATTATTTATTTATTTCACATGTAACTGACTTACCAGTAATGTTTGATTTATTGACTCTTCTACCTCTTTAAATTGGAAATCTAGTTGTGAAGTATTGTCAAAATACAATGCAGTTAAGGTATTTATAAAATTTACTTGTATATTCTTATAAAGTAAGGAAAGCGTAATTACAACTGGTAAGTTAATTAGTTTTTTTTCCAGTAATTTTTCATGCCCATAATCTTTGAACATATATTCAGACTGAAAAGGAATAAATTAAAATTTACTTAGATGACGAAGGTAAAAATACTTACTTCAGATTCTTTAAATTTGATCAGTCTTTCATAAACTAAAAGAAACATGTTAAATACTGTACTATAAACATCAGCAAATTCATCTTCCAAATATGATATTTGATGATCAGCAATAGGATTCAAAATGAAGCTTCTTAAGCAGACAGCAGCTGATGGTTCAAATAAAATTGTACACCAAAATTGATGAAAATTGCACTTTAACAAATATTTTAAACTATCTATGAAGAGCACATTCTTTGTTAAAAAATCTATGTTTTCTTCCTTTGGAAGGGTAAATATATAAGGCTCAAAACTGTAAAATATTGCTTTTGGCAACCATCTTTTATCCTAAAATATTTAAAAAAAAAAGTGTTGTGAGCACAATTTCACTTACAGTTATAAGGCAAATGGTAAATTAACAAAGAAGTCGCATACTCTTTAGAAATTATTAAATTTAAATAAAACAAAAAGGAAGCAAAACTTACCAAAGCTGGTATAATTTCGGATTTCATGTTATACATTTTTTTCTGTGAAATATCTTCTGTTACTACATGGATATCCTGGAAACAAATATTAACATCTAAATTATTTAAAATTTTATCATATTTTTTAAGATTTACAATTTGGTACCAAGTTAGCTTGCAAAATATGTTGTAACTTACAAACTCTTTAAGGTAATTCCGTTTCAACTCATACCAAGTTCTTTCCAAATGTATTTGATTGATCGGTAAATTACTAGGGTTCTAAAAATTCAACTAATTAAAAATATTTTAAGGAAGCCCTCTTTATATATATATATATATTACCTTAAACACTTTAACATATTGGTACTTGATATTCTCAATGTCATTTCCATTAATACTCAGGCATCGAAAAGTGTTGTTGATACTGCTCATTTCACTAATTAAGTAAGAAAATTGCAATAAAAATAAAAAATTGTAAAGACGTCTCCTAAAATACACTAACCAAAATTATCTCTGCTAAAAAATTTTGCTTCTCTATCTCTCTCTTACTTGTCAAATAATAAAATTTGAAGTAGCGATTTACGATTGGTTAAGCAATTTAACAACTGCTAATTGATCTATTTATCTGTGGAATACAGAGAGTAGAATAATAACATATTTAAATTCTGGACTAATAATTTCTACATTTTTTTATTCACACAGTTTATATTTTACACAAAAATTAGATTTCAAGCATTGAAAGTGTTAAAAATCAACAATTACTTTAGGATTTAAAATAAGATATACATTATACAAGTTAATTTACGAGAGTTGGAAAATATGACAGTGACATTGAACGAAGGGTATTGGCAGGAAAACAAATGAATGAGTCACTGTATAGCTTTATGAGCAGCCAGAAATTGTGAAAAAAGAGCACTTCTGGCTGTGCATAGAGGAGTGTTGGTTCCTACACTAATGTAAGGTAGTGAATGTTGGGTTTGGCAGAAGAAGCATAAAAATAGGATTAATACTGCGAAGATGAGTAGTATGAGTGTAGCTGGAGTGACTCGGGGCCTCCACAAAAGAGGGGCCCCCACAATAGAGACTTCGGAAAAAAATCTTTCAAATTCCGACTAGTAAACAACTTTCACATTAATTTATTTATTGAAAAACTGAAAAAAAATCGTTCATTTTATTTGGAAAATAATTTGGGGCCAGAGGGCCTCCACTCCTTTGTTGCCCCTAGGCCTCCAGACCTCTAAATCCGGCACTGGAAGAAAGGCCAGGTCAAGAGTATCAACAACCGACGAGCATGTATGAGAGCACTGATGAAAGTAGAGGAAGCATAAGATGTGTGTCAGAACCGTAGCAAGTGGAAGGAAGTGGTCTTTGCCTACCCCTAAGGGAAAAAGGCGTGACTGTATGTATGTATGTAAAAACAAACAAAAAGAAAGTTCCATTAACATATTAATATTAATGCTAGTACCAATAAATACCCAGTTTTTCTTTGATGAAGACTTACATTTAATTTCACTTGCTCATTGGTCTAGTAGATAACACTTTTTGATACGCTCATGGATTTTTAAAAAAAATTAATACTTTCGAAAACTTATGATTGATAACATCACAGGTAAGAAGTGTGTGTGTTTTTTAATTAATAATCAGTATTTCAATACAATTTAATTGTTTTATTAACATTATTTATCTTAATTTTTATTTAATATTATTAATAAAGCTATTTATTACAAAATGTTTTATTTTCTGAAATAGTTATTTTTCTTAAAATTAATTACGTACCTATATATAAAATGGAAAATAATGGTTTTCAAAAAATTTTGTGTAGTATTTCATATTTTTTATTTATTGTTGATATTTTTTTAAATATAATTGTTTCTGTAAATACATTAGATACATCCAAAAAATATTCCAAAATCAGCCGGCAAAATTTATGAAAGTATTAAAAAATTAGTGAACTGGCGCCCTCTAAGTGATCGAATTAGAAACAAACGGGTTGACAACAAATACATTTTTACGACAGAAGTAAGGTTTTTGTGACGAGAAATCCATGAGAAAAATAAGTGTAAATTTAAATCCTTGAGTGGAGTGAGTAAAATCATTATTTTAGTGCATAGGTTTTGAGTGAAATTATGAAGAGGCGAAATGCTGAGATCGCTAAAATGAGAAGGCCCATGAAAAAGAACAAAATTACCGAAGGATTTTACGGAAGGTACGTTTCCGTGTTTAGATTGTGACACACTTACTACTTAAGATACTGACTGTAGTTACAGTCTAATCATTTTTATCCCATATGTGGGTTCAAAATGGCTGGTTTCCCTAAACAAATGTAGAATATTTTGCCGTTTCCTGTTTATTTAAACTTTAGGATGTAATATTTTGATATGACAACTTCTTTTATGCATTGCATCAATTTGTTGGTGTTATTATGAAATATTATTAACATCGTAGGTTAGAGTTACGACTGTCAAAACAAAATTTATTTTTAACTTTTTATATCGGTATATCCATTCACAGCACGTTTTTGTGTAATTCATTTGACATACATTCTAAGTTCCAAGCATTCACCCTTTAGGGGTGAATATACTTTGTAGGAAGTTCTTTTTTTTATTGAAAATGCCTCTTAAACACAGAGTCATTTTACATGGTATTCTATTAGAAAGTAGCTATTTGTTGAAAATCGCATTCCAAGTATATTTTTTTGTAGTTTAATATTTTGTGTTACTAATGAAACATAAATTTGTTTCTTTTACACATTCTTTGTTCACCTGTAAATCTACCAAGTTTTACATTTATATTAAAATTAGATGTTAAATATGCAAATTTTTGTATAAATCAGTGCAGTTATACACAAAGTTAATATTTATTTGTTTTAAGTTATTTCAAATACTAGTAAGACTATTAATACTCACATTAATATAGTAGAATAAGTATTGAAATATATACTCAACCCTGGTGTTTGTTTGAGTTGAATTTTTGGTTTAAAATTTCAACAAATCACAGTAAGATTTTAATTATTTGAAGTTAAAGCAAACAAAAATTTGGATATTTTACAGTTGATTGCATATTTATTGCAATATTTTCTTGACAAATGCCAAAAAATTAAAAATCTTAGATAAGTTTAAATGTAGTGTAGCAAACAAAAAGTATCAAAAATATTAAATTATGATTTGGTATATTAGTTCTGTCACTTATCAAATATTTGCTCATGGTTATTGTCATATTAACTGAATATTATCACAGGTAAAATAACCACATAGTTTATAATATTTATTTAGGTTTTGTGGTTTAGATAAAGAGAAAAAAATTATGTACTTTTACAGTAAAAATTCAAAAATACTTAATTTCCTAATAAATCTACAAAATGGTGCATTGTTGATACTCATCTCTAATGTGAAATGTTTCATTTTATCAAAAATAGGGTGTTTTTCTGTCCAATTTTTACTATAATCTTATACCTATTTATTTAATTAAAAATAGATTAAAAAATTAATTAAAATAATTGTTTCATAACTCTTTTGAACTAAATAGTAATAGATAGTTTTCTATTTATCAACATATAGATATTCTTGATGAAAAACGTAATTTAATGAGAGTATTTTCTTTTCAGCACGCTTCTGTATTTGAAATTTGTGATTTTGTGGGTCTTGGTAATTTTGGCAGATTTCATATTGGAATTCCGTTTTGAATTCTTGTGGCCATTCTATTTACTCCTACGTTCAGTGTACGACTCATTCAAATATCAAGGCTTAGCCTTTTCAATATTCTTCGTGTGCATAGCGCTAACTTCAGACATGTTGTGCTACTTTTTCATACCTGTGCATTGGTTGTTTTTCGCGGCAAGTACTTATGTGTGGGTGCAGTACGTCTGGCACACGGACAAAGGTATCTGTGCTCCCACAATAATCCTGTGGGTTCTGTTTGTCTATCTGGAGGCAGCTGTGAGACTAAGGGATATCAAACATATGCCAGGTCATTTGGACCTTTGTAGGTAAGACAGTTTCAACATTTTAAAATAACTATACCAATTGGGACCAATATTTATACCTCTTCTTGAATTATTATTAAAATATATTCATCTAGAAAAAGTTATAATTTTAAATTAAAAAAGTTAAGTCTCTTTTGGTTTTTATTTAATTAGAATGTAGGTACTATTAATTTAAAATTATGTGAGCAGTTTAGTCTTGTCTGGAAATGGAAACAAATAGATAAATAATTTATTTTTACTAAGAACAAATAATATTTATATAGTACAGGTCAGTAATTGAAATAGTTACTAATAGTACATGAATAGAATTACAATGGACTGACGCCACGAAAGGCCTGGCCTTTCAAATAAAAATAAATTGCATTGAAAATCCCATAAGAGATTTTTTAAAATCTCGGTTGCTCCTGTATTAACAATAAATGATGATATCCTTGGTATTATTAATATTAATAATAATAATAATCCCCCCCCCCCATTTTTACAGCGACAGGTACCTAGAGGTAAGTGTTTTGTGAAAAAATGTTATCAACATTTAAATAAGTTTTAGGTTTTGTGATTATTCTTTATATTTTTATTTTTATTCAAACTAAGCATTTTTTTATTGCAAATAGCTGAGACTCTTATGGCACCAGAAGGAATAATTTAAAAATCCATTTATATCTTCATTCGATTTATCATTTACAAAATTTAATATCGTGTTTATCGTTGTGTACTTTAATAATAAGAATTATTAGTGCACTTCATTTGACTAATGTGCAGCAATTGGACCTCCTTAAGTAAGGTAGAACAAAATAATTGCTGTATCCATTACATAATGTAATTAATGAAATATTTTCAGGCCTTTTGCGGCGCATTGCATAGGCTACCCCGTGGTAACTTTGGGTTTTGGATTCAAATCCTATGTGGGGTACAGGATGCGACAGCGAAAGCAACAAGTTGTGGCCAAAGAGAATCAGTTCTATATGCAATTAATGCAACAAGCGTTGCCGGTAGAAACTTGTGCTAACACACAAGAGCCAATCGAACCAGCGCCAAACGCCGTTGTACCTATCCAGCCTGTGCTGAATAACAATAAAATACATAATAGGTGAGTATGTCCATTAGGTTTAAATTTATTTGTGTACTGTTTTGAGACACTTCTTGTAGATCTTTCCAAGTTTTATTTTTTTCCATCACCATCATTTTAATTATTTTCATTAAAAATTACGACAATCGGTGTAATAACTAAAAGTTCTTATAGTCCTTTTGCTTGGCGTGTACCTGAATGATAGCTATAAAGATAATGAATGAATTCTCAGAAACCGTAACAAGTGGGATTAAAATAGTACATGAGATGTGCTTAAAATGTGTATAATTTGATAAAAATATTTGAATCAACATTTATTGTTTTTCAGTAGGCAGTCCCACGAAAAGAATGGTCACATCCCGAACGGGGCCATAGTTAATGGTGTACACAACTCCCACAATACAAAATCACATCACAGAAAATCGGTGGAGAAATGTAAAGATCAAGACCAACAACATGGAAATGATCACAATAGGTACGTTTTTTTTATGTGCGAGCATTTATTTATTCTTGTTGTGTGAGGATCATAACAGCTGATTAACCCAGAACCAGCTTTCAATGCTGAAATGAAATTAAAGCTTTCTATACTGCTAGGGAGCAAATTAGAAGCTGGTTACGAACAAACCACCACCAAATTTTGAACAGAGCACTCATATGATATGAGACATTTGAAATCTCTTATCTGGGGGCCATCTAGGAAAATGCCAGAAAAATTCCTGAAGCTTAGATGAAGAAAAATAATGTATGTGTAACAGGGTTTATTAGAGAACATCATAACATTATGGGACTTGCAGAAAGTTCCTTTGTGAGTTCTGTGAAGAGGAGGGCTGACGCAGTAAGGCGCAATTATATACGGAGGGCACAATCGACATTGTTGGCTGCAGTACCTACAATCCCAGAGTGAAATAAAATCTCTTTATTGTTTTAACAATTTCGTTTCAACCCTCAACTTTTGTAACGCCCCGAAACGGTTTTCGGGATCGAATTCAAGTGCACACGTCAACCTTGTGAATTCCCTTGAGTAATATTAGAACATATGAATATTAGGACGGTATGTTTTTTTGATCGTTTTATATAATCGAACTCATTCATCATCATCATGCAGTCCCTTTTATGTCCATTGTTGGACATAGGCCTCCTCCAGACGTCTCCAGTTCTCTCTGTCCCTGGCTGTTGCAATCCAATTTGTCACTATCCTCTTCATCCGTCCATCGAGTGGGAGGTCTGCCTCGGCTACACTTGTCAGTTCTTGGTCTCCATTCCAACAGTTTTTTGGTCCATCTCCCGTATCCATTCTTGCAATGTGTCCAGCCCATTTTCATTTCTCACTCGATCTCTGAGGTTCAGGCCAAGCATCGATCTCTCCATTCGCATTTGTGTTACTCTTAGTTTTCTGCGGTTTTCTTCGTTAAAGTTAGGGTCTCCACACCGTAGGTCAAAACCGGCAATACGCATTGGTTAAATGCTTTCCGTTTCAAGCGAATCGGGATATTTCCCTTAAGGATGTCCTTCATTTTTCCGTACACCGCCCATCCCAGGGTAATTCGTCTGTTTAGTTCACAGGTTTGGTTGTCTCTGGCTATTCTAAGCTCATGACCCAAATATATATATTTGTCAACCAATTCTACTTTGTTGTTATTAATTTGTAATTGATCACTGGGAACCATGTTAGTCATCATTTTGGTCTTTTCAAAATTTATTGTCAGTCCAATTTCTTGTACGGCATCGTTGAGTTCTTGGAGCATGTCTTTGGCGATATCATTTGCGAAGCGTAGATGATTGAGTCTCTCTTCATCGATGAGTATTCCTTTTTGTTGCCATGCCAAAATTGCTCATTGGTAAATAAGAAATAAGTGACGGTGACAGCTGATGGTATACCTAGTGCGCATGTCAGTTCAAACAGTCTTCATTTTCGATCATGCGCCTTAATTACTGTTCAGAAACTGGTTGGAACGGAAAATGGATCTTGCATGATTGGACCGCGTTTTATCTATTCTGCATGACCGTGACGTTCAAATAGTTGAAACGAACCTAATATCTTCGCTATCACACGTGGTATATCTTTTAAATCGTTGAATTAATGTTTCAGTAAACACTCGGATCGTCACATAGATCGACAGAAAGTGAATCACGCGCACAGTAACGGCTCAGTGGTGAACAATATGTTAATAGAAGAAGGGCTCGGAGGAGGTGGTGTTGGCGGCGGTAGTGCACAAGAGTCGGAATCGAGACCGATACGAAGAAGAGAGAAGAAGGAACAAGATAAAGAAAGAGAGGCGACGGAATATCTGCAGAGGCTAGAGACGGACATAAAAAAATTGAGGTCCGATTTGAATTCAAGCAGAACCAGTGAACAAGAATTAAGGCTACAGGTAAAGTGTTGGGAAGGTAAGAGGTAATGGAAAATCTCAAGTTTCCATTAAGTTTAAGTGCTCATTAACCAGCATCGTTGCCAAAATTTGACACTAAACACATAGGTCTATTCGTCTATGCCGTAGTGCAAATAGATTGCAATTAAAAATGTATGTAAAGTATATTTTAACTTTTTATTTATCAAAGAAATGTTAAATATAATGATTTTACTTAATTTTGTCAGCAGCGATTACTAAAAATGTTTAACATGAACCAAAATTCGACATGAAGTGATATAATTTTCCAAACAAATATTTCAAATATTTATAAGCGTGACGAAATAACAAATAAACCATATTGTTTATACAAAAGGTCGGTTGAACTTATTCCAAATAACATTGGAACAGTATAAGATCAAGAAATCAACGCTAAATGTGTACGTTAGTGTGGGACGTTTACGGTGTTGCATAGTCCATGAGATTTTCCATTACCTCTACTAAATTAAAAAATACTAGAGGAACCGTGCTGCTTGTTCAAATGAAAGAGCTCATTCCAGCGAGTGTTCTTAGAACAAAACTAACCGGTGATATAGAGAAAGAAAGCTATGAAAACATAATAAGTGTACAGGAGGAAATCGCGTTTGAGAATAACTTGAGAAGGGTGAAAGTTTGGCGATTTCAAATGATTGATAACAAATACAGACAGAGTCACAAATCATTAGATGTTATAATCTATTTGATGCGAAAGTTGACAGCGACAACCTTGCAAATCTGTTTAACCCCCGATCGCATTGAGTCAAAACCACAGAGTGGGGACATATCGTTGGAGCCGGTCGTGTTGGTTAGACGACATTAATAATTCTTGAAAAAAAAACCGACTCAACAAATATCCGAATAGCCTATAAAAGATTCGGCTGAGTATCGTTAATTTGCTCCTAAGAATTGAAGAGTTCCGTTAATTTTTCATGGATCCCATAATCAGAACCTAACCAAACTCTCATAAAACTACCCTTGAAATACATCCTTTCCAATAAAAAAAAGAATCATCGAAATCGGTTGGCGTGATATTGAGTTATTCGTCAATTTGTCGCGCACATACTTAATTTAAGACTTATATGGTTTTCTCATGGATGCCATTGTCAGAACTGGACCAAATTGAAATGGGACCACACGGGAAGCACCAGCTTTCAAATATAATAAGACTCATCAAAATCGGTTCACCCAGTCGAAAATTCTGTGGTAACAAACATAAAAAAAAATACAGTCGCATTGAGAACCTCCTTCTTTTTTGAAGTCGGTTAAAATCCACGGTATTTGTCCAGTCTAACAATGTTGCTCTTAATTGATGAAACTAAGCCTGACATGATTACTAGTTACAATGCATTAAAATAGACCATTACATTTACTTTTCTCTGAAATAAATAAATATTTGAATAATCTGCATTGTACTAGTGAATTTTATTTAAATACAACGTGGTTCTATGTCATTTCTATTGTTATTTATTACAAATTCAGACGAAATTACTGAACGGAAAAAGAGTTGGCAATATTACTGGAACCATTTCTATCCGCTATAGTGTGGGACGCAAGGAAGTGGAACACGATACCTCCCCTCGCCTAGGGAAAAGTATATTCCGCTACAACGTTGCCAAAGTTACATCTTCTTTCTAATGATTCGTGACTCTGTCTGTATGTGCATCAATACCTTTCTTTTAAAAAAAATTAAACAACTCGGTTGGATAGAACAGCCGAATGGACTCGTGATAGATTTAATATTTTTTAATTTATAGATCATGATTTGAAAATAAGGAAGGTTTTATTTAACTTAAAAGTTATTTACAGGAATTTATCCTATTAATGCCCAGAAAAATATTAAGGGTGGCTTGCAGATGTCAATGAATCCTTGGCCATTAGAAAGAGCATTTATTAAAAATTTCAAAGGTAAATTTCCTAGATAGCTTTCATATTACTCTTCCGATTTGGATTAAGTGAAGTGTTTAAACATCTTTCAGCCACAAATATTCCAATATAATGATATTGAACGGATATGTTGGATGAATAATCTCAAATATTTTATTTTGATGTGAACAGTGTTATAAAAAAAATGGGCCGTCGCGGAACGCCCGGCAGAAGTGAAACTATTTTGTATAGAAAATACTAAATACGACTGCTGAATATCACTTAATATAAATATTCTACATTTTCTTCATACTTTTAAATTATTGTAAATTTGTGACTAACAAGTTCAAACGAAAACAATAAATTATAAAAATTTAAAAAACGCGTTGTTTTTGATATTTGCTATCAGTAATTTTCTGCATTTTTCGTTAAGATCTCATTTTTAAGTTACTATAGCCAAGGTATTTCTGGTCGGACGGAAGACTGACGGTGACCACGCTAACAGCCGCTTTAACTCTCACTCGCGGCATTAGATGTTTCACATCAAAATATCCTAATAGTGGAGAGAATAATGTTATTTAAAATCTAAGTTTCTGATAAACATGTCGTTAATTTGTTACAGTCAAAACGTTGAGTCTTTAACGACAAGTAACTTGATCTATGAGATTATTAAATTATTATCAAACACATATTTTCTATGTACCATCTTCCAGTGGCGTGCAGTGGCATAAGAAGTAGGGTAGGCAACCAGTGGCGTAGCGTGGGACATTAACGCCCGGGGCGAAATCATAATTTGCCGCCTCTTTGACGTCATAAAAATAATGATGTTGGTGTTGGTGAGAAAAAAAGTAATCATACGAAAGCGAAAAAAATGTATTTTAAAATCATACTGTTACACTTTAACAGTACAAATAGGGGCAATTTTTCCGTCCTCCCAATGGTTGCACCCCACCCCTCCTCGGTACGCCACTGTAAGCAACAAGTAGTGTAATTTTTTTTAATGTTTTTACCCTCTTATCCGTCATAAAATCGTTGAGAAAAATTGTTTTGTTGTTTAAAATTAACACAAACTTATTAAAATGTCTACCAAGTTAAGAAACAGAATTACATAATTATTTTTTATAAATTTCATAAAAAACATTATTATATTAATTACATTTAACGCTAATCAGTGTCAAAATATTGTAATTGTTTTTGTCAACGGCTTTGTAGAAAAAATGTGGCCAAATTCGAGTTTGCAAGACCTACCCTATGCTGATGAGGGACAACACCCCGAAACCGGTCTATAGGTGGTCACTTCGAGTGGATAAATTTAATAATTCTTTCTTTTACTTAACAAGCATCTGCATATCACCCTAAATGGGATTATGCGCGATTATCTATCGGATATAATTCAATGTTCGTCGTGGCATATTGCCAGGAAAGTAGTTGTTTTCTGATATATAGTCGACCCACGTATGCCTATGTGTATAGGTATCATGCGGCGAACTTAGCTGGTTTTTAAAAATCAGATTTATACATTTTAAAAAATAGTAGTTTTGCTAAAAAAATGTCGTCAGTTTTAGAAAAAAATACTAGATATAAAAGATTTTTTAAAATTATGAGTTGATCCCAGTAATTTGAATCTTACTAACATATTGGATTTATCATTCGCTCCTATTGTATCATATGACGTGGAATGATGTTTTTCATAATTTAAAAATATTTTAGGTAATTGTAGGCGTCATGTCATAGTGAAGTGTAATAGTAAAAATGTGTAAATTAATTGTAAACAGACCAATATAGCCTTTAAAAAATGTTTTGTTTAAATTTAATAAACGATTTTTGAATGCATATATTTAATATTTTAGATGGATATTTGCACGCATATTTTGTACTTTTTTAATGCATATTTATCGGAAGGCTAGTCATAACGTTTTTTTTTACTTATTCATGTGAATATCGTTCAGGTGTTAGTCACGTGTCGGTAACCACTCAGCGTTTTTACTATATTAAAGTTGCTGCTAGTATAGTTCCACTTATAGAAGACTATGTTTCTGTTTAAACAGGTAGCGTCGTTGACGACGGTCGAAAAAGTATCGAAAGGTGAAATTAGCTCGTTGCAAAGAGAAGTGGAGGAGTTGCAGCAGAGATTGCAGAGCGCCTCGAGTATAAAATCTTCCGATAAACAAACGATTAGTAATTTAGAGAGACGTCTAGCCGAAGAGAGGCGGCTCCGGTCGAATCTCGAGTCGCAGCTAAATCAAGAGAGAAAGAGTCGAAAACAAGAGGAAGCCAGAGCGGCTCATGTAAGTTTTTAACCATGTATACGTTATATATTTTTATTGACGTCGTGTTTTTCAGGTCGCGGCCCAACAATCTTCGCGCGGCGAATGCACCGAAGCTTGCAAATCGCGCCGACGCGAATTAGAATCCGAGATGTCGGAACTTCGAGCGTCCAAACATTGGCACGAAGATCGACTGCAGGCCGTCGAAAGGGAGAACGTCGCTCTCGGCGAACAAATACGCGACACCGATCTGTTGATGTCGGCGTTATCCGCAATGCAAGAGAAAAATTCCCATTTGGAAAACAACCTCTCCGCGGAGAATCGAATTAAATTGGATCTGTTTAGCGCTTTAGGCGAAGCCAAACGCCAGCTCGAACTTAGAGAAAGTGAGTTCCGTTTGTTTGTATTACATTTACAGAACTAACTTGCTTGTTTTCCATTTCTGCTTCGACAAACTATTTTTGTTGTCTGCGAATTCATTAATTTATCGTTCATCGTTCAGTTTTTTTATACGTTTGAGACTTAATTTACTTAAATCACACTCTCAAGTTTATTAACTTAATATAATGTAAACTTCTTATTTATAAGTACAGGTAGGTTATAAGTCAGTTGTCAAAAATACAAATTTATTAGCAATACACAAATACCAGTATAGCTAATTTCACCAATATACGATGGTATCGGCTTAGTCACCAAGGCTTCGACTTAACGGGCGCATTGTGTTGAGAGGTACATTAGTAAATTTCCCTAAGACTTAAACCCGAAATTTTTTTGTTTATTATTTTGCTTTTGTGAAAAGTTTTATTTTTATTTTTTGCTTTATTGTGAACAGAAATCGTTGATGTAGCTCTCGATGAGTTTTTTTATTAGGAATAGGCACATATTTAATTATGTTAAAAGGGAATGCAACGAAAATAAATTATCGGCGCAAATTTAATAAATATTTTTAATCATGTAGTACTTACGGTATTATTAAGAATCAGATTTATAGTCATCATAATCGGAATCATCGTCGTCGCTATCCTCATTCGGATTGTAAATGATAACATGATTAACTGCTTCGATGCGGTTTTCACGAACCCACCATTCCTCTATTAAATTTTCACATTTTGTGACACATTTTTCCCAAATTTCAGGAGTGGCAGTATTAAGTCTACTACCGACTCGGTCTGTTCAAATCTTAAATTTAATTTGCGAATTCTGTTCCGTTTTCATAAAAGCCGTTTAAGAATTTTCTTGTATATTTTTAATAATTTAAATTTGCCGCGAGAGTATACGAGAAATACTCTTGAAAGCACTCACGAAAGAGATGAAGCCACTGTGTATGGTTGTCTCGTGATAGTGCAACGTAAAAACCCTACTCACAGCTCGGAAAAGAACACGTGTGAAACTCCAATCAAATAAACGCAGGCCAAATATCAAGGGTGGTGAGTTCGTTTATTAATAGATATCTCTCATTACGTAAATCCTCATCATTTTCTATATTAATTATAACTCGAATAAAAAATTACAGTCTACTTAACAAATACCTTGTCGAGATGAAGGTTCGATATTTGGAAAACGTTCTCCAAGCAAATCACAAACATCACTGTAATGAAGGTAATGTTTTCACCATTTTTGCAAAACATAGTTAACTTTCTATTCATTGTTATCAGATAACAAAAAACAACTTAACCTCAGACTGCTAGTGCCAACTGACTACATACCCTAGTATGTAGTTGCTTAGCCTACTAAGCAAAATTAAAGGATTTCCAGTGACAACTGACTTATGGCCCACCCTGTATAGTTGCTTTTCAACTTTTTCAGTTTTATATATGCTCTGCGTATTCAAATGATTTCGATAACAAGAGAAACAAAAATGTGTCATCCATTCTAAATTCATTTATTTTTTAAGGACTTGATGAATATACATATTGTGTTTCAATAATCGTTAAATAATATGAGCAACACTAAACCATAAAATTAAACAAACATCACAAAATCCTTTAGGATTATCAACAAATTTTGACTCTAATCATGTCACTGTCACAGAGTGCTTTCTATTTAGAGATACAGGTGGCAATGTGTCATACGGTGAGGTGCTAAATGAAACAATTTAATTCCTTAAATTAGCGCTAGAGTACTCTTGCATCGATAGCAGAGTTATTTTTCTACCCGTCGTCTTGACTACGTTAATAATTTACAATTGTGACAGCGGAAGTCAGAAGGTATATTGCGCTTTTATAGACTTAAAAAAGGCCTATGATAGAGTGGTAAGGAGTGAATTGTGGTCGACATTGTCTATGTATGGAGTGAGCGGTAGTTTAATACGAGCACCGAAATCACTTTACGAGGATTCCACTGCTTGTGTCAGGATAAACGGAGCTTGCACGAACTGGTTTAACATAGAAAAAGGTGTGAGACAGAGATGTGTGGCTTCGCCATGGCTGTTTAACGTATACATAGGTGATTATTTAAAAGATTTTAAAGAGTGTGCATATGGATTAAAAATGAATGATTTGATCGTCAAATGCCTTCTTTACGCCGATGATCAAATTATATTAGCGTCATCTAAAGAGGAGTTGCAGGCACTGGTTAATGTTATGCATGATGCCCTGAAAATCAAAGGGATGAGAATAAATTTAAGCAAAACGAAAGTAATGGTTTTTGAAAGAGAAGAAAGCATGACAAACTGTGAAGTTCTGATTAAGGGAGAAAGAGTAGAACAAGTAAATGAATTTGTGTACTTGGGTTCAAAGTGTCAAAAAAGGCACGTCTGGCGGTGCATAGAGGTGTGTTGGTTCCTACACTTATGTATGGTAGTGAATGTTGGGTTTGGCAGAAGCATGAAAATAGGATTAATGTCGCGGAGATGAGTAGTCTGAGAAGTATAGCCGGAGTGACTCGGTTGAAAAAAGTAAAAAATAGTGAGATAAGAGAACGCTGTAGCGTAAAAGATGTGGTTACAAAGATAGATAAAGGAATGCTTAGATGGTTTGGACACTTAGAAAGGATGGATGAAGGAAGATTGACGAAACAAATTTATAAGGCGAGTGTGAATTGACAAGTCGGTAGAGGTTGACCTCGGTGAACATATCTCGATCAGATCGACATTGTTTTGAAGAAAGGCCAGGTCAAAAGTACCTACAATCGACGACGAGCATGTATGAGAGCACTGATGAAAGTAGAGGAAGCAAAAAATGTAAGAACCGTAGCAAGTGGAAGAAAGTGGTCTCTGCCTACCGCTACGGGAAAAAGGCGTGACTATATGTGTGTATGACAGAGGAATATAGTTAAAATCGTTGGCATAATAGAAACTTAAAAAGTAATTTGAAGTAAAACTTCTTATAGACACTGAACTAGTTCTGAGATAGAGATAAACTTGTCAAACTAACAAAATCTGTTAATCTCCCTGTCATTTTCTAATGTGAGAGGGACAGACCACAAAAGTATTCGAAGAGAAGACACTGACGCATTTTTTACTTATGGCAGATAATGTTACTTGTTTTTCAATAAAATTGGGGAGCTAAGAGATTTTCCGCAAGGGATTTTTCAATATTACGGGAGAGATTAGATATTTTCTACCAGGGATTTTTTGTTTTGTTTAATTTTTGTATATTCATTGACAGTTTTTGCCTACCACAAAAGTTTCAATTCTGACGCCGTTAGTTTTTGACTGACGCATAATTCTTTTTTTATTACTTATTAAATAAGTAATGTCAGCTAATATTTTTACTGCTGAATTAATATTTATACAATTCCATAATAATTAATACATAAACTAATTTGTTTATGCAGAGTACCAGAGGTAAAAAAAAAATTTCGCCATTGTTGGTGGTAGCACATCACTCTCAGGTTTTTTCTGTAGTGTGACAATGTGTCGTTAATGAAACACCCTGTACCTTACCGAATCTAAAGGGAAAGCATCCACAGATAACAGACCGTTGTGTGAACTGTTCAAGCGTTTGACGTTTGACTGCGTGGGTACATGTTTGTTAACTGTCAGAAACTCTTGTTGGAACGTTTTTAAATATACTGCGCACAATCCGGACTGTTTCTGACTGTCGTGCGAACAAACCTTACTGCTAATATTAAAAATTAATAACGATTTAAATGATTTTTCAGACTCCAATCGAGCGCAAGAGAAAGAAATCGAAGAACTGAAAAGCAAGATAGCGCAAGTATTGGCCGTGATGCCGAACGACACATTCGGTTCACCGACACCCGTCACTAATATATCCAGAGTGCGTCTGGCCGAGAGCCCCCCTTCGAACCTCGATCCCAACGCGACGGCCTATACGCCTAAGAGTTCCCTCGTTGCTTCTACGGAAGCCTAATTTTGCCCCTCCCTTCTCCTATTAAAAACCATTGGCCACCCAGTTTCTCATTTTACTTATTTATCCCTTGTCATAGGCCACTGTCTACAGCTGAAAATTGTTTATCGTTGAACTAGAAATAGGCCAATCATATTTTTAGTCTTATATAAAGTTAATTAATTATTTTGGGAATGACTAGAAATATAAACCAAAATACGAATACTAATGCGTGAGTGTGGAACGAAGTTCCTTTCGTAGTATATTATTATTATTATTGATTAACGTATTATATTTTCTCTCACGCTTGTTTTTGCATTTTTGTGCATTGTTGCTTTTGTTTGATGTGTTTTTAGTCAAATTGTCAACTTATTGGCTATAAAAAAAAGAGAGTCGTAATTTAATAAAAATTTTAGTTTAAAAATAAATTATTTACATATTGTTGCACTTTAACTCTGACACTTACCTAGCGTCATTGTTATTATCTTCTAAGCCACTATCACACTGCATTATTGATGTATATTAACCAATAGCAAGAATTATTATCAACCAAGAAAAGTGTTTAAAAACATTCGGTTACGCAACATGTGTTTGAAAATAAACACAAGTATAAGTACACAATTACAAGTAGTGTAGACGGTTATCCATAGCGCGTATGCTATTGGCTGTATCCAGTCATAGGTGCGCTCTTATTGGTTCAAGGCAGCCAATAATTTCGCACCGGCTGCGTTGGTATAGTTGATACATGGCATACGCGTCAGCTGTTTCGTGACGGAAAAATATTACACTTTCTTTCGCCTAGCTCCCATCCGTACCGTGCGATAACGAACTTCGTTCCAAAACACTTTTAATTATTCATGCGTAATTTTAACACTACAGTTCGTTATTGTTAGGCTCTTTTGAATTTTAAAAAGTTTGATTTAATGTAATAAAAGCGCAAATATTTTGAGTGATCTAAATTAGTTAATTAGAGATTTACAAAAATAAATTTTTGCTCGTCAGAAATAAAAATAAAACAAAAACTTTAAAAATTAATTTTAAGGAATCTGCGAATTACAAGAAGTAAAAAAAATAGTAATTTTATATTTAGTCGTTTCTAGACGTTTCCAGAATTTAAGGAAAAATTTAATTTTTTATGAAAATTTTAAACACATGAATTTAAATTTTATATTTTTTTAAAAATCAGTTAGAATTGAAAATTTCAACTACTTGAATCTGGCGCAAATTTATCCAGTCTAAAAAATATTTGTAAAAATTTAACTATTTTCTGCTGTGGACTGTTGTTTTTCTCGTACTGAGCCTCAGTATCAGCTGCTGATACTGTTTATTTGTTACGTTTGTTCCTGTGTTATTCTCCTGTTGTAAGGTTAGAATGTCTCCTATATATTTTTTACCATTTTTTTTTTGCCTCGGGCGACTCGTAAAAAATTTATCTAATAAATTTTTAACGTCGACTTATTGTCTTTTATTACGCTTTTGGGTTTTGACAACATTCATGATGATAATACACCAACTGCCAGTGCAAAAAATCCTTAAAAATTACCAGAAATTATTAAATTAACAATATTTTTGTCATAAAAAAAATAAAAATTTTTACCATCAAGTGATACTAGATCTTCCAAGTTTTATGACAGTATTTACATAATATCTTCTTCTTCAGGTGCCGTCTTCGTTGCGAAGGTTGACTATCATCAATGCTATGAGTATTCTTGAAACAGCAGATCTAAACAACTGATTTGTTGTGCATCCATACCAGTCACGC
Organism: Agelastica alni; assembly: GCA_950111635.1. Lineage (NCBI taxonomy): Eukaryota > Metazoa > Arthropoda > Insecta > Coleoptera > Chrysomelidae > Agelastica > Agelastica alni. The sequence continues at coordinate 7,700,142 of OX467712.1, read as the reverse complement.
AGATTCTTCAACCACGAGTGGCGTCTTCTTCCGACACTTCTTCCTTGAATCTTGTTACAAGCTGTATTTTGACCCCTCATAAAATGTCCCAGATACTGTAATTTTCGTTTTTTAATGGTCAGAATTATTTCTTTTTCTTTGTTCATCCGTCTTAGCACTTCAATATTTGTTATTCTGTCTATCCAGCTAATTTTTAGTATTCTCCAGTACGTCCAGTGTTCGAAAGCCTCTTCTTATATCTTCTTTCTTCAAGGTCCATGCCTCCATGCCATAAAGCAGTACAGACAGCACATAGCATCTCAGCAATCTGATTTTCAAAGCCAAACTGATATCTCTTGTGCAGAATTTTTTTTTTCATTTTCATAAACGCTGATCATGCCTTTTCTATTCTAATTCTTATTTTCTGGGAGCATTTGTTGTCTTTGTTGATAATGGTACTGAGGTATTTGTATTTTTCTACCTGTTGTACTGGTTGATTGTGTATGTAGATTTGTCCAACATTGTTTATTCACTAGTATTTGTAAATCTTGGAGTGTGCTTGCTATCAGTACTGTATCATCAGCATACCTTATGTTATTAATGGGTATTCCGTTTATGTTAACTCCTATTGTTTCATTGCTTAATGCAGTGTTCATGATTTCCTCTGAATAAAGGTAAATAGTGCCAGTGACAGAATACACTCTTGTCTGACTACCTTTAACATTGCTTTTTGATTGTAATATAAATTAGCAATAATTCTGATGTATTTTCTGTCTACATTTTTTGATTTTAAAAGTGTGATGAGATGGTCGTGTTTTACCCTGTCGAAAGCCTTGTTGTAGTCTATGAAGCATATGTACAGATCCTGATTTATGTCCATGCATCATTGTGCGAGTACATTTAAAGTGTATAATGCTTCCCTTGTGCCAAAATCTTCTCGAAAACCAAACTGAATATCTACATTCGTACAATACAGCAACTATTCCAGTTCTTAGATTTGTGCTGCTCTACCGTCTAGACAATGAAAGTGTGGCAAGTGCGAATCAATTATTTGCTGATTAACTTGAATTTCTAAAACATATTTTTGCTAAATCGTCCGAGTATCAACATTAAAGTAGGGAGTTGCTTCAAGAGGACACAGTCAAAATGGTCGTGAAATGCGGCATCTTCTGACATTAAATGGGCGTGAAGTGTGGCCTTTGACGTATACCAGTTGTTTCGACAGTTAAATTTCAATGGTGGTGAGTAGTAGTAGTGGTTGATCGACGGGGCTAGTGTCGATTTGGGCCACGCTTGTGGGCGACCCCGTCTTGATAACTACAGCATGATCTTGGCGAATTGGGAGACGCCTCCAAGACGGAGTCGTCCAGTTTCTTGCTCTAGGTTGGTCGCTTTCAGGTGTTTCAGTCGTGCCCTCCAGATTGCAAGACAGCTCGCTAAAACGTGCCATCCGGTTTTCTCTTCTTCTTCGCAATACCTCCATGTGGTCGTCTCTTGCTGGACTCCGATCTTTTTAAGATGTGATCGAAAGGATTCAATGATTGTGAAGTGTGACAATTGAATGAATTCAAATTTTTTTGACAGTTAACTGTCAATAGTCGTTATGTGTGACATTTGACGTAAACCTGATGTTTGGACATTTAAATGTTAATGGTGGTGAAATGTGACATTTGCCGAAAACCTGATAATTTGACATCCAGGATGACAATTTAATACCACTCGTAAAATGTGACGTTTTAAATAAAATGTTACGACAGTTGAAACCATATCGTAAATAAAATAAAAAAAATGCAGAGTAAACGTTAAAATATTTTGGGGTGTAATTAATAAAAGACTTTTGTTTTTCAAGTATATACGTTTAATGTAATTGTGGATGTGTCGAAATCCATGTTTCCCCCATAAATTATTAAATCCTTCTAAAAAATCGGTAAACTCGTTCGAAATTATAAAAAATTAAGTTTAATTAGTCCATTTTTTGGTTTTTATCATTTTTTAAACTATTAAAATCATGCTGTTTTTTTTTTAAATTGTTATCATAAAACCCTTGTTATTTGTTTGGAAAATACCGGAATATCCTAAAGTTTTTGCACAAAACAATGCTTAGTACTTAAGAAATAACTAGGTTACCTTCAAACTGAATGTAGAAGGATAGTAATCGTCGAGAGGGAAAGCAATGGAGAATAACACAGGCTGATCATTATCTGCGTCTCATTTGTCGTAACGATTTCGTTTGTTAGCTTAAAATAATGTGATATGATAATTATTTATGACTATGGTACCTACCCCTGCGGGGTTGACAAATCGGCATCCCGCCTCTTCTTTTGTATATTTTAGCACAATGGTACCGTCTAAAAAGATGTAGAATGCTATTGGCTGAATCGATATGATCTCTTTTAAAAAGTAAATCTAAGATTGTTCAACAAAAATGAAAGTCGTGTGTTTATTTGGGAATGTTTTTGTGGGTGTCGTCGTCGAAAAAATGAAATAATCGATATTAATTTCTTGGTCAATTTTAGATATTTTACGACTGAAAAAAAAGTTGCTTAAAATACCTGTAGTATGTTGTTTCTCAGGCTTGTTTATGTCTCTTACCAGTAATTCCCCTAGTCCAGGTTTTATTTCTTCGTTTCGCATCAACGTGTACTAGATACGAAAAACTAAGTTTGTACATCCAAATTTTTGTTGTCATTTTTGTTATCAAACAAATAGTACAAGCCAATTCAATCGAGTATTTGTCTTATAAACTTACTAGTCCTACTTTTCTAGTTATTGTTTATGCTTTTCTTTCTACCAAATAATTTTCCCATTTCATTTCCAATTGTGTGAATGGGTAAGTTGGTAGAGGTCGACCTCGGCGAACATATATGGATCAGATCGACATTGTTTTGAAAAAAGGCCAGGTCAAGAGTATCAACAACCGACGAACACATATGAGAGCACTGATGAAAGTAGATGTGTGTAAGAACCGTAGCGGAAGTGGAAGGAAGTGGTCTCTACCTACCTCTACGGGAAAAGGCGTGACTATGTATTGTCAATGTCTTGTTCCAATTACTAATTTTATTTTATCAATCACACAATTTAGTAAATGGATGACTCAAAATTTTCGAAATTGGTTGTATTAAAAAATTATAAAAGAAATGCTTGTAATAATTGTAATGTTTTTTCTCAGACATATTTATACTTCTTACCACTGATTCCCCTAATACAGGTTCTGTTGTGTTTCTTTTTCGCATTAACGGAAAATAGATTAAGAAAAACTTAGTTTTTATGCATCCAATTTTTTTTGTCAGCTTTGTTATCAGACAACTAGTAAGCCAATTCAGTCAAGTATTTGTCGTAGTAACTTCCTAGTCCTACTTTTCTTTCTACTAAATGTAGACCTCCATTTCTATTTTGTTTCTATGTTGTGCCAACCAATCTTAATGCAACGCCTGTTTTTTTCAATTTTGTTTAGTGTTCACACTCTAAAACCTTTTTAATAAAATATGGGAATACTTTTATTTTAAATTTCATAACTATTTCCTACTTGCCTAGCTTAAAATGTATTATTTTTATCCACAGTTATATCTTCTTTGTCGCTAACCTGACACAGGTATCGTGATATCATGAATTCTTCTTGCCGATGCCTGTCCATTTTTTCCGGTCTTCCATCATTCTTGCTTAGTCTGATAGTGGAACGCCAATTGTTGCGACAATGTGGGAGATCTGCCTCGGCCTCTTTTACCTTCCACGCCTCCCTGTATCGCAAGCTTCTCAAGACCGTTTCGTCGAAAGACATGTCCAACATAGCCTATTATTTGCTGTTACCTGCGTTCTCACTCTTTTCTGAATATTCAGTTGTTTTAATATTGACACATTTGTTCTGCGAGCTGTCCATGGAATTCTGAGCATACGTCTCCAGCAAAACATCTCGGATGGTCTTTTTGTTAGTTTCCTTATGAGTCCAACACTTGGCTGCATAGGTAGACTAGGCATCTGACCAGTCTCATTTTGGTCGCTACGGTGATTTCGTGACTTTTCCAGATTTTAGTCAGTTTTTTGCAATAATTGATCTACGTTTAATTTCCTTGTATCCGCCAGTATTGGTTATTGCAGATCACTGGTACATAAGCTGACTTACAACGGCGATATTATTTATTTCCGTTAGTTGGTTTTGGTTGTTGTTGGCTCTATCTATTACCGCCACAGTTATATATTTATATTTTTTAGTCAGACTTACTATCTAGATAAACGGAATTACTGTGTATTTTACAATATTAAATTATTTTAAAACAGATAAAAAGAATGAGGCAAAATGTTGGGTTATACAAGAATATTCTAAAGGAATCATTAATCGTCAACTTTCTTAGCCTCCCAAAATACTGATTTATATATTACTGATTTGGTGTACTATTTCATTTTTTCGACCACGTTTAACAAATTTGACTGCAAGGTATATAAAAATATAATTTTAATTTTTTTAATGAATTGACCATTTTTATTTTTTTTTTAAATTTTCGCCTTTCGCATTTTTTTTTAAATAATACTGTATACTCTTTCTCAGGTATTAATAAAAAAATTATTTGTTTACGTGGGTTGTAAATAAATTTTTGGTACGAGTTTTTTGTTTAAAAAAGTATCCAAAAGAAATGGGAAATTCTTATATTTTCAGCGTTGTACTTAACTTTTGATTTAATTTTTTTGGCAGTTGTTAATTATTATTTAAATAGTGGTTACAGTGTTTGCCAAGACGTTTGCGCGATGTTAAACGATGTTAAAAATTTCCAAAAAAGAATGGTGTACAGAAATTAAATGGAAACGCACCATAAATTAATATTGTTTTTTCGATTGTTTCTCGCGACGTCGTCATAATTAAGTATATAACTTTTTTAAGTGATAGGAATAAGCTTAAAGTGAAATTTTAACAAACTGTTTTATTGTTATTTTGTGTTAATATTTGTTTATAAATGACATAAAATGGGTTATTACATAACAACTATGAAAACTGTGGAAATAAGCTTGGCAGATGCTGTATTCTACATTTTAAATTTTATAAATGGTTATAAATGAAATTTTTTAAATGTCGATAGACAAAAAAGTCTTGTTCTTATGGTTTAACAAGATCGTGTTTAATTTATTTTTGCCATATTTGTTCGTTAATGTCTCTTTTGTAACTTCTAGTATTTATTTTTTTACTGTTTATTATTATTTCTTAAATAAACACTTTTGCCGCTTGTTCTATCTTTGTTTAAAATAGTGTTTAGGAAGAAGTAGACCAGTCTGTGTAAGGGCGCGTACACATCTGAGCAAAACAGCCGAATGAGCATTCAGCACCGCGCCAAACAAGCTCATCCATCAAAGAAAATTCGTGCTCAGTGTGGACGGGTTTAGTTGACATCCGAACGCTCGCATATAAAAATGGATTTTTCTCAAGAAAGCGTAAAAGCACTGACACACACACATGGAGCAACTCCGAATACATGCTCATGTGGCTCGTGCATTTAGAAATCAAAATTGCCCGCATGGATGCTCGTTCGGCTCGTTTGCTCAGATGTGTACACGCCCTAAGGTGAATTTGATACACTTTGGGGAAGCATATTTAGTTGTCAGCTTTGCATTTTTTATTAAAAAAAAACTGGTGAATGAAGAGCCGCACCTGTGATATTTAAAATTATTTCTAGTGAATAAAAATTGGCAAAAACTACACGTTTACCGGACATCCAGCATATTTATTTCCTCTGTAGACAGTTTTAACTAAATTTTGACTACTTGTTTAATATCCAGACTGGTTTAAATGCAGTTACAGTTGCATACCTTGTGATTAAGACTATGTTAGGAAACTTACGTCTTTTAATAAAATCCTTCAAGGATACATCAAATAATGTTATTCTTTTTATTTTAGCCCGAATTCCACATTGAAATAAAACAAATTTACAAATGTTAGTTTATATAACCAAGTTACGTCTGTGATTTATTAACAATATGAACCTAAAACTTAACACCTATCCCCAGTTTTGCTTATCCAGTACATGGGGATGTGTTTTGTTCCAGAACACTCGAGTGCAAACAATGCCAGAGAAGAGGGAGAATATACTAGAACTCTAACGCTGGGTAAAATTCAGGAATGTAGTAGCCAAAGGAATGTTCATAAAGTTTTAACAGGACATTAAAAAGCACGATAAAATTACTATACTGATAAAAATTTTATCGCGGAAACGTTTGGAATATACTTTTTTTAAAAAAATGTGTGGTAAAACTAAGTATTTGGTAAGTATTTACTATGGTTGCCACAAGTTTTTACCTCAATCAAACACTTAAAATTCCTTGTACTTTTTTGCAGCACAATTTACACATTATAATTCACCTATTTCACACATTTTTTTGCAATTATCGGAATAAACGTCAATAATTCGGAAGAAATTATTCATTATTTGATAGGCATAAACTATCAACTTGTTTGACAAATGACAGCCTTTCATACCCGAAGTTAAAATTTCGACGTTGCCAATTCAAACCAGAAATAATGGTACATTAGATAAAATATTTGTATGGCTCAGTTAATGAAAAAGCAGTTATATCTTATAGATTACTGTATAAATTTACATAGGACTGTTTTTTAGATTAATGAGCAAGTAAGTAGAGAACAAGTGTGCGTACAAAAGTTAGGTAAGGTTATTTGTTCACCAGGTAGTGTTGATGTCAATGTCACAATTCCAACTTCGAGTTTGAAAGGTTGTTATTAGTCAAACAAGTTGATAGTTTATGTCTATCAAATAATGATAAATTCCTTCCAAATTCTTGACTTTTATTCCTTTAAATAATTACAAAAAAAGTGTGTAATAGGTGAATTACAATGTGTAACTTGTGCTGCAAAAAAATACGAGGAATTTTAAGTTTTTGATCGAGGTAAAAACTTGTTATACAAAATACTCTTGAAGTGACCAACATATTAAATACTTTGGTTTTACCACACATTTTAAAAAAAAAAAAGTATTTTCCAAACGTTTCAGCGTTAACATTTCTATCAGTATAGTAATTTTATCGTGTTTTTTAATGACCTGTTAAAAGTTTTAAAACATTACTTTGACTACTACATAAAATTTTAAAAATAAAAATAATTTTGTTTCTATTTGCTTTGGTAATTATTTGAAGGTGGGGTCCACCAATTTTTTCGGCCATAAAACATCGAAAGATTAACATTACATCAAATGTTTTTTTTTAAATTGGTATTTCACGGCGGATTTATAAAAAAAATTACAGATTCAGTTGCTTTTTTTTAGTTTTAAAGTACAAAAAAAAAACATTTTTGTGATGTTTTTCATGAACTTCTTATGTTAACATTTATTAAATGTTATAATGTATTTTTTTAAAGTTACATAAGAAAGTAAGTACTTTCGATGTAATATTTATAGGGGGGTCGCAAAAAATTGTGACAAAATCGTGACGAAGGGGTGGGTCTATGAAGGTAAAATTTTGCGTGATGTATTTTTTGACGATTACGAGACAAATTAAAAATTAATAACGACAATTTTCATCTAGTTATAAATTTCAAAAAGTATTACGTCCATTTATGACTCTAAAAGTAGTGGCAGATAGTGGCAACAATGCAATCAAACCCACTTAAATGTCGATACATCTATGCGTTGCGTCAAAGGATACACCAACACTGTATTCTTTGGTTGTTTAGTTAATCTGTGACTCCGCCTTAAAAAGCTAGATTTACAACATTCCCATAAGAGTTGGAGCTCTCAACGATTATACAGTGTATAATTGTGGTGGAATTCTATTCTCATCTCTCTTTCATGACGGTACACAATTCCTTCTTCCAGGATTTGTCCTCTTGCTTTTGTGTATAATCGCACCAATCATAATAAACTTTTGGCCTACTAAATTAGTATAATCACAGAACTAAAAAAGAAGATTTTGACAGTAATTGTAGGAGTAAGTTAGGTAAATAAAACAATAAACTTTTGGAAAAATAAATGTAATTTAGAGTAATTATGGCGTTTTTAGAGGTAAGTAAAAAAAATATTGTTTACTGAAGAGTTTTTTTAACAAAAATTGTATTTTAGTGGCGAAAATTTCATTTTTTTGACCTCAAAGGCAATGTTGATGAAGGTAAAATAAGTGAATTATTTAAGGTAAGTGTTTGTTTTATACTCACTTGCATTAAAATTGTACAGAATGTTTAAATTACTTTTGGGAAAATAATGATAGCATGATTTTAATTACTGATACTCTTTTTAGGATACTAAATTAACTATAACCTCTAGTGGCAACAATCATCTTGTCCTTTGTGATAATCTCGGTCAGATATATTTAGTATCTCGTTCATGGCACATTACCAGCTTTAGAGGATATGAAATAAATGTGGAATTAATACAACAAATGAGAAATGCTCCATTATTAATTACAATTGGTGTAAGATCAAAATTATGTTGTTACTTTAAGTTAAAACAGGTTTACTTATATTTTTACTTTTATAGCAAGATGAACTTGGAGTAAATCCTTTAATTAAAGTATGGAATACATCAAGATTGGATAAAAATGGTTGCCCATATTGTTACAGAATTACTAGGGCCATTCCTAGTAATAGGCCAATACAAACAAGCGCATTATGTGTCCATGAGAATTTGCAAATGATGGTAGTGGGATTTGTGGATGGTTCACTTATTATTTATAGGTTAGTTAAAAACAGGAATTGCGGAATTGGTGTAAAACATTTATTTGGTATAAAACTTCTTTTTGTAGAGGAGACATTACCAGGGACAGAAGTTCTAAGCAGAAGTATCTCAAAGCATCTAATTCTGTTATCACAGGATTGGCTTTTAAAACTTCGGCAGCTAGTGTGTTTCTTTTTGCAGCCACTGAATCATCTGTGATAGTTTATAATGTTACTCATAAAGACAAGGAGCAAAAGGTAAATGTGGTGTTTAAAAAAATGGTTAAGGAATATTTTTTATGCCAATCTCATGTATATCTGATTAAGTAGATTTATTTCTTTTCCAGTATCATTTGGATAATATTGGATGTGCCAAGAATTGTAGTGTTTTGGCAGATTCCATGCAGGAAAGCAATTTTATGATTGGTAGAGATGATGTAAGTATATGGTTAAATGAATTGTTATACTAGATGGCCTGGAAGGTGTTGTTCTGCCCTCAATCCACATATTTTGTTAAATGAGTCATTTTCATAAATAAATTGTTAATAACTTAATTATAGCGCTACCTGTTTGATCCTAGCATAGTTATAAACTATCGTCTCGGTAAAATAGTTATATTGTGTAAATAGGATCTCAATTGCTCGAGTCATTCAGAAGTTACATGATTACTAACAATTTATATATACAGGGTAACCAAGGGTTGCAAGCAATCTCCATACCTTTTTTCTACCCAAGGTATCAACTTAATCTTATTTTAAACGATAGGTCTGATAATGAAGCATATTCTTAGATTATGTGCAATATTATTGATTTATCTCAAATTTCTTAAAAGCTTTTGATGATATAGGGTTTGTTGAGCCTACTTTGTACAATGACCGAAATTTGTTGCAAAATAAGAAATGTTGATGGTTTTAAAAAAAAAAGGAATTAAGTGGGCCGCTATCATGAAATTTGACATGCTTAAGAAATCGAATGAAAAAAATTGAATGAGTTTTTATAATTGGATTTAAAGTTAACGAGAGACAAAAAGTATGACTGTGACATAGAGCGCATGGTGTTTCCAGAGAAACAAATGAATGGGGCCCTAGTAGCAGCCAGAACGTGTCAAAAAAAGGCACGACTGACTGTGCATAGAGGAGTGCTGGTCCCTACACCTATGTATGGTAGTTAATGTTGGGTTTGGCAGAAGAATCATGAAAGTAAGAACAATGCTGCGAAAATGAGTAGTTTGAGATTTATTTATTTATCGTATGGCAACACATCATGAGCATGTTACAAAATAAATACATAAAATACCAAGATTTGTACTACAATAGCGGGGCCGGAACTGACCCTTGAGGCAGTCCATTGTTGAGTTTATGCAGGCCACTTATTGAGTCCTTTAAGATTATTTGGAAGGTCCTACTGGCTAGCATATTGTCAATGAGACTGGTGGTTTTCTGACAAGGGATTTCTAGTAACAGTTTGTAGATCAAGCCCTGCCGATAGGTATAAAAAGACCACTGAAGTATTTAGTTTTTTCTGGAACCCTCTATATATGTTTTGTTAGTGACATTACTTGGTCCGAGTAGCTTCGTTCTGGGCGGAATTCTGCTTGTTCTACAGGTATATTTTGGAATATCAAAGGGCGAATTTTGTTGTAAATAAGCCTTTCTAATAATTTGTAAATTATACTCCATAACGCAATGGGCTGGTATCTCTTTGATTGGTCGCTCGGTTATCCTGGTTTTCATAAAGCAATGATCTTTGCTTGCTTCAACTGATGAGGAATATTGCCCGTTTCCATAATGTTGCTGAGAAATCGTGCCATCCATTTTATGGCATATTTACCGAAGTGGATTAGGAAGTCTGGGTGGATGCCATCGGGCACTGGAGTCTTCCCTGTCTTCACTTCTTTTAGTGCGTCTGCAAGCTCTTCGTCTGTATGATGCAATCTTATTCGGAGATATGGATACATTGTTACGTGTTGTTCTGTTGCCTCCTCCAAGCTTCCTAAGGAGAGATCAAGCCTTTCTAGTAGATGTTTTAAAATCTAGCGCTTCGACCGTCTCTGTCCACTTTTCTCTTCGAGCTGCGTCGAGACTGTAGTAATTCATCTGCAATTTGGTGATCTCCACTCCTAATGAACTCATGATACAAGTTCTATCCAGGAACATACCCAGATAAGTATAAGAAACCCATTTTATATTTTTATACATATTCCAACACTAGTACTTGGATATATAATTGAAGATAAAAATTAAAACTAAATATACATATATATATATATATATATTTATACATCGTTTCATAATGTAGACTAGAATAATTAGACTAATTGAAATGATTACAATACCTCACATAATATTAAATGATCATAATACTTTTTAGATTGTAGGGGGGGTCGTGAAGGCTATGCAGCCTCTCAAGCACCTCGACCTATCAGATCTTTTGTGCATAATCATAATACCTTGCATAATAATAATGAAGACATAAAATTTACATTGATGAGATAATTCAAATGTCGGACTTATCTTTAAAAAAAAAGATGAAGTAGATAGCTTGGATAAAAAAAAGTTATGGAACATGAACCCCTGAATCGTTCTGTATTTAAAGATTAACTACCTAATCTTGTTATTCAAATGAAGATTATTTTTAGGCTGTTTATTGTTATACTTCTGATGGTAGGGGTCCGTGTTATGCAGTAGATGGGGAAAAGGTAATGTTAGAATGGTTTAGAACATACCTTATCATAGTTTCCAAGTCGACTCGTTCATCAAATTTGACGACAATGTCATCAGAGAGTGTAGATAATAATACAGAGAGCAATCTTGTAACAGTTTTAGATATACATAATAAATTCATAGTGTTCTCTACCACCATGCCAAAAATAAAAGCCATTCTAAGTGAATGGGGCTCTTTTTATATATTAGATGAAAATAACAAATTGTATCACCTCGATGAGAAAGATTTACAATCGAAATTGTTGTTGTTATTTAAGAAGAATTTGTATGATATAGCAATTAGGATTGCTAAGAATCAACAGTACGATTCAGATGGTTTGGTTAATATATTTAAGCAGTATGGAGATCATCTGTGTGAAAAAAGTATGTATTATATCAGCAAAGTATAAAAATTATTTCATAAATGCTTGATTTTTAGGTGATTTTGCTGGTGCCATTGAACAATATACAAAAACAATTGGAAAACTGGAACCCAGTTACGTTATTAGAAAATTTTTGGATTCGCAACACATAGAGAAACTCACAATGTATCTGCATTCCTTACACAAACAAGGTCATGCGACTGAAGATCACACAACCCTGCTTTTGCACTGTTACACAAAATTAAATAATTCTGTGGGTCAGTCGGATAATATAAAGGAATTTATTTTATCAAAAGATGGTGACTTAAGCTACGACGTCGATGTTGCCATTAAAGTATGTCGGTAAGATATTTTCATGATGCTTAACTTCAAAATTTGTTTTGATTGTATTTTTAGACAGGTGAGTCCTGCAGAAGCGCTAATGCTCGCCAAAAAACATGAGATGCACGACTGGTACATTAAACTTCAAATAGAAGACCACCAAAAGTACACCGAAGTTATCGATTATATTTCTAATCTGAAATTCGAAGAGGCGGAACATTATATGAGAAAGTACGGTAGTATTTTAGTGGAACACGTCCCCCACGAAAGTACGCAACTTCTGAAGAGCCTATGCACAAATTACAAACCCCTAAATACACCCGTAATAACGGACAATCTCATGGAAGGTGAGTTGGTGTATAGCAGGCGATATGCTGGCGTAACGCTAAGCGCGGCTTTTAAAAAGGTTTCCAAAAAAAAAATAAGTTGCATTAAAAATCCCAATAGAGATTTTTAAAAGCTTGGTTGCGCATTTATAAAGTGTTTTGTGAAAAAAATATTTAAATCAGTTTAAGCTTATGTGATTATTGTTTACAGTTTTATTCAACTGTTATTAAATATAAGTATTCTAAAGTTTATGTAACGGGAATTTTTCCTTGCGATGATGGTATAAAATTATTAGAGCCGGCACTCGCTTTTTAACGAATTTATTCTGGTTCCGAGGCCGTCACTGGTTAGGTTTTATTACTAAGTAGTTGATACGGTTTCGTTTATATTGTGCGTATTTGTCAAGTGAGAGGCAGTACAGCAATAAAAAAGTCGGTAATTGTTATAATATTAGCATTGTGCGAAAGGTAAGGACAGAAACGCTTCTCTTCAGAAATCAGGTTTCTCGTATTATACTGGCTTTTGTCTGACTGTTAGTGTCTAGGAACAGTTTATAAAACTGGAAAAGGCTGCAAAAGAAGTTGGACTTCGAATCAACGAAGATAAAACACAATATATGGCTACAACAAGAACAGAACGACGAGATAAAATGGGACAGAACGTGACAATGGGCCACTACAATTTTGAAAGAGTTCAATAGTTTAATTATTTGGGAGCTGCGATCACCTCTGACAACAATATAACCCAAGAAATTAACAACAGAATACAAGGTGCTAGTCGATGCTGTTTTGTGCTGCAAAAAATAATGAAATCGAAAAATGTATCCCGCCGTACGAAAATAAGAATTTACCATTCAGTGATAAGACCTATAATAACATATGCATGTGAAACATGGACGATGACAAAACAAAACGAAAATCGTCCAAAAATCAACGTGTCGTCAAGTTGATATGGGAAGAGACCCCGGAAGGAAAACTACCTCTGAAAAAACCAAGGATGCGGTGGAAAGATAATATTGCAGCGGATTTACGTACACTAATTATCGAGCAAGCAGAGAAAGTAAAAAGGAAAAGTATTGGTTTATCCACAAAAATCAAAATCGCCAAAACCATGTGCGCTGCACGTTTCATGCCCACACGCGTCGAATAGCACCATTTTCAGCGTGACGGTTGTTTCAAATTTTGTCTGTGTGTGTTGGAAAATCTTGTGGGCACGATATCTTGAGACATAGAGGCGGTAGGTCACTAAAACTTGCAGGGTAGAAGTTTTTCCCAAAGGACAAGACCGAGTTTGAAGATGGGCCATAACGGTACATTCCTTCAGGTAGCTGCCGTACAAGGTGATCCTCAAATTTACCGCATTTCTTACTTTTCGCACGATCGATAACTTTAGAAGGAGAGCTAGATCGATGAAACTTTCAGGTTTTTTTTACTGTCAGTTTCTCCATATTCCATACATAACTATATTAAATAGAAAAGTGCCGTCGGTTTGGAAAAGTTAGTTTTGCTACGGCAATACTGTTTATTTACCCTTCAGTTCGGAAAAGTAAAAATAAATTAAATGTTTAAAAAAGCTAAACTAAAATGAACCAAGCAAAACCACGTTAGGGCGCCAAGTGATTTTACTTGAAATCACTAAAAGAAAGAGTGAATGTAACCTCGAATAAATCCAATTGTACTATTTAATTTAGTGCTCGTAAACGAGCAACGTATTTTATTTTAACCGGCTTCATTATTGCTATCACCTTTTTTTTCTAAAAACAATTAAAAAACTAGATATATAAAATATACAATAAAAAAAAAACAAATCAAATCAACAGTTTACAGACTATAAAAGAATTAAATTTGGGAAAAGGTAAAAATCTAAATTATACGATAACTTGCAAAGTTTTACTTGGTCGGTGAAAAACCTTCCTTTTTATTTCCAAAAAAAGAAAGATAGTCCGTAGTCCAAATGGAAAAATTCTTTAACTCCAATTCTCAAATTCCGTAGCCCAAACGAAAAAATTCTTCTACTCCAATTTTCAAAATTCCAAAATAGTGTCTCCAACAAAACTAAAGGTGTCGGAAAGAAAAAATCGGAAAAAACGGTAAAACTCGATCGCTACAATAAATAAAAAAAAAACTACTTAATAGTAACTAATAATCACAATTTTAATAACAGCAAGGCTTTCAGTTTCTTTTTCTTATAGTATCAAAAATTTAAACATGAACAAAAAAGCAACAAACTAAAAACCTGCAATTAATGCTGAATCACTCACAAAAAAAATTTAACAAGTAAATAAAAATCAGTATCACTTCCCCAAAGAAAATATACATAATATAATTTAGTAAGAATGTAAAAGATTACTCCTCTCTGGAAAAGTAATACAACAATAAAAAAATTTACTTACCAATTATATCTTAAATCTAACAAATAAATTTATCATAAACGACCACCGACTTTTCTGTTATGCCGAACATTTAAATAAAAAATTCGTACATTTTAGAGACAATTTATCAGTCGTTATTGCCTATCGCCTTATAAAAACACGACCAGCTATGGCTTTAGAATTAAAATAATCCAACTAACCTACCAGGACCGGCTCTAAGGACCCGATATCGTATTACAGGGAAAAATTCCCGTTACATCAAACAAACAGACGACAAAACATGCGTGTTTATGTTTTGCTAATATTCGAATAATCATATGAGCTTAGAAAAATGGATTTATTTTGAAATCACAGACAGGCACTACAATTTTATTTATATGTAACCAATCGCAACCAAGGTATTAAAAATCATTTTATTTTTGTTTGGAAACCTTTTTAAAAGCCACATTTCGCATAATGATAGACTTAAGTGGTCCATTGCCTAAATACAAATCTGTTATTTCTTTAAAACAATTTTGTACCACAAGTACAAATGTTAACAAAAAAAGGCTGAATATCACATCAATATTTTCAATTTATAGAATCTTTTTAGTTATTTTTTTTTTTTTAGGTAAATTCGACGTTACCTTAAGGTCAGATCCAGAGGATTACATTCATCTATTTTTAAACAATTCCGAGCGATTGGTGGAATTTTTGGAACATTTAATGAATGAAGATTGCATTTTAAGTATGCCTGTGTACAATACGTTATTGGAGCATTATTTGCACGTCTGGACGACTCAACAGAACGTTGCCGATAGGAATAAATTGTGTTGTAAGATCTTGAAGTTAATGCAAAATCCCGAAGTCAAATATGACAAGTCTCAAGCCTTAGTAGTTTGCCACATGAACTCCTTCAGGGAAGGCATTTTGTATTTGTACGAAGAACAGAAGTTGTATCAACAGATATTGAGGTTTGTTAGTAATAAACATAATTCTACAATATTCATATTCCCCTCTCAACGGCAGTTTTATGTCCAAAGCTCTTTATCTATATAATAATGCCTAAATCAGTCATGGTGTGGAACAGAGTGAAAAGAACAGTTCATCTCATCAACCCCACCAAAACCATTTACTGTTGTTTTTCATCGTGGGATAGAAACACTTCAACACCAATATACCAAGTGTGTAAAGGTGTTGACCATGTTGAAAAATGAATTAGTTTCGTTCTTCTTATGTGTTTGCTTCTATATTGGGGACAATTTGTGAACTATCCTCGTATATGTAAAACGACGCAGCGTTGACGTTGCGACGATGCAACGCAACGTACTAGTTAGGCCTCAGCCTTATTGCGATAAGACTTCTTGCACAGTGCTTGAAATTTTACACACATAGAATGAAGCATACCCATTAGGCATCGTTTTCTAGAGGTATATAAAAATTACAAAAAATAAATATATGTATTTCCGACTGAAAACTCCCTATGATTTTTATCGATTTTTCAAAACTCAGACTGAATCACATAGCTAATGAAGATAGTGCATAGGTAGGGGATATATTTTTTCGAAAAATAATTTAAATTGAAATACTCGAAGAAAACATTTAATCTTTAACAGGCCGTTTATTGGTTGTGATGTCACATGGCATGGCAATCTCAATCTTGCGTATTTATTTACATATTAATGTAATTGTAATTTGTGAATGGAAAGTATGACAGTGACATTGGGCGAAGAGTGTTGGCAGGAAAACAAATAAATTGAGCGCTGTATAGCTTTATGAACAGCCAGAAAGTGTCAAAAAAGGCACGTATGGCTGTGCATAGAGGAGTGTTGGTTCCATCATTTATGTATGGTAGTAAATGTTAGGTTTGGCAGAAGAAGCTTGAAAATAGGATTAATGCTGTGGAGATGAGTAGTCTGAGAAGTATAGCTGAAGTGACTCGGTTGGATAAAGTAAAGAAGTCGGTAGTGGTCGTCCTCGGCGAATGTATCTCGATCAGATCAACATTGTTTTAAAGAAATGCAAAGCAAAAGATGTATGTAAGAACCGTAGCAAGTGGAAGGAAGTGGTCTCTGCCTACCCCTACGGAAAAAAGGCGTGACTATATGTATGTATGAAAATTAAAAAAGAATTTATGTAGCAATGACTGACAAAGGTTTTGTGCAAGCTCAATCAGATATTAAAGAAAAGTTGATATTGTAGCAAGATTCACCCCACGTTATGGAGTTATTGTGAGAGGCTTTCTAAATAAAAACTTTGATAAATGGATTTAGGAGAAGGGGTACCATTTTTTCACGATCTCCAGATATCATACCCATGGATATTGCAGTCTGAGGATTATTCCGTTAGGATTCGTGAGGTTGAGTATTTGAAGATATTAATTCAGTCAGAATTTTAAATCTTACAGTTCTGGAATATTTGCGACAAAATTTGTAAATCGGTCTTCAAAAGATGCAATTAATGGTGTTAGAGAATCTTTTGTTGGTTCATCGAAGCGTAAAAGTATTTGTGTGTTGATAATAAAATTGTTGTGAGTAAATTTGTATTTTGATATCTAACTTAAGGCTCACCCTCTACGTTGTTAAATGTCACGACATCTAATCTCATTAAAAAGTGTAGTTTATCTGAAAATGATAGATCAGTTGCCATTCGTTCATCCTAATAATGTTCCCTTCGAAACAATCAGTGAAATTGTTAGATTTATTCACCAGTTGAAAATGATTTTTTTTACCAAATTATATTTTTCATGAATATTCCCTTTTTGCAGATACCACATTAGTAATAATGATCCAAACTCGGTTTTGGCATGCTGTAGAAGATTTGGACATCAAGAACCGACACTTTGGGTTCAAGCACTGTGGTCTTGTGTTAGAGACACAAAGATTCCTCCGATGGATTTACTGAATGAGGTTACCAGCTTTGTTTTTAAATGTTATTAATTTCTCGTGCTGTGTCATCAATTGATTAATTTCGATATTTTTGCTCTTTAAGATTTTAACTGTGATAGCAAAAGAAAAGCTGTTTTCCCCTCAGTTGGTGGTGGACGCAATTGGTACGGGAAATGCGGAAATCTCCCTCGGACACATTCGGTCGTACATCACCAACGAATTGCAACAAGAACAGAAAAAGACTAAGGAAATCGCCGATCTCACGTCGAATTATCGCAAAGATACTGTTAAGTTAAAAGAACATTTGGATAAACTCAAAGAGGGCGTCATCGAAATTAGGGAATCGAGGCAAGTGAACAAACGTTATTAACGCAGTCAACAAATCTACTTCTTCGATTTGCTTACATTCTTCAATCATTTGTCACAACTCTATTAAATACTCATGAGAAATTTCTTATAATATATTAACAAATCAAGAAGTAAAATAAAAAGAATGTGCAAAGATCACAATTAACTAATTCGTTATATTTAGATTTTTCAAAATTTTCCTGCTTGAAAAACCTTATTGTGAACGGTCATGGTCGTCCGCAATAGAATAAACGCGTTCCAACGTTCCAGGGACGGTGGTTTATCGGGTGATCCATTTCCCATTCCCACCAAATTTAGGATCGTTCGTGAACCGGGTGCATTGTCGAATGTAGAAACTGTTTGGACTGATGCGACGTGCCCATCAACAGGTGACAGCTGACACTTTTTTGGCCAATGAGTAGTTGGGTTGTTAGTCGATTATATAAAACGATCACAAAACAGTTTTACATTCGGATTTTTTTAATACATGCGCATCAATTTGATCCAAATGATCCCGAATACCGTACAAAAGGAACAAATCTATGCCATACCAAAAAAACATATATTTTTTTTTTCATACAATACCTCATTTACTACAAACAAGATTCTCTTAAAATAAATCCTTTAAACAGTGTATTGAAATTCGGTTACTTAAAACTATACAGTATTATTGTCATATTTGACATAACTATCAATCAAATACACATTTAACAATCTTTGAAATTGAACAATGCTTTCAACAGTCTTCATATTCTTAGGCAAACCATTTGTAAGTCTACACACTTCTCCCGATGATGCTCCCATCTCTTTAACCCGGCCAAATAGTACTCGGCGTCTTTCTCTGCAAAGTAATAATTGTTTACGAAGGTGATGCCCTCCTCATTTGATAAAAATCTCTGTCCTCCGAGGACAGATTTTAGATAAGAGAACAAAGTTGCTAGATCTAGTAAGTAAGGAGGGTGGTCAAGCAGTTTAAACTGTAAATCGTGGATTTTCGCATTTGTCACCGCTGAGGTGTGAGACGGAGCATTTTCATGGTGAAACAGAATTTTTTTCTGCAAATGTGGTAGTAGCTACTTTCAGCTTGTCAAGTCTCACTTTAATTCGACGGTCGTTTAGCACCATTTGGTGAACTTTAGCGATGTTATCCAGGATATTCTTCTCCTTCCAAAAAATCTATTCTCGGCTGACTGTGATGACGTTATTCAACATATTCTGAAGGTCTTGCATGTTTTCGGTGAGAAGTACTGTATCGTCCGCATAGCGCAAATTGTTTAGCGCAATGCCGTGAACTCGTATGCCACCGGCATCATATTCGAGTGCTTTGGTGAAGATTTCCTATGGGTAGATGTTAAAGAGGAGTGGTGAAAGAACACACCCTTGTCTAACTTCTCGTTTTATTTTCAATGCTTTTGTCAGTTCAGATTGAACGCAAACAGAGACGCCTTTTGGTTAAGGTGTAGTTTCCTTATTATTTGTATATATTTTGTGTCGAGGTTTTTTCGTTCTAGTGCTTCCATCAGTTGCTTGTGTCTTTGTAAAGAGATGTTCTGCAGGTCTTCAAAGTGACCACGAAGGGGTGTGATGTCTGAACTTGACGTGTTAATCTCGAAGAAACAACTAAAGGAGGAACGATTGTTGATATTTCAGAAGAGCATCGCCCATGAAAATATCCATAAAATAAAGACAAATCGCTAACTTTTCTATGGTGTTTCAGAGAAGTGAGCGAGTTTGTAAGCGAGGCATCACCGAAATTTTTTATTATTATTTTTTTTAAAAAAAAGTTATTCTTCGTAAAAATTTCTGCATGATGTAAAACCTACAATGCGACCATTATATGTCGAAATTTTCCGGTCATATACGTGGTCTATCAACAAATATTAATTTAACAAATTTTTTTTTTTTGACTCAAAAATGCTTTCAACTTAATTGTATTCAATGCAAACTCAAGTTTACCTTTAAGTTCTAGTGTCCTATATTGAAACTACCCTTTTTGTAAGTGTAAAGAGGATTTTTTTCTTTTTAGATGTGCAGCGTGCCACCATTCATTAGAACTACCGAAAATCCACTTTTTGTGTCGGCACAGCTTCCATCAGCACTGCTTTCAGAGTTTTTCCGATGATGAAAATCAATGTCCGACTTGTCAGCCTGAAAATAAGAATCTTCTAGAGTTGTTTGCTGCACGAGAATTTAATAAGGATTTGCACGAAACGTTCCACTCGCAATTGGAGAAAGCGCCCGATGGCTTTTCAGTAGTGGCTGAGTATTTAAGCAGAGGAGTATTTAACAGATACAAGGTAAGCGTGCGTACTTTTTATACTAGACATTTATCAAGACGTTGCCTAGTTACATAAAGTGTGGATCAGCCAAATGGAATAAATCACCTCAGTTTCTAATTAAGTTCGTTGGCCAGTTCCTCTTTAATCTTCGGTTATCCGTTGGTTGCAGTAATGGTTCCACTAGTGTGAGTTGGGATGAATCTCTAGTTTTTTGTAGTGTTTTCTACTTCTATCATTGATGATATCGGTTACATATGCGTTATTCAAATCTGTATGTAATGTATGATTTGATACATACCAAGGTGCGTTGGTTATGGTTGCTAAGCTTCTTTGTTCTACATCCATTGTTTCATCCAAAGATACCCAAATATTTTTATATTTATCTTTTCCCCGCAGCTTTTGTATTGTGGCGTTATATAATGTTTTCGCACTCTGACCAGGTTTTAATATAGCTCTTACTAACATCTGTTACTTCCTAAGTTTCGGTTCTTCTTTTTTTGGTGCTTACTGGTTTGTAAATGCTTCGTCACTTGGAACTTTTTTGTTGCTGTTTCACTCAATTTACAGTATTTACAAAACAGCACTCTGCTATCAGTTGTAAAATCGCTGAAGTCTTTGACAAATTGGTTTAAAACTGCGCTATCTGATCGTTTTTCTTTCGACATTTTTAACACTGCGATGTTCGCTTTTTAAAATCGAACAACAAACTGATGGTTTAAAAGGAATTTTTGTTTAGGTAAACTATCTTTCTTACCGGATGTTGTTAATGACAGCAATTGGAATAATTGTTTTTTCCGAAATGTTTAAAAACAAATTTTAACTGGTAAATATGCAATTGAAAATGACTGCACTTCAACTCAAAAATGACTTAATTATGCATTAGAATATGCAGTTATATAAATGCATATTTATCCGAAGCGTAGTCATCATTATGTACAGTGAATTTAACTTTAATCTAGTTACACAACCGAATGCAATATTTGCTGTCTTCGCACTACACCCCCTTCAAGTGATAGTACAACCTCCAAATTTTTAAACGGAAAGTAGGGCTTGTGAAACATTATTTAAAAAGTTTTTTTATTGTCTATTTAAAAATGTAACTCGCCCTGTATTAACTGACTAAGCGGGCTCGCATTGTGTAACCAGACTATGTAACCATGTCATAATATGTGTCCAGTGATGGTTTCGTTTATCTTATTTTTCATTATCATTTGAAATTATCAGATTATCACGGACCAGACGGTTCATAAGACG
Organism: Agelastica alni; assembly: GCA_950111635.1. Taxonomy (NCBI): domain Eukaryota; kingdom Metazoa; phylum Arthropoda; class Insecta; order Coleoptera; family Chrysomelidae; genus Agelastica; species Agelastica alni. Next base: position 7,678,670 of record OX467712.1, on the reverse strand, counting down.
CTTGAAATTCCCGAAAAGAATAATAACATGAAACAAGAAACGAAGAAAATGGAACGAGAAACGTTGAACTACGGCGCCGGTGCGGAAGCACGTCTAAGACAATCCGAGGTAAAAAGCAATCCAAGAACCATTTCCGTGTCCGAGGGAAGGATGAGACTGCAAGAATATAAGTTAGTATTTAAGAAATTAATTTGCTGAAAAAAACATGCTTATTTGTGCTTTCATTCCAAAACGAAGAATTAGTTTAAAAATGTCATACAAAGCACCCCACGCTTTTAGAACAGTGTCATTCATATTCTCGTCAGTAATTTTATTTTTATGTTAAGGATTATTTTTTACTTTTTTAGTATGATTAACTCTAAATGTGTGTTTTTTAGTTTTTTTATACTATAATTTATTACTTGGTAGATAAATTTTAAATGAAAGAGACCTACAAAGGTCGTCACCATATTCCCAAAGTCAGCAGATGTGCAGTGCCGATTCAAATCGAATTAAGTACAAATTAGTAAATTGATAGTTTCGAGATTAATGGGGTTGCTCTTTTCGCCAGTGACAATAAAAAATTATTCTCTTGTTCTAAACTTACATAATAACTTTTCATTATTACTTATCTATTATTGGTTGTTTTTTGCGACCGAAAACCCAATTTAAAAAATACTTTTCTTAAAGATGACTACCTACCTTCAAAACCTACTTGTGCATCGCATACTTCTCGTTTTTTTTTTAATTCTTTGTCCCTGTCCTTCTGAAATAAAACTTCTGGAGCAACGCCTTCCGTTAGACGTTTTCGGAAATGAAATGCAAGGTTGCTCGCTTGTCTCTACTCTTTCAGCCTTATCGTGGATACTGTAAAACACCTTTTTCGATATTCCTGTCGCAACCAATATTCTGCAACGATAATTATTAATTGGAACTTGCTAATTACATTACCAATTACCTCTTTTGTTTCCGCAGAGTAGTTTTTATTTTTCGGTCTACCCGTTTTAAATTTGTATTTTAAATAGGAAAATATAACAGCAACAAAAAACACCCGCTCACCCACGCACTCATACAAATACAACTCCTCAAACCAAACCACACCTATAACCTCCTTCTGCATGATTACATATTCCCGCTTAAAAAATTCGCGCGTACTTCTTTGTTTACCCTCAAGCAGAGTTATTCGACAACCGTCGTGTTTTTGACATTTCATCCTACTCCGACTGATTCAAGTCTAAATAAAAGTATGAACCAATGTCAAAGAATGGGTGTAGAAACATTTATTATGTCTCAGCTCTCTTAATTATTAACAGCTTGTGCCTCCCCGCGAACAATTTCGATATTTCTGTCGCAGCCAATACTCGTTGACTTAAACTATCAATTGGGATTTCCGCGCCATGTTTCGCCTCGTTTTTCATAAATTTAATTACTTTAGTAATTGCCAATTTTTCAAAGTAGTCCTGTTTACCAAACGTTCTACCCTTTTTAAATTTGTATTTTATATGAAATATACAAACAGCAAAAAACACCTACAAAACACACTAAATTTTAACCTATACACTAATACACGCACCCGCTAAAATTTACTTCTTCGGTAATCATCGTGTTTTGTAATTCCACTCGGTCGACTTTAGACGTGGTGTGCCGATCAATAATAATTATATTCTACACATATACAGGGTGGCCAATCGAAAACGAAACAGAGCCATTTGCATGAACCTCGTCAACATTTTAGAAAACGCTCAGACCCGTCGATTTTTGATTAAAGGGGGTCACTCTTTTCCGGTATCTTCGACTCCACTACTTTCAACCCCGAGCGAGGGTAACAATTACCCCGAAATTTTTAAATGGCATTGGGGGTCGAATAAAATGTCTTTTAAAAGCTCTGAAAATTCTCTTTACAATAGTCTTTAAGTTTTACATTTCCTCCCAATACTTTGAAAAAAATTACATGTTAAAATTCCAATTATTTTAGTTGCTTTCTTACTACTTAATTGATTAAATATTCAAACTGATGACCGCCCGCTTCCATGCAATAATAAAGATTTTGTTCAAGACGTTCACGCACATTCCGAAGAATTTTCGGAGTAATTCGACGGCACCCGTCAACGATTCTTTGACGCAAATCTTCCAACGACGCTGGTTGTGTTTTATAGATTTTTTACTTTTCAGATGTCCCAACAAAAAGAAATCGAGGAGCAATAAATCTGGCGATCATGGAGGCCATTCAATGCTGCCTCTTCTCTCAATTCAATGCCGTGGAAAACGTTGGTCTAAATACTGACGAACATACATACATATAGTCACGCCTTTTCCCGTAGTGGTAGGCAGAGACCACTTCCTTCCACTTCCGCTACGGTTCTTACACACATATTTTGCTACCTCCACTTTCATCAGTGCTCTCATACATTCTCGTCGGTTGTTGGTACTCTTGACCTAACCTTTCTTCAAAACAATGTTGATCTGATCGAGATATGTTCGTCGAGGTAGACCTCTACCGACCTGTCCATTCACACTCGCCTTATAAATTTGACGCCGCATAATGCGGAGGAGCACATTTCTGTTGAAAATAAAAATGATCGTCATACCGTGGACTATTTTCAAATAAAGTTTCACATTTAAAATCTAATTTCTCTAATTTCTCAATAAGTAAAGACTATTGTATAGAGAATTGTAAGAGCTTTCAAAAGACATTGTCCCCCAATTCCATTTAAAAATGTTGGGGTAATTCTTACTCTCGCTTGGGATTGAAAATAGTGGAGTCAAAAATACCGAAAAAGAGTGTCCCCCTTTAATCAAAAACCTACGGGTCTGAGCGCTTTTCTAAAATGATGACGAGGTTCCTGCAAATGGCTCTGTTTCGTTTTCAGTTGGCCAAATTGTATAACAACGCTTTTGTCGTTTCAGGTATAGTTCTTCTCTTGAAGCTAATATGACGAAAATTGTACCGACAAGCGTGGAATCCAAAAAAGACGTTTCCAATAATCCATTCGAAGGCGATTATGACGAAGAGAAAAATCCATTTAGAGATGTAGACGATTCCGATAAAAATAATCCGTTCAGCGAAGATTTTAGTCCATATTAATCATAATTTAAGATTGTATATTTTTGTATTTTTAAGTGCAATATATTTAGTTGTTTTTAAATTATTAATTATTAGCTAATTTTGTTTTTATTGTGCACATTCCACAAACTTAAGGGTGCAATTATCGTGTGTGATTAAACGATTGTTTAAAATCTTATTTCTTATTTAATACAACCTGCCTAATTTTGCCGTCAATAGAGATTTTTTGGGTCATAAGAGTGTATACGAGTAGAGCTTTATACAGGGTGTTCTGATATTCGACCGACAACGCTTTACAGGTAATAGCCCTCGACAAATAATGATGAAAAATTGAAATGGAAACCTAGACCCTTCAACCCTAGGGTACCTTGGTGCAAACAACAGGGCTGCCCTGCTGTGGGTACCTGGGCACCAGGGGGTGGAGGGAAACGAAAAATCCGACACCCTTGCAAAACTTAAATGAAAAAATATGTACAGCCTTGCAAGAGACACGTAAAAGATATGAACCAAAGAGAAGAGAAAAAGAAGAAAAACTGTCTAGAGGCACAAAACAGCTACTAACGAAAAGAAGAGAGCTAAAGAACAAATACACCACAAACAACGAGGAACTAAGACAACTAAATAAAGAAATATCAAAGGCTATAAGAAAAGATACCAGAAAATTTAATACAGAGAAAATAAATACAGTGATTGAAAACAACAAGAGTCTTAAAGTTTTACGTAGAAATTTAAAAGTGGGAAAACACAACATCTGTAAACTAGAAAATAAGGCAGGGCAAGTGACTACCAACAAGGATGAAATTGTAAAAATTGTCGAAGACTTCTATGAAGAACTTTATAGAAAACCAGATGAAGAAGAGGTACCTATCCCAAGAATACTGAACCAGGGCTCTGAAGATGTACCAGACATAACCTACTGTGAAGTAAGAAAGGCGGTGTCTGAGATGAAGAATAATAAGTCACCAGGAGAAGACGAAATTGTTATAGAGGCAGTAAAGGAAGGTGGACACATAGTTATTAAAGCCCTATGTAAATTATTTAATGAATGTCTACATCAAGGAGTAACACCTTCAAAGTGGAACAACGCCACTATAGTAATAATGCACAAGAAGGGGAACATTGGTAATCTAGCAAATTACAGACCCATTAGTCTCCTATCCCACTTGTATAAACTATTTATGAAGATCATTGCTAAACGCCTAACTCCAAAATTAGATTTTTACCACTCGAAAGAACAGGCAGGATTTCGAGCAGGGTACGGTACAAATGACCATTTACATACAATCAAGACCTTTATAGAAAAATCAACAGAATATAATAAACCTCTCATCCTTGTTTTCGTAGACTATGAAAAAGCTTTTAACTCAATCAGCCAATAACATATGCTCAAATCATTAACAGAATGCAGAATTGATTACAGGTACATTGCACTGATTAAGGGTATATACGAGAAAGCAACGGCGTGTGTAAGATTACATAAAAACACAAGAACATTCCGAATAGAACAAGGTGTACGTCAAGGAGATACCCTCTCTCCAAAGCTGTTCACCACACTGCTCGAATATGTCTGTAAGAAAATCGACTGGGGGGAAATGGGCCTAAATATAGACGGTGAAAGATTAAATAACTTAAGATTTGCAGACGATATCGTCCTTATCACCGACCGTATAGATCAAGCGTCCATGATGTTGGAAAAATTATACAATGCTTCAAGGGAAGTTGGCCTAAGAATTAACTTTGCAAAGACGCAAGTCATGACAAACCTAGTCCCCAATAAAAACATAACTATTGGAAGCAAATCTATTGAACAGGTCACCGCCTACAAATATTTGGGTCATGAGATCCGAATAGGACGGGACAACCAGACGTGCGAACTTCTCCGGAGAGTAGGCTTGGGGTGGGCATCCTTTGGAAGATTAAAGTATGTTTTCAAGTCGGATATTCCCATCAGTCTAAAACGAAAAGTATACAATCAGTGCATATTACCAGTGATGACATACGGAGCCGAAACATTGACGCTTACAAAAAAGTCAGCAAAGAAACTGCATGTCACCCAACGGGCGATGAAGAGGGCTATTCTGGGTATCTCCCTCAGAGACCGAATACCAAATGAGATTATTCGCCAAAGAACAGGTGTTATAGATGTAATCGAAAAAATAACAACTTTAAAGTGAAACTGGGCTGGCCACGTAGCTAGAAGAACTGACGGAAGATGGTCTAAAAAACTATTGGAGTGGCGTCCGAGGCACGAAGCTTATCGTAGTAGAGGGCGCCCCCCCACACGATGGACCGATGACATCAAAAGAATCTGTGGTAATTGGATACAAATGGCTCAAGATAGAGCAGAGTGGCAAAATAAACGAGAGGCTTATGTTCAGCAGTGGACTACTATAGCTGAGTGATGATGATGATGATGATGATGATTGCAAAACAGGGGGCCGAATCTGCGTTTACTGGACAGAATTGGTTTTTGAAGTCACTACAAGTGCCGCCAAAACAATCATTTCGGACTGGGCGGAGAGGAAAATACTCACGTACTGGTTCGATATACCAGGTTTGACTCACTCGAAGGCGTTCTTACCTAAACCCCCGAAAAACACAACTAAGCAGATCCTAGAATGGAGCAGGACTGACCTACGAATTCTAACGGGACTGCTTACAGGACGGACTGTCGTCTAAGATACCACCTCGGAAAGATAGGTCTGAATCAACAAACGGACTGTCGATTTTGCTGGTGGAAGACGAAACTGCTGTACATATACTATGTTCATGCCTCGGCCTGGGAAGAATAAGGTTCAACATATTTGGTTATACCAACCTAGAACTTACCGATTTCAAGAAAATCTCACCCCATATAACCATATAACTTCATGAGAAGGGCTGGATTGTGCGGTGAACTGTAACCTTTAAGGGTGAACCACAATAGACCTACTAAAGGTCGCAGTGGAGGGCTGACCTACGCTCCACTCATATGATACCTAACCTAACCTAGACCCTTCAAATGCTTAGTTAATGAGATACAGCTTGTTTGCTGAAAAAATAAAATAATGATCTTGTAACATCTCGTAAACTGTTTGACCATGTTTCTTTTAAATTTTGCTCCCAGCTTTCATCTTAAATTTCGCTTCGTCCATATAAAGAACATATTTTAAAAAATTACGATCCTCACGACATTTTTCATTGAACCAATTACAAAATTCTAACCGCAAAGGATAATGCTTGTACTTTGGTAAATTTGTAAGGCTGCAATATTTGTTCTTACAAAACCCTCCATACAAGATTATTACTTACCTATAATTTTCGTACTCAAAGACGGTATTTCAAAAATATTGGAAAAATTTAGGAGTGTATATTAGAAAAGCAGAAACGCGAGGAGATATCTTAAAATTTTTAGCAGGCAAACTTGGACTACATTTAAAGAAACATTTTTATTCTGTGGTGACAGGAGACTAGAAATGCGAGCCTCCTTGTATACTAATAACAGTCATTTCTTCAAATGAACAATTAATTTTTTAGGGAGAATTTAAAAATGCTAAATAACGTTACAAAATTCTACTAAACTACAAAATGTGTAGAATTCAAGACGAAAGCTAACAAACTGTCGAAAAACAGTAATGACATATCTACTAACTTTGGATAGAAACTGCCTACTTCGATACTAGCATTATTGTACTTATAAATACAATGATACTACTAAGCGTTAAACTTAGTCTTTAATAAGCTGGGTGCAAAAATTTGATAGAAACAGTAACAAGCTGTATCTCATTAACCAAGCATTTCAATTTTCATCATTATTTGTCGAGGGCCATTACCTGTATAACGTTGTCAGTCGAATATCGGAACACCCTGTATCATTCTTATTAGCTTTACTGAGCAATAAACTACGGATATTGATTCTTGATGATGTTGAAAAGGCTCCGGCCTTGTCATATCTCTATGTTAAGTAGTTAAATGTAAAGGCTGAAAGGCCATCAATACAATGACGGTAGTGCAAAGAAGAATTTTTACCAAGAAACTAACCTAGAAAATATTTAATTATAATTTTCAAACAAAATGACTTTAAAACATGTAAGCTTTGTAGCAAGAACTGTGTTGGTACAAAATAATGATGTTGAAGCTGCGTGTAGAGTTTTAAATAGGATTTTGGGTCGAGAGGATATATTAGATCAATACAGAAGAACACGTTACTACGAGAAGCCTTTCCAGGTATGTTGAATTATTTATTTCAGATTATTGTAAACTTTTCAGCCTATTCGCTTGCAACAGATTCTGAATAAATGATTATTTACAAAACTTACATATTTTCACAATGAATCGCTTAGTCATGACAAATATTTGTGTTTTTTAGTTTCGAAGGAGAATCAATTTTGAACGGTGCAAATCAATCTATAATGAAGATATGGACAGAAAAATACAATTTGTTATGAGAAAAAATAGAATCGATCCTTTCCCTGGATGTTCATAAAATCGTAATCTTATTGTTGTAGAAATTAAATATAAGATAGAATTATACCTACTAGACTATTATTGTGCAATTAGATTAATAATATCTATTTTAAAAAGTAGTTACATATATTGAACCTGTAAGCAACACTTAAAAAAATTACATTACGAGGTACCTACGAATCTACTATTCGCTCCATATGTGACTGCAGCGTCATGGTATCTGTGAACTAAAGGACGCTGTCACAGAGTTTTTAAATATATAAATGAATGGTGGTTTGCAATAAAAATTAATTTTTATTATTATAACAAATTTTTTTGCGTGCCAAACCAAGTGACAATTAATCTTCAATCCTGTGAATTTTGTATGCGAAAATTAACCATAAAATGTAAGTATAATTAATAATTTAAAGACGGTATAAAAGCTGTAGTGTTTAATATAGTAAACAAAATAGGTTATAACCACAGTAGATCAATCTTTAAATAGTATTGGCAATAATTATTAAGAAAGAATTCCAAGCAATTAGTCATACCATCAAATTTCAACCTCTAACTATCATCAAAGGTAAAAATCTCGTCCTTGCAGAACATGTGCAAAGATGTTGAAGAACATCTGATAGTCACGAATTATTCGACAAACATCGGTCCATGCAACACCTTACACTACTTCTTTAAAAATAAATAATTAAATGATTTATTCTATTAATAAAAATTTTTAAGATCAAATAATTAATATTGCTTAATTTTTTTATTTTAGATAAATTAAGCTCGATGTGTCAATGATTGTGCTGCAATTGTGTTTATAATAAAAGTAAAAAATGCCGCATTAATTTACTTCATTAATAATGAAGAAAGCGCATCTAAAACTAGTATCAAGCCAACACTGGGGCAAACCTAGTCTTTGGCAATTTGCAAAAAAAAATATTGAAAAAGAAAATATTTTGAAAATATGTTTCCGCATAAATACAAGCAGCTGCAAGAACCACAGGAAATCCAGATTTCCGAATTGATCATAAACTCTCCTTTAAAGCAAATTTGGACAGCTCAATCTTGATAAAAATTTAGGTTATGGTACTACTTACTTATGACGACTCACTGTCACTATCCACTTATTTCTTTGGTTTATTTTCCATTTTGCAGTTGGAAATTTATAAAATGTACATTCATTTTTTGCGCTCGAATATTTGCAATTCACTACACAGCAACTGCGGTGGCTGTTTCTACCCATTTTTTAAAAATTATAAAAAAATTAATAATCTGATTTTATTTTTAAACTGACATTAAAAATACCGTCCTTTTCCTTTACTTTACTTTTTTGCGTCTGGTGTGCTTTATAGCTTTTCGGCCCAGTATTGAGCCACGTCCAATACTTGAGGTCTCGCTAGCCATGGATCGTCCAGGAACAGGTTGCAGGGCAGTCAGTGCATCCGAGGAGATGGTCCATCGTTTTGTACCGCACCACATTCGCACTTGTCGTCAGTTTCCGGTATGAGGTTCCACTTAATAAGGTTGGTTTTGACTGGGCCGAAAAGGGTATGGCGATCGTCGAAGGTTTTTTTAAACCTTTTATCGAATTCGTGTGCTTCCCTATATGATTCAGGGCTAAAACCCGCTGCTCTATAGAGCTTTTCCACAGGCGTTAGCTTCATACAGCCTGTTACCAGTCTGCACGTTTCGTTGAGGCTTATATCCACTTTCCTTGCATGCGCCGAATCTTGACCATACAGGACATGCGTATTCTGCGGTAGAGAAGCAGAGTGCTTGAGCAGTAGTCCTAAGAACGGTGGGCTTTGCACCCCATTTGCCGTTTGAGAGCTTCCTTAAATTGTTGTTTCTTGAAGATACTTTTTGACGGGTTTTGTCGCAATGGTGTTTATATGTCAGTGATCTATTTAGAGTAATGCTATTTATTGTCTAAGTTACTCACTGCGTGCGCTGGTGTCCACTCTGGCTTCCCCTACCTTGACTTTACTCGGAGCGAATAACTACAAATAATCATCTACTGTATAACGTATATAATTGTAATTCTATCCACTTTTTTTAATTCTTTGATAGTATTCATTGGCCTTTTTCTGTTTTGGTTAATCAATGGATAATTATAGTCAAGATTACAAGTGTTGTAATTACGTTGCGACTTACAGGACTCAAATATATGTTTGATATTAATTTTCCACAGGTCTCTCTCTACCTTTCAATTTTAGCAATGATCTAAAAGCTCTTTTTTGTAAAATGAAATTTGAATATAGTTAAGATAGGGTTATTAAAATAAAACCAGTATTGTTCAATCGTTTCTATTATAAAATGTACAAATTAGGTTAATAGTAAAAGTACTCACAAAATGCTTATTACTTTGCTATAAAAATATTTGCTAAAAAAGAAGAAAAATAAAAAAGAATTGAGGTATATAAATCTACACTAGGTGGAAATAAAAACACTTTCATTGTGTGATTGTTTATATATTTTATTTGTTTAAATCTGTTTTCAGTGGAGATAAGTTCGTGGAAGAAGATCTATGGACGAATGCTTCCATTCAAAATCAATTAATAATTACGTACTAGACCAGTGCCGGATTAGCCGTATAGCAAAATTAGCAAATGCTACGGGCCCCGCGTTCCCAAAAACTTGACTTTAAATAATATCAGCAGCAAATTTTTACTCCGCTGGATACAGTTGTAGATAATCAAACACCCAAACAAACATGTAAAAGTCAGGTGTTTAGTGTCATAATTGATAACATTCTGTCTGTCTTGGCTAAACAAATAGAGTGACTAGTGTATTTCGAGTAGTTAAGCAGTTAAAATAGAGGATTTGCAAAAAAACGCCAAGAGGCGAACTTGTGCAGTTCGCTGAACTACCCAACACTTTCGCGGACACTCATCTTTTATGGTACGTGCATAATTGGACATAAGCAGCATAAGCCGCCACGGTTGTTTGCCTGACTGTACATTGTGTTAAAAAATGTTCGCTGGTGAGGGGAAATATTTGGTCAATCGATCAATAGGCGGTTTGGCACGTTTTAGTTCAGATTTACATATTGTCAGAGGGTGAGTATGCATGACGAAAATTGATGAAAAACAAAAAAACCACCTACTTAGGTGGTATGATGACGTTTAAACGGAGGATGAAGGATCAGAATCGGATGTTAAAAGCACACACGATCCCTATAGTACCGACGATTTCGTAGATGATTCTGTAAATAGTGTCATGATTTATCAAAAATTTTATTGCAACGAAAGACTCATAGTAGAGGATACATTACGTTCTAGGTAATCCAAAAGAAATAATTCTGTAACCAGGGCAGCACATATGGAAAAGAAATGGCAATGTGTATGTTTCAAAATGGCTCGATAAACGGGATCTATTACAACAGCCTATCAACCTTAATTGATTGAAAGGACTAAAAGGTTTGGCCAGAAAAAAACAGCCAGTAGAAATCAGTTGTTATAATGAATACATGTCAGGTATGGCAGATTAAATATTTGTGAAACAAAAAGTCACCCCCTGGATATAGCAGTGTGGAACTAGCACTATTTATATAATAAGTGCAATAAAGAAAAAAAAATACGTTCAAGGAGTTCAGAAATGAATTTATCAAATCATTACTTGGAATTTTTCCTAATAAAAAAGTTGGCAGGGAATTTGTCGAAACTATACCAAAACGAACAAAGTACATACCGGAAAATAAAGAAAGAGTAAGATTTTTCCGTCACGAAACAGCAGTTGCAAAAATAACGCGCATGCGCGTTCCGTTGTAGAGGAGAGGAAACGCGTAGCATAGAAATACTTAGCAACGTTGAAGTCTATTTGTGTAGTCCACGTGACGTCTATTTGTGTGGTCCACGTGTTAGTCAAAATGACAATTGCAAAAATAGCGCACATGCGCGTTCCGTTATAGAAAAGGGTAGACGCGTAGCATAGAAATACTTAGCAACGTGAAGTCAATTTGTGTAGTCCACGTGTTTGTCAAAATGACAAATGCAAAAATAACGCGCATGCGCGTTCCGCTGTAGAGGAGAGGAGACGCGTAATAACGTATGACGTCTATTTGTGTAGTCCACGTTTTTGTCAAAAAATATTTTTATATTACGACTTTATTTTTTTATAGCCAATTAGTTGACAATTTGATTTAACTATGCTTTTCACTGGATATGACGTAATGTCACGCAGTGGTTTTTTTCCGTATTTCTAATTCTTTGGAAAAATGTGATTTTAAAGCTACATCTTGCGTTTCTCTACGTGTAAAAGTACTGATTCTAACACGGTGATAGAAAACCACTCAATGACGTTATATGAAGTCAACGTACAAATTTATTCGTCTTTAATCATCACAAACTGCAGCGGAGAACGTTCTTTTTCGACAATGATGCGCATAAAAAGTGAGTAAAGGAACCCTATGGGTCAATATTGTCCAAATAATCTCACCTTAATGAACACCGAATGCAATTTATTTGGAAAAATTAATTATTTTTAAATTGCTCACATTAAATCGAGAAAAGTTGTGTTTAATTTTATTACCATAGAAAATCTAGGGCCTCGTGGTAATATTTGATACACGCCCAGCACTGGCTTAATCCGTCACTGCACTAGACAGCACATTTGATACAATTGTTCGTTTGATTTGAAAGTAACAATATCAAATAGATTAGTAAGTAGTAAACAATAGAACAGTATATAAATGGGTATATTTAAAAAATTAAATGCCTCAAAAACGTTGCAACTTAAAAAAGATTTATGAAACACGAAAATAAAACTAAAATAATAAAAACCATTATTTCACTTAGTCAAATTATAATGGAAGCAAACGTTCACTTTTTACATTTTCCGACAATTTCCCGAAGTGAACAGAACAATCGAAGGCACTTAATATATGCACCTACCATCTTCATTTAAAGACATTATTGCCGTTTCTTTTACAGTACATTCTACTTTCTAAGTTCTAATTACAAAAGTCTATTTTACAAAAATTTGTTGCTTTTAAATTTTTAACAATTAAAAAAATATTACTATTTCTTAAAAATAACAATAAATAAATTATATTCAGGAGTTATAACTCTACCTTTTTACAAAAAAAAAACGCTAAGGTTCAAGTTGAAGTAGACAAATTTTTTTTGGAGGAAAAATAATTCATAATTGACTTTTTTGTGTACCTACGAAGGCACAATTGTTCCTTATTATCCGACGGAGTAGCCACTAAAAAATCCTTGCATGATTTTAATTTCTTCACCTCCAATTTTAGGAAGTTTTCACCTTTAAAATCACTTATGGCTACACCACTTTCGGACATCATTTCGCATTTAGACAATTCTAAACTTAAGAGGCGACTTGAAATGCTGCGATTTTTCACCAACTAGATTTTTACAAAATGCCATTAGGTTTGTTCCAACCTGCAGGTTTTGTATCCGGGATCGTTTAATCGAATTTATGCACATGGATCGGTTTTATGACCGTTTTATGTAATCGACTCACAACCCAATAACTCATAGACCAATAAAAAAGTGTCAGCTGTCACCTGATGACGGACGCGTCAGTCCAAACGGTTTTTACATTCGACTAGGCACCGAACTTACCGTTCAGAAACTGGAAAACGATTTGAAGATTGATTGAAATTAAAAAACGGATGGGACCGTCCATGCACGGCGTCGAAACAAACCTACTGGAAACTTAAAAACAATAAAATTGTCTTCATCACGAGACATTACCATTTTGTATTTATACTTTTCTGGATATGCTTATTTGAAGTTTGCCCGCGCAAAAAAACGTGACGATGACAAATAAGCGTTTCCAAAATGTACGTCTACATTCCTACTCAGGAACTCGAACACCACCATTCCTATGAAGAATGGGGCACCTCAACCAAACGATAATCGTGACTGAATCCTTACTTCTATAAATGTTTTATTAATTTTTTTTTATTTACCTTCAAAAAGAAATAAATTACGAGATTGAAAGGGCATCACGTGGCTAAACTCGACAGAGTGGGATTGAACGTCTTTAAAACACGACTATTGCCAAATAATCCTGATTGTTCGCACGAAAAATTTAAGCAGGTAGGTGTATAATAATGTGTAGATTAAAATTTAGGACAATCGTGTGGGTGTTTTTTGCTGCTCCTGTACAGTTTAAAAGGGGCAAAACGAAACCGCTGAAACGAAAATGTGATTAAATTCATGAAAAACGAGTCGGAACTTTCCAATTGAAAATTTTCGTCGCCAAATATTGGCTGCGCCCGGAATATCGAATAAGATGTTTCGCAGTGGTCGAGATGAGGCTCAGGAGTAGAGACAAGTAAACAACCTTGTAGTTCACCTCCGAAATCATCTAACGATAGGCGTAGCTCTAGATGATTCATTTCAGAACAACAGGAACAAAGAATGATAATTTTTCTACAATTGAAAAGCAACGGCCGCCTTTAAAAGCAGTTGTACAAGAACTATGCGATGCACAAGTAGGTTTTGAGGGTGGTCAGTCAACTTTTAAAATAGTAGTCTTTGAATTGAGTATTTAGTGGCAAAAATACCCGTTAATAGAAATTGTGTAAGAAACCAATTTAAAAAAAACCTTTAAGTAAAAAAAAGGTTAATTACAGTGCACGCCGGTGGAGAAAAGTGATTTATTTATAGACAGTGTTCTTCTGATACTTAAATATGGACAAAAAGTGGCGATTATTGATGAAATGAATTATAATTCAGTACATTTGGTAACAATAATTTTTTTCCTGGCAAAAAGAGCCATTCCTAATAATCTCAAAAGAATCAGTTCTGTCAAAGGTGGAGCGGAGACGCTTGAAGTGTCCCAATGGCAATCACAATTTGGAAACACGGTGCCCTACCGAACAGGCTAGAAAACACTCAAACTAAAAGGTGATCGACATTTAAAAAATATCCCTTCAGGTCGGGGACATAAACCCAAGAGATGAGCAACGATCCGGAAGCGTTCGGGATGTACAGATGCAGCGAATATCATGGAAATATCGCAATCGTATGGTTCTTTTTAGCGAATAATAAACTAAACATAATAATTCTTTAGTGAAAGGCCCATGGAAGATATTGAAACAAAGAGTCCAGCATCCCCGTCACTGGAATACAATGCTAGCGTGCTGCAAAAAGTGATAAATCCTTCGATGGAAAAAATTTCTGGGTTTTATAATGCGCAATACAAAATAAGAACTGCTCCAACTCATCATCCGAGAAGAGATAACGGAGGTCTGGTCGAAGACAAATTTTTTGAACTAATAGTTCGATATGAGCTCCAAAGTCACTGTTTAGGGCAGCGTTAACGATCAATTAGCCCTAATAGCTGCCTACTTTCGATAGATGGCGATAGAAGCAGATTTAAAACATCCAACTTCTTTCTTAATTGTTCAAATTAAACTGGACGACGTACTTATTAGTATATTGGCATTTTCCTCCTAGAAAAATTATTTAAGCTAGTTTCCATACATCTAGGCTCAACCAAAAACGTTGAGAATTACCTCAACGCTGTGGCGTTTGTTAAAATTTCGAGTTTACAAGAATATATGGAAAATAAAGGAAGTTTCGATGTATAATGGTCGAGGTATTTCGATATTAGGCGTGAATTATTTTTTTTATTTTAAATAGACCTTGTTTTTTTTGCGCAATATTTAAAAAAATGCATTGGCAGTACACGTTCACAATACAAAATGGATATAGCAGGGTTCCCACTTCTGGAAAAATCGGGGAAAAGTTTTTAGGAGACATTTTTTTTGGAAGAATAAAGAAAAATCCACGTTTCTTGGAAAAAATTTCTTTTTCTCCTTTAGCGAGTACCGAAATGCAAAACTAACAAAACAAGTTTTGAATTTAAAAGAATTCGTTTTCCTAGCGCTTATCGAAAAAAGCCGGTTCAGGTAAAAATTTCCTTCTTTTCTTACGCCGGTTTGTCACACTAAAGGAAATTCCTGGAACATTCGGGGTGGGGGGGGGGGGGGGTTAATATTAAGACACGGAATTTTGTAAACGAAAAAAAAGTGGGATCCCTGTATAATTAAAAAATAATTTACACAAAATAGCAATTCCAGACAGCTTAATTTTTGAAATAAATCGGAACCTAAGCAACGCCAAAAATGTACGCCGGACATTTCCAGTGTTGGTAATTTTGGTATTTTTTTTTGTCAAATTAATAATTCATAATGTTACTTAGGTACAAAAATATACTCAAACGGGCCTGGAACGCCACGTTGATAAACATATGTTACAAAAATTTTGGCTAAACAATTAGAAAAAGAAAAACGCAAAACATTCAACAACGAAGAGAAGAAATAAATTATTTGTAAGAAAAAAAACTTAAAAATCCGTATAAGTAAATAGGAGGGTTAAAAAAAGATAGTTTCATAGTTTCTTTTTAGTAACCGTTAAAAATTAACGTAAAACTCAGTCGATTGGCTTTACTTGGGCCATTATTTTTCCTTCCCACAATGGAAGTACCTCTGCATCATTACTGACCTCCTCTTGGATAACTTGATTACCAAGCTCTTCGCAAAAAGTCTTGAAGAAATACCTTGAACAAAAAAATATGTATAACTATTAAACGTTTTAAATATTGCGTCACACTTATGTTGACAGTGTATGCAAGAAATGGATAACTATGTCCAATCAAATTAGAAAAAATAGAACTTTGAATGTAAAGCGAACTGGAACGAGCATTGCTACTCGAATGCTAAAAATGCGACGGAAAGGGACTATATGAACCTCCACCTATAACTCAGTTTTGAATTTTTCCCCAAGAGTGTCAATAAAGTGGATTTTTAATAGATGTTAACAGTTTAAAAGTTTTAATGAATGAATGAATGTGAAAATAACATTTTTAGGCTAAAAATGTACCTATACCTAATAAATAACCATTGTTCTACAAAACACCTGTAAATAATACCATTATTTCGATTTCATGATTTCATTTCTTTGTTATAGCTTTCCTAAAGATGGAAACGAAAGAATAAAATGGACTAACTTCGTGAAAAATCCTCAATTTATTCCAAAAATCAGTAGTGTTTTATGTTCCCATCATTTGGATGAGAATTGTTTTAATCGATCATTAACATACGTTAAAAGTTAGGCTGTGCATAGAGGTATGTTGGTTCCTACACTTATGTATGGTAGTGAATGTTGGGTTTGGCAGAAGAAGCATGAAAATAGGATTAATGCTGCGGAGATGAGTAGTCTGAGAAGTATAGCCGTAGTGACTTGATTGGATAAAGTAAAGAGTAGTGGGATAAAAGAACGCTGTGGTGTAAAAGATGATGTGGTTACAAAGATAGACAAAGGAATGCTTAGATGGTTTGGACACGTAGAAAGAATGGATGAAGAAAGATTAATGAAACAAATTTATAAGACGAGTGTGAATGGACAAGTCGGTAGAGGTCGATCTCGGCAATATTAATATTGTTTTGAAGAAAGGCCTGGTTAAGAGTACCAACAACCGACGAGCATGTATGAGAGCACTGATGAAAGTAGAGGAAGCAAAAGATGTGTGTAAGAACCGTAGCGGAAGTGGTCTCTGCCTACCCCTACAAGAAAAAAGGTGGCGTGACTATATGTATGTATGTAAAAGTGAGACTACTAGAGTAACCCAAGTGGTGATTGTAACGGGAATTTTTTCTCATGATATTAATAGTAAATTATTAGAGCAGGCCCTCGTATTTTTATATTGCTAAGCTGCCACTGCAAATGTTTTATCGTTCGGTCTAGATAAAAATTTATTTAATACAGAGTGCAGAGGTCACAATAGTTTTGTTTGATTTAGACAACAGAAAGGACGAGAACAGTTATAATATGGATTTGAAGTATTAAGTTTGTGATATAATTGGTAAGAGAAAATAATTTGAATTGTTAAATTTACTATTATTTTTCCAAAGATTTAAGTTTGTTATTTTCAAATATGTTATATGCTGTTCTTTGTGAAAATAATGCGAATTTTATTTCTCAGTATTTTTAATTGTAATTCGGCATTAACGTTTTTTTGGTTCATTTTAGTTTAATAAAATCTTTTATACTAGGGGCCTTGTGGTAATGTTTTGAATATTTTGTAGAAATCACTATTAGTGTTGTAGTTTTATTTCAGTAATTAGCCTTTCTAGTGTTCTGCTTTCTGGTTTTATTTGATTTTCTGATCTTCTTTTTTAACGATTCTGTAATTGACAGTCCATGCAATATAAAAAATTAAATTTTTTATTTTTTTTTTTTTTTGACAAAAGTCGAAATCGCTTTGCTGTTTTAATTAAAAGTTCTTTATGCACGAGATACAAGTTTTGTTTTATTTATCAATGATATTTGTTAAATCTAACAATGTTGCCGGTTGAAGTATTTGCTCTTAATTAATGAAACTAATCCTAAAATGATAACTAGTTTCAATGCATAAAAATAGACCATAACATAAATAAATGTTAAAATAAGCTGCGTTGTACTAGTGAATTTTATTTAAATACGACGGGGGTTTTTGTGTCATTTTTTATTACAAAACAGAGGAAATTACTAAACAGAAAAAGAGTTGGCAGTATTGCTGAAACCATTCCTATCCACTATAAGGAAGTGGAACACGATACCTCCCCTCGCCTAGGTGCAAGTATATTTCGCTACAACGTTGCCAAAGTTACACCTTTATATCTAATGATTCGTGACTCTGTATATGGTATACCAGCACGTCAACATTTGGTGTTACCCGTAACTAATCGGATATATTTTAAAAGTTTTCAACGCGTTTTAAAACGAAAAATAAGAAACTGTATTTACCTATAATTTCCCTTCTTAGGTAGATACTCTTTAAACTGCCTTA
Organism: Agelastica alni; assembly: GCA_950111635.1. Lineage (NCBI taxonomy): Eukaryota > Metazoa > Arthropoda > Insecta > Coleoptera > Chrysomelidae > Agelastica > Agelastica alni. Next base: position 7,660,396 of record OX467712.1, on the reverse strand, counting down.
AAGTAATTTGAGTGCCAGGAATTTTAGTCCTATAAGGAAATTGTTCCTCGCAAAACGTGAACACAACAGTCGTTACTTCGTCAACACTCGTCTGACCTAAAGTCACTTGTCGTGGTCCTCTCATTGATTTCCTCAAAGTCGACTGGCTGCTATGAGACATTTCCGAGTAGTACCTGCTTGATGGAGACCTAAAAAAAGACGAGTTCTGTTACATACGTGTATAATTAGAAAGGCATTTTAGTGTGCCAGTCATCAAGTGATGACAGCGAATGTTTTAAGCCTAACATACAAGTGAAGTTGTTTTGAAATATAAGTTACAAAAAAAACACGACTCGCTTTCAACAAGATATCAAAATTTTTTGAATCCAACAATAAGGACGAGTTTCCTGAATCCTGGAACGTATTAACATCTTTTTCTTTGTAGTGCACACATCGTTGTTTTACATACATATATTTTTACCAAATTTATTTTTATTTGCCGTCGTTATAATTCTTTGAATGGGGACGTTTTAGCACCTATTATGATGCTACTGCCTTAAAGAAGGCCAGTATTCTCATAACAGGGTTAAGAGAGTAGGCCGAGCCAGCTCTGCCTGTTGTTTATGTTTCTAGATCGACGAAGTGATAAGAAAAGCGCCGAGAATCTTTGAAAAAATTCCCGATAGTTCCAGGGACGAAAGCAGTAACACTTAACGCCGGTCGATACACGTAAGAGGACAGTTTTTATTTCGACGATCTGTTGAACGATATACAGTGAAGTATCCAGCGGTAGTTTGAACTATATTTATTGTCAGGGTAATTTTATAAATAATTGTGTTTTTAATAAACGAACAGTAGTAAGTTGTGGAATAGTTGTTTGTAATAAATGGACGTAACAGCAACTTGGACACTCGCAAAGTACATGAAAAAAGGTTTCTTCCTTCTCATCACATCCTCTACATTAGGCCTTAGTGTATGCCATATGAAGGTAACGTTAATAAACTATCCAACATTGTTTGCTACTCTATGAGAGGATTCTTTTGGATATATTGGTAAATGGATTCTTATTAAAAGTCTTTATGATTCCTCACTGTGGCTCCCTCCACAACTGTATTTCCAGTCTTTTAAGAAGTCTTTGATCAACCACTTCAGGAGGCAGAATCAAAATAATCTTTAGTCAGTGGGCACCATCGAGGAGCCCTTTTTGCCATAAAAACAGCTTCTTTATTACCTGTTATTCCAACGTGACTATGAACCCAAAGACATACTTTATTATGCCTAGATATTTTGCTTACAGCTCTGCAATCCAGAACAAGCTTTGTAGTGAAAAATTTACCCTGAGAGTCATTATTGCGACGTGTACGACACGTGGAGGAATTCGTGAAGTACGACACAGTGCACATGTGTAACTGATGAGTGCTCATTTGTTTAATCAGCCTCACGAGGGATGAAAGAAAGCGAACGAAGGGACGCTCTCTCATCTCCCAACTCAACTCTCAACAATTGCAAATAACCCGCTTAGAAAGAAGAAGTAACACTCTCGGTAACGGTAAGAGAAAAAATTTCCCTTGTGCTCATCACACAAAATATAAAATAAAAAACATTATTGTGACCAGTGCCAATGAGACAACATCCCAGCCACCAAAACATCCAAGAATCAACGACGAAGAGACACATGTGAGTGGCTCTTCTTTATAAGAAATCTCTCGTTCATGTTTAATTATTTTACTTATTAAACTCAAAAAATTACAGTTCATATTATCTTGCTGTTACACACTGTACAAGGTGCACAGTCTGTGCACCTTGTAGATTTTTTCGACAGCGATTTTTTTCTGTCTAGAAATCAATAGTGGATCCGATTCCAACGATTAACAATCTCCAATTGAAACCACGCAGTGTATTGGTGACACAGTTAAAATTTCTGTACAATCGAACAAAAACTCTACCTCTGTTTAGGCCTATTCCGAATGTCATCTTCCAACAATCTTCTCCTAGCTTCCTCCAATTGTATCGCCGTATTCGGAGACGGTAATGGGGGCATATTAGGATCCGCGATGAAGGGTTGTGCCGGTACCAAAGTCCCGCTGCCGCTGCTTCTCTCCAACGAACTCGATCTCGAGCCGAAACCTTTTCTTCTTCGACCTGCACTCGGAGAAGTGGCGCTGCTGGTTCTGTGAACGCGGTGTTTCAATGACATTTCGCTGTGAGTGTGACTTGCTCCTCGACCGCTCTTGTCCGATTCGAGCAGCCAGTTCAATACTCGGTTATCTTTTACAGGCATGGGGGCCGCGTCAGATACCACCGATACTCCGCTATCTACGAGCTCCGATTGGGGCTTCTTGGGCATCCTGAAACGGTTAATTGACGACATTAAATATGACCTATATTTAAATACTAGGTATTTCTGGTCGGTTAGGACTGAATTATTATCGTAAATAATGATTTCTAATGCATACCTTCTTCCAGATGGCGCTCTTAAGAATCTTTCATCGGGATATTCAGGCATACTTTTGGACTTGACCATAGTTAACTTGTGTTCGGAACTATCAGTGAAATCATGGACATTCCCCGAATCGATACTGTAAATCGAGCCTTCTTTTTCTTTCCTTCTCGATCGTGGGTAAGAATTCTGAACATGTCTGTAAAGAAAATACAGTAAATTTATTAATCATAATTAAAATAAATTATGTTCGCTAAAATGTAAATGTCATTTAATAAATCTCATAACTACCTATTTCTCGGAGGTGAAAATTGTCTTGGACTGGACAAACCGGGAGATCTACACGAATTTCGATCGGATAAAACTCTTGAAAGATGCTGATCTAAAATATCTTCCGGATCGTTGTCATCTCCGAGCTCCAATTCTCTAATTGCCGATTGAATGTCGCTTTTCGAACTCATGGACTCATTCTGAAATTTAAAAATATATGTAGCTTTTCTATATACAGTAGAAGTTCTATAACGTAATAACTTCTTTTTTTTACTCATGCGGGATAAGTAGTCGCAGACAGCGACGCAACCCGCCATGCAACTTTGTATAACGAGCGTCGCTCATTGTGGGTTTGGGGTGGTGGGGCGCCTGAAAACATCTCGCTCCGGGCGCCAATAAACCACGCGACCCATAATGACCTACACAGCAGAGAGCCGACCGGACACAACAAAATGGCTCCTGGAAACAAGCGAGATGAAGGTTCTACGAAAAATTACTGGAAAAACGCTGCTGGACTGAGAACTTAGCGACAATATAAGGCGAACATGCATGAATGAAGGGAGAATAGTAAGGATAGCTCGGGACAAATCAGCACTGGGAAGAAGAAGTACAGAAAGACCACGGAAAAGATAAAGCGACAATCTTACCATTGATTAAAGTCGCATGCATGCTTCGAAGAATGAACAGGCTATTTGCATAAAATAAAGAAGGAAGAAGAAACCAATTATTAAGGTTATTAATTATTATTAAGGTATTTAAGGGCAACATGTAAGACGTCTGGTCAAGATCATCGTAAACAAACACATGCACGTGGGTAGTAGGTGTTCGTTTTAACGACATATTTCTCCCACTGTAAGGGGTCAGTGGGCTAATACACCCACAAAAAACTTTTCACCAATCAGAGTTTCTTACTATTGTACAATGGTACCATTTAAATTTTAAGTCTATGGATATCTATTTATTTTTCACTACATCCTATACGTGACGAATATCGAATTATACAATTATAATCGAACAATTAGAATTTATACAACACCATTTTTTCCCGTTATAAATCATTAAATAAAAGATGCCATCAAATAAGAAATCTGTCTCTACTCACTTCTTTTAATTTTCTCTCCAACAACTCCTGTTGATCTTGATCCCTCTTGATGGGTCCGAGTTTTTCTATGAGGATGGCCGCAAAGGTATTTATATCCATGGCACGACACTGCCTGCTGTCCACTCTTTGTGTTCGCGGTATGAAAGTTTGTTGCATGTGAGTTTCTAAATTTCGGGATGCGAGTTCTCGTATCTTTCGGGCTTCCAGTACTTCTTTTCGACGAGCCGATCGACCGTCACTGGATTTTACACAGGACATATTTTAAAACACTTCCGGAGTAAATCAATATTACAATATTACAAAAATTATCATCAAATCAAATTATAATCAATATTACAAAAAGAAATAAATTATAATTTTTTATTCGATTATTGAACGGTTGCATTAATTTTCATAAAGTGTTAGCAACTACGCAGACGGCATGCCAGAAATAAATATAAGAGTCCCTGTGAGATGTTAGTAAGTGAGTAGTAGAAAAAAAACCGTTTTCTCGACTATTACAGGTTAGAAAATATAAAAAAAATTAGGTAAAAAGAGAGTGGCAAATAGTATAAACATGTTTGTGCATGCAACGTACCTTTTAGAACAAGAAGTACTAGTAGATACACCGAGTTAGGATTTTTTTAACGTCTTTAACTACTATATTTGTTATTGAACAACATTTACTACCACAGGAAAACATACAAATAATTATTTTTAATTTAAAACCAAACGCAGCAGTACTTAAAAAGTGCTGCTTGGTTGTTTATTATTACATTATGGTTATTACTTAGTGTGATAAGTGTTCCTGTGAACGTTATTATTACAAATCAATATTAGACTAAGAGATTGGTTATTTATAACAGATGTTACTTCGATGAATTTGATTATTTCTACACTAAAGCTGACATAGAACAAGTTTTAATCATTCTGAATGCTGAGTGGTCGCTTTTTATCATTCATTTCAACCATAAAATTACAACTAGCATTATAACAATGCGTTTAACAAATAGATGACCTCGAAATGACAATGAGTTTGTTCTTACAGAGAATCCTCAACAAGTTACTGATAGTTCATAAATCAACGTATGCATGAATGTTTGCATTTTTTGTGCAAAATTGACACTAAAATTTCTTGGAGAGTCAAACATTAATTTTGTACACACTCTTGTCATATGCAGTATTTGATATAAGAAATTTTTATTTTTTTTTTAGAGAAAATAGTCGCAAAAAGGGTAGACCTATCGTGTGGGCACTGAGACTATTAGAAGGGGAAAGGAGATGATTGTGAACCCGATTTTTGAAAAGTTGCAGGTCATAGTTTTCTGGAAAAACTGATTTTGGAAGCTTGTTCCATTCCGTAGCAGCCCTGTAAAAGAAGGATTCTTGATGGACATAGGTCCTTGTAGTGTCAATCTTGAGAGTAAATGGGTGTGACTGATCAGCGTGCAGAGTTCTTCAGGCGATTGTGGCCAGTGGTGGTATAAGAGTTTTTATTTCTCTGGAGCATCTGCCATGGAAATATTTGTAGAGTAATGTCTGGTCTGCAACTCTTCGTTTATGTTCTAGTGGGTAAATGATATCTGTGAGAGTTGAGCTGTTTATCAACCGAATGGCCCTTCTCAGTATGGAATCTAGAAGACGAAGAGATTGCTTTGGTGCTGAAACCCAAATGTGCGAGCAATACTCCAGTAGAGGTCGGATTTGAGCCTCGTACGTCGTCAACAGTTGATCAGGAGTAAAAAACTTTCTAGCTCTCATCAGAAAACCCAGCCTCTGGCTTGTTGACTTTGCGATGTTAGCAACATGTCATGCCAAGACATATTATTAGACTTCCAAAATCGAGATGAAGGGACTTGATTCCAGGGTATTTCCGGACATTGTGATAGAATGATTTGAGGAATTCACTTTCTTGGAAAACATGTGTTTTCTGGGCGTCGAACTGAACAAGATTGTTGGTTCTCCACTCGACGATTAAATCTATTTTTTTTACCCATCCTCTCTACGTGTCCAAACCATCCAAGCATTCCTTTATCTATCTTTGTTACCACATCTTCTTTCACACTACTCATCTCCGCAGCATTGATTTTACTTTTATGCTTCTTCTGCTAAACCCAACATTCACTACCGTTCATAAGTGTAGGAACTAGCACTCCTCTATGCACAGTCATGCCTTATTTGACACGTTCTGGCTGCTCTTAAAGTTATGCGGGGCCCCATTTATTTATTTCCCTGTCAACGCACTTCGCTCAAGGTCAAAGTCCTACTTTCCGTCTCTTGTAAACTTTGAACCCAAGCTAGTATACACACTCATTCGCTTGTTTCACTCTTTCTCTTTCAATTAGAACCTTGCAGTTTGTCATGCTATTATCTTTTCAAAAACCATTACTTTCGTCTTGTTACTTCACTTTTATCCCTTTAATTTCTAGGGCGTCATGAATAATATTAACCAGCGCCTGCTACTCCTCTTCAGATGATACTAATATGACCTGATTAATTGAACAATATCTCAAATATATCATTGTTAGTATGCAATAAAATTGTATTCTACATAAGAATCTTGTACAACATTTCAGTCTACTTGACCTCTAGGGGAGCGGTGCAATGCCGAGCCGCCCTGAATGAGCTAGCAGCTAAGTTTAGAGTTCCCATTGTCTGGGTACCCGGACACAGGACATACCAAGCAACTGTAAGGCGGACGAGCTAGTAAGAGAGGGCACCACTCTCCCAGCTGTATCTATCTCATCTCAGCAAGTAGTAGCGATTACAAACTGCTGGCTCCTCCTACACATCAAAGTAGATCAAAAAGCCAATTTGAGGTGGCAAAATGAACCCACATGCACATAATCGAAAAAGATTTGGCCTAAACTAGATCTACGTCGAACTGACGATGTTTTAACTCTATCCAGGGAGTCCATTGGAAATGCGATCGCGGCCATAACAGAACACTGGGCAGGTGGATCCCATGCTCGGCGCATGCGAATCGCAGAGCTACGACACGACTTCTGTAGAAGCTGTCACGATGAGGAAGAGAAGGAAACAATGATACATCTCTGCCACTGCCCTGCCCTAGGCAGAAAACGGCTTTCTATACTAGGGCAACCGAACTTTGATTACTTATCTGATCTCGGGTCAGTTAGCGTTAAAGACCTCACACTTTTTATTAAAAGTTCCAACTGGTTCTCACGGTAGAGGGAGAGGCACCGCCGTCCATCACGGTATCACAACGGGCCAAAAGGCCTAAGTGGGTTCCCTCCGAACCGCCGTTTTAACCTAACCTAACCTAGGAACAGCAAACGGCTTGCCAGCGGCTCACTTTATCTCATTTAGGACATCTGAGAATTAACATTAGGGATATTTGGGATGTTAGGAAGCTACTATTTAGGCATTAATTCGGTTGCTAGAACTTAGAACTTATAACATCTCAGCAAAGCGAATATAGAAAAGTTTTGGTCTTTTAGTAGTTTTTTCCCTGCTTTCTTTTTTATGCATATTTTATTTAATTAAATTTGTTATTTATTTTAAGGTACTCTTTTATTTCACAATATTTGTACCAGCGTACCAGCAAAGAAAAAAAATCGACGCAGACATAATTTGGTTGGGTTTTAGGTTTTTATGTGTAAAATACTTGACGCTCCCCATTTAAGTAAGTATTTGTTAAGTTTGGATTAACGATATAATAGACTGGTCCGTGAACTGACTTAGTCTTTTTCTCAAGTTGAAATAGTCTGTTTATTCGAGATCTCATCCCAGAGATAGAGTCAACTATAATTAAATATAACATAAACAATATTTTATGCTCTTAAAAATTACATTTACTTGGCAGTTACCAAGCTACCAGCAAAATGTGTGGAAACAGCATACTATCATGTCTGCAAACAGTCAGTAACTCTTGTTGCAACGCTTTTGAATACTATCACGGACTATTTCTGACTTCTGAGAGAACAAACCTAGTGTCACCAACTGTTATCACCACAAAACTCCTCAGAATTACGTAACAAGTTTTTAGGCAAAATAAATTGATAATGTCGGCAGGTAATTTTTGCCACTAACAATCTGAAAGTAAATGATATTTTAGTATGTTGTATGTTGGTCAATAGTGATGAAAATCTCAAGTTTTCCATCTAGAGGACCTTGTGCTAACCTGGGGGGAAAACCAATTTCTGACTTTTCTTCGGTTTTTCCTTTATAATTTCTTTTCCTTACGTTCTACAAAAAAACGAGCGAGCCTTACATGTAACATTTGACAATGTCATCTCACCTTAGTGACAGCAATCAACCTCAAAATTTAAAAATACTGAAATATTTTATTCGAATAATTATTTATTATTACTTACTTGAATTTTTAATGTGTAACATATTTTCTTGCAATTTGTGGGAGTGATTTCGTGAAATGTGTAACAGTAATAGAAATTTGCGGGAGCGCGCGTTATTTGATTTGACGAATGAGCGCGCGGTACTGTCAGCCATCAGCTGAAACACTTAAGTTACAGTGTTGTGTATAAAGTTTGCTGTTATATGCGTAAACTATGTAAATAAATATTTACTGTTGATAATAAGTCTCAATAACGTGCAGATCATTGATAAAAAATTCAAGTAATAATAAATAATTATTCGAATATATTTCAATAATTAGCTTTTTTAAATTTTGAGGTTGATTTCTGTCACTCCCAGTGCCAATTAAATAAAATACAATTTTCAATAAAAAGAATTGTTTGTTATGAAAAATCATTTTAAATAATATCTGATCCATTTTTTTTTAGAATATAATTTTTTAAAATTGCTTATTACTAAGGTAAGATGTCAAATGTTACATCATAGGCGACTACTGTAAGGCTCGCTCATTTTTTTTTTTATCAATGATCTGCACTTTATTGAGACTTTATTATCAACAGTAAATATTTATTTATATAGTTTACGCATATAATAGCAAACTTTATACGCAACACTGTGCGCGCTTCCGCGATTTCCTGTTACACACTTCCGTTCCATTTCACGAAATCACTCCCACAAAATGCAAGAAAGCGAGAGGAAAGATGTTACACATCAAAAAAGTTACTCCTTTGCACTGATTGGTTTTTTATACCAAAATACATCGCTTCAAAGAAAGGAAAGGTTTTCTCAGCCCCCCCAACTCCCACGCGATATCATCAGCAGATGGGCCAATTCCCTGTGAACAGTTGATGTCAATATCGAATACTTTTGACGGTTTTTAAACGACCAGTACACTGCCAGCTTCAGCGATCAAATTTGGATGCTGAGCTCGCTTTCAAGCGGCGTACTCGCTAATAACCGACTCACGTGAAGTGACTGCCTCCATGGCGTGGGAGGTGTCAAGTCCATCCAACGTGTTTACACTGGAATCTGCATTGTCAAATATAAATTATCTGTGCACACTTTTTAATTTTTGTCTTTTCAGCTTGAAAAACGAAGGATTTTTCAAGTCTGTTAGCTTCCTTAAAAGTGGCTTACAATCCTAACGCTGTTACGAGACCCAAGAGATGTAGACTCTCGATTATCAAGATGGAAGATTTGGGTCGAACTGCTATCATTATGGTATGTACCAGACTAAGGCATTTTTACGTCCAGAGAGTTAACATTTTTTTTTTGCTAAAAATAGTCGCAAAAAGGGTAGACCTATCGTGTGGGCCGCGGACGACCCGCACTGCGACTATTAGAAGGGGGAGAGATTATAGAAAGGAGATGATTGTGGAGTTTTCGTATAAATTGAAAGTACTTTGGCAAAAATTTTAAAAATTGTCATTTATTAAAGCGATATATTTTGGCGAGTAAAGATGATTTATTAAAGAAAGAGATCTGTCAAAGGTACCTGCTTTATTCCCAACAAAGCGGGTGTCGAGTGCCGATTTAAACCGAATTGGTTACCACCAAATCACACATTTACTTTTTTAACATGATTACATATTTCCGCTTAAGAATTAACGAGCGAACTTCTTTGTTTATTGACAAACAAGGTTGTTCGGCAACCGTCGTGTTTCATCCTAATCCGACTGATTTAACCGGAAGTGGTCCCTAACAATAATAATTCATCTCTATTCGGTATAAAAATCAGTGCATATCGTAGGAAATTTAACGCTCTACCTAAAAGGTAAGTGTTATTTTTTTCCTAGAACGTAAGGTATAGAAGTTGTAGACGAAAAACCAAACAAAAGTCGAAAAATTGGCGGTTTTCCTCACCCTTCAAGGGTCATCGAGGTGGAAAACTTGGTATTATTACTATTGAGACACTAAAATTGTATTAACTTCCGAACTGTTAGCAGCAACAAACACCACACCCACACACCACTTTTTCAGACCTGCCTACTGAACTAACGGTTGAATTTTAAGAATGAAGGAAAAGTTGCTCGATGTTTCTTTTCGTCGATTTTTAAGTATCCCATTAACCGGACTAAAACGAAATACTTACACTGAACTATCCGTCATGGACATATTGTCCGACTCCGTCCTGGCATCGGAATGACTGCTGAGAGAATGCAGTTCGCTGTCTTGTCTCGAGACAGGATTATAGGAGTTATAGGCTGCATGAGCTCCGCTTCCGCTCGAACCGCGGTACATGATCATACTACACAATCACACGCAAATCCAAACAAAATAAAAATCAAATAAAATCGAAATCAAACACTCGCGACACAAAAAAAATCGTATGTCATACAGGTAAAGAAAAAAATACTTGCAGGTTATGTTACGAGGGCGGTTTGATAAGTCGGTGACTTTTTGAATAAAACAAATTTTTTTCCGCAAATAAACATTTTTCTACATAATCACATTTTTAGCTCGATACATTTAGTCCAGCGTTTTTCTAATTTTTTTATTCCCTCCAAATAATAGGTTTTTTCAAAGCTCTCAAAATACGCGTTTGTTTCGGTAATGACTTCTTCATTCGACTCAAATCTCTTACCGCACAGCCATTTCTTTGGGTTTGGAAACAGAAAATAGTCGCAGGGGGCTAAATCTGGAGAATATGCTGGATGGGATAGCAGTTCGTATCCCAATTCGTGGATTTTGGCCATCGTGACTAGACAAGTGTGCACACGTACATTGTCTTGATGGAACAGCACTTTCTTCTTCTTAGCCAAATGCGGCCGTTTTTGCTTCAAATCAACGTCGAATCTGTTTAAAAGCTTTGAATAATATTTGCCGGTGATCGTTTTACCTTTCTTGAGGTAATCGATGTGAATGACACCGCGTACATCCCAAAAAACTGTGGTCATGACCTTGTTGGCTGACAGACTCTGTTTCGCCTTCTTTGGTCCACGTTCACCTCGAGCAACCCACTATTTCGATTGTTCCTTGGTCTCTGGCGTGTTGTGATGGATCCATGTTTCATCCACAGTAACAAAACGGCGCAAAAATTCGTCCGGATTACGGCTGAACATCGCTAAACACTCTTTTGAAGTGATCACACGATTGCGCTTATGGTCGAGTGTGAGCAATCGCGGCACCCATCTCGCAGGGAGTTTTTTCATGTCCAAATATTCGTGTAAAATATGATGTACCCGTTCAGTTGAGATACCTACAGCATGAGCCAACTCACGCACTTTCATTCTCCGATCATCCAATAACATTTCATGGATTTTATCGACGATTTCCGGCGTGATCACTTCTTTTGGGCGACCTGGACGTTCGGCGCTACTAGTGCTGGTACGACCACAACGGAACTCTGTAAACCACTTCGTAACCATTGAAATTGATGGTGCCGAGTCCCCGTAGTATTTATCAAGTCTTTCGTTAGTTTCAGTGATGGATTTTTTACGTAAAAAGTAATGCTTAATCAGCACACGAAATTCACTTTTTTCCATTTTCGTAAAAATTCACGAGGTCGTCTGCTTTGAACGGCTATCAAACACCAACTGCACGACGTAGCTTGCTCAAAATTAGAAAGTTGTCCACTGATAGATTATAGTTGACGGCAGCACTGTTGCATTTGGAGTAACTGCGCGGGAAATTCAAAAAGTCACTGACTTATCAAACTGCCCTCGTATTAAAAAAACTAGTGCTCTAAATCGACATTTTTGCAGTAAAAACAAGATTAGAAGGTCGCGTCTGGGAACTGCAAGAAGAAACGTTTCGCCAAGTGGCCAAGTGGAGGTGATGGTTTGATAGAGCGTGGCTCTATCTAACCATCAGTGCCAATGAGGGCACTTGGCGAAACGTCTCTACTCACAATTCCCGCGTATTCCTGAACATACAATGTTTTTAGTGCGAAGTGACTGGGATATTAAAGAAAAATAATAGAATTACGGGTAATTTATCGCTAAGGGATATAAAGCCTCTACAGCGACAAGACAAAATAGCGAAACATATTTTTTATTCGTACCTAGCATACGTTTCGGACTTCGTCCTTGAATCCACTGCTCTGTGTTTTTGAGAAATCAACAAGAGGTCTTTTGTGAGACGTACAGGCGGCGCTCCGATGTTTATATTGGGCGTATGATATCCCGTGCTTGCGCTAGCAGTACCTGAAAAACATGTGAAAACGAAAAATTAAAAAAAAAAATAGAATCAGAATATCTTGGATAAACAAAACAGATTTCATTTAGTCGATATTACTCGACACCCAAGTAGACAGAGGATATACTTGTCTAAATTGATGCGAATGTTAACTTGTTAGTAAAGAATTTCAAGACTTTAAAGTGAGAGAAGAAACTTTAGGTTTTGGGTGGAAATGAAAATAATAATCCAGCTTATGGTGAGTAAAGGGGTAATTGGTAGTAAAGCTATGAAAGAGACTATAAATATCAGTTTTTCAAAAAAAAAAACCATAAAAACATCTACTACCACAATCGGATTTCTGTGGGACATTTATTTTATTTTGTTGTTCTTTGTTACTTAGAGGAGGAGAGGTTTAACGCCTTTTGTAGCTGGTGTGCTCTATGCTCCCCTCAAGCTCCTACTAATCCTATTGTCATACTGTTGCCTAGCAGAAGGCCAATGACAGGGCAGGTATGCGAATCTCATTGCCAAGTATCTTGGATACTCGCAAATTATTAGAAAAGGAGTTTTTACCTCGATCATCTTATCCTCTACATTTGGGACTCGCCCATAATAAAAAGGTGTCGATTGAGCCGGCAATAAATTATTCATAAACTTTCCGACATTGGTTCCTACTCAATGAGAGCAATTCTTTGCTGATCTTAGTAAATGGCTCCTTCATAAAGGTCTTTGATTGCCCATCCCCACTGTAACTCCAGAACCTGAATTTTACACAGTCCCCGACCAACCACCCCACTAGAGTAGTCTTCAGTTCAGTGGGCACCATCAAGGAGCCCTTTTTGCCATACAAACAACTTCTTCGTTATCTCAGGAACCCAGAGAAGACATATTTTGTTGTGTCTAGATATTTGATGGCGAGAACCTACACACCTAGAAGACCGTAACTTATGCAACCAGATTTAGAGCCATCTTTGTACCAGACACGGGCTCCTCGCAGGAAGAAACTAGTTTCTGTGCCAAAGTTCTCTCTTGAGACAATCTTGGCTTTAAATTGGTGCTGTAGTTATATACTGCCTTGAGGCATGACAGGTTCAGGGATCTCCCCAACCAACTGTTGTTAAAGCTTCCTTTCATTAGAGCTCCGACTTCCAGCTTTCCACGAGGGTGAAGTCTAGACGCCGCAGATTGAGCCTCTTATTTATTTGAATTTAAATGAATAATCAAATGATGTCTCGGTGTGTGTGTATGTACATTTTTTGCAGTAACTAAATAAAAATAAATATTCCAATAAAAAATAATTTAAAACATGACCAATGGCTACTGACATTTGACAGCTGACGGTTGATTTAATTTGTCAAACAGTTATTAAAAAAATTACTTCATATAAATTAAGAAACACTACGATTTGAAAAGAACGAAAGTTTTATTTAAAGTGAACTAATCGAAATTATGAGAATACTATATTTAATGTTTACACAATAGTGTATCTTATATTGAGACGAAAGTATGTATTTTATTTCTTATGATTTTCTAGACAACTTAAACGTTCACCTTCGAGAGTGAAACATCAACGATTTCTTTCGAGAGTAAATCATCAACTACATTTATTTGAAGAAAATAGCCTGCACTTTAATAGCGCACATGTGTTTACATTACAAGACGAATAAGGCTGGCTTGGGCAGGTTCTGGAAAGCTGAGCTAGATACTGAAAAGTAGTAAAATACAACAATATCTGAAAACAAGAGTTTATGATCAATGTATCCTTTCCATACTCACTTATGGCTCACAAACTTGGACTCTTGCCAAGGCTAATATGAATAAAATTACAAAGACGCAAAGAGCGATGGAAAGATCAATGTTGGGTGTGAAACTTGGTGATAGAAAAACAAACGAATGGATTAGAAGTAAAACGAAAGTGAAAGACACAGGAGAATATGCTGCCTGACTAAAATGGAGTTTCGCAGGAGAAAATGCCCGTCTGAAAGACAAAAGATGGAATAATGAAATACAGCAATGGAGACCATGGCTAGGTAAAAGGCATAGAGAAAGGCCACAAATGAGATGGGGAGATGACATAAAAAAGATTGGCGGACTTCACTGGAAGCAAATGGCGCAAAATAGACGACGGTGGATTAAAAAGGGGGATGTCTACATCCAAAGTTGGATAAAGAAGATGTGTTTACATTAACCGAGGGTTGCTTCTTAATATTAAACACATGTCAGCGTTAAATTTCGCGACACCACATGGGAAAATGTGACACCATCTAAGAAATTCTATTCCTCTTGAAATAAGTTGCAAACGAGTTTTATAACAAAAACTACGAGAGACTGGCTCTGAAAGTTATTTACAGGAACTTATCTTGAATAATTTTTCTTAACACTAAATTGTGTGTGACTTTTTGATTACTTTTCTGGTTTGGTTCAATTGGAATGTTTTAAAACAAGATCTTTCAGCCACACAGAATATCCCCAATGGATTTAATTTCACGAATATAAGCGAACTTACCAGATGCGTGACTTAGATGTACAGGTGGATTCATAATCAGTTCCATATCTTCGTGTAAGGTCGGCAGCGGATCTGGCCCATTCGCCAAGTTAGAAAATTCATTACCAAAATCACTACTACTGCTACTAAGGTTTTGAACGTTCTGAAGAAAATAAAAACGTACGTTTAAAGATGAACCACAACAAGTAGTTAACGGTTGTAAAAGTAAACTTACCTCTAAATATTGCAGGTACATATCACTTTTAAGGAAGTTGGGGTATGTGGTTTCGTCTATTAACTGTTCAACAATGGCCTGTGCTTTATCGAACAGCGTCACTGGTGGCTCAAGGCACTGGGAAGATTTTATGTTTTTTCCTATCTCTTTCCTCAGCTCGTCGTCGATTGGAAGAGCAGATTTAACGAAAAATTTTCTAAAACAGAACAGAGGAATTAGATATTGAACAATTATTTATTTATTAACGGCATTGCCATTTTATTACAAAATATTTAACAAGGTCACACAAGGGAAATATTTCCTGATCAACTAGCCGTAATAAAACCCATAAAAAGCTATTTGAATACGAGCACTGATCCACTGCTTGTGTCAGAATAAACGGAGCTTGCACGGACTGGTATAACATCGAAAAAGGTGTGAGACAGGGATGTGTAGCTTCGTCATGGCTGTTTAACTTCTACATAGACGATTGTTTAAAGATTTGAAAAAGAGTGCGTATGGATTGAAAATGAACGATTTGATCGTCAAATGCCTTCTTTCCCAGCCTTTTACCCCCACAAGGAGCATTAGCGAATCTGTTTACAAGAGAAACAAAAAAAAATGTTCTTGGAATTAAAACCATGCAAGGTAGATGATTTCATGAACTATGCTTTCTGAAACCTGCAGGAAGAACAAGTAAAGTATTTAAAATTAACTCTTTTAAAATGGCTCTAAAGATAAACCAAAAAGATGAGTTTAACGATTTCTGGAGAATTAATACTGCCATTGATCATTTTGTGGAAAGTGTAAGATTAGATTCTAATCTTCAATGAGCTAAAGTGTTCAAATTAAAATCTTTCAATGTAATTTTATAGGTAAATTCTTTAATTTGGTATCCAAGATTAATGCTTACTTGTAAATAACTTTAACCAACTGATATATCTTTTCTTTAGCAGTCTGTTTTCGGAGTCCTTCGCAAGCGAACCAAAAATCCAAGGCATCGGCGTGGTGTTGGCCCTCAGACTCGAGGTACATGTGGAAGAGCTTGACTCCATCGGGATCTTGGAGTAAAGAATGCAAGGAGTTGGCCCATTTGAGACAGGCCGGTGGGGGGGAATTTTCGCTGGAAGTTCCGTTTTTGGAAGAAGAACGGGAATTCGAACGGCAACTTCCTTCGGGTTCGTAACCACAAGGAGCCGCGGGGGATTCTGCAAACAAAAAATAAATAATTAGTAAGTATGTTACACGACTCGTTGCTTTTGTATACTCACCGTTTGTGTAGTAGTATTTCCTAGGCGGCGATGAGGAAGACTTTCGTTTGATCCAGTCCACTTGTGATGGAGCTGGATCCCAATCGGACATAAAATGGCTTCTTTCTTCTCCAGGCACCGGAGGCCTGGGAGCTTTGTGATCAAAGCCGGCTTCATGGAGACGTTGTTGCTGTTGTTGTTGTTGTTGTTGTTTCTGCTTACCAAGGAATTTACTTCTTTCGCTTCGTTCACTCATGTTGATAAGACCCTGTCGATGGGGCCCCAGTTCGTGCTCGCTACAGCGGTCCAAGCTTTGCTGCTTCTAGAAAATTGCTGCCTCATGGTTAACCCTGAAATTTTTTAATAAATATTATACATTGAAAGTTTAATCACAACATCAAAGTATGACATTAATTAGCATTAAACTCATAATGATGTTCTATCATTTGCATTATATATTGCATTTCAAAATCAATTGTTCTGTAATACTGTAAGCTGAGTCCTTTGGGGTTTGGTATTACATCATTTGCTCGATAGGAATCAAATCTACAAGCCTCAAAAATACCACTGAAATATTGGATTTTCTTATTTAAAATCTAAATCCACAATGCTCATTACATAACTAAGGACAGGTAGAAATTTCATATCAAATTTCACTTATTATGAGCCTACTTACGTTCATTTAAGTGGACCGAGCAGGTAATAATTAAATATTTTAGTTAAAGAGAAATACATTCAGAAATAGATACAATTAAAAGAGAATATACACTCATAACAGATAAGAAGGAAATTGTAAATAGATATATTAAATGTAGGTCAATTAATTTTTGACTGCATTGATAGACATCAAGCAAATAACCCACCTAATAAAATAAGGAAACTCTAAATGAAATGAATAGTATGTGCTTTGTCGAAACTCGAAGAAATTATCATTAAAAATAGGGTCAATTTTCTTATTAACTAAATATGTTAACTAGATAGATTTCAGTACGACACAATGGGCTTTTGGAACCACGTTATAACTAGTCTAGACAAAAAAAAATATGTTGACAATATTCATTGATTTACAAAGGCCATTTGACGTAGTTGACCATGGAATTTTAATGAATAAGCTCAACTTACTGCGAATGAGAGGTACATGTTCGGATCTTTTAGAAACATACTTAAGAGATCTAAGAGTCTTTTAGACTAACTTTTCAGTTTGTGATTTCTTATGTGTCAAGAATAGTTTTTTTTGCTGGAGCCAAAATTTTTTGTTGATTATAAGGATAAACATTTTAAGTTCATCTATCTATAGTTAAAATATTAACTGAAAGATGTCATTGTGAGTTCTGATGAATATTCAGGTAAATTGAAACAGACCATAAATATTTATTACTTAAAAATCAATATCAAATGTAGATAATAGATATCTATTAAGGATTCATACTTTCTTCTTTTGATACCTTTATACCAACCTGGAGTATATGTAGACCAACATAATTTAAGAAATTACAGACTCTTTAAAATAAGGAAGTAAAATCTTTATTTGGATTTAACTACGGAACAATAGAAACAATATACAATGAAACAGGATTAATGCACCGGGAAAAAATGTTACAAATAGAACGATGCAACACTTATGTATTTACCGAAACCTACACACATAGGACTAGAAATCAAAATAATTTTCATTATCATTTGTAAAAATATAGCACTTGATAATCCTATACAAATGTCTAGAAACCTTTAATTCATCGCCAAAGTTATTCATAATAAACCTGAACCAGTACATAAATAAAGTAAATGCTATGTTGTTGTGAAAATTATGGATATTAATACCAAGTAATACTGCAATTATTATTGTTTGTACTGCTACAGTAAGATTGTAATGATTGTTACTGGTTAGGAACAAAATGCTCTATAGATAGAAAGAAGTGTTGAATAAAAAAAAATTGGAAAATATGCTACAAAAGAGTTTATGGATAAGATAATTACAATTAGTGATTCACATTAAAAATAAGAAATATGTTGGTATTCACCACAAAATTCATGTACGTACATAAGAATTAAGAAAATCCCACATAAATTGGGTTCTTGAATAATTTTTTTAATACGGTTATTAATTTTAAAAATGATTTAACCATATCTCTTTAAAAATACACAACATCCCTCTCAATTATACAAAAGAAAACTTAGGGTATGGGGTGTGGTAGAGTAAGTGATCGATATGAACCAAGCCATGCAACAATGGAGGGCAAGCCTACCTGACCCCCCCCTCTTAAAAATATTAATGAAATATAATTGGAATTACAAAATCATATTTAACAAACATACAACAATGCCCAACACAAACTGTAACACGGGTAAAAAAGCTCCATATCAAATTCCATTTGCTATGTATAAGAAGGTCCTACAAAACTTGTGTCCTTGAATTTTTTTTAATATGGTTATTAAGTTTTAAAATGATTTAACCGTATTTCTTTAAATACAAAACACTCACAAAAATACAAATAAATGAAATTTTAAGGTACGAGGTGAGACAGAGTAATCGATACGAACCAAGCCATGTAACAATGGAAGGCAAGCCCTACTGACCCCCTCCCTCTTAAAAATATTAATGAAATATAATTGGAATTACAAAATCATATTTAGTAAACGCACACAATGCCCAATACAAACTACACTCAGGTATAAAAAGCTCCGTATCAAATTTCATATGCTATGTTAGCCACCCATGTTCAACGGAGTATAAAATATTAATATAACAGCTACAAAAGAACGTTTAGGTAAATATTAATATAATGAAAAAGGAATTTTCTGTTTAGGATAGTTCATGCACGTTTAAAAAAGGGGATGCAACATCTACAACAATTAAAAAACATGTACATTCAAACATGGTACACAAAATCTTTCGAGCTATTTCAACCTACCCCATATTGAAAAAATATGATATCCACACACTGAATAGGGACGTCAAGTAGAACAAACAACTGGGAGTTATTATGATATTTAGAATTATTATATTAATAAGGGGTACTGCAACCGTTATGATAGACAGTCGAATAAAGAGTAAGGGTATAGAACGCAGAAGTTAAAATATCTGTTCGATCAATGTAGTAGTGATTCGAGGAAGTGGGGAAACAAGTACTTTTGTATGTGAATATCATCGATACTCTCTAATACCAAATATAACATGGGTAGACTAATACAAAATCAATACAAAAATATTTTATTTTTTATTATACACTTTGTCCTTAATCCCACTTTATTTTAAAATTGTATCAAATTTAAGAATGTAAGTTTATTAGGTAAGAATATCAAAGAATGATCTGTGTTGTTTGAATTTTACACACAAAAGTAATAATAACAGGGAAATTACTCATTCAAACTCATATAATATACCTACAGTTGTTTTTGTTTAAAAAAATTATGAAAATTTTTGAGTACTCCACATGAAGTTGTGCCATAAGAAAATATAAATGTATTACAAAAAAGTAGTATCTTTATTTATTACTATAATCATACGTTTTTATTGTACTGATGCTCTAAAATGTTTACTTTTTGTGAACTTGACTGTTTTGCTTCATGTGAGTATTTGAACATCATGTAGCTCTAAAAATTTTTAAAGCAGATATTGTGTGCATATTTAAAGATTTGAAAACGTGTTAAGCTATAATGTTTTGCGAAAAATTACGTTTTAATACGCTTACAGATGTTTTAAAACGATTTTTTTTCTGTGAATTATACTGATTTCACTCTAGTGAACATTTGAACATCATATAATTCTGAAATTTCTTAAAGAAGAAAATTAGAGTATATTTATTGGTTTAAAAACGTGTCAAGTTAATATTTTTTGAGTAAATTTACGTTTTAATATGCTTACAGATGCTTTAAAATGATTTCTTTTTGTGAATTTTACTGATTTACATTTAAACATCTTGTAGTTTTGAAATTTCTTAAGCAAGATAAAAAGTGTATGTAAAGGATTAGAAATAAAGATTATACTTGTGTTAATGTTATTAATTGAAATTTTAGGCAATATAAGAAGTATTTTACAAAAAAAAAGGTAAACATTTCCATCTTGTAACAACAACAATTTTTGTGTCGCCATCTATGTCACATCGTCGACACGATAGGCTAGAAAACTGCAACGACATCGTTTAGTGACAAATACAAATATCAGATGACGTTGTAGTATAAGAAAAAAAAATGTACCTGTATGTATTACAAAAAAGTGGTATCTTTACTCACCATTACATTTTTGATAAACTTTTTCAAGTAAATTATAGTATTTATAATAAAATAATGCCCCAAAATGATTTTTTTCTGTGCATTTTGCTGATGTGTACATTTGAACATTAAGTAGTTATGAAATTTCTTAGTCAGACTGTATTTGGAAATAAAGAATTTGCTTTTGTTAATGTTGCCAAATGAAATTTTGGGTATTAAAAGCAACTTTGCAAATTAAATAACATTTCCATCTTGTAAAAACAATACGTTCTCTGTCGCCATCTATGTCACAAAAGCTACACGATAAGTTAGAGAACTGCAACGACGATCGTTTAGTGACAAATACTTAAGACATTTCTCCGATTGATGGCGCTGCGACCAACAAAAGTCTTATCTAAAAATAGGGATATAATGTAGTGATGGTACGAAATTCATATTTTAAACTTAGTTTCCCCAATCATTAGTTGAAATTGGGAATAGTTTATTTATTTTCGCCGTACACTGGTAACGTTTACCATTAAATTTTTTTTTTGATCTAGATGTCGAATTAATCGATTACTTATAAATCTTGTTAAATTCACAAAATATCAAATAGTTTTTAAAGCCATTTATATATAAAAAAAACAGTACAACGATAACGACAAACGGATAACAAAATGTTATGACATTTTTTTCACGGTTTATCGAGCTTGTGATGAAATTTTATTGGACAATAAATTCTTTAAAAACATCGCTTATTCGCATAAATCAAAGTCGGTTTCGGTGATTGCCTTAATCACTACTTTTATCAAGGAAATAAAAATAATTCATTTATTTACTTTACTTGGAGTATAATAATACGCGGTTATTTCAGAACGGGAATTTGAAAAATAAGTTAATGAAATTTTATCGCCGGGTTCGTAAGACACTTAACCAGGCGTTACATACGTTGATAATTGTTGCATCAGTACATACGAAACCGCATTTCCTGAAAAATCGTCTTTTTTTTAACCCGTCTCTTTTCTGATATTTTGTTGTTCCATCTCGGGGATCATCTCGGAACAATAAAAACACCCAAGAAATAATCAAATAGGCTTTATTTTAAGAAATCTGATATAAACTGAAAAAGGCTAGTTTTTCATGGACCAAAAAACACATATAGTCACGCCTTTTTCCCGTAGGGGTAGGCAGAGACCACTTCCTTCCACTTCCGCTACGGTTCTTACACACATCTTTTGCTTCCTCTACTTTCATCAGTGCTCTCATACATGCTCGTCGGTTGTTGGTACTCTTGACATGGCCTTTCTTGAAAACAATGTTGATCTGATCGAAATATGTTTGCCGAGGTGTAAAGAAGGCATTTGACAATTAAATCATTAATTTTCAATCCATACGCACTTTCTTTTAAACATTTAAACAATAGTCTATGTATAAGTTAAACAGCCATGACGAAGCCACACATCCCTGTCTCACACCTTTTTTTATGTTTAACCAGTCCGTGCAAGCTCCATTTATTCTGACACAAGCAGAGGAATCCTCATAAAGTGATTTCAATCAACTTGTGATACATTTTTGAAATCAGCTCAGCAAGGAAAATCCACAATTTGGACAAAAAAAGGGTGTTTCTTTTAAAAAACTGGTGCTGACGTCATCACACAAAGGTTATTCACCCTGTATGATTTTTTCTACTGTTTTACTGTTAAGTTAGGTAGCTAATAATTAATGTATTCGTTACTTTATGGACGCACTGTATAACTCAAAAATATAAATTATTTAATTTCCAGTTGATCCGAATAGGGTATATATATTTAAAGTCATGCATAATTCACATTTAAACTATAGCATATTTCACGAATATGTGGTTTCGGATTATCGTTAGAAACTTGATAACCAGTAATCAACTGTAGGCACATTGAAGAAGTACGAAAGTAAATTCCCCTTATATTTTTAAACAAATTTCGTAGGTAACGAATTTTATTGTTGTGACTTCTTGTTTGGAAATTAAGGGTCAATAGGGTTTAAGTTTAAAAATGATGACAACCGAAAGGCTTTGTGTAAAAAAGCTAGAGTCG
Source organism: Agelastica alni (assembly GCA_950111635.1). Taxonomy (NCBI): domain Eukaryota; kingdom Metazoa; phylum Arthropoda; class Insecta; order Coleoptera; family Chrysomelidae; genus Agelastica; species Agelastica alni. The sequence goes on along the minus strand of OX467712.1, from coordinate 7,637,960 downwards.
TTCACAAAAAAATTGAGTTTTTAAGAAATTATACTCACTTTAAACAAGAATGCTCTTCATTTATTTATCTAGACAAAACTTAGATTTTTGCTAAAGGTGAAACAGAAAGAATTCGGCAGGACGATAACATAAAGTCTTTAAAACACACCGACGGTGATGGAAAAAGACACATTATTGTGCATGCAGGTGGAAAGCATCTTTTATTTTCGTCCAAATTAAAATCGGACGATTACTATGACCAAATGGATCCTAAATAGAAAGTGGGACGGCATGCAGGAGATTCGTGCCAGAATAGAACAAGCTCGCGCTTCGTTCCTGAAGATGCGTAAGGTACTTTGCAGCAGAAATTTAAGCTTGCCTCTGCGCGTCCGAATGCTATGCTGTTACGTGTTCAGCATACTGTTTTATGGAATGGAAGCTTGGACTTTGACAGATGCGATGTGCAAAAAATTGGCGGTCTTTGAAATGTGGACGTACAGAAGGCTTTTAAGAATCTCCTGGGTAGAAAGAGTTCGTAATACCGAGGTACTTCAACGCCTCGGCAAGCAGCTGGAAATTCTGCTAACACTAAAAAAGCGCAAACTGGAGTATTTTGGTCACATCTTAAGAAATGACAAGTATCGACTTTTAAAGCTTATTATAGAAGGGAAGATCGAAGGACGAAGAGGCCCGGGTAGAAGAAAGATATCCTGGCTAAAAAACTTAAGACAATGGTATGGAGTGAGCACTACCACATTGTTCCGCCGAGCTGCAGACAAGGTTCAGATAGCGCTGATGATTGCCAACGTCCACGGAGGACAGGGTCCCTAAAGAAGAAGAATAAGATATGGATACAGAGATGTTTGTGAAATGGTTAAAAGAGAAACTTATACCATCGTTACATGAACCATCTGTCATTGTATTAGATAATACTCCGTATCATTCGGAAATTTTAAATAAGCAACCAACAAACTTCTGGACGATACAGAAAATAAAAGAATGGTTAACGAACGAAAATATATTATTTTCACAGTATTGTTTCAAGCCGAAATTATTATCGATAGCTGAAAGGCACGAAAGAGAAAAATTTACTAACTAACTAACTTGTTATGACAATCAAGTCCGTTTTAATGATTACAGTGATGGTTTTGGAAACCTGGCACTCCTGAAATTTGGGAAAAATGTGTCACAAATTGTGAAAATTTAATAGAGGAATGGTGGGTCAGTGAAAACCGCATCGAAGCAGTTAATCCTGTTATCTTTTACAATCCGAACGAGGATAGCGACGACGGTGATTCCGATTAAGATGACTAAAAATCTGATGCTTGATAATACCGTAAGTACTACACGATTAAACATATTTATTAAATTTGTGCCGATAATTTATTTTTGTTGCATTACCTTTTAACATAATTAAATATGTGCCTATTCCTAACCAAAAAACTTATCGAGAGCTACATCAACGATTTCTGTTCACAATAAAGCAAAAATTAAAAACAAAAACCTCTTGAAAAAAGCATAATAAACAAAAAATTTCGGGTTTAAGTCTTAGCGGAATTTACTAATGTACCTCTCAACACAGTCGATGTCTCGGTGACTAATCCGAAACCATTGTATATTGGTGAAATAACTAAATATGATTACGCTGCTACAATCGACTCTTACTGCATGTTCGGCAAATGATTCAGAATGCTTCGGGCAACGTCTAACGCGGTTTTACAATAGCTCGAGTTAATGACGTAAATTAATGGCTTCGTACTGATCCTCGAGGTACAATTTTATTATTGAAACTTAATTTTGTCGCAAAAATGCACTGACACTAACGAAACAATGTTGATTCGGTTAAAAATAAAATTCTAGCTGGAGCACTTTCTCAAGTATCAGAACGCGAACTACAAACACGACTAACAGGCTAAACGTGTCACTTTTGGGTAACACGCGATGCCTGGAAACTCTAGGGACGAAATCTCTCGAGGAAAACAAGGAAAATGCATTTAAAATCCGTGAAATCGAATCCCTATGCGACGACACACACATACACAACCCACATTCAACCAACCAACCCACGATACCACAACACGCAAAATCGAATTTCTATGCTGTAATATTTTCAAATATTTTCGTAACAACTATATTTTTAATCATAAAAATAGCACGCAGTTACAAGTCACCTCGTATATTCCTTTTGAAAACTGGTTTAAAGCTAAGAAAACAATTATAATCGATTGGAACAAAGCGGCAAAAAAGTTAAAATTTTTTTTTATGAAAATAGTCGCAAAAAGGGTAGACCTATCGTGTGGGCCGCGGACGACCCGCACTGCGACTATTAGAAGGGGAAGAGATTATAGAAAGGAAATGAATGTGGACACTCTTTTTAAAAAGTTGCAGGTCATAGTTCTCTGGAAAAACTGATTTTGGAAGCTTATTCCATTCCGTAGCAACCCTGTAAAAGAAGGATTCTTGATGAAGATTGGTCCTTGTAGTGTCAAGCTTGAGAGTAAATGTGTGAGACTGATCAGCGTGCCGAGTTCTTCGGCCGAATGTGGCCAATGGTGGTACAAGAGTTATTATTTCTCTGGAGCATCTGCCGTGGAAATATCTGTAGAGCAATGACTGGTCTGCAACTCTTCTTCTATGTTCTAGAGGGTGAAGGGTATCTGTGAGAGTTGAGCTGTTTATCAAGCGAATGGCCCTTTTCTGAATGGAATCTAGAAGACGAAGAGAATGCCTTGGTGCTGAACCCCAAATGTGCGAGCAATACTCCAGTAGAAGTCGGATTTAAGCCTCGTACGTCGTCAACAGTTGATCAGGAGTAAAAAACTTTTTGGCTCTCCACAGAAAACCTAGCCTCTGGCTTGCCGACTTGCAAACATATTATTGGACACCGTGACTCCCAAAATCGAGATGGAGGGACTTGGTTCAAGGGTATTTCCGGACATTGTGACGGGATGATTTGAGGAATTCACTTTCTTGGAAAACGTGGCACTTTGTGTTTTTTGGGCGTTGAACTGAATAAGACTGTTGGCTATTGCACGGGATTCACCAAACTAGCCTCTAGTTTGTTTTAATGATAATTACAAGTATTTATTTACTTATGACTTCAATAAAAATAACCAGCAAGAGAACTTGCCTGTGTCTTCTTTCAATGAGTTTTTCATTTTTTCTTTTCCTCTTCTATTTTCAGACTTTTGGCCTTTGTTATAATGTCGGACACGGGTAAGTTTTTACTTGGTATAGCAGTGATTTTCAGGTAGTTTTTAATAGCCCCCTGACAGATTGATAGGTATTTCTATTAACCACATAAAATATAGAAAAAACAAAATACTTACAATCACCAGCGAGTTATGAAATTTTTCTCAAAAAAACTTTTAGAACAAACTCTCATGTTTTTGGTAAATCTCTTTCCTATATTCAGTTTGATCTCCCACAGTTTCTTTCTATCAACCATAGTCACCATTACCGATTTTTTAATATGCTCCACTCTTCGACCCTCATTTGGGAAATAATGAAAAGTCAAATTGTGGTTTTTTTACACGCTGAGTTACATCCAGGTACAGAACAATTTGCTCTGCTGATCATTTTCACTATTAACAAATTATTAGTTTCTACCAAAAAACTATAATTTTGGCACAAATGCGAGTTTCAGGGTATATAAACACAAAGCAATCATACTTGCTGGTCACGTGACATTGATGCGAGTTTATTCCGCCAGATAGCGTATTGCTTAGCATTAAATTTGACGAAACAAATTTATAAGGCGAGTGTGAATGGACTGAAGTCGGTTTAGGTCGACCTCGGCGAACAAACCTCGATCAGATCAACATTGTTTTGAAGAAAGGCCAGGTCAAGAGTACCACCAACCGACAAGCATGTATGAGAGCACTGTTGAAAGTAGAGGAAGCAAAAGATGTGTGTAAGAACCGTCGCGGAAGCGGAAGGAAGTGGTCTCTGCCTACCTCTACAGGAAAAAGGCGTGACTATATGTTTGTATGCATGTATGTAAAACTCAATTATGTCAGAAGTTATCAGTCGTGCGTTTAGAAACTTTTAGCGTTAAAATTAAATGGCGAATCGGCCACAATAATATTTCGAATTACTTTGGAAACACCCCGTATAAAATGAATCAAATGGCTGCGGTTAGTTAGTTATAAAATCGGTATCAACGACCAGCCCGATAACAGTCCGCATCTCGTTTTCTAATGATTTATTCTACAGATAATAATGCCGAAAGAAAGTGCTTGTCCATTGACGAAATAACGGTCGTTTTGTGTACCACAAACTCGCATACATTTGCCGCCAATAGTCGACGAGAAATTCGATTCTCGAAATATCTTTGTATCTCAATTATTGAACAAGCTGTGAAGTTCTATTTAAAAATCCAAAAAAGCTGGTTACCGGCATTAGGGTACGCAGTGCCGGGCTCGGTTATTTGAACTGCTAGCAATGCGGTATATAGAGATGCCTCTCTGTTATTTAAAATTTATTTATTGTTATTTAAAAGTTATTTAAAAGCCGATCTCACTGTGCCTAACATAACTTTGTCAGGAGTAACCATACCACTGAAGTCATCCATATCGATGCTTGGTATTACTATCAGCAATAACCTTTCCTGAGAAAATCACGTGAGGTCCATTGCCAAAAGTGCATCCCAAAAACTTGGTTTTTTGTTTCGTGCCAAGAGCTATTTCACCTCCAGTCAGTTGCTTATGATCTATAAGGCACAAATCCGACCTGTACTGGAATACTGTTCCCATATTTGGAGTGCGGCACCTAAACATATCCTGAAGCTATTGGATTCTGTCCAAAAAAGGGCAATTCGTCTCGTCGGTGATGCCTCGCTTAAAAACTCGCTCACTTGTTTGGAACACCGTAGAAAAGTTGGCGATTTGACCCTATTTTATAGATATTTTCATGGGCGATGCTCTTCTGAAATATCAACAATCGTTCCTCCTTTGGCAGTCTCTTCGAGATTAACCCGTCAAGTTCAGTCTTCACACCCCTTCGTGGTCACTTTGGAGACCCGCAGAACATCACTTTCCAAAGACTCATTCATCCAACGAATTGCGAGGCTTTGGAACTCATTGCCTGGGGAGGTGTTCCCCGAGGCATACAACCTCCAGAAATTTAAGAAGAACACCAACTCCTACCTTCTTTCCCTTAGTTCCCACGATATTCTCTGAACATTACAGGATATCCCTTTTCGTGGGAACCAGAACATATAAAAAAAAAAAAATACAAAAATGTAAGAAATAATAATATCGTATTCTACTCAAAAACTATATTAATCGTAAAGCGTATTCAAACCATCTATCGATCACAAATATGCGTCTAATTACTATCGTCCCTTCATGAAGACTGCCGCCAGCCGTCGTATCCCGTCCTTTTCTTTAAATACCTAATCTCCAGATGTACTCGTGTACACAAAAAGCTCTCCTTGCATACAGGGTGGATCCAAATATATCTCACGCCCGCCATTAACCGCTCTGTCAGTCTCCCCACACATCCAATAAATAAGTGACGACATATCTCTCATATACTTTCTCTTACATTGTATTAGGCACTTTCTGCGAACATGTGTCGTTGATTACACCGTTCGACGGACGATAATTTAATGTTGGTTCTTCACTTTATTTAAAAACTAAACAATTTATGGTAATACATAATTGAAATATTTTGTTACTTTTAATGTAAATTATGTCGGAAAGTCACCAAAATCATATTTTCAAAAAAAAAATTCCCAGCTATTTTTTTCATTTGAAAAAAGTTAATAACTTTCCGACATTTAACTGTAATTGTTAAAATTGTCTCCAAAATTTTGCCGCAAAGTAATGTATATTAACAGCCCGAGTAGAATAATTAGATTTTTAATAAGGCGGGCATGTCAATATCGTCTTAATTATCGATAAATTACTATTGAACCACCACTGGTCAAATGCGGCCGAAGAACTCGGCACGCTGATTAGTCTCACCCATTTACTCTCGAGATTGACACTACAAGGACCAATCTCCATCAAGAATATTTTTTTTACAGGGCTGCTACGGAATGGAACAAGCTTCCAAAATCAGTTTTTCCAGAGAACTATGACCTGCAACTTTTTAAAAAGCGTGTCCACAATCTTATGAATGACTTATGAAAATCTTATGACTTATGAATATTCTTGGTTTACGTGAACTTTTATATTTTTTTTTCTTCTACCCTCTACGGCTGAGCTCGGGCATAATTTGCCAGTAGAGAGACCGCTGGCAGAGTACTCTATAGAGAACGAAAAAGACGTGGCATAGTATATTATGACACTAATGCTTTAAATGCGATTATGTCATACGATACTTTTTAGTACAAAAACGCGAGGTTCATTACTACAATTTTGGTGAGATTTATAGAACAGAATAGGTTTATGACATACGACTTATATTTATTTATTTATTCAACGTTATTGTTGATACATGCTTATTAAAAATGTAGACGGAAATTGAAAATTTTGCTGCCGAAACCCAGTGGATGTGTTAATACTTGAGAAATCATACTGTATAACTCCATATAAGGAAGTGGACCGATCTAGGCAGCATAATAGCTAACAGCGCGGATAGTCAAACTGAAGTGAAATCAAGAATTGAGCAGGCTCGAGCAGCATTTAAAAACATGAGTAGGGTCTTGTGCTGTAGAGATCTAAAGTTAACTCTAAGAATCCGACTTCTCAGATGTTATGTCTTCTCCACCCCCTGCTGTACGGTATCGAAGCCTGGACTATAAACAAGTACGAAGAAAGACGACTTGAAGCCTTTAAGATGTGGGCTTACAGGAAAGTATTAAAAGTTTCATGGACGGAAAAAGTATCCAACTTGGTAATACTCCAACGTCTGAATAAATCCATCGAAATTCTTACCACCATCAAATGAAGGAAACTGCAATATTTCGGGCATGTTATGAGAGGCGAAAAATACCGATGACTGCAGAACATCATGCAGGGAAAAATTTATAATAAAAGAAAGTCGGGCCGCAGAAAAGCATCACGGCTCAAGAATCTACGTGACTGGTATAAACTCAACTTAAGCTCTCTGTCCTGTCGAGTTCCTGTAAAAATCAAAAGATGGCGCCACGAGATTAGTTACCTTGCCAACATTTCCTATCCTATTCTGAATGGAGTCTAGAAGACGAAGAGAATGCCTTAGACTGAACCCCAAATCTGCGAGCAATACTCCAGTTGAGGTCGGATTTGAGCCTTGTACGTCGTCAACAGTTGATCAGGAGTAAAAAACTTTCTAGCTTTATTAGACACCGTGACGCCCAAAATCAAGATGGAGGGACTTGATTTCCGAAAATTGTGATGAAACGATTTGAGGAATTTACTTTCTTGGAAAACGTGGCGCTTTGTGTTTTCTAGTCGTTGAACTAAACAAAATTGTTGGTTTCCCACTCAACGATTGCTTCAAGATCTCTATTGATGGAATCAACCTGTTCCTACCCGAGTCTATTTGTATCATTCACCAAAAGTGATCGATAGGATGTGAAAGTTGAGACAAGTGTGCTGTCGTCTGCAAATCTGTAAATGGGGTTTTTGGTGGTTTTCAAGAGGTCGTTTATGTGTAAAAGAAATAGGGTGGGGGACAGGATGGAACCCTGGGGGACCCCGGCATTGGTTTTTAACGCATCAGAAGAAATACCGTCAACTGCCACATGTAAGGAGCGATCTTGCATGAAGCTCATGAGCCATTGGCGCAGTTTGGTTGGGAGACCGTAGGCAGATAATTTGCTTAACAATGCCCGGTGCCAAACGCGGTCAAAGGCTTTAGATATATCCAAGGCTATTGCACAGGATCCACCAAACAAATGTCGAAATCCATATTGTCTGTTATGAATTATATCAAATTTCTGACGCAGTGTTACTACACAGACCCGATTATGAACTCTTCTGCTTTTATTATCGATGGTTCATGATGCATATGCATATTAATTACTAAATAGTTAACACAAAATAATCGTCTGAAAGTTTTTACCAAATTTAAAAAATTTACGCGTTTTAAAGTTACTGTCTCGCAATAAACATGGAAGATATGTACGTAAGCGAGAAAGAGAGGTAAATTAGTCGACGTGATGAGATGATACATGGAATGTCCGCGCACAGAGCCAGCTGTGTGAGCGACCATTAATTATTCGGTTCGACTCATGCGCCAATCATCAGTTTTTAGCTTGTTTGGTGTAGGAAATGTTTGCAGTTTTATTTATATAATAATGTAATGTATCTGGATCGCCATGTATTTGTTACGTTAAAGTTTCGGGAAAACTCTTGTTAAGTAAAAGAACGTAGAACTTAAAATAAGTTTAATTTAGTTTGCGCGATTCAACATTTCTGTCGTGAACTTGACCGACCGCCGACTAAAAACTAGGACAGCGTATCGACTGATGGAAGTAAAACATAAACACCGAATCTTTTTGCCAGACGCTTGGTTGTGAAATAAATACGAATGAATGATAAACAATACGTGCGTCTAGAAGCACGTTCCGAGAGAGTTCAAAGTAATTCCCGTGAACGGTCAACTGTGTTCATTGGGCCTTTATTAAACCTTTTTTACATGTTTTTCTGGCCAAGGGCACTACATATTCCCTTTTTACCAAAAAGCTTCAGTTTCAAGTTATTTCATATAAAAAAATACTCTTTTTAAGTAATTTATATTAAATCGCCATAACGGACCATTTGTCGTCCGGCGATGAGGATTGTTAAAACCTGTTGAAGTTACCGGATTTTCTTAACTGGTAAATAACTGGGCATGCGCTCTTAAACAATTCCGAACTGGTTCAGTTCTAGTTAGAGATGTGTTGGAGCAGGATTTTCAAAAAGCTGTAACAACTGTTACTGTTCCACTAAAAAAAAAAAACTGTGACAACTAACCGCTTTTTCTTTGTAGCAGCCTTTTAATGAGAGATTTGAGGATGTTTTATTGTGTTTAATTTTATTAACGTTATATTTTTAAATGAAACGCGTACTGTAAGATATATTTGAACGAGGGTTACTTGAACAGAAAGATCTGTTTTGCTGGGTACCTAAAATAGAAAGACGATGAGCGGTGCGGGATATGGCAGGTAGAAATGGCGATTCTTTCCGAAAAAGATCGATTTTTAAATCGATTCGAATCGAAATCCAATAAATCGATTCATACAAAAATCGAGGTGTAAAAGATCGATTTCTCAAAAATCGATCTTTTTTTTATTTGTTTGAGCTTTTATTTATAATATAAATATAAATCCATATTGTGGAAAACAAAAAGGACATTATAATAATCGATTTTGTATCTTTTTTCACTAATTAAAGTTATTTTTACTACCAGTGAACAGGTATTAGAGTTGACAGCACGCTCGAAATACCCCTGCTTTAGCAAGTGCTTTAATTATTCATTTAAACCCCGACTATCGTGTTCAAATGCATTACATGCATAGTTACTTTTTTACAAGTGACTTGTGGAAATTTTAAATTTCTTTTTCGAATCGATTCTCGATTTTTCGAGCAAAAATCGATTCACTGGATCGTTTTAGGGCTATATATCGATTAAAAAAATCGATGTTTTCGGTCCAAGAAATCGATCCCTCGATTAATCGATCTCAGATCGCCATCCCTAATGGCAGGTAGTTTGGCAGTCTTTGGTACGAGACTGAAGGGTAAAGACGCATTTCATAATAGATTGATAGTTTTGACTACGTTTTTCATGGGTACAAAGGATCACCAACGATGAAGTACTCCAGCGCATGCACAAACAAAAAGAACTACTGAACACCATCAAGGAAAGAAAAATGCAATAACTGGGTCATGTGATGAGAGGTCCTAAATACGAAACATTACGCCTCATAATGGAAGGCAAAATACAGGCGAAAAGATCAGTAGGAAGACGCCAGAACTCATGGCTGAAGGATTTGAGGAGATGGTTCGACCGCTCGTCTGCAGAAATCCTTCGTGCTGTAGTTTTCAGAGCTACAATTGCCATTTGGATCGCCAACCTTCGGCAGGAGAGGGCGTGATAAGAAGAAGTGTACGTTTTACGATAAATATATTTTTGAAATATTGTTATTTCTTACAGTACGCTATAGAATATGTGTGTTTCATTTATGCTTCAGTGACAGACGAAAAACAGTGACAAAAACTGTTACTGTGAAATAGCAACGCTTCTTTCTTAGGCTCTAGTTCTAGTTAAAATCGCGAACAAAGCTGTCATGTCGTGTATGTTGTTATTATTTTTCAACCTTTGTCTTTTAAATTTTAGTAATTACGTAATTTTTGTGGTTTTGATATTTTATTATTCGAACGAAGGAGTTAAAGGATTGTTCGTAATTTTCCCAGTCGATAGAGACGAACGTTAACTCAGTCCAACCCTAGAGATTTTTATCCCTTAAGGCAGAGTTTACCTGAAAAATCTCGGAAGGTACGTCGTTTTTGTGGTAGAATAGATATTTGTCGTATCACAGCTGTTGGTTGGGCATAAAGAGACTGAGAGAGATGGGTAACTTTCTGACTCGAGGCGGTGGGTGTGGATAGGCCGTTTTTCCTAAAAAGAATTTTTGATGATCGACTTTTTGGAACAAAAATACCTTTTTGATTAGGCGGTCGGTGTGACAAGGGGGCTCAGCTGTCTCGTTGTGAAAATTACTACTTAATAATTATTACGTAATATATTATTATCGGGTTATTTTCGTAGGGGGGCTCAGTCATATACTCCGTTTGCTTGGCGTGTATAGCACGCTATTTGAACGATAGCAATAATAATATGATGAATTCTTGGAAACCATAACCGTACCATTTAGGAATATAAATTAATTCGTACAATATTTGAATTTACATTGGTATAGTATTTCCAATCTCAGTTTAAAAATAAATTAGTTTAAAAAAACTAAAAGACACGCTTTTAGAGTGTATCAAACTAAAAAGTTAAAAATAATTCCTAACATAAGAATAAAATTACCGACGAGAAAATTAATGTCACTGTTCTAAAAGCGTGGGGTGCTTTGTATGACATTTTAAAACTATTCCGTGTCTCAAATAGCTTAATTGGTAGAGCTCTTAGCGCGTAACCAATAGATCTGGGGGGGTGTTTCCAATCTGAGCCATACGAATTATTTTTACGTTTACCGAAAATTATTCACTGAGTAGGTCTGTCTTTTTCTTTATCCATTCTCTCCTCATTTTCATAATAAGCTCAAATTTTTCCCTAACTTCATTCCGAAACGCAGAGTTAGTTTAAAAATGTCATACAAAGCATCCCACGCTTTTAGAACAGTGACATTCATTTTCTCGTCAGTAATTTTATTCTTATGTTAAGAATTATTTTTACTTTTAAGTTTGATTAACTCTTCAGTTTTTTTAAATTATAATTTATTTTTCGCTTTTAAGTTCGATTTGTTTTGCTCACTCTCTAGCCAGTCATCCCTCGGCACGTTTCTCACCAGTATTTTGGATTGGGTGAAATATAATGTGACATTGGAACTGCGCGCATGCGTAAGGGGTAGGCAGAGACCACTTCCTTCCACTTCCGCTACGGTTCTTACACAAATCTTTTGCTTTCTCTAATTTCATCAGTGCTCTCATACATGCTCGTCGGTTGTTGGTACTCTTGACCTGGCATTTCTTCAAAATAATGTTGATCAAATCGAGATATGTTCGCCGAGGTCGAACTCTGCCGACTTCCGTCCATTTACACTCGCCTTTTAAATATGTTTCGTCAATCTTCCTTTATCCATCCTTTCTACGTGTCCAAACCATCTAAGCTTTCCACACTTTCCACACCACATCTTCTTTCCTTTATCCAACCGAGTCACTCCGGCTATACTCAGACTACTCATCTCCGCAGCATTAATCCTATTTTCATACTTCTTCTGCCAAACCCAACATTCATTACCATACCACATTACCACATTACCAACACATCTCTTTGCACAGCCAAACGTGCCTTTTGTGACACTTTCTGGCTGTTCATAAAGCTATAACAGTGCCACATTCATTTGTTTTCCTGCCAATACTCTTCGCTCAACGTTACTTTTCATCTCTCGTAAACTTTGAACCCAAGTACACAAATTTATTTATTTTCATTTACTTGTTCCACTTTTTCTCCCTTAATCAAAACATCACAGTTTGTCAAACCATTACTTTTGTTTTGCTTACATTTATTTTCATCCCTTTGATTTTTAGGGCATCATGCATAACATTAACCATCGCCTGCAACTTCTCTTCAGATTTTTTTTTTTTTATGTTCTGGTTCCCACGAAAAGGGATATCCTGTAATGTTCAGAGAACATCGTGGGAACCAAGGGAAAGAAGGTAGGAGTTGGTGTTCTTCTTAAATTTCTGGAGGTTTTATGCCTCGGGGAACACCTCCCTAGGCAATGAGTTCCAAAGCCTCGCAATTCGTTGGATGAATGAGTCTTTGGAAATTGATGTTCTGCAGGTCTCCAAAGTGACCACGAAGGGGTGTGAAGACTGAACTTGACGCGTTAATCTCGAAGAGACTGCTAATATGACTTAATCATCGGCGTAAAAAAGGCATTTGACTATCAAATCTTTTATTTTTACCACACGCACTCTCTTTCAAATATTTTAAACAATCGTCTATGTATAAGTTAAACAGACATGGCGAAGCCACACATCCCTGTCTCACATCTTTTTCGATGTTAAACCAGTCCGTGTAAGCTCCGTTTATCCCGACACAAGCAGTGGAATCCTCGTAAAGTGATTTCAGTGCTCGTATTAAACTACCGCTCACCCCATACGTAGACAATGTCGACCACAATTTATTCCTCACCACTCTGTCATAGGCCTTTTCCAAGTCTATAAAAGCGCAATAGACCTTCTGACTTGTAGCCAAGAATTTTTCGACTATACCTCGTAATGAAAAGACTTGATCCATACTGATCTCCTTCCTCTTTTAAATCCTGCTTGCACATCCCATATCATCTCAGTTTCATTCGTCACTCTTTTAATCAATATCTTTGCATACAGTTTTACAAAAAAGTAAAGTATCTAAATTTATGATTTGAACTTTTTATGCTTCTTAAAATTAACAAAAAATTATTTTAGAGAAACATACACGAGTACCTATGTTATTAAATGTATCTATTCGTAAATTTTGCATAAAATTCATAAACGCAGTTAATTAGATGTCTAAGCGTGGTTTGTGGTGCCGACACTATAATCTGGAATTATTAAATATTTTTAAGGCAACTTTACCGGTAGAAAAAAAAATTTAAATTAAATATTATTCTACCGTGGAACTAAACGCTCGGAAAATCAGTAATAAGTGGTTGTTAGTTTCACTCCACGATATTCCACATCACTAATATCAATCGTGTGTGTATGATGTAAGTTTTCAGATGAGCCACGCTGCCGGTGTTTCTAAAACTACAACGTCTCCGCTGAAAATTCAAATACCTGGTGCAGCAAAACTCAACACATCGTACTACCCCACTGATATCACATACTATCTTCCTAGAAAGTTTACAAACATAAATAAGATTATAATTATTATTCTCACTGCACTGTGCAATTTCGCTATTATCGTTAATCCATGGTCTCCGAACCCCATTTCTATTTATTTAATAAAAATTTTAAATTCAACACACCACACCACCCCACTGATATCACATACTATCTTCATAGAAGGTTTTTTAAACATAAATAAGATTATTTATAGCTTTTCAACCGGGTTACACCCCTTGACCAATTCGGTGCGTTTAACCTTATGATGCGCTGTTTCCATTGGTTGAATAACCTAGTCTGCGAATTTTGACGCACGTCAATCAAGTCCACGTGGACAGACGCTCTCTTTAATTTATACCGGATTTTATACGGGTAGGAAACATTATTTTTTGTTTCTAAATTTGGCACGAGTGCCGTGCGTATGTATTAAATATTGGTTATTCCTTACATAACCTGCAATTAGTAATAAATGAACGATAACAGCGTTCCTGATATATCTAAATATACAACAAAAATAAAACGTTAACCAATAACATCGACTTTTTTGCACATTTCTTACAACAGCAATAGGAAGTAGGACTTGGCTTAAAGCAGGCGTTTGGTTTACAAAAATATTTCTCTACCATGCTCTCAAACAATGAGCAGCGTGATTCATATAATTTTTAGAACTAAAAAATTATAACTCATCAATGGACGATTTTGTAACGTTACTTTGGCAGCATTCGATCATCGATCGCATCCGAGATGCGGCAACACCGTGGCAACAACCATCATCATCATCATCATCCATCGTGGCTGTAAGTTTTTAGCAGCGGAGGTCAGCAACCGCGGTACTAACCAACCAGCCAGTCGGAGCGGTACGACCAAGAACTTTCTGGGCTTCAAAGAGATTCGCCGCCCACCATTCAGTACCCCCCTTGCACCGTCCATCGACCGAAGGGACTGCCTGCGGTGATGGACATGGACGGATGGTAGAGTTGGGCGAAACTGTTTTATCAACTATCATCCCGTTATTTTTTAACAGATCATTTATTTGGTTGGAATAAAATGAAATAGATCACAATATTTTCCTCTTTGATCGTCAAGTAAAGGACAACATCGAAGAAAATGAGTTTTACAAGTTATGCAGGATTTACCAGGCGATTTAAAATACGTGAATTTATTAAGTTTAAAGAAGAAAAAAGCATACATTTTCGTTTTTGGGCAAATGTAGTGTTTTTTTTTCGGATTTGTTTTGGAAAATCTCCTAAAGCTAACAAAAATTCACGCACCAAATTAACGTTGCAAAATTTTAAACTAAAAACATCAGTCTATTCGCCTGTACGCAAATTAATTTGCGAAATTAAAATTGAAATTAACAATTTGTCCCAAAATAAAAAAAATCAAATTGGCCCAATTTTATGCATTCTGCCCTAAATCATAATTCTTAGTAACTTTTTTTGGGATCTCTAAAAATCACAGTTAAGTTCCTGACTTCTCGAGTGTCCCCCGGGTGTGTGCCCGAATACTTCGGTACCCCTTTCCTTACCACACCGCCAGATCCTCCGGTTACAGCTTTTGACTACTTAAGTTATCCCGAACATAAGTGACTCCGGCCCGCGAAAAGCAGCCCCGTATTGTAGTAAAGTTTGTAGGAAGGGATTCGTTCGTTCTAAGGGACTAAGCTCTTATTACAGACCATTTACCCCTTTTGGTTGCCAGTAATGAAAAAGAACTGACGATGTTCCTCGAAAGACTGTGAGCTTAAGATATGGGTTGCAAATAAATTACAAAAAAACGAAGATCATGATTATCCACCGAGAACAATAAGGTGCTCCACAACCACACAAGGTGGAAAATTGCAATGTCGTCAGAAGGATCGTGCATCTAGGGTCAATAATAACATCAAATGGGGATTGCGAACCTGAAGTTCGTAGACGCATTCAACTGGGTTAAACAGCTATAAGCCAACTCACCAGAGTATGGAAAGATCGCAACATCTCGATCCAAACAAAAAAAGCTCTAGTAAAATCACTGGTATTATCAGTTTTTTGGTACGCTTCGGAAACGTGGGTGATCAAGGCCGCTGATCGACGGAGAATCGATAGGTTCGAAAAGTGACGTTGGCGCAGAATGTTAAGAATCCCATGGACTGCTCGAAGAACAAACGCATCCATATTAAAACAAGTAAGAATAGACCACCGTTTGTCGAGCCACTTCAGCGCGGGCTCTAAGGTTCTTCGGCCACATAATTCGACACGATAATGTGGAGCTCCTCATCGTACGACGACGCCGATCACAAACGAGATGGACAGACACCGTTCGCAATTTAACTGTCCCAAATTTAGAGACAGCTACAAGAGAGGCTAACAGCAGGCAACGATGGCAACACATTCCTGGACAGACTAGATAATGACAGAAATTCACAACAACCACCCCACATCATTTATGATGTAACGGACTAAGAAGAAGACCCCGCCTGGCTGGACTCCATCAAGAGCTTCATGACGCATTTACGAATTAACTCGAAACCCCCCGACGATTGCGAGTCGCCGGCTATCCAGCAAACGTAGAAAGGTGCGAACACGATTCTAAGCTCACTAGGAGTACATAGTCCAACTAGGAAACTACAGTCCCTACGAGTCAGTTCCCGATTGAAAGAGCACACAGCCGTTGCAGTGTGGGGCTCCTTCTCACCCGTAATATAGCCGACCAGACGGAAGCGTTACCTTTAGCCAGTAAAACTGAAATAAGTCGTCACCCGTAAGCCCCATTCTCTGAAACAACCGCTATATATTTTATATAAAAAAACCATTTGAAATACCCCGTATACGAGCAATTCCTTAGCATACTTGTGGTGAATTAGTTTTATATAAAACAGGGCTGAACCACAAAAGATAAATGTTCTACTACAAATTTTTTTTGACAATTGTCGTTTCATGCTAACTGCGCCCTCTACCGTTTACGAATGTAATTAACGCACGGGCCATAGAATCGTTTGTTTACATTGTTCGCCATATGCTTACTGTTCAATGTATTTAACATAAGAGTGTTTAGGTATTGCTTGAAAATATGAATCATTATTGTTGTGTACCTCACTGCTTTTCTTGGGCGAAGAAAATCCGGCGATCAGTTTTCATAGCTTCCAAAGTCATATTAGAAACCAAGTTGGGTATCAAAGAGTTAATGGACAGAAGAAAAGTGTGTATTAAAAACTTGAAGATTGGAAAGCCATCTTTGGAACATATGAGAGTATGTTCTCGACACTTTTGCATTTACCACTATTTCCTGCTTCGCAGGAGCATGACATTTTTAATAGCTACTGTGTTGGCTACATCAAATGTCTTCTTGATTTTATGGGGATCACAAAAGGGAGTGGTTTGGTTGCTCGTCCGCAGAACTCTTCAGGCGGGCGATTGATAAGGTCCGAGTAGTGGTGATGATTTTCAATCTCCGATAGGAGCGGAATTTCAAGAAGAAGAAGGGGATCACAATTAATGACAGTGGATTGTAAGCACGGAGCGTTAACTTGAATGAGATGATTTGTTGCTTCTGTTTGTCCAGCCAAAATGAGGTGACCTGCATTCAGAACATTCTTCCCTTCTATTACATATTTGGAGTTCTCAGTTCCACCCAGATATCGCATATATTCCAATTTCGTGATCGATTGTTTGAACCATAAATCAACACTGACTGGTGACCGTACGACGCAGTTTCAGATAGTGATCTTAGATCAGGCTGATCCAGTAGTTAAACTCGGTTAAAAATAATATACCCCTTTCCATAAATTCAAACTTTGTACTCCATCCCTAGCCCATGTCAATCCACTCCTGAATGTAGGCCTCTTTCAGTAGTTTCCGTCTATATTGGGCAGTTTGTTACCAGTTTCTCCCGGCTATCCTCTGAATGTCGTCCCGTCATCGTTTTGGGGGTCTTCCTGCGTTTCTTTTTGTAGCTCTCGCATTATTTTGTTAGACCACCTGGAAGTGTTCTGCCATGCAAGATGATCTGCCCATCTCCACTTTAGTTCAGCTACTCTTCTCGTATCATCCGTTACCCCTGTTCTTCGAATCTCATCATTTCTAATGCGATCTCTTAGGCTGATTCCCAACATGGCGCGCTCCATAGCTTTCTGCGTTGTTACGAGCCTTTCTCAGTGCAGATAACCTCTGTACTAAGTCTCGCCAATAAAAAATTTTACGGGTTGCACTCTGGGAGTGCCGGCAGAAGTGAAAACTTAAGTATTAACGTTGTGCGCCCTGCGCCGCCTAAACGAAACAGCCGGCGCAGGCATACATTTTCGCCGCGCCGTAGAAAGAGAGGGGGATACTCCCTCTCCTACGCCACGCCAGCTGTCTACTTTCCATCCGTCTAACGAATTTTCGATCAGGTCACGTGTCCTGACGCGAGTTTTTTTTTACCCATTCCAAAAAAAGTGTACAACGCCGCTAAAGAAGTTTTCACTTCCAAAAATATTATTTTTAATCTGAAAAATATTGTCTCCAGATTTCCATAGTTTATGAATAATGCATTATTTTTATTAACGCTTTATTATAAATCATATATTAAACATCAGTACCAGATTAGAATGTTTTCGATTTCTTTCTTCCGCTTTTTGTTTGATCTTCTTTCAATATGGCGCTTTTCTTCCTACCTCGACTTTTTCGTTTTCGGCTACCTCGTTTTCGGTTTTGTCGCTTTTGGCTACGTCGTCTACGGCTTCTGCTTCTATTTTTTCTTCGTCTTCGAGCCTCCGTTATCGGCAAACCAAAACCTAATTTAAACCTTCCCCCGTTCTCTTTGATAAAACCAGCTTTCAGTCCAGTTTTTAATGATTTTTTAACACAAATTGATGCATTTTTTAACGGCTTTTTGCACTGATAAATTATTTGATCTAAAATTTTGTCGGGGGGAGAACCATTAGAGTCATTAAGACACGCTATGGTGTCCATAACGTCTGCTAAAAACGACACCTCTCCTTGGACCATTTTAATGCAGCAAAAGCAGAACTTAATCAATAAACTAATGAAAAGCACTTAAATTTTGAATTTAGCTACTAAATTAATTTGTCCAAATGACATAAAAAATGTACTTGAATTTGTCAGTTTGTTGAATAAGGTTGCCAAGTTACCAGTCAAGAAAAGTCGCATTTTATATTGCTCCAGTGATATACATCCGTCTTACGAATTTTCGATCAGGCCACGTGTCCTGACGCGAGTTTAACATTTTTTACCCATTACAAAAAAAGTTCACAGCGTGCCATAAGAAGTTATCACTTCAAAAATGTTTATGACAGCTCGGTAAATTTCCTTAGCGAAATCAAATTAAATATATGAACCAACTTAAATATATTTTAATAATTATCTGCGGCAAATGTATCCGTCCAATACACGAAGGCTCGTTATTTCGGAACGGTTGGCGAAATTTGTTCGAGAGCCCTGCCGCTCTCGCCTCTAACATAAGAAAAGAAAACGCCGACTGAAAAACAGCTGCTAATAATGCTTCGGATTCGGAATTAACATTTTTAATCTTTACCGGTTTTTAGTTTTAATGTGTTACCGAGCTCAATTTAATTGTACTGTGAATGCGTTCCCGCATCTGCGTACATAAATATGTGCGGGACTTTTTCACAATCATATTTTCGATTACCGAAAATCCTAAAAATGCGTATTACGGGGCGCTTGAATTCGACTCGGAACGCGTTTCCAAAATTTGCTAGAATTTTCTGAATTGGGCATTGTAGGAAAGCCAGCCTTGAAAGTCTTCAGGAGACGATGGCCCGGGTGGTTGAGGTCAGTCAAAAATATGGATTCTCTCTGAACTTAAAAAAAAAACGAAATATATGGTAGTGTCAACAACGAACAACCACGCTGGCCAACTCACGATAAATAACAAACAAATAGAAAGAGTACAGACGTATACTTACCTCGGAACAATGACGAGTGAAACATGGGATCATTCTCTCGAAATTAAATGCGGAATAGAGAAGGCCAGATTCGCATTTCTGAAAATGTGAAAATTGTTTCAAGTGCCACGACTTATCCTTGCCAATCAAGATCGGAGTGTTGTCTGTTGCTATGTCTTTTCAGTACTACTCTACGGTGTCGAGTCTTGGACTCTGACTGAGGCTTCCTGTAAAAAACTCGAGTCGTTTGAAATGTGGTTGTACCGACGAACTGTGAAAATCCCATGGACGGACCAAATCACCAATCTTAGTGTCCTAGAACGAATGGGTAAAGAAGAGGAATTGCTTGTTTTAATAAAAACGCGCAAGCTGGAATATTCGGGACATATAATGAGAGGATTCCTCTGCTTGTGTCAGGATAAACGGAGCTTGCACGGACTGGTTTAACATCGAAAAAGGTGTGAGACAGAGATGTGTGGCTTCGCCATGGCTGTTCAACTTATACATTGACGATTGTTTAAAGGATTTGAAAGAGGGTGCGTATAAATTGAAAATGAATGATTTGATTGTCAAATGCCTACTTTACGCGGATGATCAAGTCATATTAGCGTCATCCCAAGAGGAGTTGCAGGCGATAGTTAATGTTATGCATGATGCCCTAAAAATCAAAGGGATGAAAATAGATGCAAGCAAAACGAAAGTAATGGTTTTTGAAAAATGACAAACCGTGAAATTTCGATTAAGAAAGAAGAAGCGGAACAAGTAGATAAATTTGTGTACTTGAGTTCAAAGTTTTCAAGAGATGGAAAGTATGACAGTGACAGTGAGCGAAGGGTGTTGGCAGGAAAACAGATGAATGGGGCACTGCATAGCTTTATGAACAGCCAGAAAGTGTCAAAACTGGCACGTCTGACTGTGCAAAAAGTGTGTTGGTTCCTACACTTATGTATGGTAGTGAATCTTGGGTTTGGCAGAAGCATGAAAATAGGATTAATGCTGCGGAGATGAGTAGTTTGTGAAGTAAAGCCGGAGTGATTCGGTTGAATAAAGAAAAAAATAGTGAGATAAGAGAGCATTGTCGTGTAACAGAAAATGAGGTTACAAAAATAGATAAAGTAATGCTTAGATGGTTTGAACACGTAGAAAGGATGGCGAGTGTGAATGGACGGAAGTCGGTAGAGGTCTACCTAGGCAAACATCTCGATCATATCAACATGGTTTTGAAGAAAGGCCAGGTTTTTTTTTTTAAGAAAATAGTCGCAAAAAGGGTAGACCTATCGCAGGCCCGCACTGCGACTATTAGAAGGGGAAGGGATTATAGAAAGGAAATGATTGTGGACACGCTTTTTAAAAAGTTGCAGGTCATAGTTTTCTGGAAAAACTGATTTTGGAAGCTTATTCCATTCCGTAGCAGCCCTGTAAAAGAAGGATTCTTGATGAAGATTGGTCCTTGTAGTGTCAATCTTGAGAGTAAATGGGTTAGACTGATCAGGCGTGCCGAGTTCTTCGGCCGAATGTGGCCAATGGTGGTACAAGAGTTATTATTTCTCTGGAGCATCTGCCATGGAAATATCTATAGAGCAATGACTGGTCTGCAACTCTTCTTCTATGTTCTAGAGGGTGAAGGGTACCTGTGAGAGTTGAGCTGTTTATCAAGCGAATGGCTCTTTTCTGAATGGAATCTAGAAGACGAAGAGAATGCCTGGGTGCTGAACCCCAAATATGCGAGCAATACTCCAGTAGAGGTCGGATTTGAGCCTTGTACGTCGTCAACAGTTGATCAGGAGTAAAAAACTTTCTGGCTTTCCACAGAAAACCTAGCCTCTGGCTTGCCGACTTTGCGATGTTAGCAACATGGTCATGTCAAGACATATTATTGGACACCGTGACTCCCAAAATCGAGATGGAGGGACTTGGTTCAAGGGTATTTCCGGACATTGTGATGGGATGATTTGAGGAATTCACTTTCTTGGAAAACGTGGCACTTTGTGATTTTTGGGCGTTGAACTGAACAAGATTGTTGGTTTCCCACTCGACGATTGCTTTAAGATCACCATTGATGGAATCAACCTGTTCCTGTCTGATTCTATTTATATCATTCACCGAAAGTGATCGATAGGATGTGAAAGTTGAGACAAGTGTGCTATCGTCTGCGAAACTGTAAATGGGGTTCGTGGTGGTTTTCAAGAGGTCGTTGATGTGTAAAAGAAATAAGGTGGGGGACAGGATGGAACCCTGGGGGACCCCGGCATTGGTTTTAAACGCATCAGAAGAAATACCGTCAACTGCCAGATGTAAGGAGTGATCTTGCATGAAGCTCAAGAGCCATTGGCGCAGTTTGGTTGGGAGACCGTCGGCAGATAATTTACTTAACAATGCCTGGTGCCAAACGCGGTCAAGAGTACGCAGGTTACGAGTACCAACAACCGACGAGCATGCATGAGAGCGCTGATGAAAGTGGAGGAAGCAAAAGATGTGTGTAAGAACCATAGCGGAAGTGGACGGAATGGGTCTCTGCCTACCCATACGGGAAAAAGGCGTGACTATATGTATGTATGTAATGAAAAACAGCCAACGGTATGAACTACTACAACTGATATTGCAAGGCAAAGTAGAGGGCAGGAGGGGACCTGAAAGAAGAAGAATATCATGGTTGAAAAACTTGCGCTTAAGGTTTAATACAACAACAGTAGGCCTTTTTCGTGCGGCCGTCGACAACATCCAACATCCAGATTTGATAGGCACCACAAGAAGAAGAGAGGTACAAACTAATAATACTAACAATAAAAGGAATACGGGGCTACACAAACCACTAAAAGGTAAAAAAAACTTGCAACATGCGAAAACGCGAAATGACAAAAATAGTGAAATGAAAATGTCAGTTTCTGTTTAATAATGTTTGTAATATTATGTAAGCATATATTTTGTTCTATGTTAACTAATTATTTTTCTTTGTTAATGTATACAATACTTGTATATATTATCTACGTATAGTTCTTCCAAAATATATAAAAAACAACTCATTAAAACCCATAAAATCTTCAAAAGAAACCGACCAGTGGCGTATTAATTTGAAATCAGATATATTTTCAAAAATTATTTAATTATTTATTGAACGACATCGTGAGTGTGTCGAACCACGTTTCATCTAAATAAATTTTATTTCTCTATGACTTAAGATCTGTCATGAATAAATTTTGACGAAGTACCACAATACGAGGCGATTCCATAATATTGTTACAACCCGGCCCTGTTTATCGGCATCCGAGTATCAACCACAACGAGGGTGCATATTAATGAGCCCTTTGTCGGCTTCCGCATCCGTCTAATAAACTCTCGCCGCGCCTAAAGACTTCTAGATGGTTCTATCGCTTTCGCGAAATAGACTGGAATTATGATTGAGAAATATAAAAAGGACAGCGGTCGTAAAAAAACGACAGTTTTAAAAAGTGTTTGTAAGTTATGAAATTTAAATAGTTGTGAAAGTTGTGTCGAACCACGTTTCATCTAAATGTAAGATTCTGATCTACCTCTGATATTTTTAAAAGGGGAAACTTTAATGTGTTGGTCAAGCGTATTGAACACAAAGAATGTTTAAGAAAACTTTGAAAAATAAAATCCCGCTTGAAATCGATTTAGTTCGCAGTGTTTTAAATGTCACATAGCTGGTTTCTAAAAAATTGTATTACAATGTAAGATTAAGTCTGATCTACCTCTGATATCTTTTAAGGGAACCTTTGATGTGTTGGTCAAGCGTATTGAACACAAAAAATTGTTTAAAAAAATCTTTGAAATGTAAAATCTCGCTTGAAATCGATTTAGTTCAGTGTTAAATGTCATTTAGCTGGTTTCTGAAAAATTGTATTACAATGTAAGATTAAGTCTGATCTACCTCTGATATTTTTTAAGGTAAACTTTGATGTGTTGGTCAAGCGAATTGAACACAAAAAATTGTTTAAAAAAAACTTTGAAATGTAAAATCTCGCTTGAAATCGATTTAGTTCAGTGTTTTAAATGTCATTTAGCTGGTTTCTGAAAAATTGTATTACAATGTAAGATTAAGTCTGATCTACCTCTGATATTTTTTAAGGGAACCTTTGATGTGTTGGTCAAGCGTATTGAACACAAAAAATTGTTTAAAAAAATCTTTGAAATGTAAAATCTCGCTTGAAATCGATTTAGTTCAGTGTTTTAAATGTCATTTAGCTGGTTTCTGAAAAATTGTATTACAATGTAATATTAAGTCTGATCTACCTCTGATATTTTTTAAGGTAAACTTTGATGTGTTGGTCAAGCGAATTGAACACAAAAAATTGTTTAAAAAAAACTTTGAAATGTAAAATCTCGCTTGAAATCGATTTAGTTCAGTGTTTTAAATGTCATTTAGCTGGTTTCTGAAAAATTGTATTACAATGTAAGATTAAGTCTGATCTACCTCTGATATCTTTTAAGGGAACCTTTGATGTGTTGGTCAAGCGTATTGAACACAAAAAATTGTTTAAAAAAATCTTTGAAATGTAAAATCTCGCTTGAAATCGATTTAGTTCAGTGTTAAATGTCATTTAGCTGGTTTCTGAAAAATTGTATTACAATGTAAGATTAAGTCTGATCTACCTCTGATATCATTTAAGGGAATCTTTGATGTGTTGGTCTCAAGTGTATTGAACACAAAAAATGTTTTAAAAGTAAAATCCCGCTTGAAATCGATTTAGTTCGCAGTGTTTTAAGTGTCATTTACAGAAAAACACAGTCAATGGTTATCTTTAAAGAACCCATAAGGTGCAAACTGGCAGTTGACAGCAAGATAATCCAGCAGGTGAGAAGATTCAACTACCTAGAAGAGGAGGTATCAAGCAAAAGAAACCTTATTGAAGAAGCACGAACACAAGCCATAAAAGCAGATAGCTGAGAGATATCATATGGCGAAATCAAATGATGAGTACAAAAAGCAAGCTGAGGATTTACAAAACATGTGTAAGACCTATTTTAACGCACGCCACAGAAACCAGAGCTGAAACATCAACAACGAAAAGAATAATGAGAACGAACGAAATAAAAATACTAAGAACCATCAAGGGTGTTACCCTCAGGGATAGAATAAGAAGCCAAGATATCAGAGAAGAATTAGAAATACAGGATGTGGTAAGATGGGCTAGAACACGCAAGAGGTGCTGGAAAGATGCCAGATGAAAGGTGGGCAAAGTGGGCCATGTCGCAAATACCAAACTCGCGAAGACCGGTAGGCAGACCACCGAAGAGATGGAACGAAAGCTGAGCTGCCTCATCTCGTCGATTTATTATTTTTGAATTGAGCGTCAAATAAGGCAATAAATGCGTAAAAGACTACCGAGAACGTTTTTCGGTTCCGAGATATTGGGGGGTGCTATAAATTCGCAGCCCCGACCTTCGATTTTCATTACTCGTTGTAAAATATGAAATATGATCTGTCTCTCTCTCGATTTCAGTTGCATTCGAAAAAATAAATACATTCCACGGTTAACCGTTCCGACACCCCCACCCCTATAAAAACGGAAAATTCAATAAAAAGAAATACCGAGAGACGGGAAACATCAAAGCGACAAACGCACAAGAAAAATTAAATGTTAAATTAAAAGCAAAAACTGAAGTCGTCGTAAATTTCGAACATCAAACGGACCGCCTCCGTGTATTTACACACCGTATTTGAGAGTGTGATTTAGGACGGTCAGACTCGCTTTCGCGATTTGTTATTTCTCTACGTTATTTGTTATTTAGGACGGACGGACTCTCTTGGACGTGTCACAATTAAAGTATAAAAGTTATTTTATCGCCATCACTTTTGTCACTCTTTTATTATTATTATTATAGTACGGGCGATAGTTGAATTTTATTATTCCGTGTTTACATACTTTTTCGCACCGCGAGGGTGGTCTGAAAAGTTTCCGACCTAACAAAGATACACCTACAAGACATATTTTTTTTAAATTTATTTTTATCATTCTACAAAGTCTTCTTGCAAGTCTACTACACACTTCTAACAGCGATGATACGTTCTCATTTAGTATCTCATATTATTCATTATGCAAAAGTCATATTACTGTACAAAAAGAGAGACAGAAATAACATAGAAAACTATTGTTCTTTAAGGCTAAGCAAAACGCCGTCTGACGGAATAAACTTGCATCAATATCGCATGATGAACAAATGCGATTGCTTTGTGATTATGTACCCTACGAAATCTTGACTCTAATAAGGCAGTAGGACCAGATGGAATTCCGAC
The DNA here is from genome assembly GCA_950111635.1 of Agelastica alni. Taxonomy (NCBI): domain Eukaryota; kingdom Metazoa; phylum Arthropoda; class Insecta; order Coleoptera; family Chrysomelidae; genus Agelastica; species Agelastica alni. The sequence goes on along the minus strand of OX467712.1, from coordinate 7,612,384 downwards.
AATTGTCCTGAAGACCTGTGCTCAAGAGCTCTCACCCCAGTTCTCTGTAGACTCTTCCAAGTTATCATACAGCAAAGGAGTATTTTCGTCCATGTGGAAAAACGCTTAAGTCTAACGGATTCCGAAAAAAGGAAAGAAGACTATTCCTGCGAATTATCGCCCTATTGCATTGCTCTCAGTCATATCCAAAGTTATGGAAAAAGCGATTAACACAGAACTCATCAAATATCTGGAGAAATTTGAGATAATTCATGACAGACAATATGGATTTCGACAACTTCGGTCTACTGGAGATTTGCTGGCTTATGTCACTCAGCTCTGGACAAACACTATTGAAAAGTTTGGTGAATCCCGTGCAATAGCCTTGGATATATCTAAAGCCTTTGACCGCGTTTGGCACCAGGCATTGTTAAGTAAATTATCTGCCTACGGTCTCCCAACCAAACTGCGCCAATGGCTCTTGAGCTTCATGCAAGATCGCTACTTACATGTGGCAGTTGACGGTATTTCTTCTGATGCGTTTAAAACCAATGCCGGGTCCCCCAGGGTTGCATCCTGTCCCCCACCTAATTTCTTTTTCACATCAACGACCTCTTGAAAACCACCACGAACCCCATTTACAGTTTCGCAGACGATAGCACACTTGTCTCAACTTTCACATCCTATCGATCACTTTCGGTTAATGAAACAAATAGACTCAGGCAGGAACAGGTTGATTCCATCAATAGAGATCTTAAAGCAATCGTCGAGTGGGGAACCAACAATCTTGTTCAGTTCAACGCCCAAAAAACAGAAAGTGCCACGTTTTCCAAGAAAGTGAATTCCTCAAATCATCCCATCACAATGTCCGGAAATACCCTTGAACTAAGTCCCTCCATCTCGATTTTGGGAGTCACGGTGTCCAATAATATGTCTTGGCATGACCATGTTGCTTACATCGCAAAGTCGGCAAGCCAGAGGCTAGGTTTTCTGTGGAAAGCCAGAAAGTTTTTTACTCCTGATCAACTGTTGACGACGTACAAGGCTCAAATCCGACCTCTACTGGAGTATTGCTCGCATATTTGGGGTTCAGCACCCAGGCATTCTCTTCGTCTTCTAGATTCCATTCAGAAAAGAGCCATTCGCTTGATAAACAGCTCAACTCTCACAGATACCCTTCACCCCCTAGAACATAGAAGAAGAGTTGCAGACCAGTCATTGCTCTACAGATGCTCCAGAGAAATAAAAACTCTTGTACCACCATTGGCCACATTCGGCCGAAGAACTCGGCACGCTGATCAGTCTCACACATTTACTCTCAAACTTGACACTACAAGGACCAATCTTCATCAAGAATCCTTCTTTTACAGGGCTGCTACGGAATGGAATAAGCTTCCAAAATCAGTTTTTTCAGAGAACTATGACCTGCAACTTTTTAAAAAGCGTGTCCACAATCATTTCCTTTCTATAATCCCTTCCCCTTCTAATAGTCGCAGTGCGGGCCTTCCGCGGCCCACACGATAGGTCTACCCTTTTTGCGACTATTTTCATAAAAAAAAGCTCGTATTTGTGCGATTATAGTTGCTTGATAGTGACCACCGATAGAGCAGGTCACAAAATTTAAGTATCTGGGATCAGCGAGGATGTGGGTCCTGAGATAGAAATAAGATCCCGTATAAAGCAAGCGAAAGCTAACTTTATTCTTCTTTTTACGATGCCTTACAGAGTTCCTGCGTTTCTATTTATCGCAGCTATTTGCAGATCTTGGAAGTTATGTATGCCTGTCCACTGTTGGATGTTTCGTAGCCAGGATAATTTTTTTCTACCTATTTCCCTTTTTCCACCCTCGATTTTGCCTTGAAGAATGAGGCGTTGAAAATGATAGCGCTCTCCGCGTAGGATGTGTACCAGGTATGAAATTTTCCTCTCTTTTATATATGCGAAAAGTTACCGATCTTCTAGTTCAGCTCTTTGGAGTACTTCCTCGTTTCTTATGTGTTTGGTCCAAGATATTTTAAGCATTCGCCGCAAGATCCACATTTCAAAAGCTTCAATCTTACTTATTGCTCTTACTTTTAATGTCCATGCCTCTACCCCATATAGTAGGACCGACCACACGTAGCATCTCAGCAAACTGTATATAAGTTTAAAGTTTAAATGTCTGTCTACAAGGAATTTTCGAAGTTTTGTAAAGACTGTTCTTGCTTGTTCTATCCTGCTTCTTATCTCTAGGTCTGGGTCCCATTTTTCATTCAGCTTATATCAGGTATTCGTATTCAGGTATTTGAACCCTGTGACTCTCTCAATAACTTCTCCATTTACATGTATTCTAGTGTTTGGGGGATTGTTTTTACTCACTACCAATACTTTGTTATGTTAATTTTTAACCCTACTCTTTCACTTGCTTCGTTAATCAGATTAAGCAGTGTCTGGAGATCATTTACATTATCTGCTAGTATCGCAGTGTCGTCTGCATATCTGATATTGTTTACGGGGATCCCGTTTATTTTAATACCTACAGGGTTCTCTGAAATTGCCTCTGTAAATGCTCTTTCTGTATATAAGTTAAAAAGCATTGGGGACAGGATACAACACTGTCTCACTCCCTTTTTTATCTCGAACGGTTCCGTTGTTGAGCTATTTATTCGAATTTCTACTTTCTGGTTCCAGTATAGGTTGATTATAAGCCTTATGTCTTTATCGTCTAATCCTATATCTTTCAAATATGTTATCAGGAGATCATGTTTGATGTTACTTTATTTAAATGCGGAATCTATTAACTGACAGAACACTCAATTTAAGAAAAAGATTTAACTTTGTTAGATGTTATCTGTATTCCACGTTACTGTATGGAATCGAGGCCTAGACGCTAAAAGTGAGCAGCATTAACAAGCTGGAAGCGTTTGAGATGTGGGTGTACCGCAGAATGCTGCGTATTCCATGGACCGATCATACCACCAATCAAGAGGTCTTACATAGGATGAACAAGGACCGAACAATCCTCGAGACCATTAAAAAGCGAAAGACTGCTTACCTTGGCCATGTCATGAGACAGGACAAATACAGACTCCTGCAACTGATTATGGAGGGCAAGATTGAGGGAAAACGTGATACTGGACGTAGACAGTGCTCTTGGCTGAAAAACATAAGTGATTGGACAGGCTTAGACTCAAACTCCCTGCTAAGAAGATCCCAGGACAGAGACGTATTTGCCAGAATTGTTGCCAATCTTCATTGAATGGAGAATGGAGTGCGTATGGATTGAAAATAAATGATTTGATCGTCAAATGCCTTATTTAAGCCAATGATCAAGTCATATTAGCGTCATCTGAAGAAGAGTTACAGGCGTTGGTTAATATTATGCATGATGCCCTGAACATCAAAGGGATGAAAATAAATGTAAGCAAAACGAAAGTAATGGTTTTTGAAAGAGAAGAAAGCATGACAAACTGTGAAGTTCTGATAAAGGGAGAAAGAGTGGAACAAGCAAATGAGTTTGTTGACTTGAGCTCAAAGTTCACGAGAGATGGAAAGTATGACAGTGACATCGAGCGAAGGGTGTTGGCAGGAAAAAATAAATGGGGCACTGCATAGCTCTATGAACAGCCAGAAAGTGTCAAAAAAGGCACGTCTGGCTGTGCATAGAGGTATGTTGGTTCCTACACTTACGTATGGTAGTGAATCTTGGGTTTGGCAGAAAAAGCATGAAAATAGGATAAATGCTGCGGAGATGAGTAGTCTAAGAAGTATAGGAGTGACTCGGTTGGATAAAGTAAAGAATAGTGAGATAAGAGAACGCTGCGTGGTGTAAAAGAAGATGTGGTTGCAAAGGTAGATAAAGGAATGCTTAGATAATTTGGACGCATAGAAAAGATGGATGCAGTAAGATTAAGTAAAGAATAGTGAGAGAAGAGAACGCTGTGGTGTAAAAGAAGATGTAATTACAAAGATAGATAAAGAAATGCCTAGATGGTTTGGACACGTAGAAAAGATGGATGAAGGAAGATTGACGAAACAAATTTATAAGGCGAGTGTGAATGAACGGAAGTCGGTAGAGGTGGACCTCGGCGAACATATCTCGGTCATATCAACATTATTTTGAAGAAAGGCCAGGTTAAGAGTACCAACAACCGACGAGCATGTATGGAAAGCACTGATGAAAGTAGAGTTAGCAAAAGATGTGTGTAAGAACCGTAGCGGAAGTGGAAGGAAGTGGTCTCTTCCTACCCCTACGGAAAAAAGGCGTGACTATATGTATGTATGTAAAAGGGAAAGTTAAACAAATGTGACCAGATGGGTCAGGAACAGGTAGAGCCCTAACAATCAAGAAATTCGTGTGATGTAATTCATGGATAACCACAAAGAGCAACCCCTAATGATCTAGAAAGTATGCATTTATTTACTTGTAATTCCAATACATTTTCTGACAAATAAATATTGGGTAACCGTTACAAAACATATACGGTACGTCATTGGTTTCCAATTCGGTTTTAAAACGAAATATTCGTGTTTAAGAGTTAAAAGATAAAAGCGGGGACGACGTTCGAGACGTGTCCCTTTCATAATAATTTATCTTTATCCAAGTTCTGGTTCGATGTCCGTGGACTCGCACAAAAACTCATTCATTCGAGAAAAATAATTCTGAATGGTTCAGTAAGTGCGTGGATATCGCATATTCGCCGAGAAATGAATGAAACAGTTATATATCTTTTCCATTTTTTCGCGGCATATTAAATTCCGATGCGTTTGACCGTGACAAAACGAGAAGATGCATCCTCGAATCAATCCCAGACGTGCTCGGAATACTCTTCCAATCATCACACTTATAATACGTTCACTTGGTCGAAAAAAAAAACAACTGCCATTGCAACTATTTACCCGTCAATTAGAAAGAGGGGCGGTATGGCGGTACTTGTCCGTATTTAACGAGACAATAAAGGGCACATTTTTTGTACAATCTCTACATATACGAGGTTAGTTCAAGAATTGTCTTTAACATAGAAGCAAAAACACGAGAAGAATCGTCACTCGCAACGTTTATACACTTGGTATATCGGAGTTTAGGTGTTTCAAACCCTTTTGAGTCTTCAGCCATTCATCTACCGCCGACATCACTTCGTTATCATCAGCAAAGCGGATTCCACGAAGATGTATCAAAAAACAACTACTCCTCTGGCTATATTCCGCGACAGGCATTGAATTACATCTGATACCTAATCGTGTATAATACCCCATTTCGGGTAACAATATTCAGATGCTTGTTAAGTAAGAGAAAGAACTATTAGATTAATCCATTTTTTAAGTTGTTTTTAAGTGTTAGTACATTTTTTCCATCTATTGACGCTGTCGAAAAATGTTTACCATAATAATATCATAGTTTTCTATAAATTTTGCAGATTAAAATACTTCTTCGCAGAAGCTATTTACCGGGTGGTGCTTGTTAAAAAGTATAGATGTCGTGACTGGCGCTTTTCGCGTAGCACTTCATGTATACTTTGTAGGAGTCGAAGCTGTTGATGTGTCCAGTCGAGGTAAACCTGCTCTATGCTGATGAGGGGCAACACACCCCGAAACCGGTCCATAGGTGGTCACTTCGGATGGATAAATCTAATAGTTCCTTTCTCTTACTTAACAAGCATCTGCAAATTTTACACGATTATGTATCAGATGTAATCCAGAAATAATTTTGAATACAGGAATAAAATTTGCAATGGCGCTTTCTATCCGTAAGCTGCTGTACTACGAAAATCTGAGCTTTTCAAGTCTAACCGTTTCTGAGAGTAACTTGAATGCAAAATACAAGAAATCGAACGCCCCCACCTTAGTCGGCATTTCTTACATTTTGCTTACCCGTATTCTTGAAATGTTAATGAATCAAACTAAAATAGACTTGTCAAATGTTTTTGCCCATCATGTTTGGAATTTTGGAAATTAAATATTATAGTTTAAAAAACTAAAAAACACGCTTTTAGAGTTAATCAAATTAAAATTAAAATATAATTCTTAACAAGAATAAAATTACTGACGAGAAAATTAATGTAAAAGGCTAGTTTATACTAGAAATAAGATAAAATAAGAACAAAAGATGGCCAACTTTTCATCATTTTGTCATTTTATTTTGTTTAAAAACTGATAATGCGCGTGACAAATCTTTTCTGTTCTAAATGTTCCGAGTTTACAATCAACCTTCTTCTTCTTCTTATAGTGCATCTCCTATCGGAGGTTTGCTGTCATCACGGCTATCCGGACCTTATTGACTGCAGCTCGGAAGAGTTCAACATTGCTACAATTAAACCAGTCCCTTAGGTTTTTAAGTCAAGACACACGGCGTCTTCCAATATTCCTCCTTCCACCAATCTTTCCCTGAACTATCAGCTGGAGAAGTGCGTATTTGGGTCCTCTCAGTATATGACCTAGATATTGAAGCTTTCTCTTTTTTATGGTCTACAATCAACCTAACCTAGCCTAACCTAATAATATTGTTTGTTGTAGAGGTATTTTTGATTTTCCTTTTATAGCCCGTATATTTAATTTTTAAAAGCTTCCATCTGTGTTCAGAAGCTTCAGCTACAGAAAAAATGATTTAAAAAACGTTAAACGCTTTGATTTTTTGGCATTTACTCGCTTTCTTTTTTTTTATGAAAATAGTCGCAAAAAGGGTAGACCTATCGTGTGGACCGCGGACGGCCCGCACTGCGACTATTAGAAGGGAAAGGGATTATAGAAAGGAAATGATTGTGGACACGCTTTTTAAAAAGTTGCAGGTCATAGTTCTCTGGAAAAACTGATTTTGAAAGCTTATTCCATTCCGTAGCAGTCCTGTAAAAGAAGTATTCTTAATGAAGATTGGTCCTTGTAGTGTCAATCTTGAGAGTAAATGTGTGAGACTGATCAGCGTGCCGAGTTCTTCGGCCGAACGTGATCAATGGTGGTACAAGAGTTTTTATTTCTCTGGAGCATCTGCATGGAAATATCTGTAGAGCAATGACTGGTCTGAAACTCTTCTTCTATGTTCTAGAGGGTGAAGGGTATCTGTGAGAGTTGAGCTGTTTATCAAGCGAATGGCTCTTTTCTGAATGGAATCTAGAAGACGAAGAGAATGCCTTGGTGCTGAACCCCAAATGTGCGAGCAATACTCCAGTAGAAGTCGGATTTGAGCCTTGTACGTCGTCAACAGTTGATCAGGAGTAAAAAACTTTCTGGCTTTCCACAGAAAACCTAGCCTCTGGCTTGCCGACTTTGCGATGTTAGCAACATGGCTTTCTCCTGTATGTTAGCAAAGCATTTTTTTTCAGTCTGCTGTTCTTGTATTTTTTATCAGTTTTTGCATATAACTGAGGAAAGGTCGATACCTGCTCTATCAACATGCCATCATCCATTATAATATTTTTTTAAAGGAAATGGATAGTTGATATATAGTAGTCATTGTCAAAAAAGCTGCGATTTCATTGGTTCATTCTTATTTTATTTTAGTCATCTGTATAAAGCAATATTTTTTGCACTCATTCCTTATATTATTTTATGTTTTTTCTTATTTTATTTGCTGTATAAACTCGCCTTAAGATTTGTTTAACTCACTGAAAAATAATGTATTAAATGGTAAAAGAACAAAAATAATACATCGGCCGAGAATCGAACCCGTGCCGCCCGCGTGACAGGCGAGCATTCTACCACTGAACCACCGATGCGATCATCATGTTTTAATATTTGTTCTGCGCACATGCGTAGTTCACGCACTAGTTCTATCTCTCTTACTCTCATGCAAAGGACTCCTGAAGAAATTGATGAATCCTGGCGAAAGTAATCAGGATAATTGGATATTTTGATCGAATTATTGCATTGTCGTCGGTCTTTGACGAGTGTGCAAAGTTTAAATTAAATCTGAATCTAAGGTAGGGCAAAATCGAGGCCAAAGAGTCAGTTTCAAACACGCAAGCAAATATACAGGTGAATATAATATAAAAACGAAAAAGCGATGAAACCGGTGGAGTTAATTAAACAAACAAGTTGTGACAGCCTAATAGATGTGCTAGGCGTTATTATTATCAGGAGTATACGAAATTCATTTTGCCGGTCGACGACACACAGGCGGTCTAATTGCAACGTTAATTTTCACACAGGACATCGTAAATTCCGACAAAACGACATTCCCACAAATTAAAAGCCCGCAACGCGTAACCGGCCGACGGGCGCGTAGACACGAAATTTCTACATTTTTTGTTTCTTCGCATAAATAAAAGTTTATTGTTCGTTGGAAGAACCGACGAACCGTATCCTTTCATTGAACGGATGGGCCGGCAGCACCAGATCGAATCGAAAGAATCGGGCGAAGTGCCCTGAGTGTCTCCGACACTTGATGGACTTCTTTCTGCTCCGACACACAAGAAACGACGACAACCGCGCGTACGGGGTGAACCGACAAACACACAAATTAAAAAAGGAAAGAGACAGATTCGAAAATGTCACGGCGCGGTTGCGTACAGGGTGAGTCGACGATGGCTTGCCCAAGAGATCAAAATTATCCAAAAACTTTACTTACCACGTGATACGGTCACAAATTGTGCTTAATTTAAAAATATTTAGAACTGTACAGGGTGTCCCAAAAGAGCAGGACAGCATAACATTATAAGGAACACCCCGTATCTCGGTTGTTTTTCGGTATCTAGATGTGGATATAAAACCTTTTCACCTTCTTCTTCTAGTGCATATTCGTTTCGAATATTGGCGACCATCCTGACTATGATGACCTTGTTGACTGCTGCTTTTAACAGTTCTGTAATGTTTCGTTGGTCACTCTATCTACCCATGATATTCTAAGGATCCTTCTGTATAGCCACATCTCGAAGGCTTCGAGCTTCTTTTGTGTTGCTTCGGTCAATGTCCAGGATTCCATGCCATAGTACAATATGGAGTACACATAGCAGCGCAGGAGTTTTACTTTGATATCTTATTTGAGGTTATGGCTTTTGAAGAGCTTAGACATTTCACCGCTGGTCTTTAATTCGTAGCTCTTGTCGTTTTTGAGATATTGGGGTTCCGGCAGATAACACTCCCAGTTTAGTAAAACACGCGGACATTTTCGGTTTCTTAAAATTACGGTCTTTTTTATGGTCTACAAACAACCTAACCTAGTCAAACCTAATAATATTGTTTGTAGAGGTATTTTTGATTTTCCTTTTATAGCCAGTATATTTAATTTTTAAAAGCTTCCATCTGTGTTCAGAAGCTTCAGCTACAGAAAAAATGATTTAAAAAACGTTAAACGCTTTGATTTTTTGGCATTTACTTGCTTTCTTTTTTTTTTTATGAAAATAGTCGCAAAAAAGATAGACCTATCGTGTGGGCCGCGGACGGCCCGCGACTATTAGAAGGGGAAGAGATTATAGAAAGGAAATGATTGTGGACACGCTTTTTAAAAAGTTGCAGGTCGTAGTTCTCTGGAAAAACTGATTTTGGAAGCTTATTCCATTCCGTAGCAGCCCTGTAAAATAAGGATTCTTGATGAAGATTGGTCCTTGTAGTGTCAATCTTGAGAGTAAATGGGTGAGAATGATCAGCGTGCCGAGTTCTTCGGCTGAATGGTGGTACAAGAGTTTTTATTTCTCTGGAGCATCTGCCATGGAAATATCTGTAGAGCAATGATTGTGCGCGCCAGCGCCGACCGACGAGGAAGTAAAGGGCGTGGTAAGCTGTAGAAAGCTTTAATGTGTGGGCAGCTTCACCACCGGAACCTTCATTGCCTATTGACTGACTTGCTCTTCGACGACGTCGTTCACTGCGTAGATGTTGGATCTTTCGATAACTCAGTAAACGCTGGCTCGATCTGTTCTTTTTACTACTACAGGCAATTTACTGACTTTTATCGCCGTGAATTGGTGTTATCACAGTAAATGAAACGACACACTGCCTCGTGTCAAACGCGGTCAAAGGCTTTAGATATATCCAAGGCTATTGCACGGGATCCACAAAACTTCCCAATAGGGTTTGTCCAGAGCTGAGTGACATAAGCCATCAAATCTCCAGTAGACCGAAGTTGTCTAAATCCATATTGTGTGTCATGGATTATCTCGAATTTCTCCAAATTTGATGAGGTCTATATTAATCGCTTAACTCAATATTTCGACAGTAAAAAATATTTTTCGATGATTGCACACCCACTTTTCTTATTTTAATACCTAAAAAAAAAAAAAAGGCGAAAAATCGATAATGAGAAAATTATGTCTTATTTTTTTTTCTATTAAGTTAGTACGGATCTGTAGGATAAAAAAGAAGACAAGCTTCTATTAATTATATCTGCGTCTTGTACGTAGACGTCCGCATCAATCTATCAGACCGTAGAAGGCATGGCGGCCTCCGGGCCTCCTTCGATGTTAATCTATCGAATACGGAGACATTCTCTCTTCTATCATCACTTCCTTCTTCTCCTTTCTTCGTTTATACGAAGCCGTGTACATTCCGATTTCGACTCGGTTTTTTATTTATCCGTCCATCGACTGCGGACTATTCAAAAGGTCGATCGCGTTTTTCAGAAAGATGGAGAGACAGGTGGACGTCGGTCAACGGTGGTAAAAAACATTTTTAACAGTTTTTGAAAACCGGAAAATACAATAATTACCGACGATAAATTATTATTATTATATACTATATAGTATTTTTAAATTGACACGAGCAAAACAAAAAAACTAATAATAAAAAACTGCCACTCTCTGGGCGAGTGCGGACCTGACGAATCACCATTTTGCTAATTTACTCTGTTTCCCAAAACGTTTCGACTAACTGCTAATCGAGTAATATTTTATTGCTCCCTTACCAAATTTGGTTTACGCATGTTCGGAAATCTTAATGAAAAAGTTTTACGTAGCTAAATAACAAAATTTCGTTACTAGGTCATGGGCGATTGCGGCCCTGACGAATCACATTTTTGCTAATTTACTCTCGTTAAGTTTCCCAGTTATATACATGCAGACAAGACATTACCCTACAGATATTTCCATGGCAGATGCTCCAGAGAAATAAAAACTCTTGTACCACCATTGGCCACATTCGGCCGAAGAACTCGGCACGCTGATCAGTCTCACACATTTACTCTCAAGCTTGACACTACAAGGATCAATCTTCATCAAGAATCCTTCTTTTACAGGGCTGTTACGGAAAGTTACCAACAAATTTTTAAAATCAAATTTGTTGGTAACTTAGCCTTGTAGAATTTTGGATTTTGATTTCATCGAAAAATATTATAGGACTTTTCGGTAGAACTCTTTGAGGCAGGAACAGAACTCTCATCAGAAGTCCTGCAACTTTCAAAATTTTGAAAATCAACTTTAAGTCTCGTAGAATTTTGGATTTTGATTTCATCGAAAAATGTTGTATGACTTTTTGGTAGAACTCTTTGGGGAAGAAACAGAACTCTTATAGTTTCAGAAGTCCTGCAACTTTCAAAATTTTGAAAATCAACTTTAGTCTCGTAGAATTTTGGATTTTGATTTCATCGAAAAATGTTGCATAATTTTTTGGTAGAACTCTTTGGGGAAGAAACAGAACTCTCATCAGAACTCCTACAACTTTCAAAATTTTGAAAATCAACTTTAAGTCTCGTAGAATTTTGGATTTTGATTTCATCGAAAAATGTTGTATGACTTTTTGGTAGAACTCTTTGGGAAAGAAACAGAACTCTCATCAGAAGTCCTGCAACTTTCAAAATTTTGAAAATCAACTTTAAGTCTCGTAGAATTTTGGATTTTGATTTCATCGAAAAATGTTGTATGACTTTTTGGTAGAACTCTTTGGGAAAGAAACAGAACTCTCATCAGAACTCCTGCAACTTTCAAAATTTTGAAAATCAACTTTAAGTCACGTAGAATTTTGGATTTTGATTTCATCGAAAAATATTATAGGACTTTTCGGTAGAACTCTTTGAGGCAGGAACAGAACTCTCATCAGAAGTCCTGCAACTTTCAAAATTTTGAAAATCAAGTCTCGTAGAATTTTGGATTTTGATTTCATCGAAAAATGTTGTATGACTTTTTGGTAGAACTCTTTGGGGAAGAAACAGAACTCTCATCAGAACTCCTGCAACTTTCAAAATTTTGAAAATCAACTTTAAATCTCGTAGAATTTTGAATTTTGATTTCATCGAAAAATGTATGACTTTTTGGTAGAACTCTTTGGGAAAGAAACAGAACTCTCATCAGAACTCCTGCAACTTGCAAAATTTTGAAAATCAACTTTAAGTCTCGTAGAATTTTGGATTTTGATTTCATCGAAAAATGTTGTATGACTTTTTGGTAGAACTCTTTGGGGAAGAAACAGAACTCTCATCAGAACTCCTGCAACTTTCAAAATTTTGTGGTAACTTTTAAGTCTCGGAGAATTTTGGATTTTGATTTCATCGAAAAATGTTGAATAATTTTTTTGTAGAACTCTTTGGGGAAGAATCGGGACTCTCATCAGAACTCCTGCAATTTTCAAAATTTTGAAAATCAAAATTTTTTGGTAACTTTTAAGTCTCGGAGAATTTTGGATTTTGATTTCATCGAAAAATGTTGCATAATTTTTTGGTAGAACTCTTTGGGGAAGAAAAAGAACTCTCATCAGAACTCCTGGAACGTGTGATGAAAAATTTATTATTATATTACATTTTTCAAAATGCTGTGATTTTTTGGATATGAATTTTTGAATTTTTTTTTTGTAGAACTTTAGAACTCTTTGAAGCAAACAAAATGGCCGGAAGAAAAATTGATTTTTGAAAGAGTGGGGAACGGTTTTTTTTTCGAAATTTTTTTTGGGGTTTAATTCGCCGGAACTATTTTCGAAAAGCATCAGGAACTCTAGAACTGTGCTAAATCCACCCAGAACTCCAAAAAAAAAATTACTTTTTCAAAAGTGCGGATGAACGTGAAGGTAGGTAGCTCCCTATTTTGGAAAAATTGATTTTTTTACCCTTTAAAGGTCAGAAATATTCCTAATACCTATCAAGAACTCTAGAACTATTGAAACAGAACTCAGAACTCTAAAAAAAATTCGAATTTTTAATAGTGGGGGTGGAACTTCACAGGGATGTAAAACTACTATTAAAATATTTGTTGTTACGCCTATGCAACAACAAAGTGCGGCAAGCCGCCGGATAAAATATTGTTGTTATACTTGTCCAACTCACTTCCTAAGAACTATACTATACGTGTTTATGTATTTCCTGAGCGAGTGCGAACCTGAAGACGAATCATCTTTTGTCTTTTCATTTTATATTGCCAATGCAATCCCGTATTACGTTTGCATATTTCGGGAAATCTTGCGAAAAAGTACTACATAAAATATTTATTTTCGGCGAAGTAAGCTGTCACATATCTTCGTTTTATCTGATTGATTGAGTAAATATCGGTGCGAATTGGCTGTCAATCAGCGGCGATTTCAAAGGAAGCTTTCAAAGTGTTTCGCGGAACAGCTAATAAACAAAATTTATTTATATATATACATATATATATCTCCGACCTTTTCTCTGTCTTTTCGCCTATCTCTGTCTAAAATCCACCGCGCTATCCGGTTACTGAAACGACAAATTTATTTACATTTTTTTATAACATTAGAATTGGCCAACTAAATAATAAAAAAATCTTTCTAATTTCGTGTTTATAAAAAATCGAGGATTTTTCAGTGTTTTTTAAAAAAGATTGTTATTGCAATAAAAACGAAAGTAAACGGCAACACTGTACGATAATACGTTTGCCGGGTTATTAAAATTTAAAGAAATCTATTTTACCGATTGGCGGGAAATTTTTCACGTGCACAGATCATATTTAAAAAATAAAATGGTATTTTAATACGCAAAATTTGCATTCTTAGACCGCAATCGACGGGTTTTGTTACAGCCTAAACATCGAATGAGAAATAATATACGAAAAAAAACATTTAATAATCAATAGGCATTTTTTGATACGTCAACGTTCAATTTTAACGTTTCGAACAAAAGCCGTCAACACTAAGTAATCATATGCGAACATCTTTGCTTTGGAGAATTCTTTACAACAAAATGTAATTAAACCAATAACTATAAAACAAATACACTTCTTTAAGTACAAATATAAATAATCGGTGTTTCTTCTTGTCTGCGACCGCGATACCCGGAAAAAAATAACTAAAGTTGAGTTGTTAATATTGTAACTGTTATTTTATAACGTATTTAATAAAAATAAAAAATAAGATTCAAAGTACGACAATTTGAGGGTTACGGATTAGGAATGCTCTTTTTATTATTCCCTAGTATCAAAAATATTCTAAATACAACAAATACTTTACGACTTGTTGATACGAAGTATCGTCTTTTTTATTACACCTTGGTATCCCCCGAAGAGTAAATCGATTAAGTACCTTATATTTCATAGCTTAAGATGGGTAACGTGCACTTGGTACGACAAATGACATATTTCATAAGGTTATGCGTGTTTGGTTAACGATTTTGGTATGCAGGTTTACCACAAAATTTGCACATTTAAGTTGATAAATAACGTTAACACAATTAACTGCCCGACGTTTTAAAAAACAGGAAAGGGTGGCGTGCAGAGATAGATAGATGGATAGATAGAATCTTTAGCTGTGACGTCACATGCACGCCACCCATTACCATCAATATTAAGATGTGACATCACGTGCACGTTACCATTGGTAAAGCAAAAGGCTGTTAATAAAAGAGACCTTTTTATTATTGCGATTTTTTTGAGGGCTGACTATTTCACTTATACTTTACTGAAAATGGTTTTAATAATTTTTTAGGTTACGTAGATCCATAGTTTAAATCATTACACTTACATAAAAAAAATTATTCGTTATGTGCAATTAATTTCGCCCACCTCTATGGAAGTTCAGTTACAGCCGGTCGAGCCGGCCGGTTGTTGTTCAAGGAACTTACTTGATAGTACAGGAAAATTCGGATGGATCGAACGAAAATAATTTCGACATTTCTTTGCTGCTTGCGTTACAGAAAGAACAACAAAAAAAGTGTGGACTAATATGCGGTCCATACATTTTTTTTTAACAGCAAATTTATTTTGATAGCAAAAGAATGTTTCCAAACGAAACAATCATGCATAGAAAATTTTAATCAGTGATATTATTAATGAACTGTTCGTGGTTATAACGTGACACCATTTCAATCTGCAAAAATATAAAAATTATATTATTAACGCGAATAAAACTATTTAATATAACGAGTAAATTTGGATTCAAAAACTCGTTGAATTGTCCAATACTATATTTACCTCGAGTGATCCCAACGACATAAAAGAGAGAGATAGAGAGAGAGAAAGAGATAATTATCGAGAGCGAGATAAAAGGATGAGATGTGTCCATGGCGCGCGGCGGCGAACATCAAAGCAACCAGTCATCAAACATTTTCGCCGCCGCCGCCAACGGGATAATCGCGGCGTCTTTCAGATCAACTCGGGCCGTGCTAGCTGTGGACTTAAAAATTATAAACTGGCTTTGATGAGGCCAGCACGACATTTGTACCCGTTTCGATATTTTTTTATTCGTCTCTCTTGTTCTTCTACTTTTTGTGCCTACTGGGCCTTCTGCCACCTTTGATATTACGATTTAATACTTCGTAAGGGTATATTTATATATATTTATGCTTCGGAAGTCAAAAGAAGACACGATTTTAAACGCTTTATTTATAGACTTTGGTTAGAATTGCTGCACGAAATTAAAAATGTTTGGTTTAACCGAACAATTCTGTTTGAAATTACGGAAAAAGTTACCTTCGGTAAGAAATAAAATAAAAAATATTACCTAAATAATTGCCAAGCACAACAAACAAATACCTAGTAAATTTCTAAAAACTTTTTGTCTCGCAGTACCTACACATTGTTCCAATATTGATTAAAAAAATATTTATTTAGGAGCATTCATAAAAACTATTTTAATATTAAATAGCGATGTTTTTTTGTTTAACGAATCGAGATCTATCGTCCTCTCAAAAAATGTGGAATAACTTAAGCACCTAAAAGATGATAGAACATGAAGATTCTCTTATAGATAACGTCAATCATAACTGTACAGGAAAATAAATAAATGTTGTGGATAATAGATACTCATTGATTAAATAAAGGAATTTATTTTCAAGTATAAAAATGAAATTATCGACATCGACATGGGGGTTTTCGAAAAAAAATCTATCGAAGTTTTAAATGTTACAATTACATAATGCTTTAATATATGTAAACAAGAAACATTTTAGTTTAACATATCAAATATGTATAAAATATTAAAAAAGAAAAATTGCTCTTGGTATTTAATTTATATATTTATACGTAAATAATTTAACTTATTTTCATAATAAAATCAGTTTATATGTAAATGTAGGCATATTGATAATTTAGCAAAATATATTTTGTGAATAAAATAACGCTCCCCAGTCGTTAAAAATGTGAAATTTATCTTTATCTTTATGAGTCTAATTTAAATATTTGTGTGTTTATGTTTAAAAAGTTTTTGTTAAATTTATACCTGTTTACTAAGTACTTATTTCCTTGTATTGAGAGCCTATTTAAATATATTGTATGGTTTTATTTACATGTATAAACATTTTTTAGAAAATATTCTCTGTCGATTTAATTAACATTTGAAATTTGACAGTCACCCACTATAAATTTAAATACTTTCGGAATTTAATAAAAGCGTGTTGGAAATGAGTATGATCAAAGAAGTGCAAAAACCGTAATTAAGTAAACGAGCATAGTATAAGACAAATTAGCAGCTAATTAAAGCATTAAATACTAAAATTTACATAATACATTCGTGCTAGTATCAAACTTGCACGAAGTTATATACCTCTACATAACCGCTAGTAAATTTATCACCAATTTTCACATAGGAAGTTAAGACTGTAGAGTTACTATTTATGTACTGTCCAAAATTCTTTTCCTACTCTTTTTAATGGGCCACGATGCATCTTTCCACACATCTATAACCTAGAATGAACTACTGGAATCCTAATTTCTTATCTCATGTATTTATTAAATTAGCAAGTATAGAGAAGGTATTATTCAATTAGTTATAGTCGAGCTTCAAAGGAACATTTACGAAATAAACTACTCACCTTTTTATAGCACCTATTCCTCCTTTCTGTTAAAAATCCAAATGTTATTTTAGTACCAAAAACATAAACACAACACATTTTAACACAAAAACATTTTGCAGAACCAACACGATAAAAAAAGAAAATAGGATTAATTTAATAACAGCACTTATAAATATATATTTTCACTATATTTTTAACAACAAACAAAAATGTAAAAGAGTAATCGAATCCCGTACTAAACTAAGGTCGCCATGAGAATGAGAAATAATTCATTGGGTCCTGCTCCACCTGCCAAACAACTGTTGAACTAATCAACTTGGCTTCGACCAATGGTGACGGACTACACCGATTTAAATCATTTAAAATTAAAATGAGCATTTTCGTATTTCATTATAAGTAATAGTTTACTTCAAAAAATCTCTTTAAATAAATAAAGTTTCAAGTTTTTTTTAAGTCTTGTCATTAATATTTAAGTGGAGTTAATTGGCAGTTTTGTTAATCCAAACTCAAACGGCTTTGCTTGAAAATAAAATACATACATATATATAAAAAGTTTGTCATCTATTCTAGATAAATTATTAGCTTATTTGTTTGGAATTTATATTTATTAACTGACAGAACTGTATATATGCAACTTCTAATGCAGATAGACGATGATAATTTATTTTGTGGCCAGTAAACCTAACCTAAATAGTGGCAATAAGTAAAATCATAATTGATAATAGGTCTATGAGTAAAATAATGTTTTTATTTGTTTTGTATTTATATTATGTGAGCTTCTAATTGATGATTGATGTTAATTTTCTGCCATTATAGTACTAAAGTAAAAAAATAATAATTGTGCAAGCAGTCTGCAACCATTTTTAATAGTTTAGGTTTTTCTTCTGTAGGTATAGTTATCTATTTTAAACATTTATTGCTGTTTTGATCAAGACTCATTATAAAATGGCCCGGGAGGAGGATATCATTAATGACGAAGATTTTTTGGTCTTTGTTTTACAGAGTGAGTAAAAATCAATTCGAACAGTGGACAATGACTGATTTTCTCAAAAGATTTCGATTTCAACAGTCAGATAATATATTATTAAATATCAGTGCATTGCGATATATTTGGCCACTCTGCATTAAATTCCATCTCGATTTTAATCCAAACATCATTTTTTTATGTAATAGTTGTGGTTCTGGTATTTATTCTTGGTTAAATTCTTCTATTTACTAGTAACACAAGCAGAGATTTTCTGCTGAAGTATAATTGGCCGACTTTTTCTTTTTATTTTCCATTTTGATTTGTAATTAATAACGAAAATAACATATTTCCTTAATTTTACAAAAACATTTACTTTAAAACCTCTTTGATTATTACGAATTTAAATTGTGCAAGCGCAACTATTACTAACATAAGAAATGTTTGCATGTTAACTGGGCTCCAACACGAACTTGAATTAAACTAAATTTAAACCCTGATTGAACAACCCGGCCCAAGTAACTCAAATAAAAATTACTAATTACCAAAGGGCGGCTTTCACTACAATCTTTAATCTCGAATTGTGAAAGGCAAACTTGACTTTTGCTTAAATTGAACTTAACGTCTTGCACAATCTCGATTTTAGGAAACGTCAACATTAAACCGGAGTATTTGACGGTTTAACTTGCTTAAATTTCGGTTTAGGTAGGTACTCACTGGTTATTTGGTTATTATTGGAAACTTTCCTACTAATTGCAACAAGCTGTACCTATCTCACGAAAGAGTTACAGAGATGTGTAATTGAGCTTATGTAGTGTAGAACAAAGACGTCTATAATGCTGCGCGATACGTTTGTGGCATACTTGTGGCTGTTCTATAAAATCAGATATTTTACCTATATTATGTTGTTAAATGTCAAATATTGGGTTAACTGTCACAGGGAAATTACCCAACAAAAGAGAAGGGGGAATGTCAAATAGAGGTTATTTTTGTAGAGTTCATCAGAATTTATTTTCAGAGTTTTCTCACCGTGCTTAATTAATTGTAATATTTGAGTTTAATGAGTATGATAAACAAATCTGTCTTTTTCAAGGCAATTAAATCGTTACTATATTTGCCAAGGTAAGAGTGTTCATCATCGTTCTAATGTCAAATTTTACCTGCGTCCACATGCGTCGTGCGCAACACAGGTTAAATGAGATAATAGGTCTATTTCAGCTTACGTGAAATTAGGTGCTCTAGTTTTGTTTATTTTCAACGCGAAAAAACTAACTATAACCCTACAACACAATGATTAGTGTGACCACAGACATATAGTAAATACTAGAATGCCAATAGGTACATTCCGTATCGAGTTGAAATGACCGCACATAGTGAACCAATCACCTACCACTTGCACATGCGCAGAACGTCTTTTCTTGCCACATCGTTGACATGTTCTTTTTTTCTTGGTATTTTTCAAATGAAGTTAGGAATAGAATATGTGATATTAAGGCAAGTAATTAGGAAAAATCAAGAGCCGCAGAAACGTACGTGACTATAAACAAGCAAAAAAAAAACAGTGTCGTATTCGGGTTTAATGAGTCATTGATATCTGTTTTTCTATTTGCTTTCGGAAAATCGCTTGTATTAGTGCTTCATTTTTTGTGTTTCCTTGTTGTTTTTATAAACAATGTGTATTTCTGACATTTCTGTAGTTTAGTTTCGTTAAGTTTTTACTTTAGTTAATTTTAGTAGTCTCAAATGCTTGGACAAATTCTAAACACAATGAAGTGCATGGGTTCTCTTATGTAAAAATAAAGGATACGTTCCAGGAGTTACCCATTTTATGTAAGTATATGTAGTTTAAGTAAAACGCAATTGTAGTTATTCAACACTGCTTACAAAGAAAGATATCTAAAATACCAAGATGATAACACTGCGTTGTAAATAAAAGCTTGTAAATTAATTACAAAATAACTATTGTAGTATTTTTTACTCCATCACATAAGATGAACAATTTTCCTCTCTAAAAAAAAACAAACTATTCTGTAGATTCAAATTTTTTTATGAGCTCAACATTGCCATTATCAAGAAGTCGGATCAAGTTTCTGCATATATCATTAAAAGAAAACTTGTATTATTATTGCAAATGTTGTCCTGTCCTGGTGCCACGTTTGAATATCCCCTTCAATATACTATTTATTGCGCAAACTCGGAGGTAGGTCAACCGCCCTATGAGATGTCAAATCATACTTCACTGAATGGCGTTCTAGTATTTTCTTATATTTCTGTGAGTGTGACGGACAGATAAAAGTAACTGACAGTGGCTACGCTCATTTGCTTTTAAAGTGATCCAAAAAGTATTGAGCTGAGCCATACTGGTTGTAGTGCTCAAGGATTTACTTTGTTTAGGTTAGGTTAGCTTATATAATTTTGATTTAAAATCCTGTTAAATTGTCATAAATTGATGAAGATGAACTCCTCCATACTGCTATTGCCTTATATTGCGAAATGAGGAAAACTGGTAAAAAATGAATTAAATGTGGACCACATTCTCAAGACTGACGATCAGGTGGCGCCACAGTGCGGTATCGTCTCACTTGAACTTATCCTATCACTCCACATAATCCATTTAGTTTTGCCCACTCACGTTTAGTTTTTGTAGCGACACCGCTCCATTTGGACGTATGGAGTGATCGTAAATGGCCGGCTTAAGATTGTTCTCCTTATCTCTACCAGAAATATATGCTTACGCTTCTGCAGTGTTCTTCAAGATGCTCCAGCTCAGCTTTCTGTCTAGTGTAATGCCTTGAAGTTTCACTGGAGTTGGTCGGTTAACCTTATTCCTCCAAGTACGGAGCCTACTTGCGGGTGGATATGACAAGCCCAGTCTTAAGCGGATTTACCAACAGACCGGTTTCGTTATACTACCCTCCTTCCACTTCAGTGAGCTCTAGAATTGGCCCTAGAAAGGGACCTCGTATAAAGATGGCCAAATCAACAGCATATCCTTGCGGGAAGAACCTTTTGTAATTCAGTGTTTTGAGAAGCCTATCGACTACTAAACACTGTAAGAGTGGGGAGAGTACTCCTCACCCATCCAGTGACCTCCACTGTACCTTGTGAGGCTATTACTCGTCGCTCTACCATGCCCCGGATCCACTCACACATCACTTTACGTGGTGTGTATAATATTTACACCACGGCATGCAACAATACCTTGTCACACTAATTTTAACCGTAATTAAAACTTTTAACTGCTAAAATCTCTTAAAAATTTTCTTTATTGATACTCACAGGGAAACATTCAAAAAATTAGGTTAGGTTAGGTTAAAATGGCGGTTCGGAGGGAACCCACTTAGGCCTTTTAGCCCGTTGTGATACCATGATGGACGGCGGTGCCTTCCCCCTCTACCGTGAGAACTAGTTGGATATTTTAACTGACCCGAGATCAGATAAACCATCAAAGTTCGGTTGCCCTAGTAAAGAAAGCCGTTTTCTGCCTAGGGCAGGGCAGTGGCAGAGATGTATCATTGTTTCCTCCTCTTCCTCATCATGACAGCTTCCACAGAAGTCGTGTCGTAGCTCTGCGATTCCCATGCGCCGTGCATGGGATCCACCTGCCCAGTGTCCTGTTATGGCCACGATCGCATTTCCAATGGACTCACTGGATAGTTGAAACATCATTAGTTCGAAGTAGATCCAGTTTTGCCACTTCAAGTTGGATTTTTGAACTACTTTGCTGTGCAGGAGGAGCCGGCATTTTGCAATCAGTTTTACTTGCTAAGATGAGACAAATAAAGCTGGAAGGGTGGTGTCCTCTCTTGCTGCTTGCTCATCCTCTTTACAGTTGCCTGGTATATCCCTGTGTCCGGGTACCCAGACAATATGAACTCTAAACTTAGCTGCTAGCTCATTTAGGGCGGCTCGGCATTGCACCGCTGCCCTAGAGGTCAAGTAGACTGAGTTTAGTGATTTGATAGCAGCCTGGCTGTCGCAAAGAATGGGTATCTCGCTGAACTTTTGTTCGTTTTGCTCGGTAATGGCTGCATTTCGGCTTGATACACACTACAGTAGTCAGGCAAACGAAACGACAGGCTAAGTGAGGGTCTTCTGACCTACTTTCCTCTCTAATTTAGAGATTCAAATAATTAGTCGTAAGTGGAGGGTCATGGAGTGCGTTTCTGTCGCACTTTTAGTAGTAGAAATGCTCGTTTACCTGTTTGTTTTTTATTCAAAGCTACAACCAGTATGACATGACCGTGAATGATGTCGATTATTTGGATGTCATCCAAACGGATGACGTCCATTAGATTTCATCCATTCGGAGCGATCCTGACAGGTCGGCTGCTGTCAAGCCTTATTAAGCTTATGAAGTAAGGATGACCTGTGGAATTGGCCTTAACTCAAATGGAAATAACCAATTTTGTACTAAAATAAACGACCATAAAAAATTACAATTTACGAAAATGAAATCTCAATTTAATATTATTAACTACATCTGATTTTTATTTCGTAAAAATTCTTCCAGCGTTTTCATTTCCTCTAACTTCTTTAATAACGCCGCTTCAACTTGATTTTTTACTCTCTCTGATATATTATGAATCATCATAATATTATGCTGATTTTGCTTATGTAACTCAACAAAAAATCTTAAACTATCGACTTTTAGCTTTTCTAACTCTTCTTTTTTAGTATTTAGAGTGTCTGAAAACGCCTTATTTTCTTCGGTTAAAAGTTGCAGTTCATTCATATCTTCACTTTCCTTAAAAGCTAATAGTACCTTTTCTTCTTCCAATTTCCATTCATCAACCCTCTGAAAAATACGAACTTCAAAATTATCGCAAAAAACACAGCAATTGGCTTTTTTTGTAATTCAATAATCTCTCACTCATTAATTGTATTACAAAAGGATGTTAAGTTTTTAACGGGAATTTTTCTTTTAGGTAGGATATCGGGTTGTAAGAGCCGATCCTGGCACTTTAGATAAATTATTTTGATTTTAAAGCAGTCACTGGTTATTGTACTTCGGTTTTTACGAGCTAATAACGAGCTGATAATGATATTTAAAACATATAAGTTGAGATATTTTGTTCTCCAGACGAGAATTTAGTCAGTGACAATTATACTTATACAAAGAAAACCCACGCTTCAAATTGCGATAAATACCGCACGATAAGTCTGATATCCCATGGCCTCAAAATAATCCACACCAGAATTTATAAGAAATGTTTGTTTTATAGATTATAAGAAAGCCTTTGACTGCGTCAAATACCAAAGGATCATAGAAATTCTCAGAACAACCGAAATAGATAGAGAGGAAATCCGACTAATCACAAATCTCTATTGGAAGCATGACATACATTAGGGGTTGCTCTTTGTGGTTATCCATGAATTACATCACACGAATTTCTTGATTGTTAGGGCTCTACCTGTTCCTGACTCATCTGGTCACATTTGTTTAACTTTCCCTTTTACATACATACATATAGTCACGCCTTTTTTCCGTGGGGTAGGCAGAGACCACTTCCTTCCACTTCCGCTATGGTTCTTACACACATCTCTTGCTTCCTCTACTTTCATCAGTGCTCTCATACATGCTCGTCGGTTGTTGGTACTCTTGACCTGGCCTTTCTTCAAAACAATGTTGATCTGATCGAAATATGTTCGCCGAGGTCGACCTCTGGCGACTTTTAATTATTTCTATGTAGAAAAAGTATACTTGTTTTATCTCGCAAAAATTTACTGTTTTAGACTTTATACTTAATTGTGATTGAAATAGTCGATGAATTAATTTTTTACATTGAAAAATATTGTTTATCGTATGTATTTTATCATTTCTGAATATATTTAAGGCATTTAATATTTTTGAATGAAACATTTGACGCTTGACATATCAGTATACACTTCATTTATTATTAAGCAGGCATCCACTGTAATAGGAAGCGGCGTTGGAAAACAAATAATGTGACAGAAGACTCCCTATTTTTGACTGAAATTATTTTGTGCTTTTTTTATAAGTAAAAATGCCATGACATTAATTTTCTCGTCAGTAATTTTATTTTTATGTTAAGAATTATTTTTTACTTTTTAGTTTGATTAACTCTAAAAGAATTCGTAGTTGCTCTGTGTCACATTATTGACGGACCACCCTGTACAGCAGTGTTTGTGTTGGAATAAACGAACAGTAGTAAATTGTGAAATAGTTTTTTTTTCTAATAAACGGACACCCCAGTTTCGTAATAATACATATATTTTACCTGTTTAGTATTTTTTTTAAGTTCATCTGTTTTCATAGAAAACTCTACAAATTCCAATTCTACCTTTCTCAAATTTTCTTGTGCGTTAAATAATTCTGTCTTCAAATTTTGGAGTTCTTCAGTAAAATCTTTCACATTTGATTCCAATAACTGTACTTTTTGCCTCACTTCATTCTCAATATTATTTTTCTGTTTAGATTTTTCACAAATTTCATTTTTTAGTTCATCCTTGTGCAATCCAGTTTCTGGTATGAGTAAACTTTTAAACTCAGGTTTTTTTATACAAATTTCATACAGCGCTCGATTCCACGACGCTATCTTTGATTGCAACTAAAAATTGAGGAAATATTACAATTTAGTTGTGGTAATTATTTGAAATTTTTTAAAAAAAAAACATCGAAAAATTAACAATTTCAATTTGTTTTTAAACCAATAAATTTACTGCCAATAATCTCTAAAGTATTTGAAAAACTTCTGCTAAAGCGACTGACTCCAATTTTAGAAGATAACAAACTTATTCCAGACCACCAATTCTGCTTCAGGATGAAACATGGTACAATAGGGTACTTTCGGTAGTGAAAAATAAATTATGAAATTTGATAAAAATTAAAATTTATGTAGAAATATCGTTAAATATTCTGATTTTGAGTCATAAAAGCACATTATTGTATTATATTGAAATTAAAAGTCGTAATTTTTAATCTGTATATCACGTGACCTAAAACACGAGCCGCCATGGTGTGACGTCATATAGGCAAAAACTGTCAGTTCATTGTAAACAGCTAGGTACATACAGTAGAACAAATTGACCTCTACCCTGACGGCATACCTACAAACCTCGTGAAATGAATCAATGAGTCAAAAATGGCTACTGTTTCTTTGTACCGCTGGCCTTGGGTGTCCCTATTATAGGTTCTGGCCCAATAAATGGTGTTCCAGAGCCCCGCCTAGCTAGTTTGTCCGCTTCTTCGTTATCAGAAGTATCTTTATGCCCTGACACCCACGACAAGGTGACCTTGTTATGATTAGCCAAGGTTCGTAGGTTTCCGGCACATTCCCGGACAATTTTTGAGACTATTCTCTGTGATGCCAAAACTTTGAGTGCCGCTTGACTATCTGGTCTAACGAGGATTGTTTTCTTTTTATATCCTCGTCCCAGATTTTCAACAGCACAAGCGTTTATGGCATGTATTTCAGTTTTGAAGACCAAGGTATGTCTCTCCAATGAGTTTGTTTGCTCATACCAAGCCAGTTTCTTCGCTGGTTTTTGATCCATCTGTGTACCAGGTGAGTTCACCAGGTTGATCATCATTTCCTTTGTCATAGCTGACTATAGGCTAAGCTTAACCATCAGTTAAAGTTCCAACTAAGAACGATTGCGTTTTTCCATGGAATGTTTGACTGTAGGCTAGCAAACCGTCAGCTAGCGATATATTTGTTAACGTTGGCAGTACTGACAGTCTGTTCTGTGGTACTGATGTTTCAGGAAGCACTTCTGATTTGTCGTTCCCCTTTGCATTTGATACTCCTAATCCTAACCTCATCAGAATCAGCTAAATTTAAAATTGTGGCCCAGAAGAAATGTGAACTTAAAAAAAAGAAATTGCTATTGAGAGGAAACAAAAAAATCAAATAGAACATGAAATAAGAGTGACGCTGCTAAAACTTCAAGAAGAGGAACAAACAATAAAAAATTAATTATTTTAATATAATCTAAACAAAAGACTGCAGACTGTTTTCAACGTTCCACGTAGGTCCACTAGACAAATAAAACTATTTGTTACACCATATCACTTGATATAAGTAGTATAATATAAGCTTGCTTTGTTATATTATATTTATTATATTTTCTCCGCTTGTTATATCTCGCCAAATTAAAAATCAAATCACAAGTGTGGTTATAATAATAAAACCATCAATCAGTGGAGCCAGGAGTGCATGGCACATGCCTACGCTAGGATAGCTGGCAGTTAAGCATCTAACTGACACTTCTGGGTGGTGGTTACTTTAACGGACAGAATTGCTGTCGGTTAACGCTAACTGGAGGTGAAGAAATGACAAAAACGACTCACATTAGCAATAACTTAATGCAGAATGATAAGTTATGGAATACGTCAAGAAGCAACTGTCAAAATTGTCACAGCAGTGTTGCCAAGTTCAAATAATACAGAAATTCCCCATGTTCACATTAATTCGCACAATACTGTATGTAGAAAAATGAAAATAAATTTATAAAAAATTTGTCTTGTATCTTTGTTAGGTCGGAAACTTTTCAGACCACCCTTGTAAGTAGTCCATTACCTTAGTTGTTACAAAAACATCTCTTAGGAAATATAAATATAAAAAGTAATTTTATTAAATTACCATTTCCCTTTGTTTGTCGATATTTTCATCAAACTCATTTTTGACATCCTGGGAATGTTTCATTTTGTCTTTATACATTTTAATTTCATCCTTTAACGTTTTTATATTCTTTAACATTTTCTTTTTTTCATTGTATGTACACGACTGATTTTTTAAAATACCTTCAAGTTTGGCTGTAATTGCCACCAGGTTATTTTCTTTTTGAGCAAGTTCTTTTAATGACAAAGTATAACAGTTCAAGTCTGCTTTAATTGCATCATCTTTCTCCGCATCGGTTTTTTTAAGATTGTTTGTAGTTTTAATTAGTTTGCTATAATTGATTTCCAGTGACTAAAAATATCGAAAATTAATCTGTTGAATTTCAAAAATAATAACCAACGCTAACCTGAATTATATTAGATAATTCATTAATATCACTTAACAGAGCATCTCTTTGCTCACGTTTTTTTTCACATTCTGCCTTTATTTCCTCATACGCATCCACCGATACTCCACATTTTTCGGCAAATTTGGATGAAAATTCATGATCTATTTCTCTTATTCTTTCTGGTGATTCAATCCCTTGAATGTTATAATGACAATACCTTTCTATTATGTAGTCAGTGCAGATCTAAAACAGAAAATAAAAATTACCTATATTTATAACTCAAACAGTCTAGATTGGCGGGTGAGATGCACGAACGAAAAAGAATGCAAACTACTGTTTGAAAAGGATAGAAACGGTCTCCTCCTCCTCATCCCACTGAAATGAGAATGCAGTGCCGCCAGAAAGTATACTCGTTTCTAGATATTCCGGGTGTACATTTCTTTTGTCTCGTGCATGTAAAAATTGAAAATTACGAAAGTTTTATGACTGGACTGTGATAAGTGTTATTCCATTTTTATTTTACTACATTTTACCAAGGATTTATTAAAATTATGGTATTAAAAGAATGTTTATTTAGATGTCATCAAAGAGTAATTTTGTACTAAAAAGAAACAGGTATTAGGATATTTTTGTTAATATCTACTTTGCTTTGAAATGATTCTCTTCATCTCTATTATTTTATTGCAGCATTATAGTTGTAAATACCTGGTAGGTGCATTAAAAGATATGAGAGTTTCATGGCAAAATTTTCTTCACTCACTGGTTGCCCGTAAAATAATAAAAAAATGTCTTCTTCACTTAAATGTTTGTTACTCAATAAAAAAATACGTGACGAAACAAAGCAGACCTTTTATGCGTAAAAGAATCTTTCAAACATATAAAATGAAAAAAATAAATACAGAAAAATAAAATACGTAAGATCTGAACAATAGAATTAGAACTGAAAATCTAGTCAAGTTCTCCATTATGGAATTAAAAGGAGCTTCATAATCGTCAAAACTCGAATCCAAAGCAATTTTTTCTATAGTCTGAACATTGAATGTACTTGATTCCTCTTCGCCTTCTAATAAAAAATACGATGACGAAAATCTTCGTCATCTGTTTCCTCATTAGTGCCATCTCCGCGGCGGAGGTTGGCAATTTCGTCTTCTTCCTATGCTTCTTCTGCCTTCTATTTTTCCTTGCATTATCAGTTGTAAGAGGCTGTACCTTTCGCCGCGCATTATGTGTCCCAAATACTGTAGCTTTCTCTCCTTAATTGTACATTCAACTTCTTTTTGTTTACCGATTCTTCTTAGCACTTCGATGTTAGTAATTCGATCTACCCTCGAAATTCTTAAGATTTTTCTATATATCCACATTTCGAAAGAGTTAAGCCGTCTCATTGCAACGGCATTTAGGGTCCATGATTCTGCACCATAGTAGAGCACACTTAGTACATAACATTTTGCCAATCGCAATCTCAGGCCTAACGTCAAATCTCTGCTACATAGTACTTTTTTCATTTTTATAAGGTTGGTATGAGCCTTTTCAATTCTGGTTTTTATTTCTGCGGTATAGTCATTGTTTTCAGTAATAAGCGTTCCTAAGTAATTGTATCTTATTACTTTTTCAATCTGTTGACCTCCAACCATTAAGATATCATTTGTGTTGTTGTTCTTACATATTTTCATATATTTGGTTTTTTTATATTGAGGGAGAGTCTGATCTCACTTACTATTTTGTTTATAACTCTTTCTAAATTCTCCAAACTTTTGGCTATTATTACTGTGTCGTCGGCATATCTGATGTTGTTAATCAGAACTCCATTCACCTTTATACCGTCGGTCTCATTTTCCAAGGCTTCTAATATAATTTGCTCCGAATACGCATTAAATAATAATGGCGATAATATGCAGCCTTGTCTGACTCCTCTCTTTATTTCCATTTCTTCAGATTTTTCCAGTCCAATTTTTACTGTGGCTCGTTGATAAAACAGATTTGAAATTAATCTTACATCCTTTCTATCCAGGTTTTTGTTTTCAAGAAGGTCACGAAGAAGTTGGTCACGCTTTACCTTATCGAAGGCTTTATTATAGTCTATAAAGCAGATATAAAGGTCGTGATTAACGTCCAAGTATCTTACAACCATGTAAGACGGATCGACAAAAATAGTCCTAGAAAACAACCCGCCCGGCTCAAGATCTTCCGGGAGGCCACCTAAAAGATGGAGAGATAGTTGGCAATCTACCTCTCAGGAAAAGATGCAGAGGCAGCTTCAGAATTAACAGATCGACAGATCTCCAAGAAGTTGAAGAAGCATCTTTGAGTTAATACGTTGAAAGAAAATAATGCCACTCTTGTACCCACTTACTAACTTACTTAACGTGGCCAAACAACACTTTAAGCGTTTTAGCCTCATCGACCACCGCCCTCTATCTAGCCTATCTCTTGCTACTTTTTCCCAATTACGTAGTTCCATCATATTGGCGTCTCTCTACATTATCTTTCCACCTTTGTCTAGGTCGTCCTGGTGGCCTTCTTGCATTTGCTCTGTCTCTATAAACAACCCCAATATTCCTATTCTCCGCTCTGACTACGTGATCTGCCCATGCGAGCCTTCTATCCATATTCTCTGCTCTGCCTTCTGGATCTAATTGTGCTAGTGATCCATAGCTTTTTAGTCATTTCCCTTATTTCACCACATGTGCGTTTCCTACACTGGGTTGTTACTGGATCTTGTACAGTTTCATATATCTTTCTTAAAACTTTATTCTCGAAGAAGAGTAACCTTTCTTGATCTCTAAGAGTCATGGTCCACGCCTCGCATCCATACAGGAGCACATGGATCACTATTGTATTGTATATCTTCAGTTTCACTTTTCTTGGTAGATCGCATGACTGAAGCAAATTGCTCAGGGCAGCTACGACTGTTTCCGCTATGTATATGACACTGTATTTTCTTTCTAATATCATTTGTTTCGTTATCTGAGAGCCCAGGTACTTGACATTCTTCACTCTTTCAGAACAACCATTATCTGTTGTTAGATTTATGTCTCTGTGTGTTTTTCTTCGATCTAATTTCATGTATTTAGTTTTCTCTTTACTTACCCTGAGCTCTTTACTCTCTCTTCTATTGGCGTATAGTCTCTTAAGCCATTCCTTTGTGTCGCACATGATCCCCAAATCGTATCCCTTGTACCCACACCATTCCGAAAACCAAATTGTGTATTAATTATATCCAGTTCTAGCTTGTGATGTATTCTGGTGTATGATGTGGTGATGTGTATTAATTATATCCAGTTCTAGCTTGTGATGTATTCTGGTACTTTTTAGGAGAATTATTAACGTATTTAATATGAAGATAAAATTATCCACTACTGCATCAAGTGGTTCCTTTTCCATGTAATTGGTTATTGCATTTGAAAGTCGTATTTTTTTCACCTACGTCAATGAGCAAATTAGGTATTATATAATTGTTGTTTAAAGATTAATTATATTGTATTATAACGCCTACGCTAAATTTGCGATCCTAACGCCGAGAGAGACTAACATCTAACTTTGCTACTGGCATCCAAGCCCGAACCGCCAACTTAAAGTAGTTAAGTTATACATTTATATTTTTTGAAACTGTGACAAGAACAACTTAAAAACCACAATTATTATAGAAAAAATATTTACCAACTAATTTTTATTCGACTGACTAACCTTCGATAAGTCCCACTTGTATTTGAACTCTTCAGACATTGCCAAATGGTCGGGTGTAGCATTTTTATTTATTAGATTGACCTTGTCAATTAGCCAACTAAACATCCCTATCACTTGAGGCCAACAATGCATTGTATTCACTTAAAAATTCAAACATAAATGAAAAAATAACACAACATACATTTTTTTTTTATTTCAATTAACATCAAATGTACGTTTTTATATTTTCTATTACAATTAGGCTGCAACAAACAATACGATTATTGTACTTTTTAAGACAAATTACAAATTACCTGTTTTTAAGAAGGATACTGTTACAGTACCAGGGTAGCATAAGGATTTCAGTTTGCTTGGAATTTCTTCTTTATAATTTTCCATTGTAATTTTAACATTTGCAAATAACTGTTTCAACAATATAGATGTAGTGTAAATAAAAACATTTGTAGATAATGGTTTAATGTTATTGGGATTAACCACAGTAGGATCAAAAAGATCAGAGTTGGATAAAAAATCTTGTACCTAAAAAGGATGTTTATTACATCTTTTTATTCTCAAAAATAATAATTAAAATGTATAAAAATATACTTTTGCATATTGCTGAGTGACCCAGTTCTTATTGGTGCTTAATTTTTGAATTGTTTTGCGTTCTTTTAACTGTGATCCTGGAGATACCTAAAATAATTACATTTTCATTACATTTTTGCAAGTTTAGCTAAATTAAATCTTTAAAAAACTCTGGACATTTAATTAATGCATAAAATTCTAAATCTTTTACGTCAAACTTTACTTACTCTTGAACTATAACTACTGCCTACAGATCCTGGTGTGAAGAACCTTGGTACGCTTAATTTTGATGTACTAGGTGTACACTTAATACCTAATTGAGATTTTCTATCTAAAGACGAATTTCTTTTAGGATTTACTGAGCTTGCACTTTCTGTGTGGGCCACTCTAGGAAAATAAATAATTATATTGTACTTTAAACAAGGAGCATTTTAACAAGGTTTTATAAGTCTATTACAAAAATACACACATCAAAAGTCTTGGAGCCCCTATATATCTAATGATTCGAGGAGGAGGAGATTATCTTTATTGGTTACCCAAATGGCTAACGACCGAGGTCTTTCTGCCACAGATTTTTACAATTTTTTGTATAACAATTTTTTTTTTTTATATAAAAACAATAACTAAAAAGCAAAAAAAAAAATGATAATAAATAGATAACAATTATATAAGTATATATGTAAGATGTAATCGGAACACTTAATAGAGTCTGATTTGGAGACCTACATTGTACAAATTTACAGTGTTTGCTTTAATACTCATTATTTTTGTCCACAGGGGCTTTTCTGGAATTTTCCTTTTTGGTGGTATACTTGGATTCCGGGCTATGACCATATCTTGAAGCATTTCAATGTTTAGGTTTTTTGCGAACTTCTTGCTTAACTCATCCATTCTTTCCAAGATAGGTGTGATGTTGACAGTATTATATAGCCTTTTTTTAAGTATTCCAGTTTATCCTTTCACAAAAAACAGATTCGGGAAACAATAAACTTTTATAAATATATTTTGTTTTTTTAACAAATATTTCTTTAACAATACTAAGTGGGGATCCAAGACTTTTGAAGTGGTGTGTATAATTTGAGTAGTCACAATGACAATTAACAATTAAATAATCATTAATACTCGAACATAATTTGAATTTAGGAGTTACTATACTCCATCATACATTGGAATATTAATAAATTAGTTTAATATTATTTACCTAGATAATGAGAGTGGCCGATTTTTCAATTTAGTTTGACTACCACTAGCAGCGCTACCATGTAATTTAACGGGTATACAAGATGAACTTCTGGATTTTCTTAACATTTTTTGGTGTTTTGGTGTTGCAGATAATCAATTAACAATGGACAAATCTCCAAATCCCTACACAAAATAATTGTGGTACTAATAAAATTCACCTTGTTAAAAGGTTAAAAATTAATAAAAAAACGAAACTTTTTCAAACAGTAAAAAGTTATCTGAAATAAAATTATTCTTTAGTGGCTGTGTTGAAAAATACTAACAAAATTAAACATTTTAAATGTAACCTGTGCAATAAAAAACTTGGTAAATCTGGTTACAAAATATACAATGCAATGGAAAATGCCAGTGATGGGTTCGCCAGACCTGTACCAGCTTAACCAAAACACTTTTGGAGAGCTATAGGAATTCCAAGTCTAATATTACTTGGGTATGTACAACATATACGGAAGAGGCGAAATTATCGTCTTCCTCAGTGAGTGAAGAAAATGCTAGCGATCATCCTAAAGTTGTCATAAAAAGAATGGAACGGCTAAAAACCAAGCATGTTGATAACAAACAAGTATCTGTAGCATTCAATAGTAGCAAAGAAAACAATACAGTCAATAATCAAGGAAAATAAACAGTTGAAAAAGGAACAAGACTAACTCAAACATCAAATCAAGCAATTGCAAGATAACCTAGGAAAACTTAAAATCACTCAGTCTCTAGACTTCTATCGAGAAAAAAATGTATTAGTCATGGGAATAAGAGCAGAGGACAATGAAATTGGAGAGCTTAAAAAAGTGTTCAGAGGGTTATTGGAAGTGGAAGTTGATTAAAAAGACTTTCAAACCCGAAGAATACCCAGTAAAAACCCAAACAAACCTGTTCTTGTACCTGTTCAATACTAAAGAAAAAAAAAACGAAATTTTTCAAAAAAGGAAGGAAAAAGGTGCACTGGACTCAATTACTCTGGGACTCAATGGAAGTCAACACAATTTTTATTTGAATGAAGATCTACCGCAAGAAACCAGACATATATTTAATAAAGCCAGAGAGCTAAAAACCCACGGCTTCAAATTTGTTTGGTGCAAAGAAAATCAAGTCTCTTGTCACGATAAGGATAAAACATTAAAGATTATCAACATTTTATTTAGAGATCAAGTAGACCAAATCCTTATGCATTAAATTAACGAGTAAAAGATTTATTATTTTCTATGGATACAGTGCTTCAAAGATATAAATCAATTGATGAATAAAATGCAGGCCCCAAAAACTTACTAACTTCACTGTTCTATACCTCAATGCTAGATCTCTGAAAAATAAAGTTGAAGAAATTGAAATTCTCTTGGCACTTGTGAGGAAAGATATATCTATGATCATTGTAACGGAAACATGAATCTCTGAAGAACTAAAATTCTACAACTTTCTAGGATTCAACTCTATCTATGCAAGTAAACAACAGCGAGATGGTGGCTGCGCCATTTTTATAGGAGATAGTATCAAATTCAACCCTATTAAAACTTTGGAGAAAGATGGTATATCCTACTTGCTAGTACACACTGAAAGGCATAATAAATACTTTGCTGCTATATACAATACAAGTGTGTATACAAGAGATATGGTTCAGAAAGTTATTGAGCTCTTGAATAAGGAATTATATGATCTAAGATCAAAAGAGGTTTTTATCATTGGAGACTTAAATATAAATCTTCTAATTGAAAATTATAAAACTGTTATAGAGAAATTTTTAAAAGTAATGGTTGTAAATGTACCTACCTTTATCTGTATAATTAATATTGTTAGTTACATAGGTAAATTGTAAATGTATCTAGGTATCTTATAGAATTTTAGACACAAACAGGTTTAAAATTATTACCAAAAAATTGTTCAGATAATTTTCTTGTCACAATATGAGTGTTTCAACCTATTCAACAAATTCAACCACTTTTATGTATATATTCTCTTTCTTCTTGTTATACTTGTAAACGTATCTTTATCTGTATTATTATTATTCTTAAAATAACATACTTTCCTACATTATTTTTTTTTATGATAATGGATGTAAACCCTAAATATGTGCCTTATATCTAGAGGATGAATCCGTATAGAATGTAAATTCTTTTGATTCAATAAAGTGCTTTTTCTAAATCAATTTTTTTAAGATGTATTTAAACACAACTTTTTAAACATTAACTTGACAACTGTTACAATAACGGTAATATTTTTGGCCTTCGACTGAACATTATTACATCCACCCCTTTTATTATGTGTCAAGAGGTATACAATGAAAACAAGAAAATTATAACTTTTTTAAAACATGCCTTAATTATACTTATTGAGTCCATTAAATTATAAATGTATTCAATAATCCGCATAGCAAAATATGTCAAATTAGAGGCTATCCGGAGGTTAAGTAGACACAATCAGATAATAATTTTGTTTATAAATTAGCCTAACTTAAACCGTTAATTTTTTATTACTCTGTATAACCCAGAGTAATACATCAATCAACACTTAAACTTCCATTTAAAGAAGATAAGAAATAATGATAGATGTAAACAAAGGTGCTAAAGGATAAAGAAATTGTAAAGGTCATCAAGTTAAGTTTATAAAATAATTTATCTGACAAACTCGTGTGATTTATCATTAAAAACACTGACATTTGAACCAAACTTCTTTTAAATTATTGTATTTTAATACAATGTTTAATATAATTTTTTTTAGCTTAAAATAAATGCTCCTGCATTTAATTTAAACTGTGTTGTCAGATTTAAGTTCATTCCATTTCACGTTAAAAATTACGGAATTTTTTTTCGATTTATATTTGTGCTTAAATAATGTTTAAAAAGCTCTTTTTAAGAAAATGTAGTCATAACAGTCTTGCGATACCTAACTGGTCTGGAGTGATTTGAGAGTCCTACAGAGACCCTACAGGAATAGTAGTAAACTTACTACCAAAGTTGTTTTACCTTTCGGCTTCGGCATAGCATTCAGAGACCCTAAATTTATGGAATTGAGATTAAATTGAGATAAACCAGATAATATTGACGAAAGGGTGTTTATTACAAATTGTTGCAATAAAAAGATTTAGTTATCTTACACAAAAGTAATTTTAAAACGTCCAAAATGATATTACTACTACTGAGTTTTCTGGTTAATTTTAAACAGAAACTGTTTTCGAGCAATAATAAACAGCAACAAAAGAACCGTTTTTGGTAAATTATCACTCTCAAAAAAGTAAAAATCTTTATATTTGGTAGATAAAAAAAATTAATATCTCCTAATGAAAGAAACTAATTTTCATTTGGCAACATTGTAAAATGTTGTTTACTTTTGCGCCAATATTCAATGTGATAACAAGCCGGCGTTCTAGCATAGCAAGAAAATACCGATCTGCTCATGCTGGCTGGCTGGTTACCCAATTGTCTTCATTACTTTGACAACGTTCGGTTAGAGTGGTGCGTAATGGAATCTACAGAAGTGTTAAACGAAGTGCAATTTTTCGAGGGAGTCGAAAAACTTCTTGAAATTTGGTTTACTACCAGTGATGACAATCACAAAACTGCCGATTTAAGAAGAATACCAAGGTAATGTATCTATTTCAATTCTAATTAGAATTCATTAGAATTATCAATGTGTATAACCGGTGTTCTGCATTGATTTTTACTTCAAGTTTGAACTTGCCGTTGATAATAAACTGACAAACAGCTGACTTTTATGTAAGATTGTTTCTTTTAAAACGGAATGATATAATATACATACAATGATAGTACGTTGGTGCTTCAGCCCGAAGATTCTGCTCATTTTGTCTCTTTTATTCGAAGTATTTTCTAAATAATAAAACAATAGTAAATCAAAAATACAATTCGTTTAATCTCTTTATAGTAGTTTGGTACAGTGGTGCAATTAAATATGAACGGGAAACCATTAAATTGATATAAGCTAGGGCTAAATTACCTACTAAAAAACAAGATAAATGATTAAAGCATCATCTTAATCATTTATTAGATACCTACCACATACATGACGTGATTTATATATTAATATGTTTGCAGAAAATAAAGATTATTTTAAATTTAATTATAAATATTTTTGTATTATTGTAATTATTTTAATTCATTAATAAATTTTTCAATATAATAGTTTCAATATTTCTTTTAAAAATGTTCACCGAAAAATCTTGAAATCTTTAATTCCAACACAAATGATTTTAATTAAAAATACTACTATATAAAAAACGAAAATATTTAATGAATTAATTTTAATCAATAATCGCCAAAATTCGATTTGCATGAAAACATTCTTTTTGTTTTTATATTTTTTGGACGTTTTTGGACGGAATATAATCGCGATATTGTGACAAAATTCGAGTTCGTTTTATTGTTTTTGGAAAGTCAGTGTCAGATTTTTGAAATGACAAAATTTAAAAAAAAATTAACCCAAGTAGGTAGGTAAAACAGATATCTACAAAAAAGACATGTGATCGGAAATTTATCGTAAATATGGTGTTACAAAGGATAGCAAGTGATAATTGTTGCACCAAAAGTTGGCATTTTATAAAATTAATGATCAATATTTTTAGGATATATAACTAAAAGATTAATATACGATGTGCCTACATCGATTGCAGTTTATGACGTTCCATTCTATTAATAATAAATGTCTGAACTCATAACGAAATATTTTACACAATAGGTCTGGAATCTTCAAGGTCACATCTTTTTTTTGCTATTATGTTTCCATAGGCGTCCAAATTTCGTTGGGATTGTGTCATGAAATTCATAAATTTGTATTCAATAACGTCACACCTAGCCTAATATAGAACATTTTTTTTAATTTTATGTAAATCCATTTTTTTAGAGCCAAATTGGAAACGCTAATGAAAATTGTCAGATGTGAAATAATCAGTTTTGTGAAAAACGACCAGATTGACGCTTACCTGCTAAGGTGAGATTTATTTTTTAACATTTATTTACACTAATTACTTTCGTGTTGCAAAAACATTGTTGTGTAGCTTTATTTTGGTAAAATTTTATTTTTAGGATTGTCAGTTGTCATAATTAACAAAAACGTAATTTTTTATGGATCATCCTTTAATATGAATATTATAAGTACACCAAAAATGATTTATACAAAATTAATATCGTTATAAGTTAATAGAATTTAAATGTAAATTCTATCAGAGCTACAGTTAGGTATATATATATATATATATATATATATATATATATATATATATATATATATATATATATATATATATATATATATATATATATATATATATATATTATAGCTGGGAAATTTTTTTATTTTGAAAATATTATGATTTTGGTGACTTTCCGACATAATTTACATTAAAAGTAACAAAATATTTCAATTATGTATTACCATAAATTGTTTAGTTTTTAAATAAAGTGAAGAACTAACAACAGCGGTTAATGGCGGGCGTGAGCAATTTCGTCTTAAGAAAATACGCGCAAACTTCTTTGTTTTTTTTTCATTTATTATCCGGCAACCGTCGTGTTTTTTTGACGTTTCATCCTACTCCGACTGATTTAACCGGAAGTGGTCCCTAACAACAATAATTCATCTCTACTTCACGAACAAATCGATAACAGGAGGTTAGGTTAGGTAAATAAACTATTGCTGCAGCAGTTTCAGGCAGATTGAGGACCGTTGGCAAACTGCTTTGAATGCGCACGTGCAGGTGTGTTTGCAAATGGTGTGTGTAAAGTAGACTTGAATTATTATTGTTAGGGGAAAAACGAGGCGAAACATGACTCGCAAGTTTCCCATTGATAATTATCGTCGCAGGGTATTGGTTGCTACAAGGATATCGAAAAATGTATTTTATAGTGTCCACGATGAGGCTGAAAGAGTAGGGACAGATAAGCAACCTTGTATTTCATCTCCGAAAACATCTAACGGAAGGCGCTGCTTCAGAAGTTTCATTTCAGAAGGACAGCGACAAATAATTAAAGAAATCGTTAATGATTTTCATGTACAGAGTGGACCAAAAGTCTGGAAACGGGCAATTATCTTGTAAATTGCTAATCCGAATTGTACAAAATTTGGGATTAACCCATTTTAAAATACGGAGATTCCAGATTTGACATTTGCAATGTCGTCAGATTTGCTGTTTCTCTGATATTATTGGTCACTTTGGTTTTTTAAATACATCACCTTGTATATTCAGTCATTATTGGAATCTCCTCTTCGATACGAGTTTAGCTACATGTGGCTGAGAGTCCGAAAGCTCAAGGTCTACTGTGAGACTTCACTGACTGTTTCAAGACTACTCACTAAAAACTCCACCCTTATTTAGGTCCGTCTGGCTATTGCCTCCGGTGACACTTAGGCCTGTTGGCCCATTGTATCTTTCCTATGTGTTTTGTATCATTGTACAATGGAGACTCGACCAGCAGACCGCCCGGCAATGACCCGAAAACAGAAAACACACACTGCTCCGCCGCGAAGCACTGGTCCGAAAAAGACAGGCAATTCTCGGGACCTAGAACCACGCTGCACCCAATCTAGTACCTTCGTACCTTGTACAAGTTCTGTACTGGGTGGGAACAATGTAGTCACCCAAGAACCGCCCATTCTCCCCAGCGCCCAACAGCAGCACAGCAAGCGCTCCATTGCCCCCGGATCCCCGCCGCACAACCCGCAGGCCAGGTTTCCATTATATAGTCTAAGCTGATTCCTGTTCATCGGTAACAGTTCTGCCGTCGTTTTATGGCACGGTCCTTTTATGTATTATTTCCCGTATTTTTTTTCCTGGTATACTTTTCCAGTAGTTTTGTGTTTTTCCGAATCTCTTCTTGCAAGTTCGTCTACTTCCTCATTACCTGCAACTTCCTGGCGTCCTGGAATCCGTATCAGTTTGACGTGATTACGGTCTACCGGCGTTATCAGTTCTTCTTTACAGTCAACGAGTATGGGGGAAGGGGTGGTACGGCCCTGAGGTGTTCACTGCACAGGACTAAGGCTGTCTACTACAGGATTTCGCCCGATTTCCTGTAGGCTCCGTTAGCGACGGTGCTCACCTACGACAGGCAGACCATACCTGGGATCTATTCTATTTTCTCCGTATCCCCAGGGGATAATAATATCAAAGAAACGGCAAATCTGACAACATTGCAAATGTCAAATCTGGAATCTCCGTATCTCAAAATAGGCTTATCCCAAATTTTTTACAATTCGGACTAGCAATTTACGAGATAATTGCCCGTTTCCGGACTTTTGGTCCACTCTGTATAACAGAAGTAAAAGCCGACTATAAAAGCAGTTTTACAAGAAGTTCGCGATGCACAAATAGGTTTCGAAGGTGGGGAGCCAACTTTAAAAAAGATACTATTTAATTTAGATTTTCGGTGGCAAAAAACACCCGATAATGTATTAATGGAAAGTTATGATGTAAGATTAAAGCGTGGACAGTGACGATAAAAAGAGTTGATAATTAAGAAAATCCTGTCACTGGCGAAAAGAGCAATCCCCAATGATCTCGAAACTATCGATTTATATATTTTTTTATTTACTTTGAATTTTAATACATTATTTGCTACATAAATATTTGGTAACCGTTAAAAAATATTGACGATACGCCACTGGTATGCAATTCTGTTTTAATGGGCACTGCACATCTGTTGACTGGGGAAATATAGTGGGGGCCGTTGCCCTTTCTTTAAAAATTCAAGCCTAACTGCCAGAAAATGTACTAAAATTAGTTAATATAGTGGGGCTTTAGCAGATTAGTCCGAAATAAAAATTCCAGTAAGAAAAACCAACATGATGAAAATGACATAATATGTAAAAAATGTAGCTTGTAAAATTAATCGAATAAACTTGTTAACTGTTGCAAATACAAACTTTAATAAATCATAATATGTGATGTTAAATTTTTTTAAAGCTGATTGCGGTCCTGCCTCATTTAAATTTTCTAGATCAATACTGGAAGTGCGTAGATGTAGATTACGAGTTGTGAGTTGAAGTTTAAACTCTAAAAATTAATAAATAATATTAAATATTCAGGGTGTCGGTAATTAAGTGCGAGAAACTTCAGGGGGTGATTCTACACGAAAAAATACGACAGTTTGCTATATAAACGTATGTCCGCAAATGCTTCGTTCTAAGTGATAAACGGGGTGTTTTTTTTTGAATAATTTTTGTTTTGTTTGTATTAATGTCAAGTCCGTACTTGTGGCTACTCATCGTCACCCTATATACCAAAAACTGCAAACTTTCCGGGGTATCAGCGAACAGGACAGAGTCATCTGCATATCGGATGTTATTTAACCTTTCTCCATTTAATAGAACTCCCACGTCAGCATCTTCCAGTGCCTCCCCAAATATTTGCTCGGCATACAAGTTAAAGATAAATGGGGACAGTATGCATCCCTGTCTTACACCTCGTAGGATCCTGATCTAATCTGTATTTTTTTGCCCTAACCTCACCGAAGCAGACTGATTCCAATATAGGTTTGTAATTATTCTTTAATCTTTATCATCCATTCCTACATTTTTCGAGACGTCTATCATTTTCTGATGTTGTACTCTATCGAACGCTTTTTGATAGTCGATAAAACAAGCGTATATGTCAACATTTGTATCTCTACATCTCTGAAAGAGCACCTGAATGCTAAACAGGGCTTCACGTGTACCCAGTGCATTTCCAAACCCGAACTAAGTTGGTGTTATATGTTCCTCTCACAGTCTATAAATTCTTCTATGTATTATTTTTAGAAACAGTTCCAGCATGTGGCTCATTAGGCTTATTGTTCTGTAATCTCCACATGATTTAGTTCCTGATTTCTTGGGCAATGTAATAAACTCTGCTTTAAGCCATTGAGAGGGAATATCACCAGTCATAGATTCGATTAAAAATCCATTTTACGTTGTCCCAATCGAGTAGCTTTAGGAATTCTGCCTCTATGTTATCTGGTCCTGGTGCTTTGCCATCTTTTATTGCTTTCATGGCCGCTCTTACCTCTTCTTCAATGATGCTCGGACTCGTTTGGCAATCGATTTGCGGTGCCTCTGGACGGTCATCGTGAAACAGCTGCTAAACGTAGCCACTCCAAGTATCTTTAACTTCGGAAGGATAGGTCTGAACCAACAAACGGACTGTCGGTTTTGCTGCGTGGAAGACGAAACTGCTGAACATATACTACGTTCATGCCTCGGCCTGGGAAGAATAAGGTTCAATATATTTGTTTTAACCAACCTAGAAATTACCTATTTCAAAAAAATCTCACCTTATACAACCATGAACTTCGTGAGAAGGGCTGGATTGTGCGGTGAACTGTAACCTCTAGGGGTGAGCCACAATAGACCTACTAAGGGTCGCGGTGGAGGGGCGATCACGCCCCACTAACCTAACCTAACCTATCTATAACTCCTTATCAACAATGATGACTCCATCCTGATCTACTAGTCCATTTACTGTATTTGTTTTATATTTTCCAGTCATTTCTTTTACTTTTCTATGAACGTTAAAACTGTCAAATTTCTCTTGAAGTGCTTCCTTAATTCATTTTCCTTGGCTTCTCTAATTTTTGTCCGAGTTGTTTTCTGGATGTTCTTATACTTTCACGATTATTCTGAGCGAGTCGTCTTTCTTCCATTAGTTTAAGGATTTCTTCCGTCATCGACAATTTCTTTTTAGTTCTATCATATCTCAATAGATTGTATATAGATTAATAATGTTTCGCTGTCCCATATTAGTAAGATTAACTTATGCATATTTTGATAGGGTACTGGACCTCCCATTTTCAGGCATTCAGAGCGGATAGTATCCGGCTCGATCGCTGGATTTAAATCCTCTAGATTTTTGCATTTAAAGTTTTCTTAAGTCATTAGTTTATTCCACTCCCGTCGAAAATGTTGAAGACCTGAGGAATCGAATTATAGCCGTCTGTGAGAAACACACCAGGAATATTTGCGCGAATACAACAATCAATGAGGCGAAGAGTTGAATCTTGTGTTACGTCTGAGGGAGGTCATTTTAAACATTTGTTGTAGCTTTGCGCCTATTTAAAATTTTATTAGTGTTTTATTCCGTTATTGTTCTGGTTTAATGTTATTATATTAGATAGTTCTTGATAATGTATTAAAGAAATGAAATGTTTTATTTTTTTGCATAAAAAAGGCGCCCTATACGAAAAAAAGGCAAGACAGATTTTTTGTCACAAATTTATCGAGAAATTTAAACATGATTTTTAATGAAAATAATCGCAAAAAGGATAGACCTATCGTATGGGTTGCGGACGGCCTGCACTGCGACTATTAGAAGGGGGAGGGATTATAGAAAGGAGATGATTGTGGAGACGCTTTTTAAAAAGTTGCAGGTCATAGTTCTCTGGAAGAACTGTTTTTAAAAGCTTGTTCCATTCTATAGCAGCCCTTTAAAAGAAGGATTCTTGATGAAGATTGGTCTTTGTAGTGTCAATCTTGAGAGTAAATGGGTGAGACTGATCAGCGTGCCGAGTTCTTCTTTCTAGCATTACACAGAAAACCTACCCTTTGGCTTGCTGACTTTGCGAAGTTAACAACATGATCATGCCAAAATATATTATTGGACACCGTGACTTCCAAAATCGAGATGGAGAGACTTGATTCAAGGGTATTTCCGGACATTGTAACGGAATGATTTGAGGAATTCACTTTCTTGGAAAACGTGACACTTTGTTTTTTCTGGGCGTTGAACTTAACAAGATTGTTGGTTTCCCACTCGACGATTGCTTCAAGATCTCTGTTGATGGAATCAACCTTTTCCTGCCTGAGTCTATTTGTATCATTCACCGAAAGTGATCGATAGGATGTGAAAGTTGAGACAAGTGTGCTATCGTCTGCGAAACTGTAAATGGGGTTCGTGGTGGTTTTCAAGAGGTCGTTGATGTGTAAAAGAAATAAGGTGGGGGGCAGGATGGAACCCTGAGAGACCCCGGCATTGGTTTTAAACGCATCAGAAGAAATACCGTCAACTGCCACATGTAATGAGCGATCTCGCATGAAGCTTAAGAGCCATTGGCGCAGTTTGGTTGGGAGACCGTAGGCAGATAATTTACTTAACAATGCCTGGTGCCAAACGCGGTGAAATATCCCATCGTACCATTTTTTTCTTTAAAAAATTTGGGAACATTACCCGTAAGCGCGCCAATGATAAACATAAAATTCTTAATTGCATGTCAAAAAATGCGCAATAACTACCTCTTAAAACCCACCAAATATCATTTGCATATCTCGACCGGTTTCAGAGCAATAAATAAATAGTCAGTTTTTAAGAAAAACTTTAACACCCCGTATCTCTGAAACGAAGTATTTGCAGACGTACGTTTATATAGCAAACTGTCATTATGTTTGTCGCACTTATTTACTAACACGCTGTATGTCTTTATTTAATTAATATTCAATTAATAATGTAATAATTTTTGATTTTTATAATTCTTTACGATTTTTTCTATATTTCGTACACGTCATCTGTTTTTAAGGACGCCATTTTCCGAAATATAACGGTTGGTTGTTCGACATGCGTCAAATCGTTAACAAATTAATGTGGCGTTGTGCCAACGCTGGACCTGATACTCGTTATCGCATTTCCCGTCTCATCCAGTTTCCATACTTCGTGACAGCGAAAATGCCTGGAAAATGTTTCTAAAAATAAACTCCAGATATTAGCTCTCGCTTCCAACGCAAATGCGCAATACACTCTGGCAATAATAAACACCACCATGTGGTAGAAAAAAAAGCCTTATTTGCAGTTGTTGTCAGAAATCTAGTAATTAACACGCTTATATTAGTTTCACCTGTATCTTGTATGTATGTATGACGTCCTTGGGACTTTGGGAATATCACTATCAAACTTAGCGACCCCAAAAACTATGAATTCGACACTAATATCAGCGTTTTTAATAGTTTTTATTTTCCATCCCCTTCCCTTTCTCTTTGTACATACATATAGTCATGCCTTCCTCTTTGTATGGGTGTTAAAATTATTGGAAAGCTTTTTATATATAAATCTTCTAAGCGTGTGTATGTCACTAAACTCCTCCTAAACGGCTGGACCGATTTTGGTGAAATTTTTGTATGTGTTCAAGAGGATTCGAGAATGGTTTAAATTCATTCCCAATTTTGTTCGCAACCCTACGGTTGGAAAGGGGATGGATAATAAAAAGTATCAAAAACGCCTGATATTAGTGTCGAATTCATAGTCTTCGGGGCCGACGAATTTTAAAGTGACATTCCCAATTATGTTAGCACCCATACAAAAGGGGTAGGAAAGAGATGGAATATAAAACCTATTAAAAACGTCGACATTATCAAATTCATTGTCTTCGGGGCTGATGAATTTTAAAGTGACATTTCCAATAATGTTAACACCCATACAAAGAGGAAGGCATGACTATATGTATGTACAAAGAGAAAGGGAAGGGGATGG
The DNA here is from genome assembly GCA_950111635.1 of Agelastica alni. Taxonomy (NCBI): domain Eukaryota; kingdom Metazoa; phylum Arthropoda; class Insecta; order Coleoptera; family Chrysomelidae; genus Agelastica; species Agelastica alni. The sequence goes on along the minus strand of OX467712.1, from coordinate 7,567,477 downwards.
AATATAAAAACTATTAAAAACGCTGATATTAGTGTCGAATTCATAGTTTTTGGGGTCGCTAAATTTGATGGTGATATTTCCAAAGTGAGTTAACCAACGTTCGGACAGGACAACGTCTGCCGGGTCCGCTAGTGTCACTATAAAATTTATCGTCTCCGAAGACTATGAATTTGATAATGTCGACGTTTTTAATAGGTTTTATATTCCATCTCCTTCCTACCCCTTTTGTATGGGTGCTAACATAATTGGGAATGTCACTTTAAAATTCATCGGCCCCGAAGACTATGAATTCGACACTAATATCAGGCGTTTTTGATACTTTTTATTATCCATCCCACTTCCACCCCTTTCGTAGGGTTGCTAACAAAATTGGGAGTGAATCTAAACCATTCTCGAATCCTCTTGAACACATTTCATCAAAATCGTTCCAGCCGTTTATGACGAGTTTATTCACATACACACGTACAAATCTGGCAATCTGGATCATGCATAAGAGGCACATAATGCCAAAGAGTGGCAAATACATTTCCTAGTATAAAGATCATGAATGTCATTAACTTTAATGGTTTTTAGCGAATTATGCGCCCCCATCATACGAGGGCAGTTTGATAAGTCAGTGACTTTATGAATTTCCCGCGCAGTTACTCCAAATGCAACAGTGCTGCCGTCAACTATAATCTATCAGTGGGCAACTTTCTAATTTTGAGCAAGCTACGTCGTGCAGTTGGTGTTTGATAGCCGTTCAAAGCAGACAACCTCGTGAATTTTTACGAAAATGGAAAAAAGTGAATTTCGTGTGCTGATTAAGCATTACTTTTTACGTAAAAAATCCATCACTGAAACTAAGGAAAGACTTGATAAATACTACGGGGACTCGGCACCATCAATTTCAATGGTTACGAAGTGGTTTACAAAGTTCCGTTGTGGTCGTACCAACACTAGTGACGCCGAACGTCGAGGTCGCCCAAAAGAAGTGATCACGCCGGAAATCGTCGATAAAATCCATGAAATGATATTGGATGATCGGAGAATGAAAGTGCGTGAGTTGGCTCATTCTGTAGGTATCTCAACTGAACGGGTACATCATATTTTACACGAATATTTGGACATGAAAAACTCTCTGCGAGATGGGTGCCGCGATTGCTCACACTCGACCATAAGCGCAATCGTGTGACCACTTCAAAAGGGTGTTTAGCGATGTTCAGCCGTAATCCGGACGAATTTTTGCGCCGTTTTGTTACTGTGGATGAAACATGGATCCATCACAACACGCCAGAGACCAAGGAACAATCGAAACAGTGGGTTACTCGGGGTGAACGTGGACCAAAGAAGGCGAAACAGAGTCTGTCAGCCAACAAGGTCATGGCCACAGTTTTTTTGGGATGTACGCGGTGTCATTCACATCGATTACCTCAAGAAAGGTAAAACGATCACCGGCGAATATTATTCAAAGCTTTTGAACAGATTCGACGTTGATTTGAAGCAAAAACGGCCGCATTTGGCTAAGAAGAAGAAAGCGCTGTTTCATCAAGACAATGCACGTGTGCACACTTGTCTAGTCACGATGGCCAAAATCCACGAATTGGGAAACGAACTGCCACCCCATCCAGCATATTCTCCAGATTTAGCCCCCTGCTACTATTTTCTGTTTCCAAATCTAAAGAAATGGCTGGGCAGTAAGAGATTTGAGTCGAATGAAGAAGTCATTACCGAAACAAACGCGTATTTTAAGAGCTTTGAATAAACCTATTATTTGGAGGGAATAAAAAAATTAGAAAAACGCTGGACTAAACGTATTGAGCTAAAAGGTGATTATGTAGAAAAATAAAATGTTTATTTGCGGAAAAAAATTTGTTTTATTCAAAAAGTCACTGACTTATCAAACCGCCCTCGTAGCATTTGCTCCATCGGCTGCAAATCCTGCTAAATAATTTTTATAGGGAATATCATTTTCGGTGAAAAAATGTATTATAATATTATATAGATTATAAGTCCAAGAAATTCATCTCTTATCTTTGTATCGAACCACTATGGCTAAATGTTTTTCCGAGGAAATGTCGGTCCATCAATGAAAATTTTTTAACTTTCAGCATAGAAATAAGGTGTTAAAAACTTGTTTTTTCTATAATTTTGTTGATAATTGCAGTGCATTTTGTTCTGTCACAAGACATTTTAGAAACTTGGCTAGGCTCCATTCCAGATAAACAAATAGATTTAATAAGTTCAGTCAAATGATCAGAAACGTTAATTTCAAGATTGTCGTGTCAAAAAAATCACCAGAAATCGGGCTTTTTTAAAAAGTTTTCACCATTTCACCAAACGGGCTTTAAATTCACCAAACCTGGTGGATTTTCACCAGACCTGGCAATATTGCTGCGAACAAAGCTAATAAAATTGCGCTGTTGCCAGTACTATCGCAGTGGCGTTAAGTCTTGAGATAAATAAAGTTGCCTATGCAAGGCACAAAAGTTTTCTTTATTTTTTATCAGTAATATCATAAAAAACCTTATTGATTGTGATTTTTTTAACCTATCTTCTTCCTACTTGGTTTATCTTTATTTCCTTTCTTGATGTATTAAAATAGCCGCAAAATTATCACTAAAATATTAATACATAATTTGATAGTCGCAGCTGCACATCGTTGCCAAATTGTTAGAAAAAATTTCCGGATATTAATTTGACCTCGCGTGGTGTTAGGTTAGAAAATTCCACACCGAATTGTGGTGGAAAATCAAATATTTTTAAAATTTATTTTTCGATTCTCAACAATGCAAATTATTTTCTTCATCAAGTTACCAGCGAAACAAAATGTGTGGTCGACTTGATTGTTGAGTTGCCATGGTAGCCGAGTGAGACCCTAACCTCGAAATTATTATTTGCCTTTTGAAGCTGTCAAGTGGCACGACGTAAAGAAATGTTTACAAACTTTTGCGCAGAAAAATCGTATAATTTCATCAATCATAGGAGGCTGTGATCATTGTATTTTGACACTTAAAAACATAAAAAAACTCGCGATTTGTTGCAATAAAGAATATCTTACAACCAGTAAAACCAAAAAAATTCTTTGTTTAAAAATGAATCGATTTGAAATTCATACTATATGCGAAATATGCGTGAAATTGTCTGATGTAATGATCAATCATCGTACCGTGACTTATTTATTCGCATTAATGGAGGATGTTGGCTCCAACTTAAAGAAAGAAAATTTGTTCCGAATTGTCCACGAATATTTCCATCTAAACTACGCAAAATTGAAAGTACTGAATGGGAAAAAAGTAAATAAATTAGTGTCTAAATATTATATATATTTTATTAGATATAGACACTTAATTGAAAACATTCAAAGTGTTGCATTTTCGCCATTAAGAAGAGAGGAGGTGTCCGAAGAATATAGAAAACATCTTAGCTTTGTAATTAAAATGTTTCAAAACTAAAAATTATGTGAACAAATAAAAACCAGTCTGTCAAAAATGGTCTGAAAATAGATCATTTATTTGCTAAATTTTATTATGAGAATAGAGAAATATTCGGAGCTTGCTTTTGATAACATTTATTATCGAGGTTTGTACTATGCAGATTATATACACGTGTTATAAAAATTATACAAGAGAAATTTCAAGTTTAAAACTTTATTGTACTATGAATAATACAGTTAGTCGTGTAAAAAATAATTTTACTAGACTGAATAATAATATTCTGATTCATCCATACTGGAATAACTGTCATCACTATTGATGTTTATGATAATACACAAGTTAAATGTCTAATCTAACCAAACCACAGCAAACCGAAAAAAAGTAATTAATGCGGCAACAATGCATTCACAAGACTGTCAACTGCTTGTTTGAGAGTATCATGAAAATGTGTCACGAGCGTACGGAATTTCAGTAGTTACAGTAGAAAAATTTGACCTTTACCCTGACGTGATACCTACAAACCTCGCGAAATGAATCAATGAGTCAACAATGTCGTATGCCTAAACATTTCCACTGTTTGTTTAACTTGTCAGTATTTTTTTGCGTTATAAACAACTAAATATTGCTGTTGGTTGAAGTCAATTTGAATAATTCCATATTACTGTTTTAAAATAGTCGAAAATTTAGATAAGATTCCTATAATATTCACTAATAATTATTTTGTCTGCTACTAACACACAAAAAAATATTCTGTAACCATTAACGAAAGTAGAAATTTCTATGAATCTTTCATTTGAATAAATTTATTTAAATTTAAAACAGCACATAATTTAGGGCTAACAAAAACAATTGGCTAGCATAATAAAAAATATCAAATCACTGGTAATGAAGGTATTTAATGTACACTATTCATACATTTATTATCATTCCGAAATTTACAATACAATATATATTAACTATTAGTAAAAGTCACTCTGTGAGTTGGGTGAACTAAAGGTCGATTGTATATCAGGTACACTTTTGTTGTTATCGAATGATATGTCTTGATTACGGGACAATTCATCATGCGATATTTCTTCCTCTGGGTTTTCGTCAAAGTCTCCCGTATTTACTATAAAAACATTTAGTACCTATATGTTCTCTTTCAGCCAACTCAATCTCATACTTTTGAGCACCTTTGCATACACGTTGCCACTCCCCTAAGGTAATATCATCAAATTTTTGTCTTGTTCAACATTACCACTTAGCCACTGGAAAAACGTACATTGCGACAAGCAACCTAATTTTTGAGTGTTGCCCAAATTTTTTTGATGGGATTTAATTCTGGATGGTAGGGTGGTAATCGCAAGACAGTAAGTATGGCCCTTTGACTGCATATATTCGTCTAGAATATATTTTGTAAAACTGGGTTTGTCTTCCAATAGATGTTTTCGGAGATGAAATACAAGGTCTCTACTCTTTCAGTCTCATTGTGGACACTGTCAAACGCCTTTCTCGATATTCCTATCGCAACCAATAGGAAAAAATCACGTAACGCGAGATGGCGCTGTCAATGACAAAATATCGTATCGAGGTGTGAACAACAAATATTCTGTAATTTGATCACTTGTAAAAACAAAGTTTTTATTGAAGGGAATTTTAGTTATCTCAGAGATTTAAGTTGATTTTTTTGTGTTAAACTATTGGATTGAAGCAGGATTTAAGGTTTGTTTTCGACGTTTTAGTTTTATTGTCGCTGGATTCGTGTTAAATGCCAATGAAGACCGGGAATATTTTATATATTTGTTTGATTTTAATACCGCCCGAACATATAGTGGTTAGGGCTCGTATAAGTACTAAAACTAAACCACACCTAATAACCCCCTTCTACATGATTAAATATTCCCGCTTGAAAATGTTGCGTGTACTTTGTTTACTACTTTGGGAATAATGAAAGAAAAACTTGGCAAGAGAGGCGATATGCGTCAGTGTTGAAGTTCGTCGATAGACTGTTGGGAGTTCGTCGAGAGACTGTCGGAAGTTTGTTGCAAGGCTGGTGGAAGCTGGCTGACTGACTGAAGACGAATGAATTTGTGTGCCTCTCTGTTCCTTTTATCTACTTTCCCCCACGTCGGTCAGTTTTATGACGGTCTGTCGATGATACTTAACTTGGTGGAAAGGCCTTTTTAGAATCATACCGATTTACCTTCTTACTATGATTGTACGTGAGTAGCTGAAGAGGAAAGAAAATTCTGGTCATTCTGGTTATTGCAAATGAGCAGAACTTAGGGTCTTAAAGATTAGGGTCGTAAACGTGCTTTCTTGAAAAGGACACGACTTAAGATCAAAAAGGTATTTAGTGAAATTAGTCGTTGGAATTTTAGGGAATTTAACAATGGGAAATTCACGTTTCGTTCTCTTTGCATAACTGTTTGTATGGCCGCTACACTACTTTGCAATTTCTATATCTTGGATGACGAGCGACAGACTTCAAGCGCTTTTGCATTACTAAATAAACAGAGATCAACTGGCGACCTGCTCGCATACGTCTCACATATATGGCAGCTATCTATTGAAAAGTATGGAGAAACTTTAGCTGTGGCATTAGATATCTCCAAGGCGTTCGATCGAGTTTGGCACCAGGGACTCCTCGCCAAGCTTCCATCTTATGGCTTGCCCCCTCAGCTGTGTTCTCTGCTTGCTAGTTTTCTCTCAAACAGGTCTCTCCATGTAGTGGTCGATGGAATTTCATCTGACACTCTACTCATAAATGCTGGTGTTCCGCAAGGATCCATTCTAGCACCAACACTATTTTTACTTCACATCAACGACCTATTGAAAGCAACTTCATGTCCCGTACACAGCTTTGCCGATGATAGTACCCTCCATACCGCTTTCTCTTCCAGGGCCCCTATATCAGCCCGTGAAACCAGAAATGAACGAGGAAGAAATGTTAACAATATAAATATGAACTTAGCAACAATTCTCGAATGAGGATCCAATAACTTGGTAGAATTCAATGCAAACAAAACACAAGCATGTCTTTTCTCTAGAAAAGCCGATCTCACTGTGCCTAACATAACTTTGTCAGGAGTAACCATACCACTGAAGTCATCCATATCGATGCTTGGTATTACTATCAGCAATAACCTTTCCTGAGAAAATCACGTGAGGTCCATTGCCAAAAGTGCATCCCAAAAACTTGGTTTTTTGTTTCGTGCCAAGAGCTATTTCACCTCCAGTCAGCTGCTTATGATCTATAAGGCACAGATCCGACCTGTACTGGAGTACTGTTCCCATATTTGGAGTGCAGCACCTAAACATATCCTGAAGCTACTGGATTCTGTCCAAAAAAGGGCAATTCGTCTCGTCGGTGATGCCTCGCTTACAAACTCGCTCACTTGTCTGGAACACCGTAGAAAAGTTGGCGATTTGTCTCTATTTTATAGATATTTTCATGGGCGATGCTCTTCTGAAATATCAACAATCGTTCCTCCTTTGGCAGTCTCTTCAAGATTAACCCGTCAAGTTCAGTCTTCACACCCCTTCGTGGTCACTTTGGAGACATGCAGAACATCACTTTCCAAAGACTCATTCATCCAACGAATTGCGAGGCTTTGGAACTCATTGCCTAGGGAGATGTTCCCCGAGGCATACAACCTCCAGAAATTTAAGAACACCAACTCCTACCTTCTTTCCCTTGGTTCCCACGATGTTCTCAGAACATTACAGGATATCCCTTTTCGTGGGAACCAGAACATAAAAAAAAAAAAAAAACTTCGATTAAACTTAGCAAGGTGTAACATGTGCGTAGTAATAATTGTATGTTTTTTATTTTTTAGCGAAAGTTCTATGTTCATATCCAAGAGACGGTTTATCTTAAAAACGTGCGGTACTACAACTCCGTTACTTTGTTTGGAACCTCTATTATTAATGGCAGAACAGTACGCCGGTTTTACAGAAGTCGAAGATTTGTACTATTCGAGAAAGAACTTCAAAAGACCCGATCTGCAGGTGATGCCCCATCAACACTTTGACCAAGAAGTAAGTCTTTAACTATTGTCTGCGCGGCAAACGTCAAAAGTATGACTTTTATATCGTCGACAAAATGACGAAGGGTCGTATTTGAAAAATCCTTGTTTTAAGTGGGGAAACCGGTTTAGACCGATCAAAAAATCGCCTTTATTTTATTGCATAAATTATTTGTATAACTGCTCAAGAATATGTGACGTCATGCGGAGAGTAAAATTTGATTTTTTATAATGATTGTTCACGATACGGTACTGTTGGCCTCCAGTCAGGAAGATTAAACGCAAAAAAGACCAAAGTGTTAGTAATTAGCAAGCAACCTAATATAGCTAACATAACAGTTGGGGGTGAACTGTTAAAGCAAGTAAACCAAATAAAATATCTAAGCAGCATAATAACTAACAGCGTGAATATTCAAACTGAAGTGAAATCAAGGATTGAGCAGGCTCGAGCAGCATTTAAAAACATGAGTAGGGTCTTGTGCTGTAGAGATCTAAAGTTAACTCTAAGAATCCGACTTCTCAGATGTTATGTCTTCTCCACCCTGCTATGGAAGCCTAGACTATAAACAAGTACGAAGAAAGACGACTTGAAGCCTTTGAGATGTGGGCTTACGGGAAAATATTAAAAGTTTCATGGACGGAAAAAGTAAGCAAAAATACCAATTACTGCAGAACATCATGCAGAGAAAAATTTATGGTAAAAGAAAGCCGGGCCGCAGAAAAGCATCATGGCTCAAGAATCTACGTGACTGGTATAAACTCAACTCAAGCTCTCTGTTCAGACTTGACGTCGACAGAGTAAGGATAGCCTTGTTGGTGACCAACGTTCTAGAAGAACGTGGTACTTAAGAAGATTGTTTATGGAACTCGCATAATTTGATGATTTTTCGTTGTTGTCTCAAATGAAAATAACTATTACAGCTCGATTACTCCTCACGAATAACTTGAAAAATGTCGTCGCCATTAAGTTTGAATTTAAAAATTCATTTTTAAGGCATATGAAAAGAGATACATGATGTCTAACGTTTGTAAACAAAATAAAAAAAAACTTGCTACCTATGTATCTGTCTAAATTTTTACAGATAATTACTTTGAGGATAAATTTCATATAGCTGTAATACAAAAATCTTTAAGTGTATTTAAAAAAATACTTGGAAATGTGTACTTTAAAGTTTAAGGTATTGTAAACAATTATTTATATTTATTGTTATCATTATGAGTATGTAAAATTAAATCTGTTTGTACCAGCAATTTTAGCTAAATAAATATTATTATTATTACGTAGGTACTAAACATTCTAGAGATTCGTCAATAAGATAGGTAGTACTAAGCAATATACTGAGGATATTTCATAACATAGAGAATTGTTGATAATTTGTAATAAATAAATCTCGAAGAAGTTAGATTCCTGAAAATAATCATGAAAATTCAGTAACCATAGGGGAAGTAGGTAATATAAGTCGGGTTCATTTTGTAATCTTGATAATTTTCTTTTTACAGTCAATGATTTATCTAACAAATTTTTGTTTAAAATTATCATTTTGAAGAACACTCTAGATCTGAAAAACAGGTTTTTTATTTTGTCATTGCAGTCAATATCCCTGGCTCTTTCGAGCAGTTGGCTTAAATAGCCCCCGCAAATACATATATTATTTTCAGGATTAAACTTATTGAAAATGTCTTCCAATTTCACAACCTTGTGAATGCAGTGGGTTGTTCTTTCTTTATCTTAATCTTTAATCCTATTCAGCTCTGTGATTAGAGGGTCTTTGGTTTATAGTTGTTTAACTCGTGCCTCAAATTCCTCTCGAAACTTTCCACATCGAACATAGTCTTGCAGTGTTCACATTGAAATTTCCTCGACGTCTGCAAGTAGTTATCCGAAGCTTCTGCAAGTTTTTATCGCTAGGAAAGCGAAAAAACATGATCATTGCATCAAAATTCTTGGACTGGTGATCTGAACTGCATCCAATCATTGCACAAAGCATTTTACTCAGTTTTTATTTAAAAATCAGTTTAATCCACGACAAACTTGAACAAACACAATGAACACTATGCACACACTTCTGGTGTCTACTCTCCTCGTGATGTAGCAATATCGCCACTGAGGCTCCGCCCATCTGCGCAATATCATATCTTTTTTTTTTTGTATTATGGGCGCCGAAGCGCGCGATAGTTAGACCGGAGCGGTTGCTCAGGAGCCCTTTTTCGGTTACCTGCTACAATACCGCTGTACTACGGAATAATAGAGAGAGGGGGATTTCGGCAGACGTTCTTGTTTGACCTGGGGTAGAACTTTCTCGAACGTTTACGATATTTCGACAGAGCGTCGAGTTTGCCTAAATCAGCTCTCCGGCTTTTCTCGTTTTCGCTACATTTTATTTCAAACGCGTTTTTCTCGAAACGACTTTTTTTCAACTGGTGGGCATTCTAGCTTAAAAAGTTATTGACCAATCGTTCTAAAATTTGTTTTGAATATTCTTTATTCGATTCCAAACCATATGAACCTAATTGTGAGATTATATTATTATTAAAAATGTATATTTTTATGCAAAAAAGTGTAAGACCGGAATGGACCGGGTTAAGAAATTTAGGGAAATTGATCCACACAGCAAGGAACCGAATGGAGATGAAAGATGTGGTCGCAAATATGCATTGTTGGATATAGGCACTGACAGAAGAAGATGCACAGTTAATGAGAGGAATCTGGCTATTATTTTTTTATACATACAAACATATAGTCACGCCTTTTTCCCGTAGGGGTAGGCAGAGACCACTTCCGCTACGGTTCTTTCACACATCCTTTGCTTCCTCTACTTTTATCAGTGCTCTCATACATGCACGTCGGTTGTTGGCACTCTTGACCTGGCCTTTCTTCAAAACAATGTTGATCTGATCGAGATATGTTCACCGAGGTCGACCTCTACCGTCTTCCGTCCATTCACACTCGCCTTATAAATTTATTTCGCCAAACTTCCTTCATCCATCCTTTTTACGCGTCCAAATCATCTTAGCATTCCTTTATATATCTTTGTAACCACATCTTCTTTTACACCACAGCGTTCTCTTATCTCACTATTCTTTACTTTATCCAACCGAGTCACTCAGGCTATACTTCTCAGACTACTTATCTCCACAGCATTACTCCTATTTTCATGCTTCTTCCGCCAAACTATATGGATATATTTAAAGCATTTGACCGCGTTTGGCACCAGGCATTGTTAAGTAAATTATCTGCCTACGGTCTCCCAACCAAACTGCGCCAATGGCTCTTGAGCTTCATGCAAGATCGCTCCTTACATGTGGCAGTTGACGGTATTTCTTCTGATGCGTTTAAAACTAATGCCGGGGTCCCGCAGGGTTCCATCCTGTCCCCTACCTTATTTCTTTTACACATCAACGACCTCTTGAAAACCACCACGAACCCCATTTACAGTTTCGCAGATGATAGCACACTTGTCTCAACTTTCACATCCTATCGATCACTTTCGGTGAATGATACAAATAGACTCCGGCAGGAACAGGTTGATTCCATCAATAGAGATCTTAAAGCAATCGTCGAGTGGGGAACCAACAATCTTGTTCAGTTTAACGCACAAAAAACACAAAGTGTCACGTTTTCCAAGAAAGTGAATTCCTCAAATCATCCCATCACAATTTCCCGAAATACCCTTGAACCAAGTCCCTCCATCTCGATTTTGGGAGTCACGGTGTCCAATAATATGTCTTGGCATGACCATGTTGCTAACATCGCAAAGTCGGCAAGCCAGAGGCTAGGTTTTCTGTGGAAAGCCAGAAAGTTTTTTACTCCTGATCAACTGTTGACGACGTACAAGGCTCAAATCCGACCTCTACTGGAGTATTGCTCGCACATTTGGGTTTCAGCACCAAGGCATTCTCTTCGTCTTCTAGATTCCATTCAGAAAAGAGCCATTTGCTTGATAAACAGCTCAACTCTCACAGATACCCTTCACCCTCTAGAACATGGAAGAAGAGTTGCAGACCAGTCATTGCTCCACATATATTTCCATGGCAGATGCTCCAGAGAAATAAAAACTCTTGTACCACCATTGGCCACATTCGGCTGAAGAACTCGGCACGCTGATCAGTCTCACCCATTTACTCTCAAGATTGACACTACTAGGACCAATCTTCATCAAGAATCCTTCTTTTACAGGGCTGCTACGGAATGAAATAAGCTTCCAAAATCAGTTTTTCCAGAGAACTATTACCTACAACTTTTTAAAAAGCGTGTCCACAATCATTTCCTTTCTATAATCCCTTCCCCTTCTAATAGTCGCAGTGCGGGCCGTCCGCGGCCCACACGATAGGTCTACTCTTTTTGCGACTATTTTCAAAAAAAAAAAAAATACTAAAATTCACTACCATACATAAGTATAGGAACCAACACACTCCTCTATGCACAGCCAGACGTCCTTTTTTTGACACTTTCTGGATGTTCATAAAGCTATGCAGTGCCTCATAAATTTGTTTGCCTGCCAACACTCTTCGCTTTTTAATTCAATAAAATAACAAATTATTAATCATACGCCTTTCTGTCGAAATGGGAATTCTGATACGTCCATCTGTCATTTTGCCTACGATATATTTTTTTCATGAAAGACTTTAAACTGATCTTAGTGATCTATTTTCTGGTGGTAACGATTTTTTATTTATTAGAATATGTAAAGTAAAACCATCGTTGCTTTTTCAGGTCGCGTTGTTGGATACTCTGTTTCCAGACGGAGCAGCGTATTGTCTAGGCGCAGTAAATAAAGACTGTTGGTATCTGTATACCTTGAATCCGATTCCCCAACGTCTGCCGACTTTGCCGGATTCCGAAGAACCGGATCAAACTCTGGAGATCATGATGACCGATTTGGATCCAGAGATAATGTCGATTTTCACCAAGGAGGAGTGTTTAAATGCCACCGAAGCGACGAAGGTTCGTAACCGACTTGTTTTTACGCCTTTCGGCAACCTCGTCCTCCCGAATTCTTGTGTTGGCTTGAAAAAATGTGTAGTCTGCGATCGAAATATGTTCGGAAATGATAAGTGTGACGTTGTTAAATTATTGGAAACCGAGTGCCGCAACAGATATAAACGACCGTCGTCGATTTTGCCCGCCGTTGACCCGCACGAGATCGTTGCGACACCCGAACGAAATTACCCCAATTTATCAATAAAATCATCACTTGAAACCATTTTAGTTAACCTTGTTGACCGTACGAATAAGGTAGCTTTTCAGTCGATTCAATAAAATGTTCTTTTTTTCTATCGATTAAATTTTTTTAACACCGCTCTCCAGAATAACGCGCGACGTTCTGATGAGCTTAAAATATCGTTTACCGAATCATTCGGCCAATGGTACATTTTAATTGTTCAGATGCAACTATTTTTTCATCGTCAACTCGGACACATCACATTTAATTATTTATTGTCCAGTAATTTTTAACGAGTCATCAATGGTTATTGAAAAAAAAAACCTAAAAAAGGAATCCATTCTTTACGTGGTAATAATATAAACATGTTTATATTTTTGCACCCTAGAATTCACCGCATCTAGTGATAAGTTGCCATACTTTTATTGTCAGTGACAAAATTTGTTGCTTTTTAAACATCTAAAAGTATAATTATTTCCTTTTTGTTTTTAAAGTAAATTGACGTTACTATCACAGAAGTGTTGCAAAATATTAAAAATGAATTAAGTTTATTTTATTGGGTTATTGTTGCTATTTTCTTAACAGTTTCGCCAACATTTAAAAGTATAATTATCTCAAAGTAAATTGAAGTTAATTGTCAAAGAAGTGTTACCAATGGTTAAAAATAAAAGAATTTTTGTCAGTTACAAGCTTTGTTACTTTTTAAAAATGTTTGCCAACATCTAAAAGTAAAATTATTTCCTTTTTATCTCTAAATTAAATTGAAGTAACTATCACAAAAATGTTGCCAAATATTAAAAATGAATAAGTTTTATTTTAGTGGGTTATTGTTGCTATTTTTTAAACAGTTTCCCAATATTTAAAAGAATAATTATCTCAAAGTAAATTGACTATACTTGTCAAAGAAGTGTTACCAATGGTTAAAAATAAAAGGATTTTTGTCAGTAACAATCTTTGTTACTTTTTAAAGATGTTTGCCAACATCTAAAAGTAAAATTGTTTCCTTTTTATCTCTAAAGTAAATTGAAGTAACTATCACAAAAATGTTGCCAAATATTAAAAATGAATAAGTTTTATTTTAGTGGGTTATTGTTGCTATTTTTTAAACAGTTTCCCAATATTTAAAAGAATAATTATCTCAAAGTAAATTGACTATACTTGTCAAAGAAGTGTTACCAATGGTTAAAAATAAAAGGATTTTTGTCAGTAACAATCTTTGTTACTTTTTAAAGATGTTTGCCAACATCTAAAAGTAAAATTGTTTCCTTTTTATCTCTAAAGTAAATTGAAGTAACTATCACAAAAATGTTGCCAAATATTAAAAATGAATAAGTTTTATTTTAGTGGGTTATTGTTGCTATTTTTTAAACAGTTTCGCCAACTTTTAAAAGTATAATTATCTCAATGTAAATTAAAGTTACTTGTCAAGGAAGTGTTACCAATGGTTAAAAATAAAAGGATTTTTGTCAGTAACAAGCTTTGTTACTTTTTAAACATGTTTGCCAACATCTAAAAGTAAAATTGTTTCCTTTTTATCTCTAAAGTAAATTGAAGTAACTATCACAAAAATGTTGCCAAATATTAAAAATGAATAAGTTTTATTTTAGTGGGTTATTGTTGCTATTTTTTAAACAGTTTCCCAATATTTAAAAGAAAAATTATCTCAAAGTAAATTGAAGTTACTTGTCAAAGAAGTGTTACCAATGGTTAAAAATAAAAGGATTTTTGTCAGTAACAAGCTTTGTTACTTTTTAAAAATGTTTGCCAACATCTAAAAGTAAAATTATTTCATTGTTGTCTCTAAAGTAAATTGACGTTACTATCACAGAAGTGTTGCCAAATATTAAAAATGAATTAAGTTTATTTTATTGGGTTATTGTTGCTATTTTCTTAACAGTTTCGCCAACATTTAAAAGTATAATTATTTCAACGTAAATTGAAGTTACTTGTCAAAGAAGTGTTACCAATGGTTAAAAATAAAAGAATTTTTGTCAGTTACAAGCTTTGTTACTTTTTAAAAATGTTTGCCAACATCTAAAAGTAAAATTATTTCCTTTTTATCTCTTAAGTAAATTAAAGTAACTATCACAAAAATGTTGCCAAATATTAAAAATGAATAAGTTTTATTTTAATGGGTTATTGTTGCTATTTTTTAAACAGTTTCGCCAACTTTTAAAAGTATAATTATCTCGATGTAAATTGAAGTTACTTGTCAAAGAAGTGTTACCAATGGTTAAAAATAAAAGAATTTTTGTCAGTTACAAGCTTTGTTACTTTTTAAAAATGTTTGCCAACATCTAAAAGTAAAATTATTTCATTGTTGTCTCTAAAGTAAATTGACGTTACTATCACAGAAGTGTTGCCAAATATTAAAAATGAATTAAGTTTATTTTATTGGGTTATTATTGCTATTTTCTTAACAGTTTCGCCAACATTTAAAAGTATAATTATTTCAACGTAAATTGAAGTTACTTGTCAAAGAAGTGTTACCAATGGTTAAAAATAAAAGAATTTTTGTCAGTTACAAGCTTTGTTACTTTTTAAAAATGTTTGCCAACATCTAAAAGTAAAATTATTTCCTTTTTATCTCTTAAGTAAATTGAAGTAACTATCACAAAAATGTTGCCAAATATTAAAAATGAATAATTTTATTTTAGTGGGTTATTGTTGCTATTTTTTAAACAGTTTCGCCAACTTTTAAAAGTATAATTATCTCAATGTAAATTAAAGTTACTTGTCAAGGAAGTGTTACCAATGGTTAAAAATAAAAGGATTTTTGTCAGTAACAAGCTTTGTTACTTTTTAAACATGTTTGCCAACATCTAAAAGTAAAATTGTTTCCTTTTTATCTCTAAAGTAAATTGAAGTAACTATCACAAAAATGTTGCCAAATATTAAAAATGAATAAGTTTTATTTTAGTGGGTAATTGTTGCTATTTTTTAAACAGTTTCCCAATATTTAAAAGAAAAATTATCTCAAAGTAAATTGAAGTTACTTGTCAAAGAAGTGTTACCAATGGTTAAAAATAAAAGGATTTTTGTCAGTAACAAGCTTTGTTACTTTTTAAACATGTTTGCCAACATCTAAAAGTAAAATTATTTCCTTTTTATCTCTTAAGTAAATTGAAGTAACTATCACAAAAATGTTGCCAAATATTAAAAATGAATAAGTTTTATTTTAGTGGGTTATTGTTGCTATTTTCTAAACAGTTTCGCCAACTTTTAAAAGTATAATTATCTCAAAGTAAATTGACGTTACTTGTCAAATCAGTGTTACTAATGGTTTAAAATAAACTTAAATTTTGGCACTAACCAATGTTGAAGGTGTCCAATATGGTGTATAGAGTGTACAAGATATTTTTTTTATGTTTAAAAATGACAACGTATTTTCTTGATCTGGCGCGTACGTCATAAATTTTCAAGTAAATTTTAGTGAATCATCAGTCGATGAAATAACTAATATCAATGAGCAGGAAATTATTTAAATCACAGGACACAGCTCATCTTATTCATTGAAACCTTACCTGCAATTGGATAATGAACATTATTCAAATTTAATTAATAACCTGAGAGAGAGAGTGGGAAGTATCATTAACTTTCAATACGTCAGTACAAAACAATGTTAAAAAATCCTCCACCCAATGGGACAACATTTATAATAATTGTATTTTTCATGTTCAAAACTTCAATACGTCCTAATTTAAATAACTTATTCAGTTTATATTGACTCGAGTGATATAAATTTGTTACAATAAAAATATAAAATCTTAAAAGTGATTTTTATTGTAACGTCAAAAAATAATCTATCGAATACCACACGAGAGTTCGATAAATTAAATAAAAATTCTCCAGGCCTTTTCTCAAACTTGTTGCCATTTGGCAATAGCTACTTGAGCCCTTCGGGCTTAACAACAACAACAAAATCTGTCAAATTATTTTCAATTTATTCTCACTCTCTTGTGATATTACTACAGAGAAAAATAAACAAAAAAGTGTTGTAAATTTTGTATTGTTGTTGTTGTTAAATTTTTTACTCGTATAAATATTAATAGCAAATCTATTGGCAATATTCTATGGTCATTATTTTTTTCAGAAAGCTGGAATTGATAAAATAATTCCGAATATGATCATCGATGATTTTCTGTTCGATCCATGCGGATACTCCATGAATGGTGTCACTAAAAATGTAAGTAACTTTTTTACCGATGTTTGTTTTTCCATCAAACATCTTTTTCAAAATGCCAAAACCTGCTCGTTATCTTTTAAAAAATACCAAATTTGTTTTAATAAAACTGTTTTATTTTTTTAACGCATTTTATTTTGGTTAAATGTTTGAATTAAAAATCCGAACGCTGCTGAACGTCGTTCGTGTTGGCTTTTTGTTATCGTCGTCTTTATCATTAAAAATATCGGCGTTAAGTACTATCATCATTTTAATCGGCAATAAGCGTATCAAATTACAGTCAGCTTTGCGTTAATAAAATGAATTTGTGTGTGAGAATTTAGCAACGGTAATTGTGGTGAATGTAAACAATAAACACATTGAATATATACGAGGTCTGATAATAAAGTACTAGGAGTGGTATGGTAAACCTACTTTATTTTCAAAATACTACAATATATCCTGCCAAAGGCCGTTCCAAACCACGGGTGCCAGTGGCGCGGGGACTTGCCGAACGGTTAAAAAAAATGTCAAACTAAAACTGGTGCGTGGAGTCCCTACGCGCAGATAAAGTAAAACTTCATACTGTGAAATTCAAAAGCGGATGTTATTTTAATTGATTTTTTTATAGTAATACTTTTTTATACAATTACTATTTTCCGGCGACGGAATATTCACATCTATATTTACAATTGGATTATGGTAACTAAAATAAGAGACAGTGAAAATTTTATTCGCGTAAAGGTATAAATTTTTGAAGGACGTTAAGCTTTCCCATCTTTCATTGAGGGAATATGCCACGTAAGCGAGCTGGGCGGTACGGTTATGTCACAGCCAATGACGAGAATGTTCTCCTACCACAGTAGCGTTAAGTTAAACGTCTAAGAAGTCGACTAAGAAGTTTCACTTTAAAAATATTATTATGATGTTAGATAACTACTTAAGGTGAAAAATGCTGTTAACATATTATAGCTAAAGATTTATGCGATGAAATTGACAACGTTGCTTCCCATATTTCCCTGAAATTAACGCGTTAAACGTGATTCAATACGGGGATCTAAAATGGGATTTAAATTAGTTAAGGAGATACATGAATTAGAGTACATACCTGGCGCTTGCTCAGGTCGTCTGGTTTGCGCAAAACCGCATTGACACGTTGATATTGATATGTTTTACCTATTTTAACTTATCAATGGTCTAGGTCATAGATATCATGTGAGTGGGGCGTAGGTCGCCCCTTCACTGCGACCTTTAGTAGGTCTATTGTGGCTCACCCCTAGAGGTTACAGTTCACCGCACAATCCAGCCCTTCTCATAAAGTTTATGGTTGGTTCTAGGTTGGTATAACCAAATACGTTGAACCTTATTCTTCCCAGGCCGGGACATGAACATAATATATGTTCAGCAGTTTCGTCTTCCACGCAGCCAAACCGACAGCCCGTTTGTTGATTCAGACCTATCCTACCGAGGTGGTATCTTAGAAGACAGTCCCGTTAGAATTCGCAGGTCATTTCTGCTCCATTCTAGGATCTGCTTAGTTGTGTTCTTCGAAGGCTTAGGTAGGAATGTGTTGGAGTGAGTTAACTCGGGTATATCGGACCAGTACGTGAGTATTTTCCTCTTCGCCCAGTCTGAAATAATTGTTTTGGCGGCACTTCTGGTGACTCCAAAAACCGGTTCTGGTCCAGTGAACGCAGATTCGGCCCCCTGTTTTGCAAGGGTGTCGGCTTTTTCGTCACCTCCACCCCCTGGTGCCTAGGTACCCACAGCAGGGTCACCCCGTACCAAGGTACTCTAGGGATTCGATGAAATTCCATGCAAGTTTAGAATTTATCTTGTTGGAGCTCAGTGCTTTTAAAGCAGACTGGCTGTCTGATATTATACGTTTTTGTTTGCTAGAGGTCTGTTAGTCAGCTCTCTTGCTCTTTTGAATTAAAGTTTATACTTATCGCACTAAACTTGGTACTTGGCTCTTGCTTACGCCGGCTGGTTGGCGCGAAAATGCATTGAAAGGTTGATATTGTTACAACCCAGTCCTATTATTTGTCGGCGTCCGAGAATTGACCACAACTAGGGTGCATATTAATGACCGCTTTGTCGGCCGCCGCCTTAGTCTAGTAAAGTCTCGACGGTAGAAGGATTATTTTGGACTCTCGAAAAAAAGGTGGTATACTCTCGAATTATGATTTAGAAATATAAAAAGGACAGCGGTCGTGAAAACGACAGTTTTTTAAAAGTTTTTATGAGCCATGAAATTTAAATAGTTGTAAAAGTTGTAATTAGTTAAATTATTGGAATATTGTCTTGTTACTGTATCGAGAGTTTAAAGTCACCGAACCCAAGAAAGAAATAAATTTCGTAACAATATGTATTACATAAATACCAACCTATTTAAAACCCAATTTAAACTTATCAAGGGTCTAACCCTGATATTTAATTATTAAAAATTTAAAATAAAATGTATAATTTTGAACAAAAATATTAGTAAAAAGCAGCATTAAGGGATACTTTACTTAACTGTTAAAGTTCGTTAACGTTGCACATTAGAAGCTGTTTGTGTATGCGTTATTTTTCCGTCATCTACTTTAAGAGAAATAAAATCTTCTTTAGCAGGCATTATTCGATTTATGTCTTTTCGGAAATAAACAGCTATTTGTATTCCTAGTGTGGAAAGTGCCACTTTTCCTTCTTATCCACTTATTAAATCTTTTTTTTAATTTATTTACGGCGCAAATAACAAATTTATCAATATATTCTATGTAACATTTGGAAATTCAAAATCATTCTCCATTTATTAAAAATTTAATTAAGTACCGACTTTACACTCTAAAAAGTCAATCGCAGTGTTTACTGTCAGTGAGCCACAGCATACTATGATAGTTTTATTTTTAACTCCAAAAACGTATCTAAGAATCCTGAAGTTAAAATTTTTATTTAAAAACCTAACGTTAACTTTCATGTTTAATTTTTACCAGAATACAGGATATACAAGATGTTCTAAAAATTACGGAAACAATTTAAATGTAATAAATTCACAAGTTTCATCATTTACAACATACTTAAAATGATGGGAAGGAAAAGTACTCTCCTCCCTAGCGAGGAAAAATATGAGTTTCCTCACCGTAGTGAGGGGTAAGAGGAAAAACATTTTACCAAGTTTTCTGTCTCGATCCAACTAGTGATAAGATACCGAACTGATGCTTGTCGTCTGTATGTTCCAAATTCTACTACAAATTTTAATAGTGTGAATGGACAAGTCGATAGAGGTGGAACAAGTAAATGAATTTGTGTACTTGGGTTCAAAGTGTACGAGAGATGGAAAGTATGAAAGTAACATTGAGCGAAGGGTGTTGACAGGAAAACACATTAAGCACTGCATAGAATTATGAGCAGCCAGAAAGTGTCAAAAAAGGTACGTCTGGCTGTGCATAGAGGTGTGTTGGTTCATACACTTATGTATGGTAGTGAATGTTGTTTTTTTTTTTTTACTGAAAATAGTCGCAAAAAGGGTAGACCTATCGTGTGAGCCGCGGACGGCCTGCACTGCGACTATTAGAAGGGGGAAGGATTATATAAAGGAGATGATTGTGGACCCGCTTTTTGAAAAGTTGTAGGTCATAGTTCTCTGGAAAAACTGATTTTGGAAGCTTGTTCCATTCTGTAGCAGCCCTGTAAAAGAAGAATTCTTTATGGAGATTGGTCCTTGTAGTGTCAATCTTCAGAGTAAATGGGTGAGACTGATCAGCGTGCCGATTTCTTAGGCCAAATGTGGCCAGAAGTGGTACAAGAGTTTTTATTTCTCTGGAGCATCTGCCATGGAAATATCTGTAGAGTAATGCCTGGTCTGCAACTCTTCTTCTATGTTCTAGTGGGTGAAGGGTATCTGTGAGAGTTGAGCTGTTTATCAACCGAATGGCCTTTTTCTAAATGGAATCTAGCAGACGAAGAGAATGCCTTGGTGCTGAACCCTAAATGTGCGAGCAATACCCCAGTAGAGGTCGGATTTGAGCCTTGTACGTCGTCAACAGTTGATCAGGCTGTAGAAGCATAAAAATAGGATTAATGCTGCGGAGATGAGTAGTCTGAGAATTGTATAGCCTGAGTGACTCGGTTGGAGAAAGTAGAAAATAGTGAGATAAGAGAACGCTGTGGTGTAAAAGAAGATGTGGTTACAAAGATAGATAAAGGAATTCTTAGATGGTTTGAACACGTTTTGAAGAAAGGACAGGTCAAGAGTACCAACAACCGACGAGCATGCGACGAACAGTGATGAATGTAGAGAAAGCAAAAGATGTGTGTAAGAACCGTAGCGGAAGTGAAAGGAAGTGGTCTCTGCCTACCTCTACGGAAAAAGGCGTGACTATATGTATGTATGTATGGTTACAACCTTGATAAGTTTAGTGTGATACGTATGTACTTTAATTCATGTATCTTCTAAATTAACGTATAATTCCATTACTGGTAAATAGCACATTACGCACCTAGGGAAGAAAGTATGTCATTCCAACCGGAGGGTCACTAACACGCGGATTGAGATGACATACTTCTTTTTACTTCTTTACTTCTTTTTACCTTATCGGTAATGGAAAGTTCGAATTAAATTAGTACCTATGTAAATAATCGTACTTGATTAAGTTATGGTTTAAATTTTCATTTATGTTATATATGCATAAAAAATTAATGAAATCTTATAACCTACTATTATTAAAATTAATTAATTTAAGTGAAGGTTAAACTTAACTTAATTTATTATTATGCGTTGCTAGGCTACAGGTATAATTATTTATATCTGACAGGGAAAAAAAGTAGACACATGCGCACATTTAATGAAATTATTTTTACCCGAGTAAATATGAGGCATTTACATCCCTGAAAATAGGGAAAAAATTTGAACTTTCCACGCAGCTGTGGTAAAAATCAATATATTTTTAGGGATTTGATTGATAATTATTTTTCACATTTGGAGTAATACGACATGTCATAAGTGACATTTTAATTGTGAATGTATCTTTTAGGTAACGAGTCCCAGAACTTTACTGTCACACCTCGTATACAAACTGGACAGGTTTGAAAAAAAGCTTCAGTCGTCTATAAGTCATTACTTGCAATCAGAAATTGATAAATTTCATAATTCATTCATTAATCTCATTGTCTGAACTCTTTGGCTGAACGCCAACAATGAAATAGCTGTTTCACTTGCTACATCTATCGTTATTAAACGAGCATCATTGTAAATCAATCATCGGGGAGACTTCGCTATCGGTATTTAATTAGTGTAAAGTGTAAGGCCTATGACAGAGTGGTGAGGAGTGAATTGTGGTCTACATTGTCTATGTATGGGGTGAGTGGTAGTTTAATACGAGCACTGAAATCACTTTATGAGGATTCCACTGCTTGTGTCAGGATAAACAAAGCTTGCACGGACTGTTTTAACATCAAAAAAGGTGTGAGACAGGGATGTGTGGCTTCGCCATGGCTGTTTAACTTATACATAGACGATTGTTTAAAATATTTGAAAGACAGTGCGTGTGAATTGAAAATGCCTTATTTACGCCGATGATCAAGTCATATTAGCGTCATCTGAAGAGGAGTTGCAGGCGATGGTGAAAATCAAAAGGATGAAAATAAATGTAAGCAAAACAAAAGTAATGGTTTTTGAAAGAGAAGAAAGTTTCGATTGGGGAAGAAAGAGTGGAACAACTAAATGAATTTGTGTACTTGGGTTCAAAGTTTACGAGAGATGGAAAGTATGACAGTGACATTGAGCGAAGGGTGTTGGCAGGAAAATAAATGAATGGGGCACTGCATAGCTTTATGAACAGCCTGAAAGTGTCAAAAAAGGCACGTCTGGCTGTGCATAGAGGTGTGTTGGTTCCTACACTTATCAGTATGGTAGTGAATGTTGGGTTTGGCAGAAGAAGCAAGAAAATAGGATTAATGCTGCGGAGATGAGTAGTTTGAGAAGTATAGCCAGAGTGACTCGGTTGGATAAAGAAAAAAATAGTGAGATAAGAGAACGATGTGGTGTAACAGAAGATGTGGTTACAAAGATAAATAAAAGAATGCTTAGATGGTTTGGACACGAAGAAAGGATGAATGAAGGAAGATTGAAGAAACAAATTTATAAGGCGAGTGTGAATGGACGGAAGTCGGTAGAGGTCGACCTCGGCGAACATATTTTGATCAGATCAACATTGTTTTGAAGAAAGGCCAGGTCAAGAGTACCAACAACCGACGAACATACATGAGAGCACTGATGAAAGTAGAGGAAGCAAAAGATGTGTGTAAGAGCCGTAGCGGAATTGGAAGGAAATGGTCTCTGCCTACCCTTACGGGAAAAAGGCGTGACTATGTGTATGTATGAATGTAAAGGTTAAAAAAATATACATGTTTTGTCTATCGGTTATTTTGTGTACTTGGATATTTTAACATTAAAAATATTTTTATGGTTAATCTAATACATTTTTCATGCATTGCCAGATTTGTTCTGAACTGGAAGATGTAAGTACAATTGACAACAACATTATAAATATCCATTAACGTTTTATACTTTTAGTTTGCTGCAAGGTAATGAACTACCTTATATCGTCTTTTAAAAATTTCAGTTGGTACATCTTATTCACTTTCATTTTACCTGCTAAATAATTTTTTTTTTCAGAAACAAATATTTGTTGGCATATTTCTAAACAAATTTTGTAAAGAAAAAAATTAGCAATCTTTTTCCGTTATAAAATTATAAGTAAGCAAATTTGTCTCACTGAAGCCTTGCGTAATATTTCTCTAGGTAGTTCATCGCAAGCATTTCTGATTTTTTCTTTTAAATGTTTCAAGTTAACAGTTGGTGTTCTGTAAACTTTATTTTTTCCCAAGTTCCCCACAAGAAGAAGTCTAGTGGGGTCAAGTCTGGTGATTTAGGCGCCCACCGTATTCGTCCATTTATACCTACTCATCCAATTTTCTCCGTACGTTTCATTTAAATATTATTGGACAATTCTTGTTTTATGCGGTGGAGCTCCATCATGCCGGAAACACATGTTTGCTCGCAGCTGTAATGGCACATTTTCGAGAAGCACCGGAAATTCTTCTTAAATAAATTGCAAATGTCGCTCACTATTTGAAATCTCTTCGTAAAAATATGGACCAATCAAATGCCCATTAATAATACCAAGCCAAACGGTAATTCCGAAGTGTCCTTGGTTTTCAATCTCTCTCTCTCTCTCTCTCTCTCTCTCTCTCTCTCTCTCTCTCGCTCGCTCGCTTACAACCCGGGGTGGGTCTTCGCTGGCATTACAATTTGCCTTCACTTGCTGCGGTCCATCATAAGTTCTTCTGGTCGTTGGACATTTAGGGTCCGTAAGTCCGCTGCAATTTTATCTTTCCACCGCATCCTTGGCCTTCCCAGCGGCCGCTTTCCTACCGGGGTCTCTTCCCACACCAGTTTTACGACACATTGGTCTTGTCTCTTCACATGTCCGGCCCATCTCAATCTCTCTACCCTTATTATTTTTACTATATCTGGTTTGTTATATAGTTCTTGCACTTCCCTGTTAGTTCTAATTCTGTATTGTTGTGTGGCGTTGTCCTTGATTGGTCCATATACCCATCTAAGAATTCTTCGTTTTTAGTCGGTTCTCAATTTGTTTTGTCATCGTCCATGTTTCACATTGTTACTTTGGTACGGCGGGTTACATTTTTCGATTTCATTATTTTTTGTAGTGCAAAACAGCAGCGATTGGCTTCCTGAATTCTGTTGTTAATCTCTTGTGTTATATTGTTATTTGAGGCGATTGTAGCTCCCAAATATTTAAACTCATGGACCCTTTCAAAATTATAGTGGTCCATTGTCACATTTTGTCCCATCCTGTCTCTTCGTTCTCTTCCTGTTGTAGTCATATATGTTATTTTATCTTCGTTTATTTGTAGGCCAACCTTTTTTGCAGCATTTTTCAGTTTAATGAACTCTTTCTTAACGTTGATAGTTGTATTTCCTACTATATCTAAATCATCATGGTTTTCAATCGGATTGACAAAATGTAGATTTTTCTATTGGCCTTACCGTTACTAACAAAATGGTTCGTCCGTCAAAAACACATGCTGGAAAAAAACGATTGTCATTGATATCCAAGTTTACCGTCACTTGGGCAACATAATTAATTCTTCGTTGTTGAAGTTGATCTGACAAGACAAGAGTGTGTTAAGTTGTGAAGTTTACAATCGTGATAACCATTTTCTTTCAAAGTTTTTCGCACCGTTCTAATCTTGCAAATATTTTTAAGCTTGGAATAACACGTTCTGGGTATCTCTGGGCGTATGACTGATCTGCTTTTCTATGGTTCTTTTGAGGTTCCCCATAAACAAATAACATGTCGACTTTTTCGTTGTGCGTGAACATTTTTCGAAATCAAATCAAAACAAAACAATATTTGTCAACCATACGTGCTACTTTCCAAAGGCTACTTTTCTAAATCGTGACGATTGCAAATTTTTGATACTTTTTTTAAAAATTTGCTTATAATTTTATAACGGATAAATATAGCAAATTTTTTTCTTCTCAAAATTTGTTAGGAAAATTTTTTTTTAAATATGCCAAAGTATAGGCATGTTTCTGCGGAAAAATATCGATGACGTCATTACTTCAGTTTCCAAATGTGGTAAAATATGCAAATTAGGCTTAAAATGGACCTTACTCAATCCCACTTAAGAAAATATTTTCAGATTTTTTCTATTGTTTTTCTTTTTCTTACAACAGAGCTGAGACATCGAGTTTCGCTTACCCTGTGTACTTAAAAAAAAGCTTTTAACAGAGTAATGAGAGGTTGAATGGGGTGAATTACTGTAACTAATTGAATTAAAGTTTTAGTTGGTCTCTTGTAAATTTTCTCAAGTAAAGATTGTGCCGAAGAATTCGTATTATTATTTATTGTTATTATTAGATTTGTGCCCGGGTGCAAAGCTCAGGAACACTTAGTTGTCACCATTGTATCCTTATCCCCCCGGCTATCCTTATGGCGTGTCCCTGTACCCTACCTCATTGCAAAAAGACAGTAGGTTGTTTAGGTTCACCGCTTTAAAGAGCTCTATGTCTAGAATCCCTGCGCCCAACCACTTCTGGCGTTTTACCATTAGGGCCGGGCATTCGCAGAGAAAGTGTCGTGGAGTTTCCTCCATTTCCTCAAACCACCTGCACAGGTTACTATGTCCCTGTGTTTTGTGAGTGTAACATCTTAGCTCGCTGTGTCCAGTGAAAATTCCTAGGACCATTCGAGCTTGGAGTCCATTTAATTTAATTATCTCCTTGTTCCACTTGTTGATATGTGTTCCAAGTACTTCTTTGGACCATCTGTAGCTCTGGAAATCAGTCCATGTCATGGACTTTCCAGGGCTTTTATAGCAGCCTGGCTGTCAGTGCAGATACTAATTACTCTGCCTTCGACCTTGTTCCGTGCCACTTCCGCTTGAAACACTGTGTTGTACTTCCTCAGAGTAAGGCTTGAGTCTGTGTGCTTAGGGCCACAGATTCCATATCTTGTGCCCTTGTTCGTCTTGGATCCATCCGTGAACCAGATGTCACCATGCCTAAGGGGCCGTCCCTTTGTCCATTCCTCCCTGTCTGGTATCTTTGTTCTAAAACGTTTCCCAAACTGGAGGTTTTTGATCGACTTATCCTGGGGTTCACTCTGTAGCGTCCCCCTGGATATAAGGCTTCGGATGCTAGCATGCCCAATCCCAGAGTTCACCCACTCGTCGCTGCATATCAGTCTGTATGCTGTCCTGGCGGCGCAGCCCTTTATAACAAGGTCCAGTCCCCCTATGTCCAGCATAATCCTGACAGCCGCGGTCGGTGTACTTCTCCTAAGACCGAAAATTTCCCTCAGGGTAACCGCCTGTATATGGTCCAGGACTTTTACGGAGGTTTTTTTCTCGATTACTTTCCACCATATTACAGCAGCATAGGTAAGCTTCGGTTTGAGTATAGTCTCATATAACCATAAGACCATTTGGGGTCATTCGTATTAGATAAATATACTTTGAAATCATAGCTTCGCTTAATTTAAATATTGTTACGATTTTTCGGGTCCGTCTCTGTCGACCTTGCTTTGAGGCGACAGCGCATCGACCACAATTAGGGTGAATACTTAATAAGCATTGGGTGATTCTCGTAAATTCCAAAAGCGTCGATTTGTAGAAAAATCGCGTTCCTTCTAGAAACAATTTGGATATAAAAAAAAGACAGCGGTCGCGAAAAATCCTGAGTTTTAGTTCGAAGTCAAGTATGTATTTGAAGTAATTATAAATTGTTATAAAGTTGTAAATTTCTGTGATTTGCATAGTAAAATTTATTATTTATTAACCCTCCCAACGAAGATAAATAATTTTCGAATATTTAACACCTTAGATCTTCCTGTTCGTTCTCCTACAACTCTATAATAATTCTGACATGAAAACAAACGTTTAGACGCCTACAGTTTTTAATAAGTAATATAACACAAAAAGAAAGTGAATAACGTACAATAAGTCAACGTGTAAAAATTAAAAACGATCCTTATGTTTTTTTGTTTTTGTTTATCAGGGATGCTACATGACCATCCACATAACTCCGGAACCGGACTTTTCTTACGTTAGTTTTGAAACTAACTTTCCTTCCAGCTCTTACAAGGACATCATAAGTAACGTATTGGAAACTTTCAATCCAGGAAAATTTACAGTGACCGTTTTCTCGAACCAAGTGAGTATGAACAGCTAGAATTATGTTTCGTCAAGCTATTTTAGTTCGATCCAAGCGGGCTAGCCTCTCATTGTTTAGGCTCGTTTTCCACCGAGCGGTTTGTAGTCGCGGCGACAAAACAATCGCTGTCGCAGAAGGTGCAGTGACACAATGCGATAAAGTTAAGCTAAGAGATTTTCCCAACGGGTGACGTGCAGCACGTGACGTCACAGCTTAAGATTGGTGGTACAATAAATGACATCTTTCATAAGGCTATGTGTGTTTGACTAACCATTTTGGTTTTCTGAGCGTTTTTGGATTTTTTTTTAGTTTGGAATGAGCATTTTGACATTTATTTAGTTCTAAGGAACAATATTGTGTAGCTGCTATCCATTTTTTGAGTCGATCTTCTCGTAGTGGACAACTTGTTTTATTTTGCCCGATAACAGATGGTAACCTGCAAATTCTTATCGAGAAAAATGGGAAATGACTTTTATGGCCTCCAAAAACAGATTTGGAGATTTATCAGACGCCAGAGAAAAGAAGCAAGTGAATTTATTAGCACAAACCACATAACGAAGGAAACTTGGGTCCTGTATCTTAAAGAACTATATAAAAAAGAAGATACGAAAAGCATAGAAGAAAAGGATATAGAAACGGCATTAATGAAACTTAAGAACAGAAAAAGTCAGGCCCAGACGGTATTCCAAATGAATTTCTTAAATACGGCGGGAGAAGCCTGAAACGGCAGCTAACAGCCATACTTCGCAAAATCCTTTTACATAAAAAAATTCCGGACGAATGGCGCTTAACTACCACAATCTTACTGTTCAAAGAAGGAGACAAAAAGATACCCGCACACAAACCTTTTAAATACAACCTTAAAGCTAGTAAAAAAGATTATTACAAATAAAATAAATAAACTCGCCACATTGGGCGATAAACAACAAGGATTCAGATCGGGAAGATCTTGCACAGATGCGGTATTTGTCCTGCGGCAAATAACTGAAAAATTCAGCCTTCATGTGTTTTATAGACCTGGAAAAAGCGTCTGACTGAATACAACTAGGGGACGTGGTACACCCTCTATACAACAGCAAATCCCATATAACATCGTAAAAACCATCGAAAGTATTTACCAGAGAAACAAAATACAAGCCAAAATTGATGGCACAACTACCGAAGACATTCATGTAAATAGTGGTATTCGACAAGGAGATTTCCTTAGCCCCTTATTGTTCAACATCGTTATGGACGATATAATAAAAAGCACTCGTAACCTGAAAGGGTATAAAATGGGGAACAAAGACGTCAAAATCCTATGCTATGCCGATGATGCTGTTCTGATTGCAGAAAACGAAAATTACCGACAGAGACTACTATTCAAATTCAGCACAACGGCAAAAACACTTTTTAACAGGGAGAGAAGCGAGGACATTAAAAGAACATGTACAATAGACAACGTAAATGAATGGATACTGGAAAGAAAGAGAGAATAGAACGAACACATAGATCGGATGAGTGACGACAGAATGGTCAAAATAACTAGAGACAATTCGCCCTTAGGGCGCCGAAGCGTTAGAAGACCCCGCAAGAGATAGAGCGACAACCTCTCTAACAATTAAATGGCAGAGGATACGAAGAAAAACGAGCAAAATTGCTTACATTAAAGAAGGAAGAATAAAAAGAACGACCTGCAAATTAAGGACTCATACACAGCAAATTCTTTTAAACACGAATTCAAAATATTTATTATTTTATGAAGAAAATCTATACAGATATAAGAAATAGGAAAAATTAACGCACTTACAAGCTGTAAAGGAACTTTCAAAGCGCATTCTATTTATATGTTGGTTCCATTCTACTCTTCGTTCTTGCACCCATTCGTTTACTGGTTCTGGTAATCTTTGGTTTATTAATTTTACAATTTTTAATATGTGACATTCAAGAGTCTATTAATAAAATAATTTAATAAAAATACCCCTTTTCGAGCACCAGTACTTTTTTTTTACTGAAAATAGTCGCAAAAAGGATAGACCTGTCGGTCCGCACTGCGACTATTAGAAGGGGGAGGGATTATTGAAAGAAAATGATTGTGGACTTGCTTTTTGAAAAGTTGCAGGTCATAGTTCTCTGTAAAAACTGATTTTGGAAGCTTGTTCCATTCCGTAGCAGCCCTGTAAAAGAACGATTCTTGATGGAGATTGGTCCACGTAGTGTCAATCTTGAGAGTAAATGGGTGAGACTGATCAGCGTGCCGAGCTCTTCGGCCGAATGTGGCCAGTGGCGGTACAAGAGTTTTTATTTCTCTTGAGCATCTACCATGGAAATATCTGTAGAGTAATGCCTGGTCTGCAACTCTTCTATGTTCTATGTTCTAGTGGATGAAAGGTATCTGTGAGACTTGAGCTGTTTATCAACCGAATGGCCCTTTTCTGAATGGAATCTAGAAGACGAAGAGAATGCCTTGGTGCTGAACCCAAAATGTGCGAGCAATACTCCAGTAGAGGTCGGATTTGAGCCTTGTCTAAAGTAACTGATTCCCACTGTTTTAGCTGAGCTGTATGAACAACTTAGAATAGCACGATATGTAGGAATTTTATTTTTTTATTGTTACAACCCGGCCCTGTTTATTTATCGGCATCGACCACAACGAGGGTGTATATTAATGAGCCCTTTGTCGGCTTACGCCTCCGTCTAATAAACTCTCGCCGCGCCTAGAGACTTCCAGACGGTTCTATCGCTTTCGCGAAATGGTCTAGAATTATGATTGAGAAATATAAAAAAGACAGCGGTCGTAACAAAGGACAGTTTTAAAAGTGTTTATGAGTTATGACAGCGGTTCTCAAACTTTTGTTATTCACGCCCCCCTGTTTTAATTTAAAAAATGTTGCGCCCCCCAATCCGTAGACCTAGGAATTTGGACTAAAATAGGCAACATTGTCTAGTCGAGAGCGCCAAAGATGCTGTCGGAAAGTTCGCGGCGTTCGTGCCACGTATTCAAGCTTCCTGATCTTTCTCGAACTGTCTGAACGCGACTATAAATACAGAAGCGCACATACGGTATTCTCATTCTCTCAGTGAAGGTGTTTTAACACTAAGCAAGCATTATTGTGAAGTGTGAGTGTATAAGTAGATGTAGTATGGATAAATTTTTAAAACGAAAACTTGAGGATGACGGGGCTTGTACATCGACAGGTTCAGGTGGAAATCGTCCGAAATCTAAAACAAGAAAATATGACCCATCATACCTAAATTTGGGCTTTACTAGCCTTGAAGTAAGTGGCGAAGAAAAACCACAATGCGTTATCTGTTTAAAAGTATTGGCTGCAGATAGCATGAAACCAAATAAATTACAGAGGCATCTAGAAACGCTGCACAGAGAATATGTCAATAAACCGCGAGATTTTTTTGTGGAGAAACTCAGATTGTTTAAAAAACAAAAATCCAGCTTCCATAGAGTACTGGCAGTAAATGAGAAGGCTCTCTTGGCATCATATAAAGTGGCATACAAAGTAGCTAAATGCAAAAAACCGCACACTATTGCAGAGCAACTTATTTTACCCGCTTGCAAAGACATTGTAGAAATAATGTTTGGTGAAAATTTTACTTCACAACTTAACAATATTCCTCTGTCAAATGATACAATCTGTCGACGAATTAACGATATATCAGATGATATGCAGCAGCAGCTTGAATCTGAGCTTACTGGAAACTTGTTTGCTATACAACTTGACGAAGCAACTGACTCTAGTAATGATTCCCATTTGATTTGCTACATTAGATTCTGTCAATGTTCTAAAATATGTGAAGATTTATTGTTTTGTAAACAGATTGAAGGAAGAACTACAGCCACCGAGTTGTTCAAGATTACAAATGATTCTATTACTAAAATGAATTTGCAATGGAAAAATTGTGTTGCGATTTGCACCGATGGAGCTCAAGCCATGTCTGGTAAATACAACAGTTTACAAGCGCTAGTAAAAAAGGAATCCTCAGAAATTATCTGGACGCACTGCATGATACATCGGGAAGCGTTAGCATCAAAATCTAAGCTAAGCCCAGGACTAAACATGATTTTGACAGTAGTTATTGAAGTTGTTAACTTTATAAAAACCAGACCACTAAAAACAAGGATGTTCTCTGTTCTGTGTGAAGATATGGGAGCTGAGCATCAATCTTTGTTGTTTTATTCCTCATCCAGATGGTTGTCACGCGGTAAGACGGTTAAGCGTGTCTTTGAATTAAGAAGGGAAATAGCGATATTTTTAAGCGAGGAAGGTCACAAGCATTCAACAGATTTTTTCGACAAATTATTTTTACTGAAGCTTTCTTATTTAGTAGATATTTTTGAAAAACTTAATATACTTAATCTTCAGCTGCAAGGAAAAGACGTAAACATATTTGATTTAAGTCAAAAGATTGATGCTTTTTGTAAGAAATTGCAGTTATGGCATAACAAATTGAAAGAAAATAGTTTGGAAATGTTTCCCACATTTTGCGATTTTGTGCAAGATTCCCCATTGGAAGATATTCATAAAGCTGTGATGCTAAAAACCATAGGAAGCCATTTAGAAAACTTAACTGAGAATTTCAAGCGATACTTCTTTGCAGAGAAAGATATCAAGTTGTCAGACTGGAGCTGGGTTTTAAATCCATTCGAAAATAGACCTGTCGGACTATCACTGCAAGAAGAAGAACAACTGATAGATATTTCAACAAATCCCTTACAAAAATCAAACTTTGTTTAAATCTTTAACAAACTTCTGGACTGAACTTCCGAACGACTACTCCGTTATAAAAGCCAAAGCGCTTAGAATTCTGTTGCCTTTTCCAACGTCCTACCTTTGTGAAACTGGATTTTCTGCACTTGCTGCCGTGAAATCTAAATACAGAAATAAACTTCAAGTAGAAAATGAACTCAGAGTGGCCATCTCTAACATAGAACCAAATTTAGAGAAGTTGTGCGCCTTAAAACAAGCGTTAGCCATTAGTTCTTAGAATGTTTCTTTGTCATCATTAAGTAAGTAAAATTTCAATAAAGATTTTTTAAAAATCTATCTGTAGCATTTTATCATTACCATTTTATTTTTAATCTGTACTGCGCCCCCCCCCCCCCTCAATCATGTAAACGAGCCCCCCTTAGGGGGCGCGCCCCACAGTTTGAGAAACGCTGAGTTATGAAATAAATAGTTGCAAAAGTTGTAATTGATTGCATATCGAAGTGATTTATAAAAGTAAAATTTATTGTATAAAGGTATTGTAATAAAAATTATTTTGTTACTGTATCGAGAGTTTAAAATTGCCGAACCCAAGAAAGAAATAAATTTCGTAACAATATTTACTACGAGTCATTTCTCCACAAATTTTGCACAATAAAGTTAAAAAAACTTTATATAACTTTGTCATTGAAACTTGTATTTATACAGTAAGTCATATTTTTGCGATTGAAATCGCCAGCGGGATATGGGGCCCTTATGTATTTAAAAGTCGTACATCTCGGACCAGTTAAAAACACTATTATTATATCATAATAATTTAATTTTGGTCGGTTTTTGTGTAATTTTTTTATTCGATAACCTTTTAATCAAATTATTTGATAACCTTAAATATGCAACATTAATTTACTACCAAATGATCGTTTATCTAAAATATATTACTACTTTCAAACATATAATAAGAAGACGGATGTTTATCAAACTATTAGATAAACTAATTCGATTATTTAAACGACCTTAAAAAAACGCATCCAACGGAGTGGATAGGCAGAGGAAGAATATATTAAAGGGGAATATTGTACTATCTTTAAAAGGGACCATTTTCAGTCCTCCTCAAAAGAAGTTCCTAACGTCTGAATACTTTTGAACAATGAAAGAAACTCGTGCAACGGTGTGTAGGTAGAGACGGGAGAGTACATTTAAAGGGAGGATAGATCGAGTGTACTATTATTGTACTATCATTGTATGGGATTTATTTTCGGTCCTTAATGAATTTCCTGTTGGAGGAAGCTGATTGAGACGGCCTTGGCCTGCAGTAGGCTGTAGTGCAATAAAAGAAGAAAAAAGAAGAAGAATTTCCTCATAAATCTAAAGACTTTTGAACAATGGTAGAAGCCAATGCAACGGTTTCGTAGGGAGAGGCAGGGATAGTACATTGAAAGGAAGAATAGATCAAGTGTACCATCATTGAATGGGAGAAATGCATGCATCGGTGTGTAGGTAGAAGCAGGAAGAGTATATTGAAGGGAAGGAGTATTTTATTGTTAAACCTCATACGTCCATGTATACAAAAAAAATAAAAAAAAATAAGAGTTCTAAATTTGACATAAATTATGGCTTTGGACTAATGAGTTGTGATCGCCTATTTATGAGATTCTTCTGATTTTGTATAAATTCATAAAATCGGATTTTCGAATGATCAAAATGATAGTTTAAGCGCATAAATAATCTTCGTTATCTTTATTTTTCTCATCCACCATTACTATCCAAAATGTTGGTTCAAAGATCGTTGATAACGGTAAAAAAATGTTTTAAAATAACGAAAACAAAATACACGCACATTACAAATCATAACTAACCTTTGATTGTTTTTTTTTTTTAATTTTATCGCACGAAATGTTCTCAAATGAGATCAAAGTTACTGATATTAAAACTAAACATGCTTTATGATCAGTGGTAACCATTCTTTAGGTGATTTTACCCAACCTTTTTTTTATGTTTTAAAATGCATCAACGTTCGATTTTAGATGGATGGTAAAAAAGTCTGAAGGGCTTGACCTTGCCAATATACAGGTTGTTTCCAAAGTAATCTGAAATACACACAACTTTATTTCTGACTAAACTTTTTTTCGTAACGAAAAAACTTGGTATCAAAAAATTCGGTATCCAACTTAAAGATAAGGCTTTTTGTTGTAAACAAACATGATGATAAAGAAGAAACGGCTGGTCGGAACATTCAGGTTGAGTATTCTCTGAAGGAACCTTATTTGATACAAATTACAGTTCATATTTTTAGTCGTATTACTTATATGTGATTCCCAGTCAAGTGTATCACTCATAGTTATACCTAGAAATTTAATGGTATGACAGAAATTTAATGGTATGACATTTCTCTAGAGTTTCTCAAAAGTTATTGAAGTGATTTGCGATGTCCCCAGAACAGGAAAATTCTTTATTTTTTATGAAAAAATTTTATATTGGATGTTTTAGTGTTCCTGTTATTTTAACTTTGAATAACTTTTAAAGGCGTGAATTTATCAAAAAATCATGGGAAACTTAATTTGAATATAAACTAAAAAAAATCAACTTGAAATAACGGACGACCATTAATTATTATTTTCAATTTCAGCTGTCGCCAACGAAAGATACATCAAGAGAATTGCTTTTTCTGAATCAACTGGGCGACTGGCAACGTCGAGACGTACAACACTGCAACATCAAGAATTACGATCTCGTCTACGCTTTCTTCTGTCGTTTTCCAAGCTGAGGGTATCAGGTCGAGTTGTGCGAGTGCGCAACTAACCGTATCCTTACCAAAATCCTTTCTTCCAAAATTTTCCCGCAACATTTCTCTTCCAATTTATCGCATATTCCTTCCAAATCTTCCCACAATCGCATACCGCGTCTCTTGCTCCATTCGTTTTTGCTGCACTTCAACAACAACAACATCGATTCGAATGTGTTTGATGATAAGATGCACCTGTCAAAATCCTTCGTACCGAACTTTCTCTTCTGCTATGGGTATTCGGTGATGGCTCGTGCCATGTTGACCAAATTCGGTCTCATGCAAAGCACCAGGAACGCCATCGCCGGTCACCATTGTCGACGCCATTCAGCGTACGACGCTTTATTCGGTCCGTTTTCTTTCTTTTTTCTCTATTCCACCCTCTTCACGCCCGCATTCAAGTTCACCGATTTCGAATCGCCACTTGTCCTCTTCTCCTGGTGGCGCAACAAAATATCGTGAGAAATACTGAATAAACTTTCAAAGTAGGTAGTGCATAGTGGGGGCTTTTCTTCGTTACCTATGAGGGTAACGAAGAACTTTTAATCCATAAATAATCCTTCGTCCCGATTGCCCTACCCCATTGAAAGTTTTAGCAATGGTTTCTTTCCGATTCTAACGTAGATGAATTTCGTTTTGTTGCGTAAAGAGCCTTTGAATGAAACAACTCGACGATTTTTTCCGAAAATATCACAGGGTTGAATAGGTCCATTCGGTATTATTAAAAAAACAAAAAAAATAATAAGCTCTAGATATGTGTAGGTACAATTTTATCCGGATGTTTTTTCTTTGGAAACTCTAGAGGCTCATTTGATTTTTCCTTTAATATTAAGATCTTAATAACGTATTGTACGATTGACGATCGGGCAGATTCTTTTGTAAGTCTGACGCGAGACGTGGCTTTTAAAAAGGTTTCAATACGAAAGTTTATAAAAAAAATTGAAATGTCTGTCTGTGATTTTAAAATAAATTCATTTTTCTAAGCTCATATGATTATTCCACGTTACCTAAACATTTTTTTAATGACAATTTGCTTATCTAGACACGCGGTTCAAGCTGACAGAATGTTTATAATTACGCAAACCATTTGGAGCCACTTTTGACGCCCTCGTGACTCAAAAACTATTTCACATAAACATGTTAAATTTGGCCTATATATTGAGACTTGCGAGATACATATGTGCTCCAAATTTCATAAACACACTTTAAACAATTATTTAGATATTAACGTCCAAAAATCGTCATTTTTATCACTGACTCACATATAGACCAAAACTCTTAACCCAGTTTCAGATGACCTAGAAAGTTCAAATTTGGCATCCATATAGGTAGTTGTATTAATTGATAAAAAATAATATGAAAGCAAGATTGTTCGCATATGTAGATCCACCGAAAAGGGAAAGAACAGCAAAACCAAGTTTTTTCAGCTGATTATAAGAGTCAGGAATACTATTCCAGGCGTTGAACATGATCGTGTCTTTCTTCTACAGGTCTTTCAAAGCAGACCACTTTTGTTGTGAACTAAGTTCACACTTGTTCTTCTCCAGTATTTCTAAATTAACACAAAGAGCTCCATGTTTCCTTGTTTTTTAAACCCAGCAACTGAATTTTAAAGTTACCAATTCCAAAAGGATAAAAATTTAAATCTGTTATCGTTGCATTAAGAGGATTTTTGACGAAAGCTAAGGTCGCGTTGCTGTTTTTAAATTCCTGAAATCTGCTGAGAAATGCTTCCCTCATATTTAAAATGGTTGTTTTGAAGTAGTGTTTGTCGATAGAGGAATTATTTTCTTGATGATGCTTTAGCAGGCTGGGAAAGTGAAACTGTATTTTCCTTTCAAAATCTTAAACAAAAAGGGATAATTTACTTTCGAATGAAATAATGTCTTCTAACATTCCTTTTAGTTTATGATTAAGCTGGTTTAGATAAGACGTTACGTCTATCATGAAATACAATTTTCGTATCCATTGATGTCTGTAAGTTCTGCTCGTGGACGTTTGTACCAGAGCCAAAGAGCTGCGGAGCCGCACTTTGCCGACCACTGGTTTAGGCAATAGTTTAAATTAAAAGTTAATAATATTTTTAGTATATAAAATTACGATACAATTTAAGCATAATTTAATTTACAAACTAGAACGAGTCAAGACCAAGTTTAAGATATTAAGTAATGTATATGTTCACATAGAACAATTCCCTATTTGCTAAGCATATGCTATTACTATCCACAAATCACAAGGGCTTAGCCTTGACAGCGCTCTTCTCGACTTTTATAATCTATATCGATTCAGAATATTAAGTAAATATTATGTTTTCGACGTGAAAGGGAAACATCCACTGACGCTTCTCCTTATATGAAATTGTTTGTTAGTTTATTGCACCAGATCTTCGAGACACTTCCTAAGCAGTCTTCTAATGACAGGACCATTGTCGTTGAGTTGCTCAATTAATGAATTTTCATGGTATGCTGTTTGTGTTTTATATGCTAAGGAGATTCGCCGAATTTCACTTGTGAGAAAAGGTGTTCTTAAATCATCGTGCAGGGTCCGATTACTCACTTAACGTGGAGCATTTGTGATGATTCCTTAGTACTTTGAATGATGTTTATAGTTGTTGGTTTGGCGCATCCCCAGAGTTGAATTCCGTAGGACACAATGGGTTTCAAGATAGCTTTATTCAACAATTATTTGTTTTGCAGTGATAACTTTGATTTTTGGCCTAGGAGCCAATACATCTGCTTAAATTTAAGCCCATCTGAGTTCTTTTGGTTTGTATGTGTTTTCTCCAAGTAAGCCGTTGGTAGAGATGAAGGCCAAGGTATTTTGTTTTTGTCGTTACAGATATTTGGACGTTCATAGTTATTGTTGGGCAAGTGGATTGGCGCATTGTATAAGTTACTTGAACAGACTTTGTTTGATTGACCTTGGTTCTCCATTTAGTGTACCAATCATTCAAAGAGTTAAGGTAATTCTGTAGGATATCTGTGGCTCAAAGCAATTTTGATGTCGTCGATTTCTGGAATATCACTTGTGTAGATCAGAAAAAGCAGCAGTCCCAAGACACTACCTTAAGGAACACCGAATTCAATAGAGAGGAAATTAGATTGATCACCGTTAAATTTGACAGAGTAATGTCTATTATACAAGAAGGATTTAAGCATTAGATAATAACATGCCTCTGTGCCACACCTTATTGTTAAAAGGTGTTTTCGAAAGCCTAATGGATGATCAGGTAGAAGTGTTGAAAATTCATGATCTTCGTAAATTCTTGTCAATATTAGTCGTTCAAAAACTTTGCTTATTATGGATTACCTAAACATAAACACACAATTTTTAATTTTTTGTCTGTTTGTTTGCCCGGGCACATCTCTGAAATTACTGAACGGATGTCAATGCGGTTTTGACGGGTAGAGAGTTTGGCTAGGAGCAGAATATAGGCTTCATTTCATTTAAATTAGATGTTTAAATAAAAAATAATTTTATTTAAAGATCTTTCTAGTCTGAGAAGTTACAAGGCAAATAATATTTGGCAGGCAAATAATATTTGCCCTCTTCAAATTTCTATAGACGTTACAACACGATAAAACAACGTTTAAGAGAAAAAAAAAACGAAAAAAAAAACAAAAAAGTGCCTAAAAAATCAATGGGTGGCGCTGTTTATTTTTAGTAAGTGCTATAGAAATGTTTTCAACAATCCACCTGACCGGCATCATTTTATAATTTTATTCCTCAAAAATTCACTAGATGTCACGGTTCTTTAAAACGCATGTGGTGGTCTATAAAGAAATTATTTGATGTTAAATCGGATGTCGAGAAAAAAGTTATCCTCATTTTAAGATTTTTAAACTAAATTCCACGCAGACAAGCAATAAACAATAAATAAGGACTTGTTATTATTAATATTAATAATAATTATCCCCCCACTTTTACAGCGACAGGTAGAGGTCAGTGTTTTGTGAAAAATATTATAATTGAGTTTACTAAGCATTACTATCTGAGACTCTTTGGCACAAGAAGAAATAACTAAAAAATCCATTTAAATGTTCGTGTGATTTACCATTTACAAAATTTAATATTGTGTTTATCGCTGTGTACTTAAATAATATGTATTATTAGTGTTGTAGTAAGACATTGGGAGCATTATACGAGTACATTGTTCTTAGCTCCTGAAACTATATTAAACGTAAATGGGGTTATGTATATTATACAATTAAATATTATTTTTTAAAATGGCTTTAAAACATATACTTAAGGTTTAATCTCAATAAAATAATAAAAAAGGCGGAAAATGCCTTGGAATCAAACAATGATGAAATTTTATGCAGAGGTTCTAACTATTACAGGAGAAGCTTTTGCTAGCACAAAAGATAAAAGTTATTTGAGTTCATTAAAATCATTACCACTACTTGTAAAGCAAACATTGACATAATAATTGTTATGTTAGTACTTTAGTGATATCCAGGCTTACCTCTCTTCTACCTTTGTAGGAAATTTAAAAACTTGCAAATATTTTGTTCACCTTAATGTTTGCAATCACGTACAACCGTTGTTACAGGTAGTTTTGGTAGTGAAAAATAAATTATGAAATTTGATAAATATTAAAATTTATGTAGAAATATATTTAACTATTCTGATTTTGAGTCATAAAAGCATATTATTGTTTTATTATATTGAAGTTAAAAGTCGTAATTTTTAATCTGTATATCACGTGACCTAAAACGGGAGCTGCCATGGTGTGACGTCATATAGGCAAAAACTGTCAGTTCAGTGTAAACAGCTAGGTACATATCTATCAACTTTAACTTCAAGGAGTAATCATTGTGTTCTTTCGTCAGTGCATTTCATTTGTACCTTTTTATTGTTGTTTTTACCAATATTACGTCACCAAAATGGCTGACAGCGTTTTCGCATATATTTAATACTCCTATATTGCTAGTGCCCGTAAGTAGAGTATTAAATATATGCGTTTTCGCGGGAATAAAAAAGGTTTTTTATTAGGAAAATCAACATTTTGAAGTACTTTTTCAAACATAGTAGAATACCCCATATTAATCAAATAAAAATAAAAATGTAAATATTAATCACATAATCTAAAACTTATTTAAATGGTGGTAACATTTTTTCACAAATCACTTAATTCAACTGTCGCTGTAATTATTTATTATTAATTATTATTATCAATAATACCAAGAAAGGCCTTATTTATTGTACATGAACGCGCAACCAAGTTTTTAAAAATGTCTTCTGGGATTATGAGTGCAATTTATTTTTGTTTGGAAACCTTTTTAAAAACCGCGCATCGCGTGACGTCAGTGTTTAAGTAGAGTCCATTAAAATAAAGTTAAACGCTCGTATTCAATGACAAGCTAGGTCGCGTGGTGATATTTTGGATTTTCTGCCACTTGAAGAAATTTAGCGACAAAACTGTACAAGTTGAGCTTTATCACTGCAAAAATTATTCATCAATTAAGTGGCTACATCACTCGGTGCTCGGAAAAATTGGTATAAATATACGCATATAAAATAATTCTTATTTTACACATAAACAAAGTAGTTGTATGAATAATTGGAAATAACGATTTCAGTGGCATTAAAATGACTTTTTAATGACGTCTCAAACACTTCATTTTATTGACATTTATTATTTTGTTGTTAATAATTGAATAATCTAAATATGATCTGTCTTTGCATTTAAAATAAATTAATAATTAATTTTTGATGAAAATATACTGGGTGTGCAATTTGATAATAAAAGTGGGAGCTTCCGAATGGTTATCGAACAAGATAAAGTTTTGAATCGTCATTAAAAAAGTATTTTTACCATTAAAATCTGTTTTTTATTTATTTTCTTATCTTTTTAAATAAGGGAGATATTGCCTGTAAACGATTACTTGGGTCTTTCAATATTGACATTTCTGTCAGTGGCAGAAAATTCAAAATTTTACCACGTGAGCATCGAGCGGCTGCATGAGGTTGCACCCTAACGTTGTATTTCTATTTGACATACTTAAGAAAGTGCTTTTTTCTCTTTCTCTCTTTGATGTTAGCGCAAAACATGTTATTTTAAATGTCAACGTTTTAACAGTACAAAAAAAAATAGTGTGGTTCACCTATTTATGGATATAAATAATGCATTTCACGTTTGTATTTTTATGAATGGTACGATTTGCCCCTTGGTCAATATTAGGTGATTAATTTCTTAGTAAATAAATATGTTGTGAAACTTGAATCAAAATATGTAGAAATAGTTGTTCCAGAAGTATCTATATATTTACAAAATGTTGATGTTAACGATTATCTGAAAAAAATAAATATAACTTTAGTAGACAAAAATGTTTTATTCATTTACATGGAAAGACAGATGACACATTCTTGTGGACAAAACAAGGTGAACAAGAAATGAATTACTATTGAAAGA
The DNA here is from genome assembly GCA_950111635.1 of Agelastica alni. Classification (NCBI taxonomy): domain Eukaryota; kingdom Metazoa; phylum Arthropoda; class Insecta; order Coleoptera; family Chrysomelidae; genus Agelastica; species Agelastica alni. The sequence goes on along the minus strand of OX467712.1, from coordinate 7,526,104 downwards.
AACCCCACGTGCTTAAATTCGACGAAGTGGGATTAAACGCCTACAAAACACGACGAATAACCCCGTTTGATTCTAAGCTTGTACGGAATTGCATCGAATCGCTCGAGTGCCTTGGTGCGAACAACAGAGTGACTGTTGTGGGTACCTGGGCACCAGGGGGAGGAGGGTAACGAGAAAGCCGACAGTCGCAGTGGAGAGGCGCCCTTAATACGCGCCACTCCCATGATACCTAACCCATGTTTGATGCGCGAAAAATTTAAATGGGTAGCTTTTATAATGTGTAGTTAAAAATTTAGTGTGGTTGTATTTTCGTGTTTTTTGCTGCTCTTGTATTTTTATATTCAAAATACAAATTTAAAATGGGTATACCACTTGGTAAGAAGTACTACTCTGTGGTAACGAAAAGGGTAAGACTGTAATGAATTTTCCATTGCAAGTTTGTATAATTGCAGTTCAAGGGCACCATGCCTTTCGTTCCTGATAGCTGCAGCTTCAGTAGTTTTAAGAAGTTCATCAAACTGCACAAGTTTCGAATCCTCTTGGCAAAGAATGACAATGAGTTCTTTTTAAGATTTCTTCTGCTGTAAGGGATCCACTCTTAAATTCCTAATTTTTTAATTTCAGAATTCTCACCAAAGTGTTCCAATCGAGTCATACGAGCGTATATACTAAAAAATTGAGTAAAGCTTTTTAAAAGCCAAGGATATAATAAATTTTAAAAATAAAATTGCCTTTTACATTCACACCAAAAAAGTAGGTTACCCCTTTAATAAAGTCTTGATCAGAAATAAGAAACTTCAAATGTAATAATGAAAAAAAATCCTGTACAATTAAAATTATTTAATTTATTTTCTTCAGCAAACCTCATTTGGTAGAGGCAAAAAAAAAGAAGAATTTAAAATTAAAAAAAGTTCTATACCTATCTTCATATTGGTCACGTGTGATCTGGAACACCAAACAGAAATTGTTATTTTAAAAGCATTTACATTTTTATTTTTACAAGAATATGGCTTCCAAAATTCCCATTGATTTTTCCAATAAATCTATTATTTTTGTTACTGGTGCATCTAAAGGAATCGGAAGGACAATCGCGATCGAGGTATCCAGAAAATTAGAACAAAATTCCACTATAGTATTATTAGCCAGATCTCAAACTGGTCTTCAAGAAACAAAATCTCAAATTGCTGAAGTAGACAAGTCTATTCATGTAGAAACATTGGTTGTTGACCTCTCCAAACCAGATATAAACGAATACAATGATATTTTTAAAAAGGTATTGATTTTATCATTATTTCTAATTTAATATAAACAAGCATTTCCTTTGTTTTAGATTCTAAGCAGTACTGACACAAAAGATGTAAAAACAGGCATAATATTTCATAATGCAGGCCAAGTTGGGACTGTTAAGCAAACTAATGATTTGACAGATTTGTCTGCATGGAGAGAACATTTTGATGTAAACATGTTTTCATGTGTTTTGTTAAACAGTGTTTTTATAAAGCATATAAGATCGGTGGCGCCTCATCTGTGCATTGTAAACATCAGTTCAATTACTGGACGTATTCCTTTCCTTAATTTAGGTACATAAATAATGGATGGTATGTTTAAAACATTTCAATTATTGATTAATTTAATTTATTTTAGGAATGTATGGATCTGGTAAAGCTGCAAGAGAACTATTTTTTAAAGTATTAGCATTAGAAGAACCAAATATTGTTGTTCTCAGTTACTCTCCTGGTCCAGTAGATACAGATATGTTTGACAGCATTATTAAAAATGCTCAGTCTGAAGAAGTAAAAAAATCTTTTAAAGAAATAAAAGAGAATACTATTTTAAGTCCTGCTAAAACTGTTAACAAGATGTTAGACATTTTAGAAAAGGCAGATTTTAAAAGTGGAGACAGCGTGGATTATTATGAAAGATAATTTTTTTTCTAAAAATGCTTTTGTTTAAATCACAGGTGTTTATTTAACTCGCACTCAGTGAAACGGAGATTATATTTCCTAAAAGGCTCAAAATGCATATTTACCTTAGCCAGAAGACTGCGATGTAGCATTTATTTATGTATTGCTTTATGCTTTGTGAGTTAAGTTAAAAATATTTTTAAATCTTTCGTTTTATTTTTTAATATATTTTATAAACAATCTGTTAGTTGTAAAAGAAAATATATATTTTTAAAAACCTGAGTTTAGTTTTTTTGGTAATGCCATTCTTCAAATTTAATAATACCATTTTGATTGTTGGTCAGATCACAGAAACTGGGAAGAAGAAAAATCTGAAGATGAACAGGTTACAGGACTCACTGATGAATAAAAATATGATAAAATTGTCATTTTTATTTTATTGTGTAGCCAGGTGCTTAATACCACTACCTGGCAATTTCTTAAATTTGGACAAAACAGTGACTACATCACAGTAGGTCATTGTTTGAGATTGGTCGGGCACTTTGTACAACAAACATATAGGAGTATTATACAGGGTGTCCCTGAAAATAGTGCGTTCCTTGAAAGGATGAATAATGAATAATTAGGAACGAAAGATTCTTACAAACTTTTTTCCTTAAGTTATCCGTTTTTCCAAAAATTTTGATTTAAATGTAGGTTTGGCAATCATGCGTTGTACTCTACTAAATAAAAAGTTCACACAAAAAGTACCACCGATAAATTTAATTAGTTAACGTGTTACTCACAATCGTAATTTTTGTTAAAATGCCTGCATTTTTGATTTGCGAATGTCACGGCATGTTATTTATAAACGAAAAGGCTCACGGTAATTCTAATGTAGCTGTTTGGCTGTACACAAAACGTTATATCCTCAACGACAATGTCCTAATGCCCGCAGTTTTGTGAATGTATCACAGAGATTATTGGCTAGGGTTGTGTGGTATCTAAAAAAACTAGTGGACAAACACGACGTGCTCGTATTCTAAACGCAGAAGACAAAATAATGGATATTATTCTAATTCCTAATCTTATTAATCCACAAGGCATACGTAAGTAATATCATTTATTTAATTCTTTTTCATCTCCTATAACAGACATTCTAAATAGGTATCTACTTAAGTAAATATTCTACTACTTTTTAAGGTCAATTAAAAAAATTTACAAAAAGCACCAGATTTTTTGATGTGTAACATCTTTGCTCTCGCTTTTTGGTATTATTTGTGCGAGTGATTTCGTGAAGTTTTTAACACTTGTAGAACAATGGTTACTTATCTATTAGGTACACTTTTACCCTAAAAATGTTATTTTCACGTTCATAATAATGTCGAGTATGTCTTCCAAGAAAACCCGCTGATTCCTACCCTAACCAAAAATTCTTATTTGTTTAAATTGTGTGTAAAAATATTTTAAAGTGTAGATTACTATATCATATTAAAATTACCACAAACCGATTTTACCCTAAGCTACGCCAATGCACACTTTGTGATTGGTGTCAGTTAGCGGTCAAGAATGATTAGTTTAAAGAGGGATTTACAGATAGATATTGAAAGGCGTAGTAGAATAAAAAAAAAACAAAAATAATAAATAATTTATTAGAGTTAATTAGAGTTACATTACTTTTTCAATATTTTTAAAAATATTTTTGTTTTTCTAAAAATGTTATTACATCACCGCTTGGATAACTCGAGTAGTCTCACTTTTAACTTACATGATCGATCAAAACAATCTTCAGCAAAATAATGGAAAGATAAAGCACTACTACTTTGGGAATAAATTCAGGATTTTTCATGAAATTAGTCCATTGTGTTCTTCTGTTTCCATCTTCAGGAACGCTACAACAAAGATATACTATCTTAACATGATGAAATAATGGTATTATGTTTTGTAGAACAATGGTTAATTAAGTATCTATTAGGTACAGTTTTCCACTAAAAATGTTATTTTTACATTCATAATAATTCTGCATATGTTCCCAGAATAATAATAACTACCAGATTCCTACCCTAACCTAAACTTTTATATAAATTGTGTTTAAAATCCTTTTAAAGTGTATGTAATGTAAAATTACCACAAACTTATAATTTTACCAGTGAATACTTAGTGATTTGTGGGTTTAACTTCAAATATCATTGAAATAAAATTCTTCTTATTTTTTAATATTTAACAAATTTAGCATCAGCTACACTTACCTGTGAAATGTTGCACCAGCACTTTTGTTTTGGTGTCAAGTAACATCCACAAGATGAACAACTAACCATATTTTTCGTAATTATCTCAGTAATATAACAATGTTTACCACCAATTTATTTAGTTGCCAATAACGGATAACTTAAGTATTTACAATAAAGCACACAACAAAGCCTTATCACAATAATTTTACCCATTATTTAAACTTTTTAACTGCTAAGATCTATTAAAAATCAATTTTATTGATACACTTACAGGGAAACATTCAAATAATGAGTCATACGTGGAGATTTATGGAGGCTGTATCCGTCGCACTTTTAGCATCTGTGCAGAGTAGCAATGCTCTTTCCTGACATAACAAAATGCATCCCATCCATGCATATACCGTGTGGTCCCCCAATAAAAGAACCTTCACGACCCCCCCTACAATCTACAATCTAATGCACAAAAGATCTGATAGGTCGAGGTGCTTGAGAGGCTGCATAGCCTTCACGACCCTCCGTAAAATATGCCATAATTACTAATCGTTCTCTGCATTTTCATTTCGATTAATTGCGTCTTAAAGATGTATACAATTTTCAACTCAAACCTTTTTTGATTAGTTGGTATAAAAATTAGTCTTTGTTTCGATTTTTGCATACATTATCAACTAAGTACTGATTAAACCATTGTTTGTAATAATGCAAATGATTGTGTTCATTCTGTCTAACCAATAATCTAAAACTTTTTTATTACAATTAGTTTGGCCTGTATTGGGGTCGACTTAAGGGGATTCTGTAGTGAATCATATAATCTGAGAAATTCTGCAATTTTCTGTAGAGTTTTGTTTGTGCTATTGTGTTTTTGCTGCCGTTTTAACAGTGTTGTGTTAAGCTATCGATCCTATCGAGCATTTCAGCTATGTGTTGATTTTGGTGACAAATACGATCTGCTGCTGTAAGCTGTGCTCTGGATTTGTCTGACTTTTGACTTCGCGAGATAGCTTGTCGAATACGATCGTTTTCTAAACGCCGATTTCTAGACTCGTCTGACTCCCGACTCCGCGAGACGGCATGTCGAATACGATCGTCTTCTAAACGCCGATTTCTAGACTCGTCTGGCTCTTGACTCCGCGAGACAGCATGTTGAATACGATCGCCTTCTTTACGCCCATTTCTAGACTTGTCTGACTCCTGACTTCGCGAGACAACGTGGCGAATACGATCGGCTTCCATGCGCTGGGCTCTGGAATCGGCTGACTCCTGACTTCGCCAGACAGCGTGGCGAATACGATCGGCTTCTAAACGCCGATTTCTGGATTCGACCGACTCTTGCCTTCTTGATAATAAACGACGGGTTTTTTCTAACTGTAGCCGTTTGACTTTTTCAAAGCTACTTTCATTTAATCTATGGGTATATTGCCGCATTCGTTGGTCTGCAAGACGATGTTCTCTTTCTTGCTGAGATTCATTAATACGTGATAATCTTTTTCTTCTGGCTTCCCTCGTGTGAAAGGAAAGATTCGACTTTCTTTTAGGCATAATTAAAAGACCTAAAACACAGAAATAATTATATAATGATATAATATCAAATAAATAAATAATATTCTCGGCAATAAATGTTTGTTATACCTTTGCTGGTGATGCAGATCAATGTTATTAAGGTTAGGAGTAGTAAATCGTAATGTAATAATTTAAATAAATAAGTTAAATTATAACAGTTTGATGTTTTGGTAAAATATAAAGATGTAATAAAACGATGTTTGCACTACCAAAACACATTTTGGTGGACACTTTCTATAAAAGTCCCATATAAGATTGTTCTTCTAATCTCTACCCTCTATAAGACCACCGTTTTAAAATGATGCCCATCAGGTGGATTGTTGTAAAAAAATTTTTATCACGTTCTTTAAAAACAGCGCCACCTATTGATTTTTATAGAAACTAAACTATAACGTTCGTGTTGTGACGTCTATAGGGAAGAATCACGGGTGGGCGACATCTATATTAATCGTAAGAACTTCTCGAGGTGAGAACAACAAACCAACCTCCATTTGTTTATATGTATGAACAGTGAACTTTATATATTATTTCGAGCAATTTAAGCATTAAAAGTGTTATATTTAAACGATATTTTATGAAGAATTGGTGTAAATGAACCCCAAAACTCGAAAATGCAAATGATTAAAAAAAGGGATATGGAGATAAAATCGCGAAAAATATGCTCTGTTCCCCAATGCTCTACACATAATACATAAATCAAATCAATTTAAATTAAGCACCTGTATGTGCTAAAGTAATACATATACACATATTAATATACTTACAGTATACATACATATACATGAATTGAATCTTAGTAACAAACAATACAAAGCTATCTAGAGTACATCTTTATATACATCAATATTAGAAGTGATATACTGTTTCAATTTCTTTTGATGAAATAACTCTATATTTTTTATATTCCTTATATTGTTGGGTAAAGTGATAAAGGACTTTGGGAGCAACATAAGTTATAAATCTTTGACTTGCATCTTGCTGTACCACTGGAGTTCTTAAAAACTCATTTAATCTTGCTCTTGTATTGTGCAAATGATTAGCATTGCATCTCATTGAAGGATTTCTATAAATAGAGGTACAACAACAATGATAATATAATGTTCGTATATTAAGGCATTTGTTTATTTTATAAGAGTGAGGTAGGATATAATGCCGATTTTTTTTTATATAATTCTAGTTATATGATTTTGGATTACATTAAAGGGTTGAAGTGCAATATTATGTTATTATACCATATCGGAGAATAGATTCAACCAGTGAATTATAAATAGTAATGAGTAAACTCCTAGTCATAAATTTCCTTAACTCATAAAATTTAAAAATAAATCTTCTAACCTTGGTTATTAATGATTGAATGTGATCATTCCATTTCAAATTTTGATCAATTATGAGACCGAGGTATTTTGTTTTATTGTTCATTTGGATTATAAAGTTTTCACTTATTTGTATTTCGAAAGAAGGTCTATTAACATTAGTTAATGAAAGGGCTGGAAAAAAACTTTTGGATACATTTAAAGAGAGTTTATGAAAATAATTGTCTGATAAATGACAGACAGGCAGACAATTTTTATTATTTGTATAAATATTCTGCATTTGCTAGTTAAAATTTTATTTAAATAGTTTAGTATGATAATAATCATAGTTGTAAGAAATCCAATACTGAAAGGAAACAATTGATTTGATGTATAGTAGGAAAAGTTCTACTTTTTATTATAAAAGTATCTACATTAATAATGGCTTATTAAGCTTTACACACTGTTATGTTTAATTAACACAGACCTTTTCTGTTAACAAAGTAGCAGTGTTTCTTTATTTTTATTTTAAAAAGTACATTAATACTTATTACTAATGAAGCTTTATCCAAAGTTATGGTTAATTAACACTTACCTTTTCGGTTAACTAGGCAGAAATTTTTCCTTTTTTTGCCATTTTCCTCTTTGCCAATAGATTCATTGGAGTTTTTAGGTTTTACATCACTACAAGAAGGTAATTCATCTTCAGTTTTAATTGATGGCAATTCACATTCTTCGTGTAATATTTCAGTTTTAATAATCTTAACATCCTCTACCTCCTTCTTGACATTTAAATCATTTTCAGTCTCTACAATGTCTGTTGGTTTAACTTTTTCACACTGTTCAGATTGTAGTTGAAAATTTATAAAGCATGTTTCTTGTCCGGGTTCCCTTTTTATAGTACGAAAGATTTCTATAGGCGGCATGTTATCATTATTAACATCCTTTTCGTGAATATTTTCTTCTTTAAACATCTTTATGGAATAATAAACAAATCATAAATTAATAGATTTGAAAACTTAGGTTAGGTCATAGATTAATAAGACCAAAGATAGACAACCTTGGGGAACATCACGTAACGCAAGATGGCGTTCAAAGTCAGTTCCGTAACTGCGACAAGAGTGTCATCAGCAAATGATTGAGAAAGTAATAAGTTTTTTAAACTATTATTTATTTTTCATTTTTAGTTCGGGTTTTTTTAAATTATTTCTACTTATCGACGATCTTCATTTCGGTATTAATTGTCATATGAGTTTGTCGTAAAACGAAATTCCGTAAAAATTTATTTGCGTATAAAAAACGCAGTTACTAAAATTATTAGGATTTAAAATGGTGATATTCATTAGCGACATCTGTGTGAGAGTAGTTTAAGCGTCGCAATCTATATAAGTTAATGCGCAAATGATCTTTTAATGAGATTTTTTGTGAAAAGTTTTTAGAACAAATTTCACACTTAAACAGTTTTTCGCCAGTGTGAATGCGCATGTGATTCTTTAAATGGCTTGGAAAGAAAAATGGTTTTAAGCAAATATCGCACTAAAAAGGTTTTTCGCCAGTGTGAGTACGTTTGTGATCTTTAAGAGGTTTGCATAAAAAATTTTTAGAAGAAATTTCACACTTGTACAGTTTTCCGTCGGTATGAATATGCATGTGAAAAAATAAAGTACTTTTCTGTAAAAAATGCTTTATGCAAATTTTACATTTAAAAGGCTTTTCGTCGATTCGTTTTTTAACAAAGTGTTGAAACCAATAAGTGAAAAACAAAATCTTGTCCCTGAAATAGCGTCCACAAACGAAACACATCTCCAATTTTTTGTTAAAATGTACTTTGAGGTGATTTTTTTTAGTCGTTGCCTTTGTAAAGCCTAAAAACATAAACAAAGATTGTAATTAAAGCCAACATGTTTACTGATAAAAATTTCTATGGCAAAATGTAAAAAGTTTTAATGCAGAACCATCTTTAACAAAAGTCATAGTTTAGTATTGATATTACTTTTATGTTGTGTGTATAATTTAAATAAAATGTTTTGTGGATTTGCAGAACACAGTATCTCAACTGGGCATAACCCTAACTTTGACAACATTGAAATCGTACATTCTACTCCATATTATCATAAAAGATCTTGCTTAGAAATGTTAGAAACCACCGTAGATACGAATTTCCTCAACAAAAAAAGAGATACTCAACATATTACAATACCTATACATATCAACTTACATTAGACAAATCTAGCACATTTTCTAATCTACTGCGCTCTAGAACTTCTGATTCAGACATTTAACATCCTAATTGACGGACGCGAGGCAACTTTTAGTACAGCAGTTTATTAAATCAAGTAATTAGTCACATATAAGACATACATTGACTGGATAATGAATGACACCCTATCGGCACCTTTATTTATGTCTTAGCTGAGTGAAAGTCGGCTCAGTAATTGAATGGGAAGACTTTATGGTGGTGTTAACATAGAGTTCAGCAGTGACGCCCTGGAATTGTTGTCTGGACAGGTGACAGATGCCAGACTGCGATACCTGAGTGTACTCAACATAAATGGTAGATGGAGTTTCTAGCTTTCCTATAAAGGCTGAGTTTATATAAAAATAAAATAACAACACTCTGAGAGTTTCTGCGCATGATTTATGGCATGGTGAGAGTATTGCCTGCATACTGTGCCGATATTTCAAAGCCACACCAATTCCATCAGTAACAGGAATCACTATAAATGATGGCAAACTCTAGTATTGAGCGGTTAAGTAATGTGAGAGGTGCTTGACCTCCAAACTAGGAACTCACCAACTGAGGATGTGGGAAGCAACATAACCAATCCAGCCTAGGTATTGTATCTTCAAATCAAACCATCATGAGCCATTACAAAGATGTGCGCTGAATAAATAACACCAAAATCAGTCCCATTTATAAATGTTGCTTTTTCTTCATGAAGTAGTGAGAGCCTCGCAAGTAAAGCTGCTGACAATGATTAGATTTACATAACAAAAGAATTTATTATTAATTAACAAAAATTTTTTTTACATTTCAATATCTGTCATATTTATATACGAATTCCAATGACAAAATTTTACCTAAATACCCAATACCTGTACTAAAGGTCGTTGGCCTGTCGTTAATTTTTCTTTTTCTTTAAACCTTGCACTGATAACAACAATAGTTAGTCTTTATTGTACGTTAAAAATCCTATATTAACTTCGTTTTAATTTAATAATTTTCAAAATCAAAAAAAAATGTATACGAAGTTTACTTAAAACCTAATGTTAGCCATAACTTTAAAAGTTGTTAAGTTATAACCCACCGCACAGTAAGTACTGAATTTGTTAATTATAACGATGAATTTTTTAAAACTATATTTTAGCCCTTGATAAAGAAAATACACATTTTCAAAACGTTGGGCAGTAAAAAACAATTTTAATAGCCACCTTCAGACGGAATCCCTAAGAACGCAACAAAAATTTTGTTATATAATATGTTATATATTCAAATGAGAAATATTTCGAGGAAAAATATCAATAAATTTTAACAAAAAAAAAACAATGCCAATAAGTATGCACACATTTTATTTATATTTTAACTTAGTACATTACCTAATGATATTTTGGGGGTTTCTTTTCGTTCAACCAGGAATATAAATTGATAACATCACTAATTATATTCGAAAACTATATACCCGTCACTATTGAACTAAATAAAACGCAGATATATTATTTATTTATTAACTCAAAACGCCTAATTCATCGCGCAATCAACATAGTCCAACACATGAACCCACGAGATCGAGTCGAGAAACCAAAGATGAACTAAAGGATGATAGATAATATTAAAATTAAGAAAATAAAACGCGATCTAGGGACCTGCAAAACAATAATGTTTGTCAAGGTCGAGGTGCCAAGACAATTGACTTTCGACCTAAATGACAACTAATGAAATCTCTGGGCTACCTCTGTGATGCTGCCATCTACAAGCAGCCTCTTTTCACCTACAACGAAAACCCCATAAGGTGATACTACTACGTAGTCTTTATACAATGCCTGAGGGTTTGCAACATGCTCTTCGTGTTTCCAATTTCAGTTGCAATGCTATGTGAGGATATGCTGTGGTCAGGTCCTGTGAAAATAAACCATTAGGAAGGAGCATGTCTCAGATAAGTGTTGACCGGAATGAAGGGTGCTATGGCTGACTACTGCTTCCGTTTTCACAGAGGCGTAGGGCTTTAAATTATAAAATAAAGAACAAAAAAGGAATAAATTTTAGAAAAAATATAAAAATGCTACGTTTTAGTTAAAAATTCTGCAATCAATAGAAAATTATTATCCGATGTATTACAATTAGGAAACTTTCGTACTAAAATTTTGAATGTTGTAAATCTACATAATCGAATATTTTTCGCACGCTGTAAAACCTATAACTGATAATTATACGCCAATGCATACTGTGTAATTGGTGGGTTTACTTCAAAATTTCATTGAAAAATATTTCTTAATTATTTCTGAATATTTAACAAATTTATTATTAAAAACATTTACTTGTGCAATGTTATACCAGCACTTTTATGTTTTGGTGTCAGGAAACACCCACAAGATAAACAACTAACCATATTTGTCGTTATTGTCTAAGTAATATAACAATGTTTTACCAGCAAATTATTTGGAAGTTGGTTAACTACTAAGTATTTACACCAAAGCATACAACAATTCCTTGTCTAACAGAGTAGCAATGCTTGTTCCCGTTTGTTTAATATTCAAAGGATGTTTTCACATCAAAATCAAAACCCTTTATTCCTATTGAAGTACGGCTGAAGTCTTTAACCCACCAACCAGAGCGTGGCTCTAGAGAGTGTGTCTTGTGTAGCACCAAATCTGTACAGACTGGATATATTCCATTTGCCAGGTCATCCTTCAAAATGTACCATACCAAATAAGTTTTTCTTTAGTATGTTATAAGGAACCTGTGAAATAGAAACTTTCGTTCTTCACGATTTGGTGGTACGTTTCCGATACCACTCCATAATTTAAAAAAAAATAGTTAATTCTCAAATAAAATATTTTTTGTGTTAGTCATGTGATACTAAACACCATCATTAAGCTTGTAAGGTAAAATATAAATTAAAATTGTGTTGCTCCCACCACTCGGGTTTTTTTGTACAAAATTTTTGCTCCTCAAAGAGTTAAATTATTTTTGTTGTTACATATATACATATAGTCACGCCTGTTTCCCGTAGGGGTAGGCAGAGACCACTTCCTTCCACTTGCTACGGTTCTTACACACATTTTTTGCTTCTTCTACTTTCATCAGGGCTCTCATGCATGTTCGTCGATTGTTGGTACTCTTGACCTGGCCTTTATTCAAAACAATGTTGATCTAAACGAGATATATTACCCGAGGTCGACCTCTACCGTCTTGTCCATTCACACTCGCATTATAAATTTGTTTCGTCAATCTTCCTTCATCCATCCTTTCTACGTGTCCAAACCATCTAAGCATTTAAAAATTGTTTCAAGCAAATGCTGCACTTAAACGTTTTTCACCGGGTGAGTGCGTTTATGATTACTTAAAGTGCTTTTGTCTGAAAAAATTTTAAGGCAAACGTCACAGCTGAACGGTTTTTCGCCAGTGTGAAGGCGCATGTGATTTATTAAAACAATTTTCTGTGAAAAGTCTTTCGAACAAATTTCACATTTGAACGGCTTCTCGCCTGTGTGAATGCGCTTGTGATTTATAAAAGTAGTTTTATGTGAAAATTGTTTTAAACAAATGTCACACTTGAACGGTTTTTCTCCGGTGTGAACGCGCATGTGGCTTAATAAATTACTTCTCCGTGAAAAATTTTCGTAACAAATTTCACACTTAAACGGCTTTTCGCCGGTGTGAATGCGTATGTGAGTCATTAAAGTACCTTTTTGTGAAAAGTTTTTCGAACATATTTCACAATTGAAGGGTTTCTCGCCGGTGTGACTGCGTTTGTGATTTATTAAAGTGCTTTTGTCTGAAAAGTTTTTAAAGCAAACGTCACAGTGGAACGGTTTTTCGCCAGTGTGAATGCGCATGTGGTTTATTAAAATAATTTTCTGTGAAAAGTTTTTCGAGCAAATTTCACACTTGAACAGTTTTTCGCCGGTGTGACTGCGTGTGTGGATTATTAAAGTGCTTTTGTCTGAAAACTTTTTAGAGCAAACGTCACAGTTGAACGGTTTTTCGCCGGAGTGAATGCGCATGTGATTTAATAAATTAACTTTCTGTGAAAAGTGTTTCGAACAAATTTCACATCTAAACGGTTTTTCGCCGGTGTGAATGTGCATGTGATTCGTAAAAGTAGTTTTTAGAGAAAATTGCTTCAAACAAATGTCACAATTGAACGGTTTTTCGCCTGTGTGAATTTGCATGTGAGTTATTAAAGTGCGTTTACGTGAAAGGTTTTTTAAACAAATTTGACACTTGAATGGTTTTTCGCCGGAATGAATGCGCCTATGATCTATTAAATGACAACTTCGTGAAAAATTTTTCATGCAAATCTCGCACTTGAAAGGTTTTTCGCCAGTGTGAACATGCATGTGGCTTAATAAAACACTTTTCCGTGAAAATTTTTTGAAACAAAGTTTACATTTGAACGGTTTTTCGCCGGTGTGAATGCGCATGTGAGTCATTAAATTACTTTTTTGCGAAAAGTTTTTCGAACAAATTTCACATTTGAACGGTTTTTCTCCAGTGTGAATGCGCAAGTGATGTTTTAAAGAGATTTTTTGTAAAAAGTTTTTTGAACAAATTTCACACTTGAATGGTTTCTCGCCGGTGTGAATACGCATGTGAATAAATACACTACTTTTCTGTGAAAAATGCTTTAAGCATATTTTACATTTAAAAGGTTTTTTGTCGGTTCGTTTTTTAACAAAATGCTGAAACCAATGAATGAAAAACAAAATCTTGTCCCTAAAATGGCGTCCACAAACAAAACACATCTCCAATTTTTTGTTAAAATGCACTTTAAGATGATTTTTCATAGTCGTTGCCTTTGTGAAGTCTAAAAACAAAAATTTTAATCAAAATCAACATGTACACTGATTAAAATTTCTATGGTAACTTAATTAAAAAGGGTAAAAAGTACAAAACATTCTACATTCACAAATCAAATGAGGCACATTCATATGTTGTAACTTAGTTTTAGTTGATTATGATTATATTTGTCTCATAAATATTTATGTTTATTGTAGATTGGCATGCCGTATATAAATATATAAATAATATCACCAAATTTTTATCACCGACTTGTAGGGGAAAATTGAATTGTAATATTCTAAGCTTTTATTATTGGTTAGTTTTGTAAAACTACCATACCTAATTCTTTCTACATTAAATTTTTGCAGTTGGGCCATTGGTATAGGCACATGTCACCTAGATCTGTGACTACCGCTGTATCTTCAGGGCATCAGAATTCCAGCCCGCTGGTTTTGGCAAACCGCAGGATTTCTATTGGCCCTGTCTCATTTAGATCACTTTTTTTTTTTTTTTTTTTTATGTTCTGGTTCCCACGAAAAGGGATATCCTGTAATGTTCAGAGAACATCGTGGGAACCAAGGGAAAGAAGGTAGGAGTTGGTGTTCTTCTTAAATTTCTGGAGGTTGTATGCCTCGGGGAACACCTCCCTAGGCAATGAGTTCCAAAGCCTCGCAATTCGTTGGATGAATGAGTCTTTGGAAAGTGATGTTCTGCAGGTCTCCAAAGTGACCACGAAGGGGTGTGAAGACTGAACTTGACGGGTTAATCTCGAAGAGACTGCCAAAGGAGGAACGATTGTTGATATTTCAGAAGAGCATCGCCCATGAAAATATCTATAAAATAGAGACAAATCGCCAACTTTTCTACGGTGTTCCAGACAAGTGAGCGAGTTTGTAAGCGAGGCATCACCGACGAGACGAATTGCCCTTTTTTGGACAGAATCCAGTAGCTTCAGGATATGTTTAGGTGCTGCACTCCAAATATGGGAACAGATATAGATATAGATCATAAGCAGCTGACTGGAGATGAAATAGCTCTTGGCACGAAACAAAAAACCAAGTTTTTGGGATGCACTTTTGGCAATGGACCTCACGTGATTTTCTCAGGAAAGGTTATTGCTGATAGTAATACCAAGCATCGATATGGATGACTTCAGTGGTATGGTTACTCCTGACAAAGTTATGTTAGGCACAGTGAGATCGGCTTTTCTAGAGAAAAGACATGCTTGTGTTTTGTTTGCATTGAATTCTACCAAGTTATTGGATCCCCATTCGAGAATTGTTGCTAAGTCCATATTTATATTGTTAACATTTCTTCCTCGTTCATTTCTGGTTTCACGGGCTGATATAGGGGCCCTGGAAGAGAAAGCGGTATGGAGGGTACTATCATCGGCAAAGCTGTGTACGGGACATGAAGTTGCTTTCAATAGGTCGTTGATGTGAAGTAAAAATAGTGTTGGTGCTAGAATGGATCCTTGCGGAACACCAGCATTTATGAGTAGAGTGTCAGATGAAACTCCATCGACCACTACATGGAGAGACCTGTTTGAGAGAAAACTAGCAAGCAGAGAACACAGCTTGGATCCATTATCCATTATCATGCGGCCCCAGGTTTGGTACCTGTACACCGCCAGCATCGGGCAGCAACACAATGTGTATGCTGCTCTCTTCCTCTTCGCCGCATAGTCGGCAGTTTTTCTCAGCCGCCAGCTTAAGTTTAAAGAGTAGCCAGTGAGCAGGCCAAGCGTGCTGCTTAGTCTACTCTGGTTCATCATCCAGAATAAAAATCACATTTTAAACATCCCCACTTCTTCGCGACAGCAAAGCCACTTCCATTGCCACCTGAAACCGAATCAGGTACCAGTGGCGTAACCTAAATATTTTGTGACAGTTACCGAATATTTTTATATCAGAAAATGTATTGGAATCGACAGTACATAAAAAAATTATAAGTGGATTATTATGAGATCATTATATGTTGCTCTTTTCGCAGTTACAAAATAAAAAAAATTATTATTACCAATTAAATTGTTTAATATTGGTACGGGCATCCGCTTTTACAAATAGCTGACAACCGAGTACCTTAATCAAATTATAAAGAGATCTCGAGAACTTATAGGAATTGAATACTTGACAATTTTTGTAAATTCGAGAACCCCATCACTAGTTGTTTTAGTTCAAATCCTACTTCGAACAATTTTACCTTTCAATGTGCCTTTCATTCCTAATTCTATTTTACCGTCAAATTATTCTTTATATTTCTGCTAAAAATTAGATAATTATTTGGAAGTGGGGTCCACCATATTTTTGGCCATAAAACAACAAAAAATTAACATTTTTAATTATTTTTTTCTAAATTAAGTCCAGAATACAGAATCAATTAATTTTTTAGTTTAGAAATACAAAAAACAAAACCATTTTTCACATGTTTTTAGTGAACTTTAAATGATATAAAAATTTAAATTTGTTAAATTTAAAATTATACTGTTTACCAGAGGGTGGTGGTTCTATTTAATATAAATTTTATAATCTAAACACACCCATAAATGGTTGTGATTGAGATAAATTTACACTTACCTTTTCTGCAAACTAAACATGAGTATTTCCTTATTTTGCCTTTTTTCCTACCAATAGCTTTCTTGAAATTTTTAGATTTTCTACATGATAGTTGTGGTGTCCAATTTAATCCATCTTCACTTTTAATTGATGGCAATTCACATTCTTCTTGTAATATTTCAGTTTTAATATTCTCAACATCCTCCAATTCCTCTTTGACATCATATAATTCCTTGATAGTCTCTTCAAAGTCTGTTGGTGTAACCTTTTCATATTGTTGGGATAGTAATATTTCAGTTTTAATATTCTCAACATCCCTAACTTCCATTTTGACATCATTTAATTTCTGGATAGCTTCTACAAAGATATTATAATTATTCCTCATTGCTGGTTAGTTTTATTTAAATAATGTACTTACACAAATTTTATAACTCAAATATATATAAAGTAATTGTGAAAGTTAGCATTTTTATAAGTCCAACTGAAAGGAAACTAACGGCATATTTATTATAAAAAAATATTGCCTACTTACTACAATAAAAAGTACAAAAATACTGTAAGCTTTACACAACTTTAAAAGACAAAACTGCACAAAATTACCTCTTTTGCTAACTTAACAGGGGTATTTTTTTATTTTTCCACACATTTACCTTTCTCTTTGTCAATAGCTTTCTTCGAATTTTTAGGATTTACATCACTACACAATGGTTGTTGTGTACAATTCACCTTATCTTCACTTTTAATTGATGGTAAATCACTCTCTTCGTGTAATAGTTCAGTTTTAATATTGATAACATCCTTAACTTCTTTTTTGAAATCATTTAATCCCTTGATATTCTTTACAAAGTCTGTTGGTTTCACTTTTTCACATTGTTGAGATTGTATTTGAAAATTTGAATGGCATGTTTCTTGCCTGGGTTCGCTTTTTATTATAGTACAAGAGATTTCTATAGATGGTACTTTATTGTTATTAATATGTTTTTGTTTAACCATGTTTGAACAAACATGAACAACTAACCTTATTACATAATAAACAAAATCCCACCTACGAGTCAGCGTATATGAACATTTAGGTTAGATTTGTAACTCTAGACAAGGGACAATTCGAATACAAATTCAAATTAGAGATGTATTCGACTATGGTGTGAATTCGAATGCATTCGATTGGATTCTCTATTCGAATACCCAAAATAATCAAAAGACAGATAAAAAGAGAAGAATGGTCTAATGCTGAATCGGAACGGATCTACAGAATTCGCATCTAGTAAAGGGACTATTCGAATACAAATTTAGGAATGCATTATTTGATTCTGAACGAAGTACGTACAAAATTCGAATACATATAATCAACATTTGAATTCGAGTACATTTGATTGACTTGAATTTTTAATAAAAAAACATGTCAACAGCCAAACCATTTTCCAAATTCAGCAGATGTGCAGCGCCGAATCATATCGAAATGTATAAAAAAAACATAAATTGATAAATTCGAGATCATTAGGGGTTGCTCTTTTCGCCAGTAAAATTACTCTCTTACTTTATTAATTATTAACATCTGTAGAACTGCTTTTTAAGCCGGCCTTTGCTTCCGTAATTTAAGAAATTTATTAACGATTTCATTCTTTGTCCCTGGTCCTTCTGAAATGAAACTTCTGGAGCAACGCCTTCCGTTAGATATTTTCGGAGTTGAAATACAAGGTTGCTTACCTGTCTTTACTCTTTCAGCCTTATTGTGAACTCTGTAAAACAAATTTCTAGATATTCCTGTCGCAACCAATATCCTTTGATGATAATTTTCAATTGGAACTTGCAAGCATGTTTTGCCTCATTTTTTATAAATTTAATTACATTAGCAATTACTTTTTTAGTTTCCGCAGAGTAGTTCTTATTACGCGGTTTCAAGCAGATGTCACACTTAAACAGTTCGCCACTATGAATGCGCATGTGATTTCTTAAATTGCTTAAATGTGAAAATTGTTTAAAGCAAGTGTCACACTTGAACGGCTTTTCTCCGGTGTGAATGCGCAAGTAATTTATTAAAACAATTTTCTGCGAAAAGTTTTTCGAACAAATTTTGCATTTGAACAGTTTTTCGCCGGTATGACTGCGTTTGTGGATTATTAAACTGCTTTTGTTAGAAAAGTTTTTAAAGTAAACTTCACAGTTAAACGGTTTTTCGCCTGTGCGAATGCGCATGTGATTAAATAATTGAACTTTCTGTGAAAAGTTTTTCAAACAAATTTTACAGTTAAACGGTTTATCGCCGGTGTGAAGGCGCATATGAATCATTAAAGTGCCTCTTTGTGAAAAGTTTTTAGAACAAATTTCATACTTAAATGGTATTTTGGCGGTATGAACGTGCGTATGATTTCTTAATGAATTTTTCCGTGAAAATTATTTCAAGCAAATGTCGCATTTGAACGGTTTCTCGCAGGTGTGAATGCGCATGTGAATAAATAAAGTACTTTTCAGTGAAAAATGTTTCAAGCAAATTTTACATTTAAAAGGTTTTTTGTTGGTTCCCTTTTTAACAAAATATTGAAGCCAATGAGTTAAAAACAAAATCTTGTCTCTGGAATAGCACCCACAAACGAAACACATCTCCAATTTTTTGTTAAAATGTACTTTTAAGTGATTTCTTTTATTCGTAGCATTAGTAAAGCCTAAAAAGAAAAACAAAAATTATAATTAAAGCCAACATGTTTACTAATAAAAATTTCTATGGCAACTTTAAAAAAATGTAAAAATTTTTAATGCAGATTCAGTAGGTATTGCAACTTTATTGGTCAACTTTATTATATGCAGTTTTTAAAATCTGCTGAACGACTTTGTTGTTTGTGTACTACTTAAGTTTTGTCAATTATTTAGGAGAACATTTCAAGATGTCCAGAGTATGCTTTGAGGTATGATAATAATATTAATAAACTGAAGGGCGGTTCATTCCGGCTTGTTAACTTCCCTTCCTTCTTGACAATTTTTAATTTTGTTACAGTCTCTACAAAGTCTGTAGGTTTTACTTTTTCACATTATTGTCTTTGAACTTGACAATTTATATGGCATGTTTCTTCTCTAGGTTCGATTTTTAGTGTACAAAAGATTTCTAAAAATGACACTTTATTATTTTGAATATGTTTTTGTTTAAACAACATGGTTTTCTGGTAAACGTATTTACTAGCGTCTATTCGTTAATGTAGGTTTTTTCATTTTGTGGAACGAACCAAGGCAAACTTGATTACTTAAGTACTTCATAAAAATCAATCATTTTTAAAGCTATGCTTCTTATGTTGGAAATCGCGGACGGGACTCGCCGTAGAAAATCGAAGACGTAAACGTTAAAATTTCGCTCCAATCGGCCCGCGGCTGATTTTTATGGGTTATTTTATATTTGAAATCTATTTTTATTGGTTGTATTATAATTAACATTTGCATTCTTTTTTATTAGTTATATTATGTTTGATATATTAAAATTAATAAAGTTGGGATTAAAAACATTTGTATTGTTTAATACAATATTTATTGAAAATATTGGCCACACATCTGTTTTGAATAATAAATAAAGTAATACCAAAATACACTATGAGAACATTTTTAAAGAAAATCACAAAGCCATGCCGGCAAAAATCTTAAATATTAAAAGTAATATTAATTTAAGCCACACAAAAATGATCTTTTAATAAACATAATGTAGTATTATTCGACCCAATTGTATTCTGAATAAATTTAGTCTGTTTCTATAAATAAACGTATTAAACTCTTTTAATATAAAATACAGCACATACCCACGTAGCAATGCAACTTTCATTTTAACGTTTGGGGAACAAGTTTAAGCGCCCCATGCTGTTGGCAGGTAAACTAATCACAAAGGCGGCCTATTTAAAATATTCTATTTTACTTTCGGAATGCCGCGTACTTTTGAAAATACGACATTTGTAAATTTTTCACAATTTCTCGGCCGTTGAGAACCAGTCGTAAAACCTAAATTTATTTTGAAAGATAACAAGACATTTGGGTTAGGAATAATATAGTAATATTTGCTAAATACAGAGTGGGCCACATAAAATAGCCCATGCCAATATTTGGCAGTATTCATTAGTATTTAACAAAATGCTGATACACGTCGATTTTTGTTTCAATGGGGACACAATTTTACGATACAGATATCCGTTATTTGTCAACCTTACCCACTCTACTTCCCCAAACCCTTAATTTAAAATAGGGAATGTACCTTGTGTGGCACATCATTAGAAAGGCATTTAGATTAAGTATTCAAGCATATGATCATTCATGATTTTCTCTAGATATTTACACCGTCTTTGCAAAAAAGTCTTAATTAATTTTAAGTGTAGCACTTCTTACAAATAAGTCGCAATGCCTATGTTTTGATAATGTGCCAATTTTTTCGACACATCATGAGTAAATTAAAACGAATTTTGTAAAAAATTGGTATTCTATTCTATTAATAAATACGTATGTGTTTTATTAAATCAACTTTCTTTTTCGATAAAATTTCACACTAAAAAGGATTCTTGCCGGTGTGAATGAGCATGTGTTTTTTGAAATTGCATAAATGTAAAAAATTTTTTAAACAAACGTCGCACTTGAAAGGTTTTTCGCCCGTGTGAATGCGCATGTGTCTTTTTAAACAGCTTCTGTTCGAAAATTGTTTTAAACAAATGTCACATTTGAACGGTTTTTCGCGAGTGTGAATGAACAAGTGATTTTTTAAATGGCTTGAACGTGAAAATTGTTTTAAACAAACGTCACATTTGAATGGTTTTTCGTTCGTGTGAATGCGCAAGTGTCTTTTTAAAGTGCTTGAACATGAAAATTGTATTAAACAAACGTCACATTTGAACTCGTTCATATGAATGCGCAAGTGATATTTTAAAGTAGTTGGTTGTGAAAATTGCTTTAAGCAAATGTCACATTTGAACGGTTTTTCGTTCGTGTGAATGAACAAGTGATTTTTTAAAGTGCTTGAACGTGAAAATTGTTTTAAACAAACGTCACATTTGAACGGTTTTTCGTTTGTGTGAATGCGCAAGTGATGTTTTAAAGTTGTTGAACGTGAAAATTGTATCAAACAAACGTCACATTTGAACGGTTTTTCTCCTGTGTGAATGCGCAAGTGATATTTTAAAGTGTTTGGTCGTGAAAATTGTTTTAAGCAAATGTCACATTTGAACGGTTTTTCTCCGGTATGAATGCGCAAATGATCTTTTAAAGAGTCTTTTTGTGAAAAGTTTTTAGGACATATTTCACAATTGAACAATTTTTCGCCAGTGTGAATGCGCATGTGATTCTTTAAATGGCTTGGAAAGAAAAATTGTTTCAAGCAAATATCGCACTTAAAAGGTTTTTCACCAGAGTGAGTGCATTTGTGTTCTTTAAGAGAGATTATGTTTGAATAATTTTTATAACAAATTTTACACTTGAACATTTTTTCGCCGGTATGAATGCGCCTGTGATTTTTTAAATTTCCTGAAATAGAAAATTGTTTTAAACAAATATCGCAATTAAAAGGTTTTTCACCAGTGTGAGTGCGTTTGTGAAATTTAAAAGAGGTTCTGTATGAAAAATTTTTAGAACAAATTTCACACTTGAACGGTTTTTCGCCGGTGTGAATGCGCCTGTGATTTTTTAATGTGCTTAGATGTGTAAATTTTTTAAAGCAAATGTCACATTTGAACGGTTTTTCTCCAGTGTGAATGCGTAAATGATCTTGTAAAGATTTTTTTCCAGAAAAGTTTTTAGAACATATTTCACACTTAAACAGTTTTTCGCTGGTATGAATACGCATGTGAAAAAATAAAGTACTTTTCTGTAAAAAAAGTTTCATGCAAATTTTACATTTAAAAGGTCTTTCGTCAGTTCGTTTTTTAACAAAATGTTGAAACCAATGAATGAAAAACAAAATCTTGTCGCTGAAATAGCATCCACAAACGAAACACATCTCCAATTTTTTGTTAAAATGTACTTTTAGGTGATTTCTTTTATTCGTTGCCTTAGTAAAGCCTAAAAAGAAAAACAAAAATTATAATCAAAGCCAACATGTTTACTAATAAAAATTTCTATGGCAACTTTAAAAAAATGTAAAATTTTTAATGCAGAACCATCTTTAACAAAAGTAATATTTTAGTAGGTATTATAATTTCTTTCATTGCACCAATTGAAGTTGCTAACAGACCTACTCATAATTCTGAATGATTCCAAGTTTCCTACCGTCGCACAAATTATGATTATCATAGTATCAAAGGAAATAAAAAACTATAGATCTATCTGCCTACAAAATCAAATTGCAAAGGTTTTTGAGGCATCATATTCCTCCTCACGATTAACAGTTTATATAGAGGTCTTTCAACTAATGTCATCCACTCAGAAAGGATTTCGAAAAACTAAAGCAACTACTACTGCAATTTAAGATTGTTTGGAATCATCTATAGAGCACTAAACATAAGAAACAATGTCATAAACTATTCTATGATCTAAGCCAGGCATTTGATACTATGGACCATAACTTTATTAACACTCTATGGGAGTTCGTGGTGTTGCTCTGGATTGGGCCACTTCTTACTTGGACAATCGAAAACAAACTGTAGTATTAGACTCCATAATATCCAAGACAAAAGAAAGTAACCGAAAAGGTGTACCTCAAGGCTCCATCTTAGAGCCTCTCTTATTTATAATCTTCACGAGTGACAAAAAGAATAATTGTTATGTGGCAGATCAAATCATTATCTATGCGGATGGTACGAATATTTTAATGCCTACAACAAATAAAGAACAACTAGTAAAGAATGGTAATGAGGCATTAAATGAAATCAGTGATTATTGTAAAAAAAATGGACTAGCACTAAACACTGCTAACGTATCATATTCGATTCTTACCAAAAAATAAGAATCCTTATAACAATATTTACTTAACAGTTGATGGAAAATCGATAGAAAGCAAAGGAAATATGAAGTTCTTAGATGTTGTGCTTGATAGAAAACTTTCATGGGAAGATCATATCTACACTTTGTGTTCAAAACTCAGCACAATTACGTAGGTATATTATGAGAAATCTGAGAGACACAGTATCAGCTGATGTACTGAGAATTCTTTATTACGGACTGTCACAGTCAGCTATTCAATATGGCATAATATTTTGGGGATCCTCAACGCACCTACTAGAGGCATTTTGTTCCCAAAAAAAAAATCATCAGAACCATGAACAAAACTTCCCCTCAGAAGCCACTATTCAGAAAATCTAAAATACTAACGCTTCCTAGCCTCTACATTTTAAACCTGAAAATTTTAAAAAAGCCAATGAAAATACACTTCTGAAGCATGACCAGATACATGCACAAGATACAAGAAGTTAGGAAAAAAATTCATCTGCCCCTTTCCAGGCTGAGCTTTGGTCAAAATTCCCCAAAATATGTTGGTATAAAATGCTCTAATAAAATGAAGAAACTAATAGATAAGAGCGGTAGCAAGTCAGCAATTAGGAATAGAATATCAACATTTCTGTGTGATAGAGCTTTCTATAGCGCACTAGAGTTTCTAGGCTCCTGCATATATTTTTAAATTATAGTCATACAAACCTCGAGTGGATTTGTTGTAATTGTACCATCTTATTTTATTTTTATGTATATAACATTAAATAATGTAGTCCAATTGTTTTTATTTGATCAATTTTAATCAATTTATATTTTTTTGACTAGTCCGATAAGTTACATGTTCTGTAGTTTTTCACCACACAATATGTATTCTTTTGTGATGAATAAATGATTCTGATTACTTTGTCACATGTTGTTAGATAAGGTAATGAATATTGCAATAGAGGTTTAGAATTTACTGGACAAAAATCAAATTCATTTAAAAACAATGTAAAAATATTATTAGTATATGTCCATCTACTACTGTAGTACTACTATATTTGTTTATTTTTAGTTTATATTTAGTTGAAGTATGTATTTGTATTAAATTTTATATCTGAAAAAGGGGAGAACCCATGGATAATAATAAATAAATAAAGTACTGTGATTTTAAAAACAATTTTGGAATATTACATTTAAAAATATTTTAAACAACTTTTGAAATAACACAAAACTTGTATTATTGGCTAGTTTTGTAAAATTAACATACTTAATTCTTTTACGCTTCCAACATCAATATTTTTGGGTACTATCAAATATTCTTTATATTAATACTAAAAAGTATTTACACTCCAATGCTGTAGTTACAAACATTTATTTTATATTTCTAATATTTTTTACTACTTTGAACACAGACAATATGAAGAATAATTTTTTCTTAATACTTTTCTGTAAAAAACCAACACAGTCACCACTAAATAAAATGAGATTTTAAAAAGTTTGTAAATAAAGCCTTTTCATGCGAGCCACTTCTTAATTTAGGCCGATCCAGTCCAGCTTAAAATCTTTACATCATCATGATATATTCGGCCCATAAGGTACCGATTTTCCATTACCAAATGAATGTATGGTGTAAAAACTTGAACACCAAAGCTTCGCCGCTGACTATATTTTTTAATAATCTGTCTTCAAGGTTCCTGTATAATCTAGATCATATAAGGTACTATGAGAACCAACTAGATGTGAGACATATATAACCAACTATGCAGAGGGAAGCCTTGGAAGTTTACATTGTACATAAATAAAGCTAATAAACAATACAGTATTTTTAATATTTTGTTAACAGTTCCATTAGGTACATTAAAATTAAATAATTTTGTTTGTCTGACTGATAAAAATTGAAAATGTAAAATTATACTGTTTACCAAAGGGTTGTGGTGGTTTTGATTGATAAATTTATTAAGCTTTAGACACCCATTAACAGCAAAAACCTGGTTAACATTAATTAACACTTACCTTTTCTGCAAACTAAACAGGAGTATTTTCTTATTTTACCATTTTTCCAACCAATGGCTTTCTTTCTTTTGCAACTTTTGGATTTCATTTTATTACTTGATAGTTGTTGTGTATAATTCAATTCATCTTCACTTTTAATTGACGGCAAATCACACTCTTCTTGTAATATTTCAATTTTAATATTCTCAACATCCTCCATTTCCTTCTTGACATCATTTAATTTCTTAATATCCTCTACTAAGAAAATATGATTTATGCTTATTGCTAATAAATTTTATTTAAATAATTTACTTCACAAATTTTATAATACAGATATCTATATTAAGTAATAATCAAAGTTGTAAGCATTTTATGCATCCAAAATTAAAAGGAAGGTAATATCTAGATATTTATTAAAAAAATTATATCCTCTACTTATTGTAATAAAAAGTACAAACATCTTGTAATCAAGCTTTACACACTCACAAAAGGCAAAATTGCACACTTTTGAAGTTCATGTACATTTACCTTTTCTACTAAGTAATTTGTTGCATTTTTCCTTTTTATCAATGTATTTCTTAGAATGTACATCACTACACAATGAATGTAGTGTCCAATCCCATTCATCTTCACTATCAAATGTTGGCAAATCACACTCTTCATGTAAGATTTCGGTTTTAATATCTTTAACATCCCACACTTCCTTCTTGTCACTATTTAATTCCACAAAGTCTGTTGGTTCAACATGATCAATTTGTTGGAATTGCACAATTTCAGTTTTAATATTCTTAACATCCTCTATTTCCTGTTTGACAGTCTCTACAAAGTCTGTTGGTTCAATTTGGTCACATTGTTGGAATTGAAATATTTCAGTTTTAATATCCCCAACATCCTCTACTTCCTTCTTGACAATTTTTAATTTTTTGATAGTCTCTGTAGGTTTTACTTTTTCACATTTTTGGGATTGAACTCGACAATTTATAGGGCATGTTTCATCGCTAGGAACTTTATTATTTTGAATATGTTTTTGTTTAAGCATGTTTTAAAAATGAATAGCAAATCATATAAATACAAAACAATACATTCATTCATTCATTAAATACAAACTAGACTCTTTCAGTCGACCGATATTATCACTTAGGTTAGGTCTTTTTGGTTGGTTTAGGTTTGTAACACTGATTGCGTTTATCCAGAAAAACAATTGCAACTTAACATTGGTCCATGGTGTAAGAAAACAACATGCATTGGTCAGCGGAATGCGATTGGTGAACTTTTTTTTATGCAGCTTTTAAAATCTGCTGAACGACTTTGTTGTTTGTGTATTACTTAAGTTTCGACAATTATTTAGAA
The DNA here is from genome assembly GCA_950111635.1 of Agelastica alni. Classification (NCBI taxonomy): domain Eukaryota; kingdom Metazoa; phylum Arthropoda; class Insecta; order Coleoptera; family Chrysomelidae; genus Agelastica; species Agelastica alni. Next base: position 7,499,377 of record OX467712.1, on the reverse strand, counting down.
CATTTCAAGATGTCCAGAGTATGCTTTGAGGTATGATAATAATATTAATAAACTGAAGAGCGGTTAATTCCGGCTTGTTAACTTTCCTTCCTTCTTGACAATTTTTAATTTTTTTACAGTTTAAAGTCTATAGGTTTCACTTTTTTACATTTTATTAGGGATTGATCTTGACAATTTATGTGGCATGTTTCTTCTCTAGGTTCGCTGTTTTTTTTTAAATGAATAGCAAATCATGTAATATACAAAATAAGCAGATCCCTACGTAGAAATGCAACTGCCATGTTTACGTTTGGGGATCAAGTCCAAGCGTCAAAGGCGGTTGGCAGGTAAACTAATCACAAAGGCGGAATTTTAAGTCTTCCTCGCTGCAGCTAGTAATAATCAAGATATCAAAACACTACAAGTATTGCCTAAATCACAGATACAATCTTAAATTAACTTTTATGCAACCAGTTATACTTGACTTACCTTCAATATTGTTACAACAAAAATTGCCTTTACCCCCAAATAATAACTGCGGAATAGCAAGGGTCCTCTAATTACTTTTTTAATTATTTTTTTTTATCTATAATGTAATAATAAAAACAAACATTGCAGTTTTTAGAAATAATTCAAATCAATATCATTTTTAACACGCTTTGTATGATATTTTCAAACTAACTCGACGTTTCGGAATGAAAGCACTCCAGCTCTTGGAACAGTGACATTAATTTTCTCGTCAGTAATTTTATTCTTATGTAAAAAATTATTTTTTACTTTTTAGTTTGATTATGGTTTTTTAAACTATAATTTATTTAAATAGAAAAGTGAATTATCAAATTACATTAATATTTTTAACATCCCACACTTTCTTCTGTCACCATTTAATTCCTTAAAAATCTCTACAAAGTCTGTTGGCTCAACTTGTGGATTCTCCGACTTTCATTAATAAAATTCTGCTTCCACAATTGAATAGTTCATTTTAAAATAATTGTCATCGGCCATATCTGTCATTTGTTACACTTTTTAAAAATGTTTAATACATTAAACGCTTTAATCTTACGTTTGCAAAACATGTCGACACCAATGAGGATAGTCCATTCTTTGTTGGTTCAGCCGAACAATCGCAAATAGTTTGTTAACTGTTTTAGGATACTTTAAACCCCAAAGAACATGATTTTCTGGTAAACGTATTTACTAGCGTCTATTCGTTAGTGTAGGTTTTTTTATTTTGTGGAACGAACCAAGGCAAACTTGATTATTTAAGTACTTTATAAAAATCAAACCTTTTTGAAGCTATGCTTCTTATGTTGGGCTTCGCGGACGGGACTCGCCGTAGAAAATCGAAGACGTAAACGTTAAATTTCCGCTTCAATCGGCCCGCAACTGGTTTTTATTGGTTATTTTATATTTGACATCTTTTTATATAAAAATATATATATATATATATCAAAGAATACACCAGCACAAAGCTGGTGTATTTTTTGGTTGTATTATATTTGACATTTGCATTCTTTTCTATCGGTTATATTATGCTTGATATGTCATATTAAATAAGTCCTGTTATTATGTAGGATAAAGCCATAATTCAGGTCTTTTATTCTTTAATTTAGTTATGCTAAGGTTCTTGAGTCATTGTATTTCTTTTTATAATTTATGTTTTTTATTTAATTTAATGAAGTTTAAAATATAAGTGGTTCGGAAGAATTAGTGAATCCTGGTAAGTGGTGAGTGTGATTATGTTTTACCAGACTTTGAAACATATACTCTCACTGACATTTTTAAAAAATAATCTCACTCCAAACGTTTATTCTAATTATTATGTAAGAAGTTGAAGCGTAGCTTCTATCGGTCAGTCCCGCGACTGCCATGTATTTTTTTTAATCTTAATTTGATTACAAATTTATTTTCTTTGTTTTAAATATTTATGTTACGGTAAAAACCCGTTTTTACTAAATAAAATAGTTTATTCTGGATGCCTTTGTTGCATCCAGAATTATCCAATTATAACTAAAATTTACTGCTATTTAAATATGAATCTATTTTAAACTATTTTTATCTTTAAACGTTAGTTAAAACCAATTTTAACTAGATAAACATGTCTGGTAGAAATGATTCAATTAAAATAATAAAGTATTGATTGGAATTAAAAACATTTGTATTGTTTGTTACAATATTTATTGAAAATATTGCTCACAAATCTGTTTTGAATATTAAATAAAGTAATACCAAAATACACTATGAGAATATTTTAAAGCCATGTCGGCAAATTACTTAAAGTATTACAAGTAATATTAATTTAAGCCACACAAAAATGATCATTCAATATTATTCGACCCAATTGTATTCTGAACATATTTAGTATGTTTTCACAAATAAACGTATTTATTAAACCGTGTTAAACTCTTTGAATAAAAAACAGCATATATCCACGTAGCAATGCAACTTTCAAGTTAATCTTTGGGGAACAAGTTTAAGCGCCCCAGGCGGTTAGCAGGTAAACTAATCACAAAGATGACCTATTTAAAATATTTTATTTTACTTTCAAAAGGCCGCGTACTTGTGAAAATACGATTAGTTGTAAATTTTTCACAAGTTCTCGGCCGTTGAGAACCAGTCGTAAAACCTAATTTTATCTTGAATGATTAACAAGACATTTGGGTTAGATATAAAATAGTAATATTTGTTAAATACGGAGTGGGCCATAGAAAACAGTCCACCCCGATATTTGGCACTATTCATTAGAATTTAAGGAAATGCTGAAACACGTCGATTTTTATTTCAAGGTGGATACAATTTTACGATACTGATATTTGTCATTTGTCAACCTCCTCCCTTCCACTTCCCCAATATGTGGCACATCATTAGAAAGGCATTTAGATGGAGTATTCAGGCATACGATTATCCATGATTTTTTTTTTGATATTAACACCGTGTTTGCACAAAAAGTTTTAATTAATTTAACGTGCAGCACCTCTTAAAAATAAAACGCAACGCATATGTTTTGATAATGTGCTAATTTTTCTGTCACATCAAAAGTAAATTAAAACAAATTTAGTAAAAAAGTGGTATTCTATTCTACTAATAAATGCGTATGTGTTTTATTAAATCAACTTTATACGAAATGTTTTTTGATAAAATTTCACACTAGAACGGTTTCTTGCCGTTGTGAATGAGCATGTGTTTTTTGAAATTGCATAAACGTAAAAAATGTTCTAAACAAAGGTCGCACTTGAAAGGTTTTTCGCCCGTGTGAATGCGCATGTGTCTTTTTAAACAACTGCTGTTCGAAAATTGTTTTAAACAAATGTCACATTTGAACGGTTTTTCGCTCGTGTGAATGAACAAGTGATTTTTTAAATTGCTTGAACGTAAAAATTGTTTTAAACAAACGTCACATTTGAACAGTTTTTCGTTCGTGTGAATGCGCATGTGTCTTTTTAAAGTGCTTGAACATGAAAATTGTATTAAACAAATGTCACATTTGAACGGTTTTTCTCCTGTGTGAATGCGCAAGTGATATTTTAAAGTGAGTGATTGTGAAAATTGTTTCAAGCAAATGTCACATTTGAACGGTTTTTGGTTCGTGTGAATAAACAAATGATTTCTTAAATTGCTTGAACGTGAAAACTGTTTTAAACAAACGTCACATTTTAACGGTTTTTCTCCTGTGTGAATGCGCAAGTGATATTTTAAAGTGTTTGGTCGTGAAAATTGTTTTAAGCAAATGTCACATTTAAACGGTTTTTCTCCTGTGTGAATGCGCAAGTGATATTTTAAATTGTTTGATTTTGGAAATTGTTTTAAGCAAATGTCACATTTGAACGGCTTCTCTCCGGTGTGAATGCGCAAATGATCTTTTAAAGATTCTTTTTGTGAAAATATTTTAGGACAAATTTCACACTTAAACAATTTTTTAACAGTGTGAATGCGCGTGTGATTCTTTAAATGGCTTGGAAAAAAAAATTGTTTTAAGCAAATATCGCACTTTAAAGGTTTTTCGACAGAGTGAGTGCATTTGTGTTCGTTAAGAGAGGTTCTGTATGAAAAATTTTTAGAACAAATTTTACACGGTTTTTCGCCGGTGTGAATGCGCCTGTGATTTTTTAAAGTGCTTAAATATGTAAAAAATTTTAAGCAAACGTCACATTTGAATGGTTTTTCGCCGGTGTGAATGCGCATGTGATTTTTTAAAGTGCTTAGATGTGTAAATTTTTTTAAGCAAATGTCACATTTGAACGGTTTTTCTCCGGTGTGAATACGCAAATGATCTTTTAAAGATTTTTTTCCAGAAAAGTTTTTAGAACAAATTTCACACTCGAACAGTTTTTCGCTGGTATGAATACGCATGTGAAAAAATAAAGTACTTTTTTTAAAAAAATGCTTCATACAAATTTTACATTTAAAAGGTCTTTCGTCAGTTCGTTTTTTAACAAAATGTTGAAACCAATGAATGAAAAACAAAATCTTGTCGCTGAAATAGCATCCACAAACGAAACACATCTCCAATTTTTTGTTAAAATGTACTTTTAAGTGATTTCTTTTATTCGTTGCCTTAGTAAAGCCTAAAAAGAAAAACAAAAATTATAATCAAAGCCAACATGTTTACTAATAAAAATTTCTATGGCAACTTTAAAAAAATGTAAAAGTTTTAATGCAGAACCATCTTTAACAAAAGTAATATTTTAGTAGGTATTGCAATTTCCTTCATTGCACCAATTGATTTATTTTATAGTTCTAAACAGACCCACTCATAACTCTTAAATTATTCCAAGTTCTCTACCATCACATAAATTATGGTTATCATAGTACTTTGTCAGATGTTGTTAGATTAGGTAATGAATATTGCAATAGAGGTTTAGAATTTACTGGACAAACATCAAGTTCATTTAAAACCAATGTAAAAAGATTAGTAGTATAAGTTTTCATCTATTACTGTAGTACTACTAAAATTGTTTATTTTTAGTTTATATTTAGTAACAGTATGCATTTGTATTATATTTTATATCTAAAAAAGAGGAGAACTGTGGATAATAATAAATAAATAGATTTTACTAATAGGTAACTTTGATGAATGTAATTAAAATACAAATTCAGTACTGTGATTTTAAAAACAATTTTGGTATATTAGCTTTAAAAATATTCCAAACAACTTTTGAAATATTACAAAACTTGTCAAATTGGCCAGTTTTGTAAAATTACCATACTTAATTCTTTGAAGGTTTCAACATCAATATTTTTGGGTAATATCAAATTATTCTATATATTTCTACTAAAAAGTGTTTACACTCCAATGCTGTAACTGTAGTTGGAAACAATTATTTTAATTTAAATTAGGCTGATCCAGTCCAGCTTAAAATCTTTACATCATCATGATATATTCGGCCCATAAGGTACCGATTTTCCATTACCAAATGAATGTATGGTGTAAAAACTTGAACACCAAAGCTTCGCCGCTGACTATATTTTTTAATAATCTGTCTTCAAGGTTCCTGTATAATCTAGATCATATAAGGTACTATGAGAACCAACTAGATGTGAGACATATATAACCAACTATGCAGAGGGAAGCCTTGGAAGTTTACATTGTACATAAATAAAGCTAATAAACAATACAGTATTTTTAATATTTTGTTAACAGTTCCATTAGGTACATTAAAATTAAATAATTTTGTTTGTCTGACTGATAAAAATTGAAAATGTAAAATTAAACTGTTTACCAAAGGGTTGTGGTGGTTTTGATTAATAAATTTATTAAGCTTTAGACACCCATAAACAGCAAAAACCTGGTTAACATTAATTAACACTTACCTTTTCTGCAAACTAAACAGGAGTATTTTCTTATTTTACCATTTTTCCAACCAATGGCTTTCTTTCTTTTGCAACTTTTGGATTTCATTTTATTACTTGATAGTTGTTGTGTACAATTCAGTTCATCTTCACTTTTAATTGACGGCAAATCACACTCTTCTTGTAATATTTCAATTTTAATATTCTCAACATCCTCCATTTCCTTCTTGACATCATTTAATTTCTTAATATCCTCTACTAAGAAAATATGATTTATGCTTATTGCTAATAAATTTTATTTAAATAATTTACTTTACAAATTTTATAATACAGATATGTATATTAAGTAATAATCAAAGTTGTAAGCATTTTATGCATCCAAAATTAAAAGGAAGGTAATATCTAGATATTTATTAAAAAATTATATCCTCTACTTATTGTAATAAAAAGTTCAAAAATCTTGCAATCAAGCTATACACACCCACAAAAGGCAAAATTACACACTTTTAAAGTTCATTAACACTTACCTTTTCTACTAAGTAAACAGAAGTATTTGCTTTCGCTGCATGTTTCCTTGTTATCAATATATTTCTTAGAATTTACATCACTACACAATGTTTGTTGTGTCCAATCCCATTCATCTTCACTTTTAATTGATGGTAAATCACACTCTTCATGTAATATTTCAGTTTTAATATTTTTAATATCCCACACTTCCTTCTTGTCACTATTTAATTCCTTAGCAATCTCCACAAAGTCTGATGGTTCAACTTGGTCAGTTTGTTGAAATTGCACAATTTTAGTTCTAATATCCTTAATATTCTCTATTTCCTTCTTGACAATTTTTAATTCTATTTTCTTCTGGACTGACTTGTCATTGGTCAGTGTTTGCACTTGGGTTGCCTTATTCTCTCTATTTTTCTCAGATTCAATTACTGGTACATCTGGAAACAATCAATGCTCATAAATAATAAGTACTAACTTTAATTTAACATAAATTTTTGATTAAAAATAGTAATGCTCTAAATGTGTTAGTGTACTCAATTGCACTACGCTAAGAATACAGTAATCATTGGTGCCCTCTTCAGTACACTTGGACCGTAATACCTGATTTTGATGATGTTGCTTTTGGTTCAATGTAGTTTTCAGATAGCCTGCTGTTTTCAGTCCCTTGAACAAAATCCAGCCTTTGTGTGTTTGTAAGAGCTGACTGGCTAGTACTTGGTGTCTCAGTATGAAAACAAAATCTGGATGGGGTGGTGTTTACTTTCATTTTAACATGTTTTACAGATCCCATTATTTTGTATTCCATATAATTCTTCATATCTTGTTCCAACTGAAATAATATGCATTAATTACTAATTTGTTGATGGCTTTCATAGTAATTGTAGGTTATGTTACCATCAACTTTATTTATACATATATACCTACATTGAAATGATCCTCACATAAATATAATCGACTTTTAGTTGATAATGACTTAGGATCTCGTTTTGCGAGTTCCAACCAAACATTCCTCATTTCAATATCATCTGGCACTTTGATAAACAACTTTTCTGGAGTTTTAATGCTAGAATTTTTACAACTAGACACTACACACCAACGATAGCGATTGAAATTCATTATTTTCCCAAAAAACACCAAATATTTATAGTTGTTAACGTTGAATGAGTGCCGATCGTACATACACGACTGTTGTTTTTACCAATATTACGTCACCAAAATGGCTCACAGCGATTCCGCGGGATTAAAAAAGGTTTAAAATTTAATTTTATGGTAAGAAAACGTGTTTATCTTGCCGAAATATATTTTGTTGTGGCTTTTTATTGGAAAAATCAACATTTTAAAGTACTTTTCAAACATAGTAGAATACCCTATTTTTAATTTATTGGTAGTCTCTACTAAGTCTATCGGTTTCACTTTTTCACATTTTATTAGGGATTGAACAATTTATATGGCATGTTTCATCTCTAGGTAGTGTACAAAAGATTTCTAAAGATGGAACTTTATTATTTTGAATATGTTTTTGTTTAAACATGTTTTTAAAATAAATAGCAAATCATAATACAAAACATTGAATACCACAGCAGACACCAATGTAGCAATGCAACTGTCATGTTAACGTTTGGGGAACAAGTCTGAGCGCCCCAGGTGGTTGGCAGATTAACTAATCACATAGGCGGCCTTTTTAAAAATCTTACTCGCTGCAGCTAGTAATAATCAAGATGTCAAAAAACTGCAAGTATTGCCTTAATCACAGTTACAACCTTAAAGTAAAGCAACAACTTTTATGCAACCAGTTATACCTGATATACCTTCAATATTGTTATAACAAAGATTGCCTTTACCCGCAGATAACAACTGCGGAGTAGCAAGGGTCCTCTAGTTACTATTTAAATTATTATTTTTTGTATCTATAATCTAATAATAACATCAAAAATTGCAGTTTTTAAAAATAATTAAATCAATTTCATTTTTTAAATAGAAAAGTGAATTATTAAATAACACAATGATTGTTGTGTTTATTTTTAACATCCCATACTTTGTAACGAACTACTTCTTGGAAGTAGTTGCTTTTACTTTTTAAAAAAAAAAAATTAATATTCAAAAAAACTAATAATTATTTTTCAGGGTTGTGTTTCTCAGTTGAATTAAATTCGAGAGAATACATAGATCAATTCGCGTATCTCTCTATTATTTTTTTTTAACAACTGAAATGTACTAAGCAAATTCACATTAAGGCGCTAAGTGATTTTGCTGAAAATCACTAAAAGAAAAAGTAAATGAAATCTAGAATAAATCCAATTGTACTATTTAACTTGGTGCTTGTAAACAAGCAACATATTCAACGGCTTCAATATTGCTATCACCTTTTTCAAAAATCAATTAAAAAACTAGAAATAAATTAAACAGGTTTATAACAATTAAAAAAGAAATCAAATCAACTGATACAAACCCCAAAAGAAAGGGAATAAAAATAGGAGAAAAGGTTCTTGCACTTGGTCGATGAAAAAAACAGGGTGATACTGTTCTTTTTTTTTTTTCAAGTCCGTAGTCCAAATGAAAGAATTCTTCGAATCCATCTCTTAAAATTCACAAATAATGTGTCGAAGAGAAGCTCAGAATATTGTCCCAAATTAAACTACAACAAAAAAAGTGCCAGGAACAACAAACTGACTATATGAACATGTCTGGTGGAAATGATTCAATTAAAATTAATGAAGTATAATTTGGGATTAAAAACATTTGCATTGTTTAATACAACATTTATTGAAAATATTGGTCACACATCTGTTTTGAATATTAAATAAATTAAATACCAAAATACACTATAAGAACATTTCAAAGAAAATCACAGAGCCATGTCAGCAAATTACTTTAAGTATTACAAGTAATATAAATTTGAGCCACACAAAAATGATCATTTAATTAACATAATGTAGTATTATTCGACCCAATTGTATTCTGAATATATTTAGTTTGTTTTCACAAATAAACGTATTAAACTGTGTTATGGACGTAACCAAAAAAAAAAAATTCTTACGAGGCGCATACGAAAAATTTCCACTAGTTCATGCAGGTTTGAGTGTCCAACAATTTTAATTTTCTTACAATTGTTTTTAAATGTCGAGAATTGGCAGATTATGTTCACACACATAATATCCATACAAAATCGGTACAAGAAGTGGAATTTATTTTGTTATAAACAATGTGTAGAGTAAATCTCAGACTCTCCTGCATAAGCTGATCAGTAGCGTGCGACTTGGCAACGCTGCAACAGCACGGAACGTTTAAGTTGGTTATCCCATACAGTAGAACATGGGTGTTTCCATTTATTGTCCGATTTCTTTTAACAATATTAAAATTAGTATTAATATTACAATTACTAATATTGATTATAATTCAGTTCATTATTATTTTTCTCCAGTGTGAATTCACATGATGTTGATTCAAAAAACTGGATTTACTTATTATACTTTTAACCAGACGTCACATTTGAATGGTTTTTTTTGCCGGTGTGAATACGCATGTGATATATTAAAGAGCTTTTGTGTGAAAAATTTTTTAAACACTCGTCACATTTGAATGGTTTTTCTCCGGTGTGAGTGCGCAAGTGATTTTTTAAATTGTTAGAGCGTGAAAACTGTTTTAAGCAAATGTCACATTTGAATGGTTTTTTTCCAGTGTGAATGTGCATGTGATTTTTTAAATTGCCAGAAATGGAAAATTGTTTTAAGCAAATATCGCACTTGAAAGGTTTTTCACCAGTGTGAGTGCGTTTGTGATCCTTTAAAGAGCTTTTGGATGAAAAATGTTTGGTACAAATTTCACACTTGAACGGTTTTTCTCCAGTGTGAAAAAAAATGTGATTTTTTAAATGGCTTGAACGTGAAAATTGTTTTAAACAAAGGTCACATTTGAAAGGTTTTTCTCCCGTGTGAATGCGCATGTGATTTTTTAAATGGCTTAAATGTGACAATTGTTTCAAACAAATGTCACAATTGAACGTTTTTTTTTCGGTGTGAATGCGCATGTGATTTATTAAATTGCCTGAATGTGAAAATTGTTTTAAGCAAATGTCGCACTTGAAAGATTTTTCATTTCTGTGAGTGCGTTTGTGATATATTAAAGAGCTTTTGTATGACAAATTTTTAGAACAAATTTTACACTTGCACAGATTTTTGCCAGTGTGAATGCGCTTGTGAAAAAATAAAATACTACTCTTTAAAAAATGCTTCATGCAAATTTTACACTTAAAAGGTTTTTTGTTCGTTTGTTTTTTAACGAAATGTTGAAACCAATGAGTGAAAAACAAAATCTTGTCCCTGAAATAGTGTCCACACATGAAACACATCTCCAATTTTTTGTTAAAATGGACTTTTAGGTGATTTTTCCTAGTTGTTGCCTTTGTGAAGCCTAAAAATAAACACAAAAATATTAATCAAAGCTAACATGTTTACTGATAAAAAAATTTATGGTGTAAAAGTGTAAAAGGTTTTAATGCGGAACCGTCTATAAAAAACATAATATTTTAGTATTGCAATTTTACTAAACATTTTTTTACTGTAGCCTAAAAATAATACAAAACATTTTTCTTAATATCGCCAAATTTTCATTAACTAATTTGCTAAAAATTTTTTGTAATTTTTTTGATGACTTAAATTAAAATAAAAATTCAGTAATGTAATTTTAAAAACAATTTTAGTGTATTAGCTTTAAAAATATACTCAACAATTTTCATTAAACTTTTATTGTCGGCTAGTTTTGGTAAATTACCATACTTAATTCGTTGACTCTTCCAATATTACTATCGACTTTATATTTCTACTAAAAATTGTTTGTAACTGTAGTTACAATAACTTATTTTTTAATATTTTTTGGTAACAAATCAACACAGTCACCACTAAATGAAATAGGATTTTAAAAAGTTTGCTAATGAAGCATTGTCATGCGAGCCACTTTTTAATTTGGGTCTATCCAGTCCTGCTCAAAAATTTTTGCATCACCATGATATATTCGGCCCATAAGGTACCGATTTGTTATCACAAAATGAATAAAATAAAGCTAATAAACATACAGTATTTTTAATATTTCATTTACAGTTCCATTAGGTACATTAAAATTAAATAATTCTGTTTATCTGACCAATAAAAATTGAAAATCATTAAATGCAAAATTAAACTGTTTACCAAAAGGTGGTGGTGGTTTTGATCAATACATTTTATAGCATCAGACACCCATAAACAGGAAAATTACACCTTGTTAGCATTAATGAAATCTTACCTTTTCTGCAAAGTAAACAGCAGTATTTTCTTATTTTACCATTTTTCCTAGATTTCTTTCTTCTGCAATTTTTGGGTTTCATTTTATTACATGATAGTTGTTCTGTCCAGTTAAATTCATCTTCACTTTTAATTGATGGCAAATCACACTCTTCTTGTAATATTTCAATTTTAATATTCTCAACATCCTTCATTTCCTTCTTAACATCTTTTAATATCTTGATAGCCTCTAATAAAGATATTATGATTATTCCTCATTGCTATAAGATGTATAAGATTTAAATAATGTAGTTAACAAATTTTATAATACAAATATATGAAGTAATAATCAAAGTTGTAAGCATTTTATATGTCCAAAACCGAAGGAAGGTAATAACTTGATATTTATTAGAAAAAATATTTACAACTTATTGTAATAAAAGGTACAAAAATCCTGTAATCAAGCTTTACACACTCACAAAAGGCAAAATTGCACACTTTTAATGTTCATTAACACTTACCTTTTCTACAGCAGTATTTGCTTTTGTTGCATTTTTCCTTTTGATCAATATATTTCTTAGAATGTACATCACTACACAATGGTTGTTGTGTCCAATCCCATTCATCTTCACTTTTAATTGGTGGCAAATCACACTCCTGATGTAGTATTTCGGTTTTAATATTTTTAACATCCCATTCTTCCCTCTTGTCACTATTTAATTCCTTAACAAACACCACAAAATCTGTTGGTTCAACATGGTCACATTGATAGAATTGCAATATTTCAGTTTTAATATCCTTAACATCCTCTATTTTCTTCTTGACAGTCTCTACAAAGTCTGTTGAATCGACTTGATCACATTGTTGGAATTGCAATATTTCAGTTTTAATATCCTCTATTTCCTTCTTGACAATTTTTAATTCTTTGATAGTCTTTACAAAATCTTTGGGTTTCACTTTTTCACATTTTAGGGATTGAACTTGACAATTTATATGGCATGTTTTATCTCTAGGTTCGCTTGTTAGTGTACTAAAGATTTCTAAAGATGGCACTTTATTATTTTGAATATGTTCTTGTTTAAACATGTTTTAAAAATGAATAGCAAATCATATAAATACAAAAAAATACATTAAATATTCGAGTCGACGTATATGATTACGTAGGTTAGGTCTTTTTGGTTGATTTAGGTTTGTAACACTGGAAGAGTTTACCCAGAAAAACAGTTGACGATCTACATTGGTCACCGGAATGCCATTGGTAAACTTTTTTTATGCAGTTTTTAAAATCTTAAAATCTAAAAATCTTTGTTGTTTGTATACTATTTAAGTTTTGTCAATTAGCAGAACATTTCAAGATGTCCAGAGTATGCTTTTGAATATGATAATAATATTAATAAACTGGGGGGCAATTCCTTCCAAATACAAAAATGTTGTTTCTCCGACTTTCAGTAATAAAATATTCTGCTTCAACGTTTATTTTAAAATAGTCGTTATCGGCCATATGTCATTTGTTTACACTTTTCACACATGTTGAATACATTAAACCATGTACAATGATTAAACCAAAAAGGTGGGTATTCTTTGATTAAACGCTTTAAACTTACGTTTGCAAAACATGTTGACACCAATTAATGAGGATAGTCCATTCTTTGTTGGTGCAGCCCAACAAGGTTGAATAGGAAACCTCGTTGGTTCAGCCGAACAATCGCAAATAATTTGTTAACTGTTTTATAAAACTTTAAACCCAGGTTTTTTCGTTTTGCGGAACAAACCAAGACAAACTTGATTACTTAAGTGCTTTATAAAAATAAACATTTTTTTAATCCGAAGCTAGTTTATACTGGATGTCTTTGGTTACATCTAGAATTATCTAGTTAAAACTAGAATTTACTGCTATTTAAATATGAATTTGAGTTAAAACTATTTTTAACTAAAAGAACATAAGTCTGGTGGAAATGATTCAATCAATCAATAAAGTATCGATCGGGATTAAAAGCATTATTTGTATTGTTTAATACAATATTTATAGAAAATATTGGTTACACATTTGTTTTGAATATTAATTAAAGTAATACCAATAAAATACACTATGAGAACATTATAAAAATGATCATTTAATACAATGCAGGCATGGGGTCCCAAAAATTTACTAATTTCACTGTTCTATACTTCAATGCTAGATCTCTGAAAAATAAATTTGAAGAAATTGAGATTCTCATGGCACTTGTGAGGAAAGATATATCTATGATCATCGTAACGGAAAGATCTCTGAAGAAGAACAAAATACTACAACTTTCCAGGATTCAACTCTACCTATGCAAGTAGACAACAGAGATAGTGGCTGCGCCATTTTTATAAGAGATGTATCAAATTCAACCCTATTAAAACTTTGGAGAAAGATGGCACAAAATTAACGCAAAAATTGCGCTAGTAAACTTAAAAACAAGAAAACAAGAATGGAAGACAAGTTTTAATACTGCATAAAAACTAAATATTATTTATTTATAAAGTATTTTATGTATGTCATTGACATGAGTTGTTAAAATTGTATTATTATTTCGTTACCACTTGAGTCGTTGTCTCCTTTGTCAGTATTCTGTTATATTTACGTTTGAAAACTGGTGCAAAAATTTGAATCCGAGTAGTTAGAGTAAAGAATACACCAGCATAAAATTGTATACTGTGGTTAGAGGTTTAATAAATATCTACCTATTTGGTGTAACTAACTCATTTTTGACAAGAACTGTAGATAGGAGGTATTAGTAGTAAACTGTCTTGCATTGGTGTGAATGGACATGTGATGCTTTAAACTATTTTAAATAGAAATCTTTCTGAGCAAATAAAGCACTTGAACCATTGTCTAAAGAAATACAATACAATAATGCTTAAACGCTGTAGTGTAATAACTATATTGCTGGCATCACTGTAAATAAAACATAATCTCTTAATAAAACAGAAGACGAAATTGACAATTGTTTTGTTATAATTGACTTTTTATAGCATCAAATAGCGATACAGCTAAGAATACACCAGTTGGTGTATACTTATGGAGAGTAAAGATAACATTTTCTGTGTTAAAAGTATACCAGGATACCGTTTTTGAATAGAGATCCCAAAGTTTTGAGAAAAAGCTCAAAAGATATTTTGCATTTTTTAATTTTACTCTTACTTGAGCAACTTTTTATTAGACTACATAATTGATTAATTCAAAAATTATAACAACATATTCAAAAGAAGGTAATTAATAATAAATGACATCTTTAGAAATGTTGTGTACAATAAAAAGCGAACCCATTGAAGAAGAGTTTCAAATTTATCCCCAGCAATGTGAAAAATTGAAACCAACAGACTATGCAGACACTATCAAGGAATTAAAAGATATTAAGAAGGAAGTGAAAGATTTTGAGAATATTAAAACTGAAATATTACAGGAAGAGTGTGATTTGTCATCAATTAAAAGTGAAGATGAATTAGTTTGGATACAAGAACCACAGTGTAATGATAAGAAACCTATAAATTTCAAGAAATTTACCAGAGTCTCTAAAGCTACTAATAAAAAGAAAAATGGTAAAATAACAAAATACTCCTGTTTAATTTGCAAAAAAGGTTAGTTTTAATAAGCACTCTGTTTATTTGCTCTTTATGGAATGTAAATAAATTGTAGTGGAAAAATAAAAAATAATCTGATAGTACTCAAAAATATTTATGTTAAAAGGTTTTAAGAAGTAGGTATGGTAATTTTGCAAAACTAAACAATAATAAAAGTTTACCCTGAAACCGGTAGGTGGTATCTTCGAGCAGATACATTTAATAGCCCTTTCACTTACTTAACAAGCACCTATATATCTTGCTTCCTGTGATGGGGTAGTATACACAATTATATATCAGATGTAATTCAATGCCTGTCGCAGGCATATAGCCAGAGAAGTATTTTTTTTTCTGATATTTAATCGACCCACATATACCTATTTTAAAAATAGGTACATACAGCAGTTACAAATCTCACACCTATTTATGCTGTCGGAACTTTAAAATACTTTTATAGTTTACTGCAATAGTACTACAGTTTTCTATAATTTTTGCACATATATATGTCGTTAGTACAAAAACTATTGTATAACAGAAAAGTAATGAACAGTGAATAAATGTTTCACCTTACACCCATGTGAATGTAGCGAAATGGCCAAGCCACATATTTTGACTAAGGTGTAGAGCTTGTGAAGTTAGGGCGTGTAGAGTTAGAAGCTTGGCTCTACATGAGATGTGATAACTTTTTGATACTGCGATCCGCATGGTCTCATCTTGGCAACTTTTTACATGAAAATGTTTCTGGTGGGATTAATTTTGCTAATAACTGTTCTACATTAAAAGTGACTACAATTATTAATATCTTGACATTTTTAAAAGTGACTATGTTGGTTTTAATTATATTTTTTTTTTGTTTACAGACTTTACAGAGGCAACAATCAGAAAAAATCACTTAAATGCTCATTTTAACCAAAAATTGGTGACGTGTTTTTTTTGTGGGCGTTATTTTAGAGGAAAAATTTTGTTTTTGTATCATTGGTATAAACATTTTGTAAAAAAGCGAACAGGCAAAAAACCTTACAAATGTAAAACTTGCTCGAGGAATTTTTCGCAGAAAACTACTTTATTAAATCACATGCGAAGTCACACCTGCAAAACACCATTTAAGTGTGACATTTGCTTGAAACAATTTTTAAGTAAAAACAATTTAATAAATCATATGCGCATTCATTCTGGCAATAAACCGATTAAGTGCGAAATTTGCTCGAAAACATTTTCACATAAAAATAATATTAAAAGACATATGCGCACTCATACTGGTGAAAAACCGTTTAAGTGTGAAAATTGTTGTAAAAATTTTTCGTGTAAATATGACTTATTAAATCACATGCGCATTCACACTGGCGATAAACCGTTTAAATGCGACATTTGTTTAAAAGAATTTTCTCAAAAAAATAATTTAAAAAAGCACGTGACGAACATTCACACCGTCGGAAAACCATTCGAATGCGACATTTGCGCGAAACAATTTTCACGAAATTATTTATTAATAAATCACATGCGCCTTCACACCGGCGAAAAACCGTTCAAGTGTGAAATTTGCTGTAAACATTTTTCATGGAAATATAAATTATTAAATCACATGCGAATTCACACTGGAGAAAAACCGTTTAAATGCGACATTTGTTTAAAAGAATTTTCGCAAAAGTATAATTTAAAGAAGCACGTGACGAACATTCACACCGACGGAAAACCATTCGAATGCGACATTTGCTTGAAGCAATTTTCACGAAATAATTTATTAATAAATCACATGCGCATTCACACCGGCGAAAAACCGTTCAAGTGTGAAATTTGTTCAAAATACTTTTCGCATAAAAATTATTTAAGAAGACACATGCCCATTCACTCCGGCGAAAAGCCGTTTGAGTGTGAAATTTGTTTGAAAACGTTTGCACAGAAAACTGTTTTATCTAGTCATATGCGCATTCACAACGCTAAAAAATCGTTCAAGTGCGACATTTGCTTGAAACAATTTCTATACAAAAAAAGTATAGTATGTCATATGCGCAGTCACCAACAGAAAACCGTTCAAGTGTGATATTTGAGAGGCAGATATACATACAGTTTTTTATTAAGTTTGGACTGTTCTAATCTCCTTTCACCCTTTGTAACATATTAAAACAAATTTTAATTTCAGCATTGTAAAAAAGTGAGACCAACATATTGTGTAGAAACCGAATCAGGTACCCAGTGGCGTAACCTAAATATTTTGTAACGGTTACCGAATATTTTTATATCGGAAAATGTATTAGAATTAAAAGTAAGTAAAAAATTACAAATTGATACTTTTGAGATTACATGAATAGTTTGATTTGCCATCAATTAAAATTGAAGATAAATTGGATCAGACCCCAACCCTCATGTAATGATATAAAATCTAAAAATTTCAAGAAAGTCATTGATATAATGAAAAATGGCAAAATAAGAAAATACTCCTGTTTAGTTTGGAGAAAAAAGGAGTGTTGGTATAAGATAGTTTTGAAGAGTCTGGTTCAAGAACATATACAGGGTGTTAGTAAATATGTGCGACAAACTTCGGAAGGTGATTCTGCATGAAAAAATAATGACAGTTTGCTAATATAAACATATGTCCGCAAATACTTCGTTTCAGAGATACGGGGTGTTGGAAGTTTTTCTTAAAAACTGATGATTTATTTATTGCTCTGAAACCGGTCGAGATATTCAAATGAAATTTGGTGGGTGTTAAGAGTTAGTTATTGCGCATTTTTTGACATGCAATTAGGAATTTTATGGTCATCATTAGCGCATACGGGTAATAGTCCCAATTTTTTTAAAGAAAAAAATGGTACCTACGTCAGATATTTTAAATTCCAAATCACATTTGATGTCCTCGGTAAATTTGTGGCAAAAAATCTTTCTTGCCTTTTTATCGTATAGGGCGCCTTTTTTATGCAAAAAAATAAAACATTTCATTTCTTTAATACATTATCAAGAACTATTTAATACAATAACATTAAACCAAAGAATAACAAAAAATGACACTAATAAAATTTAAAATAGGCGCAAAGCTACAACAAATGTTCAAAAAAACCTCCCTCAGACGTGACACAAGATTCAATTCTTCGCCTCGTTGATTGTTGTATTCGCGCAAATATTCCTGGTGTATTTCTTATTGTCTCACAGCCGGCTATAATTCGATTCCTCAGGTCTTCAAAATTTTCTACGGGAGTGGAATAAACTAATGACTTAAAAAAACTCAATATGCAAAAATAGAGAGGATTTAAATCCGGAGATCGAGCAGGTCAATGTTCCGTACCTCCCCTACCTATCCAAAACTTCAACATCCCGTATCACTGAAACGAAGTATTTGCGGGCATACGTTTATCTAGCAAACTGTTATAATTTTATATGCAGAACCACCCCCTGAAGTTTGTCACACCCTGTATAAGAAGGACCATGTAATTCGAGTGTAAGGGTGGCACGGATGCACTGGCGAATTAAGATAGGGGCATTCCACCTAGGGAAGGGGGCAGTTTGGCATGGAAAAAAAATTAGTTCATGCGAGACGGATGTCAGAGTTAAAAAATGTAACATTTTTGGTGACTAGATTAGTTAGTGACAGTACAGTATACAAAACCCAAATATTTACGTAGTACATAATACTTTTTTTTTATTTCTCCATCCTACTCTAATAACAACTTTTGGTGCTTTCTTTAAAATTTACCCTGTTGCTACTGTAGCTCTAATTTAAGGCATTTCGACGGACACTTTTTCATACACAGAGACAGTACTCCTTACCTCTACCAGATATAAGTCACTGATGAGGTTCGGTGGGGAGCTGCAACAAAGAAGATAGAACAAAAAGCTTCTCCACAAAAAATTATATATACATGCCAATTTTCATAGTGATCGGTTGAACGGTTGAAATCACAGCTTCCAACAAGCTTTCTTATGATATTTATTAATTCTTTAGTTCCAATTTAAATTATTCTTGAGCCGTCCTGGGCCGCTCGGTCAATTCATTTTTTGTTTCAAACTCCAACGTTTGTAAACCGTTAGATTTCTTCAGAGGAATTCTGAGAACTCTCCACTCCACAACTCACATTGCTCCCAAAAAGGCCGGTAGAGTCGCAGGGCAGTCTGAGATTCTCTTCCGACGCAGTGAGTCGATATCTTCCTACTTAGCAGTTGAAACGATTTGTTTTCCTAACATTATCCACGACGTTCGAATGATTTCTGTAACTAAACTAAGTATGGACTATTGAATGAGAAACCCCAATATTATCCATTTGTTTCACGATGTTGTTAGGTGGTCACTGTTAAAGATTATAAATATATTCGGTTAACGAAATGGTTCAGTGTCACATAATTTTTCTCCTAATGTGTAGAAAGCGTCACTTTCGGCCCGCTACGCAAAACAAAGTTGCCGCTTTCCGCCTACGGGAGGGAGAAAAATAGTATACACACCACGGGCATTAAAGTAAGAAATGTCTCGGAGCACATGTTCGTTGACCGAGGACCGAGGCGAAGCCGAGGTTATCATACATGTGTTCTGTAATATACTACAAATACCAGCAAAATACAAAGCATCCAGTCCACTAATATCGAAGTTTAGTATAATTGTCCCTTGTGCTGGAAAAGACAGTACCCCATCACGCCCAAACGATATTGGAGTGAAACGATAACATACATACATTTCATTTTTGTTTATATTTAGTTTATTTATATTATATAAACAGTGGTAAGTATATTATGTATTATAAGTCTTAGGAGATCAAAGACCTGTTGATTATGAACAAAATGTTCCGGGATTTATTGACAAGAGAAGCATCCAGTATCATTATATTGTATCAGTAACATGTATATTTTATTTTTTATTTAGTAACATGTGCATATAAATTTATATTTTACCATTTTATTTTTAACCCAAATGTCTTGATTATCCTTCAAAATAAAATTAGGTTTTACGACTGGTTCTCAACGGCTGAAAACTTACAAAATTTACAAAGAAGGGTGCCTTTGTGATTAGTTTACCTGCCATCCGCCTGGGGCGCTCAAACTTTAATAGGCGCTCTAAGCTCGAGCGTTAATATGCGAGTTACATTGCTATGTGGGCATGTGCTGTGACCAAGGGCGGATCCAGCCCTCGCGTCTGGGGGGGGTCACAAATTACAAATATATATATATTTACAACGAACTTATTTTGCAACTTTTGGGACCATATGATTGTTTATAAATTATGAAGTCAATTTTTCGCTTTTGCTTTGCGAAACGGTTAATGACTTCCTCTACGTCAATTGTTACGTTTTTATAAACATAAATCCATTAAATCGACAGTCTGGCTATCAAGTTCCAATGTACCAAGCTAGTGTGAGTGTTTAAAAGACTGAAGAACAAACAGGTCTAAAAGTAACAGATTTTTCGCAACTAATTGTACCATTAAAGGTGATCATTAAACTCAGTTGAAGGCACTTGTAGGACAGTCTGGTTGATTTTTTGGAGATAAGTCCGGAAAAAACTCATTAAACTTATTTTGGCATTTTTGAATATTCGACAAATGGTCGAATGCATTGTATAATTATTGAGGAAAGCCATCTAGCCCTCATACAAGGCAAACGAAAAAAAAAATTTTTGGAAATAAAAAAACCTGCCAGCTAACTTTTCACCATCCCATCGTAAGTCAACAACCAGATGCCAGACTATAAACTGAACCGACTAAATATTGGTTGTTGCATGCGAAAATAAGATCAAAAAATGTTTCCCTCAGAGCCCAGGTCTGTTTCTATGTTTCCATCCATTGATTACATAATGATATGCAATAACATTAAATAATTCAAGCGGGGGGAGCAGACCTATGAATGATTAAAATCTCAGTTCATGTATTTGTATGTGCATCATATCAATATGGCCAGCGTAGCGTTGAATTTTAATAGATACTACATTTATTAGGTAAATTAAGCAGACAACTCTGAAAAAAGCACTAGTTGACCTGTGCTCAGGGGAGGGTCATGACCCCCCCCTGGATCCGCCCTTGGTTGTGACTACGTTTAATTTAGTGTAGCGACATCTAACACTCGGATAACAGAAGCTCCGTAATTTACCAAATGTTATCCAAAATTTTAACACAGCATTGTAGTTCTAGGCTAGTCCACAGAACACTAGTCGATTTCGGTCTTCTCTGGCATAGAGAAAGGATTTATGTATGTCAAAAGTTAAAATTATCAATTTGTTGATCAAAACATAAACAGAATTCCCCTTCTCTATGATAAACATTTTAATTCCTCATACATAAAGTATTCATTTGTGTTAATGATAGTTGGTGATATCTAAGCATACACCAACTCAACTGGTGTATTCTTTGGTGATATAGTCTTAACCTAAGCGTATATATCCGTTGATAGTGTTTATTAGATAGGTATATGATTTGTTGGATCTTTTTTAAACATGATTAAACAAAAACATATTCAAAGGAAGGTAATTGATAATAAAGTACCATCTTTAGAATTTGAGTGTACAATAAAAAGCGAACCCAGCGAAGAAACATGCCTCATAAATTTTCAAATACATACCCAGCAATGTGAAAAAGTAAAACCAACAGACTTTGTAGAGACTATCAAGGAATTAAATGATGTCAAGAAGGAAGTGGAGGATGTTGAGAACATTAAAACCGAAGTATTACATGAAGAGTGTGATTTGCCATCTATTAAAAGTGAAGATGAATTCCTGTGGACTCAACCACCAACAAGCAGTGATAAGAAACCTGTAAACTCCAAGAAAGCTACTAATATAAAGAAAAATGGCAAAATAAGAAATCACTCCTGTTTAATTTGCAGAAAAGGTAAGCTTTGCCTTAGATCGAGTGTTAATATTTTTTAATAAAAACACAAACATTAATTTGATAGTACTTAAAAAAAATTATGTTGAAAGTAGGTATACCATACCTATTATCGAATTTTGCAAAACTGATAATAAAAGTTTTTTAAATATATGTATCAAACAAAGTAAATAATGTTTTGAATTATTTTTAAGCTCATGTAGTTAAAAATGTTTAGTAAAATCACGTTACTAAAATATTACTTTTACTAATAACATTAAATCGTTACCTTAAAAATTTTTTAGGAGTGAGGTTGTTGGTTTTGATTATAATTTTTTTTGTTTGCAGACTTTACAAAGACAACGACTAGAAAAAATCACCTAAATGCTCATTTTAACAAAAAATTGGTGACGTGTTTTTTTTGTGGACTATATTTCAGAGAAAAAACGTTGTTTTTGAATCATTGGTATCAACACTTCGTAAAAAAACGAACAGACAAAAAACTTTTCGAATGTAAAATCTGCTTGAGATATTTTTCTACGAAAACTACTTTATTACATCACATGCAAAGTCACACGGAAAAACCATTCCTGTGCGATATTTGTTTAAAAACATTTTCACGGAATAGTTATTTAATAAACCATATGAGCATTCACACATGCAAAATACCATTTAAGTGTGAAATTTGTTCAAAAAACTATTTACAGAAAACTGATTTATTAAATCACATGCGCAGTCACACCGGCGAAAAACCGTTTAAGTGCGAAATTTGTTTGAACAACTTTTCACGTATAAATAACTTTAGAAGGCACATGCGTAGTCACACTGGTGAAAAACCATTTTGGTGCAATATTTGTATGAAACAGTTTTCACGAAAAAGTAGTTTATTAAATCACATGCGCATTCACAACGGCGAAAAACCGTTTAAGTGTGACAAATGTTTTAAACGGTTTTCAGATAAAAACAATTTAATAAAGCATATGCTTATTCACACCAGCGATAAACCGTTTAAGTGCGAAATTTGTTTGAAAATGTTTTCACATAAATATAATATAAGAAGACATATGCGTACGCATACTGGCGAAAAACCTTTCAAGTGTCAAATTTGTCCCAAAAATTTCTCAGGGAAATATAATTTATTAAATCACATGCGCATTCACACTGGTGAGAAACCGTTCAGGTGTGACATTTGTTTGAAAGATTTTTCACACATAAATAGTTTCAGAATACATATGCGCATTCACACTGTCGAAAAACCGTTTAAGTGTGAAATTTGTTATAAAAACTTTTCATGGAAATATATATTATTAAATCACATGCGCACTCACACAGGCGAAAAACCGTTTAAATGCGACATTTGCTTGAAATACTTTTCACATAAAAATAATTTAAATAGGCACATGCCCATTCACTCTGGCGAAAAACCGTTCGAGTGTGAAGTTTGTTCAAAAACTTTTGCACAGAAAAATGTTTTATTAAATCATTTACGCATTCACACCAGCAAAAAATCGTTTAAATGTGACATGTGCTTTAAACAATTTCTATATAAAAAAAGTTTAATATGTCACATGCGCAGTCACACCTCCAAAAAACCGTTTAAACGTGATATTTGAGAAGCAGACTTTTTATACAGTTTGTCTATTTTTACCAAATATGAACTGTTGGTGACGCCTCATTCTATGAATTACCAGCCACATTTTGTCGTTGAGAAAAACGTTCTTTCCTCATTTTATCCCTTATAAAATAAATCATGAACATCTCATGTACATTCAATATGCAATTTGTTCAAGGCATGTATGTAATACTACTTGAGTTGTTTGTTCTGATCTGATATAGTCGAATTCACTACGGTGTCGACGATATGACTGTTTCACATTGAGCTGTGTTACTGTAAGGGTAACGTGAACGTGACGTTTCAGCTTGACAACGGTAGAAAGAGTGACGTACAGGTGACGTCACAGCTCGAGATTCTATCTGTCAAAAAGTGGCTTGGGCTACATGATATAGGCCCCATTTTTTTTTTGGATCTTGATCAACCAAATTTAAAACGATATTCTCTTTCTGAATGGTTCTTGTTGTTCTGGGCCTACCAGAATTAATTTTTTTGGTCTCACATTCGCAGTTTCTTGGCAGCGTCCTTCCACAAGGCTCTAAACGTTTTTTATTTGGTATGTTTCTTCTGGAAAACTTTTCCGCATAGCACATAACAGCTACACTAGCGTTTCCTAAACACTCGCCTAAAGTTAATAACATGTCAGGGTATTAAATAAATTTTGATTATTAATTTACCTATTTATCAACAATATTTAATTTTTTTGACATTACCGTCTAAACTAGGTTAGGTTAGGTATCATGTGAGTGGGGCATAGGTCGCCCCTCCACTGCGACCTTTAGTAGGTCTATTGTGGCTCACCCTTAGAGGTTACAGTACACCGCACAATCCAGTCCTTCTCACGAAGTTCGTGGTTGTATGGGGTTAGATTTTCTTAAAATCGGTAGGTTCTAGATTGGTATAACCAAATATGTTGAACATTATTCTTCCCAGACCGGGGCACGAACATAGTATATGTTCAGCAGTTTCGTCTTCCACGCAGCAAAACCGACAGTCCGTTTGTTGATTCAGATCTATCCTTCCAAGGTGGTATCTTAAACGACAGTGTCCTGTAAGCAGTCCCGTTAGAATACGCAGGTCATTCCTGCCCCATTCTAGGATCTGCTTAGTTGTGTTTTTCGAGGGTTTAGGTAAGAACGCCTTCGAGCGAGTCAACCCTGGTATATCGGACCAGTGCGTAAGTCTTTTTTCATTATACCTACCTGAAAACACTATATTTACATGCCTATTTAGCGCATCGAAAATGGGAAAATTTTACGGTGCACTAGTGTCATCAGCTGCCTACTTGCAAGTCAAAATAAAATAATGTTATTGACAGTTCTCTAGAAATCGCAAATTTTTCTATTTAATTTTTTAGTGATAATATCTTAACAATTTGTGGTTTTCAGGTAGATATAATGATAAGTATAGTTCATTACACGTCCATTAATGCTTTTTCCGTGCTTGCATGACTTTCCGTGTTCGGCTGCGCCTCCCACGGAAACTTGTCGCGCACGCACCGAAAAAGCATATTTTCTCGACTCCTAATGAAATATTCTATTCTCTCCGACCAGCCCGAAATAATTGTTTTGGCGGCACTTGTAGTGACTCCAAAGACCGGTTCTGGTCCAGTGAACGCAGATTCGGCCCCCTGTTTTGCAAGGGACCGTCTTAACTATCAATAGATGTCAGTTTTCCATGGCTAACTCAGATAAAAATATTTTGAAGTTTGCGGCGAATCCTAAAATTTTTCAACTTTTTCAAATATTTATTTTAATTCTTTTCCTGTGTCTTTGTTTAATCAATAACTTTAGCATGCCTAAGAATAATGTTATTGTTTTTGGTTTTCAATAAATAGGTAATTGTTTTTTATAATACTTAATTTATCCAAAATGTACCATAGAACTGCAAGTTTTGCAAAGCTGCAAGTTTTACATTCCTACGACTGGGAACGACGCCACAGAACACAATCATTTTCACCGACATTTAGTGTTCTGTGAACGACGCACACTAGTTTTTTACTTTTTATTGAGCTTTCAAATTGTAAAGACTCACTTCATAGTCTAACATTCTTTTATCTGTCAAAAAGTGGCATCGGCTACATGTAATATAATCCCCATTTTTTAACACTTGAATATTAATATTTAGTCTGTAAAAATTACTAATAACACCACAATATTTTTCCTTAAACCTATATAAATTGTGACAATTGGTATATTGGTCAGACATTTTAGTCTTAAATTCGAAAAATCTAATTGGGCGAACGAGTATTTTAGCGGCTGCTTAACGCTCTGCCGGAAGTTCAGAGTTCTGGATACTTGTTTTGAAGATCGAATCGAAAGACGATTGTAGAGTACGGCGTGAATAGGAAAAATGCATGTGATTAAAATAAGGGTAATAAATTTTTTTAATAACCTTAATTACTTAAGAATTATGCCTCCATCAATATTTTTTATTATAATTTCTTTTTGAGCAAGAAATTAATTTTTAAAAAGTCCAATAGAAGGGTGGGAAAGCGACGTCATTGGTCAGAGCGAATGTGACGTAAAAGTCTAGGACAACAAATGTCAATAACATGCAGATGCTTGTTAAGTAAGATTTAGATTTATCCATCCGAAGTAACCACCTATGGACCGGTTTCGGGGTGTGTTGCCCTCATCAGCATAGGGCAGGTCTACCTGGACTGGACACATCAACAGCTTCAACTCCTACCAAGTATACATGAAGTGCTACGCGAAAAGCGCCATTCACGACATCATATATATATATATATATATATATATATATATATATATATATATATATATATATATATCGACTTTGGCACATGATGTCAAATTATTTCTCCGTTTTTGTCAGCAAGAATCTAGAAATACAGATACTTTTTCTATCTATTAAATTATAAAAAGGTTTAAACGCTGTTAAAATGAGCAGCTCTGGCGAGGTGCTACCAATTTCCATCCTATTATAATTTTTTTAATTCTGTTATCTGATATCGTAAAAAAAATATTGTTCTTAACACGTGCGCAAAGTGCCTTTTCAGCACGCAAAAATTCTTCCAAAAAATAAGTATATTTTCTTTTGTTAAATTTAGTTTATTAAGTTTATTTTGGTTTGTTCCGCTTAACAATTTTTTTTTATTTAATATTGAGTTCACTGCCTTGAATATTTTTAAAAAACTGGCCGATTTTTCAAACATTGTTTTATATTGAAAGTCCATTCCAGACGATAGTGACTTTTTGCTTTGTTTTGTTTTGTGGCAACAGTGGCACATAGACTCGCGTCAATTTTTGTTGTGATATAAGTAAATGGAATTTAAGCAACTGTTATCTATTTATTAGATATATGATTTGATGTTCAATCTTTAAACATGGTTAAACGTGAATATGTTCAAAATAATGTTGTTAGTAATAAAGTGCCACCTTTAGAAATCTTTTGTACAATAAAAAGCGAACCTAGAGAAGAAACATGCCTTTTAAATTTTCAACTACAATCCCAACAATGTGAAAAATTAAAACCTACAGACTTTGTAAAGACTATCAAGAAATTAAATGATGTCAAGAACGAAATAGAGGATTTTGAGGATATTAAAACTGAAATATTACAATTCCAACAATGTGACAAAGTTGAACCAATAGCCTTTGTAGAGATTGTCAAGGAATTAAATGGTTTCAAGAAGGAAGTAAAGGATGTTAAAAATATTAAAACTGAAATATTACATGAAGAGTGTGATTTGCCATCAATTAAAATTGAAGATGAATTGTATTGGTCACAACCATCCTGTAGTAATTTTAAACCCATAAATTCCATAAAAGCAAATAATAAAAAGAAAAACAGCAAAATAAGGAAATACTATTGTTTAATTTGCAGAAAAGGTGAGTGTCAACCTTAACGTCTATATAAGTGTGTAAAGTTTAATTAAAGAATTTTTATACATTAAATATTTTTTCTAATAGTACTCATGTTATTAGTTTTAAACTTATAAAATACTTTGTTACTGTATACCCATAATTGAGTTATAAAATCTGTTTAAGTACAATATTAAATAAGATTTTACCTAGCAAGTGCAATGTAGGAGCATTAGGTAATTTTAAGGAGCACTGAGTTGATTGGTTACAGAAGCAAAGTATCAGTTTTAAGAAAAAACAAAAAAAAACGAATTTTGAGTTAAGAATTGAACGTACCTATTTTATATTTTATGTGCAGAAGAATAAGAGAAATATAAAATTAATTTTAACTATAGTTATAATATCATTGGAATGTAAACAATCTTATGAAAAATATACTTAAATAGTATCTACTTTAAAACAAAATGTTAAAAGGGATATGGTTAAAAAAAATTGTTTAGTATAAAAATGCAGAACTGGATTTATATTT
Organism: Agelastica alni; assembly: GCA_950111635.1. Taxonomy (NCBI): domain Eukaryota; kingdom Metazoa; phylum Arthropoda; class Insecta; order Coleoptera; family Chrysomelidae; genus Agelastica; species Agelastica alni. Next base: position 7,471,512 of record OX467712.1, on the reverse strand, counting down.
TTACTAAATTCTTTAAAAATAATATATAATAATAATAAAAATTTCTTTATGAAGACTGTTTTGTGTCCAGTGTATGTTAGATTAGAATAACATATTTTTTTGTTTACAGACTTTACAAAGGCAACGACTAGAAAAAATCATTTAAATGTTCATTTTAACAAAAAATTGGTGACGTGCTTTTTTTGTGGACGCCATTTCAGGGACAAGAATTTGTTTTTATATCATTGGTTTCAACATTTTGTAAAAAAACGTACCGACGAAAAATCTTTTAAATGTAAAATTTGTTTAAAACATTTTTCTCAAAATAGTACTTTAATAAACCACATGCATATTCACACCGGCGAAAAACATTTCAAATGTGATATTTGTTTGAAAAATTTTTCACATAACAGCAGTTTAAGGAAACACGAGTGCATTCATTCTGGCAAAAAACCATGCAAGTGTAAAATTTGTTCCAAATACTTTTCACAAAAAATTAATTTATTAAATCACATGCACATTCACACTGGCGAAAAGCCTTTTAAATGCAAGACATGCTTAAAACAATTTTCAAGTAATAGTTCTGTAAAAAATCACATGCGCATTCACACCGGCGAAAAACCTTTTAAGTGTGTTATGTGTTTGAAAAACTTTGCGCAGAAAGTTAATTTATTAAATCACATGCACACTCACACTGGCAAAAAACCTTTTAAGTGTGACATTTGCTCTAAACAATTTTCAAATAAAAGTACTTTAATAAATCACATGCGTACTCACTCTGACGAAAAACCGTTCAATTGTGAAGTTTGTTTAAAAAAATTTACGTGGAAACATAATTTAATGAATCACATGCGCATTCACTCTGGCGAAAAACCATTTAAGTGTGAAGTTTGTTTGAAAAACTTTTCATGGAAACATAATTTAATCAAGCACGTGCGCATTCACACCGGAGAAAAACCGTTCAAATGTGACATTTGTTTAAAACAATCATCAAGTAAAGATAGCTTTTTAAATCACATGCGCATTCACTCTGGCGAAAAACCTTTCAAGTGTGAAGTTTGTTTGAAAAACTTTTCATGGAAGCACAATTTAATAAATCATATGCGCATTCACTCTGGCGAAAAACCATTTAAGTGTGACATTTGCTTAAAAGAGTCATCAAATAAAAACTTTTTAATAAATCACATGCGCATTCACTCTGGGGAAAAACCGTTCAAGTGCGAAATTTGCTTTAAACAATCGTCAAATAAAAACAGCTTAATAAACCACATGCGCATTCATTCTGGCGAAAAACCGTTTAAGTGTGACATTTGCCTAAAACAATCATCAAGTAAATCTAGTTTAATAATTCATATGCGCATTCACACCGGTGAAAAACTGTTCACGTGTGAAATTTGTTCTAAAAAGTTTTCACAGAAAATTAATTTAATAAATCATATGCACATTCACACTGGCGAAAGACCCTACAAGTGTGATATTTGCCTGAAACAATTTTCACACAAAAATACTTTAATCAAGCACACGCGTATTCACACCGGCGAAAAACCGTTTAAGTGTGACATTTGCTTGAAACAGTTCTCACATAAAAATACTTTAATAACTCATATGCGCATTCACACTGGCGAAAAACCGTTTAAGTGTGAAATTTGTTCGAAGGACTTTTCACAAAGAAGTAATTTAATAAATCACATGCACAGTCACACCAGCGAAAAACCGTTTAAGTGTGACATTTGTTCAAAAAACTTCACACAGAGAGGTTCTTTAAAAAGTCACATGCAAAGTCACACTAGCGAAAAACCGTTTAATTGTGAAGTGTGTTCGAAAAACTTTTCACGTAAAACTGATTTATTTAATCACAAGCGTACTCACACCGCTGAAACGCCGTTCGAGTGCCACATTTGTTTGAAACAATTTTCCCAAAAAAATAGCTTGAGAAAGCATGTGCACATTCACACTGGCGAAAAGCCCTTCAAGTGTGACATCTGCTTGAAACAATTTCCATATAAAAAAAGTTTAATGTATCATTTGAGCATTCACACCGGCGAAAGACCGTTCAAGTGTGACATTTGTTTGAAAAACTTTTCACAGAAATCTGTTTTATTGAATCACATGCGCGTTCACACCGATGAAAAGTCGCTCAAGTGTGAAATTTGTTCGATAAACTTTTCACAGAAAACTTTTTTTTTAAATCACATTCGCAGTCATATCGGAGGAGAAACTTTCAAGTGTGATATTTGATGAGCAGGATTCCTATGTGCATTTTGGCCTATTTTAACAAATAAGAGCTGCCAGCTTTATTTTTCCGTCGAGAAAATCTTCTCTAAAATAAATCGTGAACATTCGCCTACATTCTATTTGTCGTATCGTATTAGTGTTTTGCTTTGCTTGTAATAAAATGTTTACCCAATAGTGTGTTACACAAGTTAAATCCAGTGCTTGTAAAACTATCTTAATTATTGTTATAATGCAAGGTGTTCTAATACTTTGGGCTGATGTAAGTTGCTGAACTCTCGTAGCGACCTACACCAACCTAAATATATTCGGACCCTCGTCAATACCAAAACCGGTAATTATTTAGTCCAAACTCGATCCAAAAAATGTTTCATCCCCTGGAAACCATTCTGTTGTAAAAAATTGGATGTTTTAAGGTAGGGGAGAAAATAAAATGACCTTCACACATCATGGTTTTGATTAGACTAAAAAAAAGTACATTAATACGCGATTGAAAGGAAAGTGAAAAGAATAGCAATTTTCAAAAATTAAAATCGCCGTGTTATTATGCAAAAGAAAAATTTCTTATTCTCTTATATCATTAAGAACTCGAAACAAAACAATATTTCTGTTTACATCAAAATTCTAACAAAAAGAAGTGAAGAGCAGTGGATAGGGGGGCGGGGTATTTAATATTTGAACAAAATTCAAACACCCCAGGAACAGCTCTGAACCCTATTATTTTGAAATACATTAATTTTTTTAAATCATGTAATGCATGATAAGATTGAAAAAATGTGTCTCCCCCGCCTTGAAAATACTATTCTAGCACTCAGAAATGACTCGCTAAAATTTTGTTGAATTTGGTCTGGAACCCCAATTCTAAATAATTACCCCAAAACCAGAGAGAATAACAATGTACCAGTGTGTGTCAAAGTGTATTAGTTTGTAGTTCAATGTTACCTTATCCTCAGGAGGTACCTGTGTATCTCTCGCCTAGAATAATTAAATATAGTGTTAGGTGTGATAGTCAGCGTTTTAATCAAGCATTAAAGTATCCCTAATACGAAGGACCAGATAGCGATAAAATCAAGCATTACAGTATAGTACATTTTTTGACAAAGTAGGTAGCTTACAACAAAAACTAGTACTCCTCTAAGTCTTAATAAAATGGATGGTCACTTGTATACTAAACTTTTGCCGCATCTGCCTTGCTCCCGCTGAGCATGACTAGTGCGGCAGAGGGCGCACCATATTCACCCTTAGTGTCGTCCGAGGTTAGTTGGCCCCATCTAGCTCGGTTCTTCTTGGTTGGCACGACGCCAGTCCGCAGTTGCTTAAGGGTTGACCACGTGTTCCAGTCCAGTTGGATTCCCGACGTCGTTGGTGGTGTGACTGGGAAACAGGGTGAAGGGTCGATGATACGACTGTGGGAACCCTTTCCTGGACTTGAGTCTTGGCGGTGGTGGCTCATCATGCCCGTTCATGACGCGTCGGGTCAAAAGTCTGTTTAGAACGCTCAATATACTCAGCTGATGATCGTCGTATTTGGGGTGCTTCCATGCCGGCAACGCGTTGCAGTTTATCGAGTGGTGTGGGTTTCATGCGCCCTGTGATTATTGTAATTGTTAAACAATTGATTCGTAGATTTTCCGTCGCAGGCAGGCGAAGTGCGCATGCACATGCGACAGCTATTGTTTAATTATTTCATTTTTGCATGCACCTTTCGATGAACTGACCACGGAGCAATTTAGCTTGGATCTGGAGCAGTTTTTTCGTGTGGTTCATTCATAGAAAAAGTCTTTATTACAGGCGATATTCGTGTTCGAAAATCAAGTGCATGAAAATTCAATTTTTCAATGTATTCGGAAAATTTACAATGGAGCTGATTTTTCTGCCGACGTCAGTAAACGGAGCCAATCGAAACTCGTTAAACAAGCTGTCGCGAATTGCATTTGAATAAACTTTGCGGGCTGGGGTGGGCTCGGTTGTCTTTTATTTCACCTGCCAATTTTTTGCCTATATTGATGTAGTGATCATTAAAATCATTTCAGAAATATTATCCGTAGATCTTCCGTCTATATTTATATGTGTTATTTTATTTAGTGGCCTTTTTTTTCTGCAAATTTCTCCCACAGTTTCCCACAATTTTGAGTTATCACTTTTATATTTTTCAATATCATTCCGGTAAAAAGTAATTCTTGCTTTTTTAACAGTACTGTTCAAAGGCGATAGAACTCCCCCTTGGGGACAACCTTTTTCTACTGTCATCTTGACCGTCTCTCCCCCAAGAGTCGCCGCAATGATTCTACTTTTCAGCATTGAATGTATCCATCTGATCAGTGAGGCGTTTATATTTCTTTCCTTGAGTACTCTAGTTATGGAGGCATGCGCCCTCTATGTCGATGAAGGCACAAAGAGCCATTTCTTTTTCCGCGTATGTCTTTTCAATGCTTTTAAGAGCATTTATCGTGGATTTACCTGCTTGAAAAGCAAACTGTTCTTGTGAAGCGGTCTCAACTCGAGGAGTTCGCTTCTTATGTAACAGTCTATTATTTTCTCCATTGCTTTTAGGAGAAAGGAGGTGAGACTGATGATGCGGTAAGACTTTGGTTCGTCCATTGAACGTCTCGCAGTCTTTGGTATAAACGCCACCACGGCTTCTCTCCAAGCTTGCGGTATATAACCGAAGATAAAGCTGGCCTTGAATAACCTTTTCAAAGAAGGCTCTAGTATTTCAAGGTCAAGTTGCAGTAAGGCGTGAAATATTCTGTCCTTTCCTGGCGACTTAAATGGTTTGAAATTTTTGATAGCTTATTTGATTCTTTGAGTTGTAAAGATTTTCACAGCTAGGCTTCTGCTAGATCTGTTGGGGTTGTGAACAACCTATTCCAGGTGAGTACATTGCTGTTCGTTCTCCACAACCTGTTCGGAACCAGGAACCAGTGTGTCTGCAGGAGAACACTTAAGCTTTCCTTAGGGTTATTAGTGTATCCCCCATTCGGCTTTTTAATCAGACCGATGCTGTTGGACTGTTCTTTTGAGAGTATTTTTTGAACACGTTGTGCTGGGCCAGTTCGGTGATCCCTTCGCACATTTGCCTACATGTTCTCCTTTTAGATTTTCTGAGTTCTTTGCTGTACTCAGAAAGAGCTGTTTTGTAGTCTTCCCAGTGTACCAGACTCTTAGCTCTATTGAAAAGCCTTCTGACTTTTTTCCGAAGTTTATCTAGTTCCTTATTCCACATCTCTAGTAGTGTTAATGATTTGACATTGAAGAATCATCAGAGACATGCCAGTTATTGATGTGGTTTGTTATAAATGGATCCGCGAGAGTCAAATCAAGAACCTCTTTCCTGATCGCATTTATATGGTGGGTTTATTTCCTCTATTAATAATGTCGATGTTGTTAGCCGACAAATATTCCAGAAGATACTCACCCCGTATGTTTGTGTCTGTACTTTCCCATATCAAGTGGTGGGTGTTTGCATCGCAGCACAGAATAAAGTGCCTGTTACCTTTTTTGCACCATCTGATGAGGATTTGAACAGTTGGCAATTCCACTATGGTGGTTGCCAAATATCCAGTGATGAACTCTGGAACAGGAAAAAATTTTATATTAGGTGCCAGCAATATGGCTGCTCGTAGTTTTTCGTGTGAAGTACAATAGAGTAACTTACACGATTTAATGTTGAGTCCTTTTACCCGTCCTCTATTTATCCAGGGCTACTTGGATGTTGTCTTCATAAACCTCCTAAGCACACTCGTGGCTGCTTTTGAATGTTGGAGGTTTACTTGCAGGCAGTTTAGCTTTTGACTCATACTGGAGGTTTAGGTGGGGCAAATAACACTTGTTCCGCAGAATACGTACCGTGATATCGTATGCAACATTTAATGTTATGGTGTGATATTTAAATTGACTGTGTAAGTGTAAAAATGTTGCCAATTGAGAACAGTATATGTGTTTCTTAATGCGGAAAAAACGCAGTACGTCTGTTTCCAAGCAACAAGCTTTCGAAATCTGTTATAAAATAGTTTCGACAATTATCAATGTCCTTGGGTTATTACTATTGATAACTGTTCTAATCTGTTCCTCGTTTGGAGCTGTTCCAAATAACTGCTCCTAGTATTTTGTATCATTCCTACTCTATCGTCGTAATATACGCTAGTGTAGTGTTACAGACCTTGGAAAATACTCCACAGAGTTTTCTATGTTACAGACTTAACCTAAATCTAAATCCTAAATTTTCAAATAATCAATTTATTTGTTTTTAATTCGTTTTTAATCTGTATAATTATGTGTAAATAAGATTTGCTGTCCATTTTTTAAACGAGGTTAAACAAAAATTAATGAAGTGTCAACTTTAGAAAACTCTTGTCCTATAAAAATTAAACGCAGGCAAAAAACTTTTTAATACTCCCAACATTGTGAAAAAGTGAAACCAACAAACTTTGTAGCACAGAGTAAAACTACTCTGTGCTTTGTAGAGACTATGAAGGAATTAAATGATTCCAAGAAAAAAGTGGAAAATGTTAACAATATTAAAACTGAAACATTACAGGAAGAGAGTGATTTGTCATCAATTAAAAGTGAAGATAAAATGGATTGGACGCAACAACCATTGTGTAGTGATTTAAACCCTAAAAATTTTAAAGAAGATATTGATAACAAAAATAATAGGCAAATAAGAAAAGGTGAGTGTAAATATACTTTAAAAGTGTGTAATTTTACTTTACCTTTTGTGGGTGTGTAAAACTTAATTAGAGGATTTTTGTACTTTTCATAACAATAGTAGGAGATATTTTTTCTGATAAATAAAATCAAGTCATTAGTTTCCTTTTAGTTTTGGATTTTAAAACTTTGATAATTATTTCGCACATTTGAGTTATAAAATTGTGCCTATATTATTTAAAAACAAGTTTTCCTTACAATGAGGAGTAATCATAACATTTTTGTAGAGGCTATCATGAAATTAAATGATGTCAAGAAGGAAGTGGAGGATGTTGAGAATATTAAGACTGAATTACAATCCCAACAAATTACTAAAGATATACCATCAGACTTTGTAGAGACTATCAAGGAATTATATGATATCAAGAAGGAAATGGAGGATGTTGAGAATATTAAAACTGAAATATTACAAGAAGAGTGTGATTTGATATCAATTAAAAGTGAAGATGGATTGAATTGGACACAACTATTATGTAATGAAATGAAACCCAAAAATTGCAAAAGAAAGAAAGCTATTGATAGAAAAAAAGGCAAAATAAAGAAATACTCTTGTTTAGTTTGTAGAAAAGGTGAGTGTAAATTAACCTTAACAAGGTGTAATTTTGTCCAATATGAGTATGTTATGCTTAGTTAATTTATTAATAAATACCACCAACCTTTGGTAAACAGTTTAATTTTACATTTAATGAATTTCAATGTTTTATCAGTCAGACAAACAAAATTATTTAATTTTAATGAACCAAATGGAACTGTAAACAAAATATTAAAAATACCATAGCGGTTATTAACCTAATTTATTTCAAATATAATGTATTTCCCTCTAACTTCCAGTTCCTTCTTGTTCCTTTTATGTTCTCGATTATGCAGAAATCTTTGAACCAAAAAGAATCAATTTTAAGAAATTTTTTTTATTTGTTTTGTGTGTGAATTTAGTGTTTATTATACCTCATGTTGTCTGTGTTTAAAGTAGTAAAGAATAAGAGGAATACAAAATAAATTATTATAACTACAGCTACAGCATTGAAGTGTAAGAAATTTTTAGTTGAAATATATAATAAAGAATAAGTTATTACCTTTAAAATATTTATGTAAAAATGTCAAAAAATTAGGTATGGTAATTTTACAAAACTAGCCAATAATAAAAAATTGTTTAAAATATTTAAAAAGCTAATGCACGTAAATTGATTTTAAAATCACTGTACTGAATTTGTATTTTAACTTAACTCATCAAGTTTAGCTTCAGAAAAATAACAATAATATTTTGTTTAAAATTTGGTGATATTATGAAGAATGTTTTGTATTATTCCTCTCTCCCCCAATCTAACCCTCAGAAGGGTGTAGTGACATCATGTTGCGACTCTTTGAACGAGCTGCTTCTAGGACTCCCTATCTTGGGCATGATAAACGGCTTTGTGCATATTCTTCCCAGTTTTAAGTTGGTCTACCCAACGTGATGATTAATTTTTCCATTCCCTCTGCTCTCCTGGCAATGTGTCCAAAATATTTGAGGTACCTTTGACTGACAATGGTTGACAATCTTGTTTGTATGTCCAGTTGTCTTAAAATTGATTCATTGGTGCGACAAGCAGTCCATGGTATTCGAAGAAGCCATCTATAGCACCACATTTCCAATGAATCAATTCTTCGTCGATCTGCTGTTTTTATTGTCCAAGTCTCTGCTATGCGCCTTCGGATTTCGTGGTCACATTCGCCGGTGTTCGTCATAATATAACCTAAATACTCGAAGCAGTTGACAACCTTGAAGTCAGCAATAATCCTTGTGATGTCTGGGCTATTGTTGTTAAGGCGATCTACGATCGTCACCTTGGTCTTAGACTTGTTTATTTCGAGACCATATACTTCGCTTTGGTTTTCTAATCTTTGCATTAGAGTTCGCAGTTCACCCTCGTCTTCAGCTATTATTAAGGTATCGTCGGCGTATCGCAGATTGCTAATCTTTTTACCGCCAATTGCAATATCTCTATTCCAGTTCTCGAGGATCTCTCTCATACATAATCGCTGTAAATGTTAAAGAGGAAAGGACACAGAATGCATCCCTGTCTCATTCCAGAAGCTGTTGAAAACTCGCCTGAGAGGTTATCATTGACTCTTACCGTCGCTGTGCCGGCAGAGTATAATTGCCGAATGAGGTGCACCAAATGTCTTGGTATTCCCATTTCCGAAAGAATCTTCCACAGCTTCGGCCATCTTACCTTATCGAATGCCTTTTTAAAATCCACAAAACACAATATCATTTTTACGTTGAATTCTCTTGCTTTCTCAATCAGTGGTCGTACATTCAGAATCTGCTCTCGAATCCCCTTTCCCGGAACAAAACCTGTCTGTTCATTAGGTATTTGTGTTCAGTCTCTCGTTCAATATTGTGAGCATGATCTTGCTTGCGTGGGAGATGAGTGCGATGGTGCGGTAGTTTTCACATTCTAGTGGTGAACCCTTTTGGTGCAATGGTATGAATATGGATTTATACCAGTGCTTCGGCCAGTATCCGGATTCCCAAATTTTCTGACACAGGACATGAAGTATGTCAATGCCCAATTCTCCCATGCTTTTTAAAACTTCATCAGTTATTCCATCGGGTCCTAGTGCCTTATGGTTTTGCAGTCTTCTCACTGTGTGTTCTACCTCCTCCATTAGAATCACAGGTTCAAAGTCTTCTATACGGTCTTCTAGTGCGGTATCTGGAGTATCCTGGAATAGTTGGATGCAGTAATCCCGCCATACTTTGGCTATGCCTTCCACATCTGTGACAATATTATACCTATGCTGTAGTAAATTATAACAAACAATCAACATTTCTATAGCTTATTTTGCTGGCTTGAAAATTATTTCTCTTAAGTCTTCTGTCGTCTCTTCTATGCAACAATGGTTGGAGTAGGGGATTCGTGTGCGATTCCATCCTTTGGTAATGTGTTTTGCTTCTCTACTGTATTGTTTCTTCAACTTTGGAATTTGGAGGTCTTTGTGTATCATCTGGTTTGTGATGTACAAGAGAGCGTCGGCAATTGCTTGCGGAATCTTGGATTAAGCTCTTTGTAAAATAGCTACATTGGATTTGAGTCACAGCCCCACAATTCTATAAAATAAGTCCAAATTTAAATGATAACAGTCTTATTCAGTAAAATTTTGATTTTCTATTGTCATTTCTGATTTATTGCATAACAACCAATATAATCCTTTTATTATAAGTTCAATTTGTTTGTGTTTCTTTTGTATGTGATTTCTCCAACTTAATTTGGCATCTAGATGTATATTTACAAGTATTTGACGCATGATGATTGTGGAACTTCTACGTTGTTAATGTAGATTGCAGGACATTTTTATTTTCTTAGCGTGAAAGTTACTTGTTGTAACTTACTTTTTGCAATATTAAAATATTGCTTTTGCCAAAGATGGTTTTGCATTAAAACTGTTTACACTTTTAACAAAGTTATTATAGAATATTGATTAGTATACTTGTTAGATTTAATTATAATTGTCGTTTTTGTTTTTAGGCTTCACAAAGACGACAACTAGGAAAAATCACCTAAAAGTTCATTTTAACAAAAAGTTGGAAATGTGTTTCGTTTGTGGACGCCATTTCAGGGACAAGTTTTTGTTTTTCACTCATTGGTTTCAACATTTTGTAAAAAAACGAACCGACAAAAAACTTTTTAAATGTAAAATTTGCTTGAAGCATTTTTTACAGAACAGTACTTTATTTAATCATGTGTGCGATCAAACCGGCGAAAAACCTTTTAAATGTCACATTTGCTTGAATCAGTCGTCAAGTAAATCTAGTTTAATAAATCACATGCGCGTTCACACGGGCGAAAAACCATTCAACTGTGACATTTGTTTTAAAAGCTTTTCACGTAAAAGTAATCTAACAACTCACAAGCGCATTCATTCAGGAGAAAAACTTTTTAAGTGCGACTTTTGCTTGAAACAATTGTCAAGTAAATTTAGTTTAATAAATCATATGCGTATTCACACAGGCGAAAAACTGTTTAAGTGTGAAATTTGTTCTAAAAACTTTTCACAGAAAATTAGTTTAATAAATCACATGCACATTCACACCGGCGAAAGACCCTACAAATGCGACAATTGCTTTAAGCAATTTTCAGACAAAAATACATTGACCAAGCACACGCGCATTCACACTGGCATAAAACCGTTCAAGTGTGACATTTGCTTGAGACAATTTTTACATAAAAATGACTTAATATCTCACACGCGCATTCACACTGGCGAAAAACCGTTTAAGTGTGAAATTTGTTCTAAAGACTTTGCACAAAGAAGTAATTTAAAAAAACATATGCACATTCACACCGGCGAAAGACCCTACAAGTGCGACTTTTGCTTGAAACAATTTTCACACAAAAATACTTTAATTAGGCACACGCGCATTCACACCGGCGAAAAACCGTTTAAGTGTGACATTTGCTTGAAACAATTTTCTTATAAAAACAGTTTATCATATCACATGCGTATTCACACTGGCGAAAAACCGTTTAAGTGTGAAAATTGTTCAAAAGACTTTGCGCAACGAAGTAATTTAATAAATCATATGCACAATCACGCCAGCGAAAAACCATTCAAGTGTGAAATTTGTTCAAAAAACTTCACGCAGAGAAGTTCTTTAAAAAGTCATATGCAAAGTCACACTAAGGAAAAACCGTTCAATTGTGAAATGTGTTCGAAAAACTTTTCACGTAAAATTGATTTATTTAATCACATGCGTACCCACACCGGTGAAACGCCATTTGAGTGCCACATTTGTTTGAAACAATTTTCACAAAAAAATAACTTGAGGAAGCACGTGCAAATTCACACTGGCGAAAAACCCTACAAGTGTGATATTTGTTTAAAACAATTTCCATATAAAAAAAGTTTAAAGTATCATTTGAGCATTCACACCGGCGAAAAACCGTTCAAGTGTGACATTTGTTTGAAAAACTTTTCACAGAAATCTGTTTTATTAAAACATAAGCGCGTTCACACCGGCGAAAAGTTGCTCAAGTGTGAAATTGGTCCGCAGAAAACTTTTTTCTTAAATCACATTCGCAGTAAAATTGGAGAAGAACCTTTCAAGAGTGATATTTGAGAAGCAGGATTTCTTGTGCACATTGACACAATCAGCTCCCAACTACATCTTGCCGTCGAGAAAATCCCCCGTAAAATAAATCTTGAACATATCCTGTACATTCTATATGCAGTTATTGTTGTTGTAGTTGTCTTAATAGTGTTTTGCTTTGGTTGTAATAAAATTTTAATCCAATATTGTGTTGAAACAAGTTACATCCAGTGCTTGTATATCTTTATTATTGTTATCATGCAAGGTGTTCTAACCTTATCGCATCCTATCAACATTTGATTATTTAAGACGCTGAACTCACGCAGCGACATACACCAACCTAAATATATTCGGACCCTCGTCAGTACCAAAACCGGTAATTATTTAGACCAAACTCGCTCCAAATAAAGTTTCACCCCCTGGAAACCATTCTATTGGATAGAATTAGATGTTTTAAAGTGGGGAAGACAATAAAACAACCTTCACACATCATGGTTAAAAAAAACTTATCATCTCATATCATTAAGAACTCGAAACAAAACGGAATATCTGTTTACTTCAAAAAAAAGAAGCGGATAGAATTAGATGTTTTAAAGTGGGGAAGACAATAAAACAACCTTCACACATCATGGTTAAAAAAAACTTATCATCTCATATCATTAAGAACTCGAAACAAAACGGAATATCTGTTTACTTCAAAAAAAAGAAGAAGTGAAGAGCAGTGTGCCTCCCTCGCCTGAAAAATAATATTCAAGCACTCAAAAATGACCCTACGTGCTTGAAAATTTTTATGAGATTGATCTGGAGCCCCAATTTTAAATAATTACCCCAAACCCAGACGTTTGACAATGTATCAGTGTGTTTCAAAGTGTATTAGTTTGTAGTTCAATGTAACCTTAAATTCAGGAGGTAGGTACCTGTGTATCTCTCGCCTAGAGAAATTAAATATAGCGTTTGTTGTGATAGTCAGTTAAAGTCTCCCTAATATGAAGGACCAAAAGAGATCAGATAGCGATGCGTTCAAGCATTACAGAATGGTACATTTTTTGACAAAGTAGGCAGTTTACAACAAAAATTTTAACACTAAAGACATCCAATTTTTTAAATGTTACTTATATTTTTAATAATAAATTCAGTAGGATTTAAAAATGGTAAACTAATACTCTTGAAAGTTTTAATAAAATGGATGGTATTTTGTCTGTTCCTGAACAGTGCCATGACTAGGTAATATTCTACTATAGGCAAAGTTTCCTTATTTGCGTTCCCTAGGGTGCCACTACAGTGGAAGAGAGGATACATTCACATTTTTTTAAAGAACATACCAAATTTATGTGAATAACTTTTTTTTATTCTTTTTTCAATAAGTTATAAGTTTATTAACATTGTTTGGCTTAAAAAACAAACATTTTTATCAGTTAATTATAAAGCTTACTTAATTAAAGGAGATTAATATAAAATATGTATTGTAAGACAAAAAATGGAAATGGGTAGGTATAAATAAAATACAAGTAGAATCTACGCTCTACTTAAATATTAAGAAAATTTTCTGCCCTTTTTTTGTTGCAAAATGTGACTTGCTTACCAGTTTCAACTTCTTGGCCTTCATCACGAACACTGCAAAACACCTTTTTATTCCTGTCGAAGCCAATATTCGGCGACAATAACTTTCAAATTTTAAATTGCACACGATATTTTGCCTCATTTTAAATACATCAGCAATTACTTCCTTCATTCCCACAGAGTACTTCCTTTTTATATACTAGGTATATTACTACACATATTTAGCAATCGTAGTGTTTTTTAGGCGTTCAATCCCGATCCGTCGAATTTAATCACTTGTGATTCCTTTCAGTAGTAATCCATTCATTTTTGTCCTTTTTTTTATTTACAAGGGAAAAATCTTGTATAGACACCCTTTGTTGTCAACTGCTCTTAAAAGAACTGGAGTCTCGACAAAGGGGTAGTGTGGGACTCATAGAACGCTCATTTTTAATAATAAATACTTAAGTGTGTTTTGTGGGCTATTGTCTCGTGGACGGAGACAATCTTACCCATTGTGTAGTCATTTTTGATTTCCCACATTAATAAATACATCGAAAAAACTGTTCGTGTAACGTGTCATTATGTACAAAACCGTTTGCAAAGTGTCTGTAAGTATTTTGAAGTACTACTTAAACTACCTATGAGTATATAACTAAATGTTTTTTTTAGTGTACAAAAATCTTAATTAATATATTAATAATATGGGATGGCGGTTACTTCCGAATCCCACCAACGGCACTACAAAATTAATATTAAACGAAAAAAATGGTTCATATTTATATTTTTGTTTTATGCCCTAGTGTAAACTAGTGTGTGCTTAGAAATAAATATTAAACATTTAAAATATCAAAAAAAAATTATGTTCAAATTCAGGCAGTAAATCAGAAAAATTACTGTGAAAGAGTGTTTAACTTATCCGCTTGCACCTGAGCAAACTTATTTTTCGTTTTGCTTTTAATTGCGCAAACTAATAAGACAAAGAAAGTTAAAAAAATATGTTTGCGCAAGCAGATCAGTTCAACACCTTTTGGATCACTTAAACTAGTGGTGGTACAAACTGTTAATTTTTAGTAACAGTTCCGTTACGCCCCTGTTTATGGAACACTTCAAAAAACTGTTATTTTTTAATAGTTCTAACGTGAGAATTTTGAAAATCTGATTCAAGGAATACATGATAACATGCTAGGAATAGCTTGTAATATGCAACGGTAGTAAAATTTGAAATCAGCAGAATGTGGAAAAGGAATACTTGCCTAGAATTGGGACAGACATGTAAATAATTTCGGATTTAAAATGTTAAAAAGAAATAGGTTAGGTATATTGTTAATTGTCATATCCTTTTTATTATTTGAATTTTTCGAAGTTATTAAAACAAAAATAATATATTCCATCCATACTACATATATAAGAAAATAGATATATGTTCATGTATTTCTATAACTTAAGGTTATGATACAGATTAAACAGTTGCTATACGGATCCACAGGAACAGTCAAGTCAAGGAAAGATTCCTAGTCTAAGCAAATAACACTTGTTCCGCAGATTACGTAAAAATATTATTTCCCCACAGTAAAGAATTAAATAATAAAGTATTTAATAAGGCGGTATGTCGTATGCGACGCATGTTAATGTTAATATATGATACGAACATCGACTCTATGTACAATGTAAAAATGTTACCAACTAAGAACGGTTTCTTTGTTTCTTAATGTGAAAAAATTCATAACATCCGTTTTGTTACTGAAAACAGTCGAAGCCTTGTAACAGGTGTAACAGAAACAGGTATTTTAACAAACTGATTACTGTTCTAATCTGTTCCAAATAGCTGTTCCTAATATTTTATATCATCCCTACTTTAAACCCCAAAGAACATAGCTTGACCACAGTAGAAACCATATCTATAGTAGATTGTAGGAGGATCATGAAGGCTATGCTACCTCTTAAGCATTTCCATGGTAGAAACATAGGTACAGATAAAGTTTTAATGAAAAGCTATTTTCATAAATTTAATTACATTAGCAATTACTTCTTTTGTTTCCGCAGAGTAGTTCTTATTTTGCGGTCTTCCATTTTAAAAAGAAAAATATAACAGTAACAAAAAACACCCACGCACTCATAGAACTTCTAACAACTAAAAATAATACTAAACCATACATGAAAACATATTCCCGCTTAAAAATATCCGGCGTACTTCTTTACCTTGAAACAGAAATATTCGGCAACCGTCGTGTGTTTTTGACATTTCTTCCTACTCCGACTGATTTCACCCGAACTTGTCCGAATCAATAAAAATTCATCTCTATTATCAAAAAATACACCAGCCTTGAGTTGGTGTATACTGTGGTGGAAAGCTAAAGAACAGAACCACATACCACCGAGGGTAGGTGGTCTGTTAACAGAACAGCTTTCTACTGTGGATTGAGACTGACACTACTAACGCGTTTATTTTTAAACATAGTTAAACAAGAGCATAATTATTCAAAATAATAAAGTGCCAATTTTAGAAAACTATTGCTCTATGAAAAGTAAACCAAGACTAGAAACATGCCATAAAAATTAACAAATACAATTCCAACACTGTGAAAAAATGAAACCAACAGACTTGGTAGAAACTATAAACGGATTAAATGGTTTCGAGAAAGAAATGGAGAATGTTAATATTAAAACTGAAAAATTACACGAAGAGAGTGATTTGCCATCAATTAAAAGTGAAGATAAATTGGATTGGACTCAACAACCATTGTGTAGCGAGATAAATCGTACAAATTTTAAGAAAGATATTGATAAAAAAAATGTCAAAATAAGTAACTACTCCTGTTTAGTTAGCAGAAAAGGTAAGTGTAAATAAACTTTAAATTTGTAATTTTACCTTTTATTGGCGTGTAAAATTTAATTACAGGATTTTTGTACCTTGTATTACAATAAGTAGGAGATATTTTTTCTAATAAATAATATCAAGTCGTTAGTTTTCTTCTAGTTTTGGACTTGTAAAATCCTTACAACTTTGATTATTATTTCACACATTTGTGTAATTACCTACATTATTTAAATAAAAGTTTACATAGCAATAAGGTGTAATCATAACATTTTTGTAGAGGCTATCAAGAAATTAAATGATGTCAAGAAGGAAGTGGAGGATGTTGAGAATATTAAAACTGAATTACAATCCCAACAATGTGCTAAAGATAAACCATTGGACTTTGTAGAAGCTGTCATGGAATTATATGATATCAAGAAGGAAATTGAGGATGAGAATATTAAAACTGAAATATTACAAGAAGAGTGTGATTTACTATCAATTAAAAGTGAAGATGAATTGAATTGGACACAACTATTATGTAATGAAATGAAACCCAAAAAATGCAAAAGAAAGAAAGCTATTGGTACAAAAAATGGTAAAATAAGGAAATACTTCTGTTTAGTTTGTAGAAAAGGTAAGTGTAAATTAACTTTAACAAGGTGTAATTTTGTCATTTATTGGTGTGTAAAGCTTAAATTTATTAGTAAAAACCAGCACCCTTTGATAAACAGTTTATTTTACATTTAATGAATTTTATTTGTCAGTCACACACATTTATTCAATTTTAATGTACCTAATGGAATTATAAACAAAATATTAAAAATATTCTATTATTTATTATTTTAATTTAAATACAATGTGCACTTCCAAGGCTGTCCCCCTCAATAGTTAGTTATTCCTTCCTCACTTCTAGTCGATTATCATAGTTTCTTTTACATTCTTGATTATGCAGGAAACTTCAAGCCAGATAAAGAAGTAGTGACTAAGCTTAAGAAATTTTTATACCAAATATATATCTGGTACCTTATGGGCCGAATATATTACAGTGATTTAAAGATTTCGAGCAGGACTGGATCAGCCTAAAATAAATAGTTACTTGCATGGCAATGCTTCATTAGCAAACCTTTTAAAATTCTATTACATTTAGTGGTGACTGTGGTGGTTGGTTACCGAAAATTATTAAAAAATTAAATTTATAAAGTATGAGAATTAAGTATTGATTATACATCCCTGTGAAATTCCACCTTCACTATTAAAAATTCAAAAATATTTTTAGAGTTCTGAGTTCTGTTTCAATAGTTCTAGAGTTCCTGATGGATATTAGGAATAGTTCTGACCTTTAAAGGGTAAAAAAATCAATTTTTCAAAATGGGGGCTAACTTCACGCTCCTCCCCACTTTTGAAAAAGTGAATTTTTTTTTTCGGAGTTCTGGGTAGATTTAACATAGTTCTAGAGTTACTGATGTTTTTCGAAAATAGTTCCGGCGAATTTAACCCCCAAAAATCCTTTCCCCCCTTTTTTCAAACATCAATTTTTCTTCCGACCATTTTGTTTGCTTCAAAGAGTTTTAGAGTTCTACAAAAAAGAAATTTCGAAAAATTCAAAATCAAAAAATCAGCATTTTGAAAAATGTAATTTTTCATCACAAGTTCCAGGAGTTCTGATGGGAGTTCTGTTCCTCCCTCAATGAGTTCTACCAAAAAGTCCTACAACATTTTTCGATAAAAAAAAAATCCAAAATTCTACGGGACTTAAAGATACAAAAGTTAACGTACATGCATTTGACAAAAATAATTTATTAACCAAATTATTTACTTTTTGGTACCTTTAAAGTCCCGTAGAATTTTGGATTTTGATTTCATCGAAAAATGTGTGACTTTTTGGTAGAACTCTTTTGGGAAGGAACAGAACTCCTCTGAATCTTCAAAATTTTAAAAAATCAAATTTTTTTGGTAGAACTCTTTGGGGAAGGAACGGAACTCTCATCAGAATCAATGTAAGCACTAAAATTGTTTTTAAAATTACAGTACTGAATTTGTATTTTAATTAAATTTATCAAAGTTAGCTGTATAAAAATTACAATGAAATTTTAGCAAACTAGTTGATGAAAATTTGCTGTAATAAAGAATGTTAAGTAAAATTGCAATTCTAAAATATTACTTCTGTTAAAGATGGTTCTGCATCAAAAATGTTTACACTTTTTTATAAAGTTACCATAGAAATGTTTATTAGTGTACATGTTAGTTTTGATTGTAATTTTTTGTTTTTGTTTTTAGGCTTTACAAAGGCAACGACTAGAAAAAATCACCTAAAAGTTCATTTTAACAAAAAATTGGAGATGTGTTTGGTTTGTGGACACTATTTCAGGGACAAGATTTTATTTTTCACTCATTGCTTTCAACATTTTGTTAAAAAACAAACCGATAAAAATCCTTTGAAATGTAAATTTTCTTTAAAGCATGTTTCACAGAAAAGTACTTTAGTTAATCATGTGTGCATTCAAACTGGCGAAAAGCTATTTAAATGTGACATTTGTTTTAAAAACTTTTCACGTAAAGGTAATTTAAAAACTCACATGCATATTCACACCGGTAAAAAGCCTTTTAAGTGTAACATTTGTTTGGAGAAATTTTCAAAAAAAAAAACTTTAATAAGTCACACGAGCATTCACACAGGTGAAAAACCATTTAAGTGTGAAATATGTTTTAAATACTTTTCACACAAAATTAATTTAAAAATTCACATGTACATTCACACCGGCGAAAAACCGTTCAAGTGTGAAATTTGTTCTAAAAACTTTTCATATAAAAGTTCTTTAAAATATCACATGCGCCTTCACACCGGAGAAAACCCGTTTAAGTGTGACATTTGCTTAAAACAATTGTCAAAAAAATCTACCCTAATAAATCACATGCGCCTTCACACCGGCGAAAAACTGTTCCAGTGTGACATTTGCTTAAAAAAATTGTCGAAAAAATCGATTTTAATAAATCACATGCGCATTCACACCGGCGAAAAAATTTTTAAGTGTAAAATTTGTTCTAAATACTTTTCATACAAAAGCTCTTTAAAAGATCACTTGCGCATTCACACCAGCGTAAAACCTCACAAGTGTGACATTTGCTTGAAACAATTTTTACGGAAAAATACTTTAATAACTCACATGCGTATTCACACCGGAGAAAAACCGTTCCAGTGCCATATTTGTTTAAAAAATTTTTCCCGAAAATGTAGTGTAATAAAACACATGCTCAGTCACACCGGCGAAAAACCGTTCAAGTGTGAAATTTGTTCAAAACAATACAGGAAAAAATGCAGTTTGACCTACCATATGCGGGTACACATCGACAAAAAAGCTGTTTGACCTGCCACAATAATAAATTCATCGTAAAACCCGATCGTTTCATTTATGTTTAAAACCATTTGCAATATATCTACATTTAAAGTACCACACGAACTACCTTCCATTCACCTTAATCTGATGTTGTGTTGTGCTTCTAAATTAATGCAAAAAAATTAAGGTGATTGCCCGTATGAAATTATGATGGATCTTTTCTATAAAAATTATTCCTCGGCCCACCCCCTTCCGAGATATCTCCCCTAAAAGGTGGTGAGTGAAATTAAGTTTTAATATTTTTTCTCAAATTTAAGTAAGGATAGAAACTTGAAATTTTGTTATTTCCGTGCACTCGCAAAGGACTAGCCACTGGTGGTATTTTTTCAACATTCCTGTTACATTATAAGGGGGTGAAATTAGCATCCCTTACCTTATTTAATATCGATTTTTTGTTTTGAGATATAGTTTTGTAAAATAAAAATATTACTAAATATCCCTGTTTTTTTAAAAACATTTGTTAATCTTAAAAGTTTTTTCTTAGAGTCAACAGATTCTGTGCAAGTCTCACTCATGTTTGAGCACAAGGCCAGCCGTTAGTGGTCTTGGGTTGCGCCGCATTCACAGTTGTCATCTTCTTTATTTCCCCACTTTTTTAGGCTGCTGTTACATCGTGTGACTCCCGTCCTTAACCTGTTCAGCGTCCTCCACGTCGGAAAAGGTAGATGGTGTCCAGGGGCCAGCTCTTCACTTGCCTTGATCCGAGTACGGGTAGCAGCCACTTGCCATAGGTTTGTTCGGTGTGCTTAAGGCGTGATCTCCAGTGGTGTTGTCGACCGCATAAAGCTTTTCCGAGATTTAAGGTTATGCGGTTGCATTTGATGCCCATATAGACACTATGCGTACCGTCTCGTTCAGTGCCACGTTAGTATGAGCGGAATTGAACCACACCTGCGCAGCATATTCTGCGGCAGAGAGATATAAAGCAAGAGCCGAGGTCCGGAGTGTATGAGGTTGTGATCCCCATTTTGTGTTTGTAAGTTTTCGGATGATATTGTTTCTTGCGCATACTTTCCCTTTGACCTCCTGACAGTGTTTTTGAAAATTCAGAGTTCAGCGTGATACCCTGTTTTAATTACAACAGTCTGGTGTCACTTTGGCAATTCATTCGTGTCTATTTAATGTTTATTCAATATTTAGTAGGCTGTTGTCAAACTCTTTTGTTGATAGTTACAAATTGAAGTTTGTAGAACAAGATATTTTGGATAAAATTGATCAACACTCAGAAACAAGCACTAGAAAAATTGCCAACACCCTAAATACTATCGGCCACACATCTATTTGTGTGGCGAGTTTTAAAAGAGCAGCAATTATACCATTAGCACATTTAACGTGTTCAAGCTATTTTACCTCGAAATTTTTCTCAGCGAGTTACATTTTGTGAATGGATTACAAACGAAATTCTCAATTTCTAAATAACATATTGTTTACGGATGAGCCACATTTTTCAAGAGCATCCATTATAAATTTTCATAATAATCACGTTTAAAAAAGCACTTGCGCAATCACACCGGAGAAAAACCGTTTAGTTGTGAAATTTATTCGAAAAACTTTTCGCAGAATGTTGTTCTGTTAAAACCTTAGATTATAGAACAAACAGATACAGCGAGTCATTTATAAATTGTACAATGTTTTGATTCCAACAAGTTCCACCGATGCGGCTAGCAAGTAGAACAGAGATAGAAAATGAGATCTCTATTTTCGCGTACGAGCGAAATACGCGAAAGACTCCACAGCTGCCGATTGTTCGAAGTACGTGATCATGAATGAGATCAATCGAATACATTACCCATCGCAAAATGAATTCTTATTTACATAATTTTCTATACACTTATATGTATTGATACTTATGAGTCTGTTTGTGAAATTAACCATTTTGAATGTGAAGGAAACAGAAAATTGAGCACAAAATTGATCAGGAACTCAGCTCTTCCAACATTTGGATTACGGGGTCTATCTATTAGGTTATTGGTTAAAACACATGCGCATTCACTCTGGTCCCCTTTCAAGGTAGAGACCATCACTCAATCTCTAAAAAATCCACATAAAAACTTCTTGGAATAAATTATATATAATAAATTATAAATTCACACTGCCCTCCCAGACAGCGAAAAGTTAAATCCTTCCGGAAATACAGATACAACATACACACAAACAAAACATACACAAGGGGTAAGATTCTCCATCACCTAGCGACAATTACCCAAAAAACCACACAACAAGGGTTTTTAGTGGGTAACATTTTCATATGAGTCCCACCCTACCCTTTGTCGAGACTTCAGTTCTTTTTAGAGCAGTTGACAACAAAGAATGTCTGTAAAATATTTTTCCCCTTGTTAATCAGATCTTTATTGTCTTCCATTATCTTTCAACTGACTATAGATGTTGATCAAACGTTGAAGGTTGGTTTTAATATGTGTGAAGTAAAGAGTTTCACTTAATTTATGTTGAGTTTCTTTTGTAATGCTTGAATGTGATCTGGTATACAAATAATTTAATAAATAATAAAATACATCAGTAAAAAAAACATTACCTCATTATTATATTGCATCATGTAACATGTACTTTTTTATTAGTATTATGTAATTATATATAAGTTAAAATGTAATAAATAATACACAAATTAAATATTTAACAAATATTTGTATTTTCTTTTATAACCAAACAACTTGTTTTTCTTTCAGAATAAAATTATGTGCTGTGTATGGTGATGATGTGGTCTAGTTTGTATATTTTTGTTTGTTTTGTGCATATGATTTGCTATTCATTTTTTAAACACGATTAAACAAGAACATATTCAAAATAATAAAGTGCCATATAAATTGTTACCTGCACTGCTATGTGGGGATGTGCTGTGTTACTGGTGTTCTTAGTAAAAGCATTGTATTTATAACAAGTAAATACAATGGTCAGAGTATGGAGGATAAAGATAAGGAGGACCATCTCTGTGTACGAAAAAGTGTCTGTCGAAAAGCATCCAATTAGGGTGGCGCCACAATAGCAAGTGGGCAGATTTTCCAATCTCTTAATTTTGTCGGTGCCTGTGAATTGATACAAACAAAAAATTTATAATTTAATAATTATAAAAGTAAAAATTTTTAATTGAATAAATAATAATTCATATAAATTTATTGTACATAATGTTGGTCGGAACAATGACGGAGGCTGGGACATATCATTTTCTTTATTTTTTAAATTTCGCACACTTGAACAACTTTTCACTTTACAAATTTTTCCCATGATTGTTTTGTTGGTACTGTTGACCTCTACCGACTTCCGTCCATTCACATTCGCCTTACAAATTTGTTTCGTCATTTATAATTTTACTGTTAAATTTCTACGAATTATGAATTACTTTTTGGTATTTTTGAATATTTTTATCCATCGTCAGGTCAATGTATACGTAAGGTTGAAAATATCTTTATTTATTAATATAAAATAAAACATATTTTATGGAATTTTTCTTATAAATTAGGTATACGTTAAGTCTCGTAGGTGGGGAAACTGCGACCTCCGTTTCTTGTGAATTAAGTTAAACATATTACCCATCTATAGTTTGTCTCAATTACAAATATTTATTTATGTTTATATATATATATATATATATATATATATATATATATATATATATATATATATATATATATATATATATAACGGATTGTCTACAGCTGTTGCCGTCTCTCCGTCCCCAATCTCCATCTTGCTCTGTTAAAAACCTCGTTTTCTTCCAAACCTCTTTTAGCCATTGCCTCGTCTATATCGTCTTTCCAACTTCTCCGTGGTCGTCCCCTTTTCCTTCGTTCTGGTGGTATCCATTCCAGTATCTTCCTAGGCCATCTGTCAGTTGTCATCCGCTTTACATGTCCGAACCAAGTTAACTGCCGCTTTTCTACTTCCTCGTGTATGTTTCTGTCCATTTGCATTTCATTTCGGATAACATCATTTCTAACCCTCTCAAGTCTAGACCTACAACAGCTCCTTCTCAAGAAATCCATCTCTGTTGCCAGAAGCTTATTCTTATTAGCCTTCGTTACGTCCCATAATTCGGAGCCGTATAGGGTGACACTTTGAACTAGACTCTTGTATATGTGTTTGTAGTTTTTTTAATTTTCTTGTCCCAGAGAAGAGAGTTCAGGGTTCTAGTTACGGCTCTACCTTTGTTGATTCTATCTTGGATTTCGTTATTACTGTTACCTTTTTTATTAAAAATTATTCCGAGATATTTACTGTGTTTTACTCCTCTAATTTTTTCCGTATCCAATACAAGGTCATTTATTTGGTCATCTCCTACCACCAAGTATTCACATTTAGATAGATTCATCTGTAGACCCGCTGCCTCATATTCTTCCTTGAGCTTTCTAATCATATAATTGAGGTCATCCTCATCTTCGGCTATTACTATCTGGTCGTCCGCGAAGAAAAGTGTGAATAGCGTATCATCCCCCACCTTTAGTCCCATGCCTTTACACTTCTTCACCCAGTTCGTGAGTTATGTTTATTAATTT
This sequence comes from Agelastica alni, assembly GCA_950111635.1. Lineage (NCBI taxonomy): Eukaryota > Metazoa > Arthropoda > Insecta > Coleoptera > Chrysomelidae > Agelastica > Agelastica alni. The sequence goes on along the minus strand of OX467712.1, from coordinate 7,447,272 downwards.
ATAAAAATCACCAATTGATTGACTTAGAAAGGGCGGCAAATTGGAGATCACCCTGAGCGGCAAAAATTCTAGCTACGCCGTCATGTCTAAAACGACCAATTTTAAATAAAAAAAATATTATTGTCACTGTGGTTCGTACTAATCTCGCAGAATATTCGCGTTTTGAAGTAATACCACCTGTATTTAAATTTCCCACGTGCATCTTTTTACTTTATTGGCCTCAACTGTTAAGGCTATTCGGTTAGGGTTTATTAATATTTTACTGGAGCGCCATCTTTGAATACTTTCCCAAAATAGTCGCTCAAATAAGTCTTGCCGAAAAAAAAAATAACATTAAGTTAGCCGTCTCAGTTTGTCTAGCTTATATCCCTCGACTTGTTAGAGTTTGGTTTGTATATTTTTGTATTATGATTCGCTATTCGTTTTTTAAACATGGTTAAACAAGAACATATTCAAAATATTAAAGTGCCCTCTTTAGAAATCATTTCTGCAATAAAAATAGAACCTAAAGAAGAAACATGCCATTTAAATTGTCAAATTCAATCCCAAAAATGTGAAAAAGTAAAACCAACAGACTTTGTAGAGACTATAAAAAAATTAAATAATGTCAAGAACGAAAAAGGGGATTTTGAGGATAATAAAACTGAAATATTACAATTCCAACAATGTGATCAAGTTGAACCAACAGAATTTGTAGAGATTGTTAAGGAATTAAATGGTGATAAGAAGGAACTAAAGGATGTTAAAAATATTAAAACTGAAATATTACATGAAGAGTATGATTTGCTATCAATTAAAAGTGAAGATGAATCAGATACACAACCATTGTGTGGTGATGTAAATTTTAAGAAATATATTGATAAAAAGACAAATGGCAAAATAAGAAAATACTCCTGTTTAGTTAGTAGAAAGGGTAAGTGTAAATGAAATTTAAAAGTGTAAAATTTTGCTTTTTGTTTGAAAAACTAAATTACAGGATGGTTACAGGATTTTTGTACTTTTTATTACAATAAGTAAGTGAAAGATATTTTTTCTAATAAATATCAAATCATTAGCTTCCTTTCAGTTTTGGACTTCCCAAATGTTCACAACGTTAATTATAACCTAATATATGTATTTGTATTATAAAATTTGTAAAGGACATTATTTAAATAAAACTTTACCTAGCAATGATAGGAATAATCATAATTTCTTTGTAGAGGATATCAATAAATTAAATTATGTTAAGAAGGAAATGGAGGATGATGAAAATATTAAAACTGAAATATTACAAGAAGAGTGTGATTTGCCATCAATTAAAAGCGAAGATGAATTGAATTGGACACAACTGTCATGTAATAAAATGAAATCTAAAAATTGTAAATTAAGGAAATACTCCTGTTTAGTGTGCAGCAAAGGTAAGTGTAAATTAACCTAAACAAGGTGTAATTTTGCTGTTTATGAACATGTAAAGATTAATAAATTTAATAATGAAAACCACCACCCTTTGGTAAACAGTTAAATTTTACATTTAATGATTTCCAATTTTTATTAGTCTGACAAACAAGATAATTTAATTTTATTGTACCTAAGTAATGAAATTTTAAACAACAATTTTAAAATACTATATTGTTTAATCACTCAATTTATTTCAAATACAATGTACCCTTCTAAGGCTGTCCCCCTTAATAGTTGGTTATTCTCGTCTCATTTCCATTCAGTTTTCATAGTTCCTTTTAAATTCTTGATTACGCAGGAACCTTTGAACTGGATTATTGAAAGATAGTCGGTATACCAAATGTTCATTTGGTGTGAAAATATTGGTACCTTATTTTAATTTAATAGTACCTAAAAAAATGTATGTTGTAAGCATCAGTGAATTGGGTAAGGTAATTTTACTAAACTAGTTAATAATAAATGAGATTTTTTAAAATATTCTCGAAATATTTTTAAAGCTAATGCATCATTATTATTTAACAAAAGGGTCGGGCTTGACATAAGCTCTTGGGCTACTATTTTTTGAGGGTTTACCCCCAGTTCTTTGTTTTTACAAACCTGATGACCAGTCTAAGAGCTGTTTGCATCAGCTCTTTCAGGGTGATTAGAGATAATTCATCTGCATAATGTCATCTGAATAATCTATTATGATGTAGTCCACCTCCATAAGTTTGTTAGTTCATCCACCAAAGTGGACCATAGCAGACTTCTCCTATAATCAACCACTTCCTATCTTTATTGTTTTGAACTTTCCCCCTATTTCTGTAGTTATTTTCCTGCTTTTGAGCATGGATTTGATCCACCTAACTTAAGTAGGATCCGTACCATTTTGGTTAGATGCCCTATTAATGGCCTCAAAATATGTACTATCAAAGGCACTCAGAATATCCAGCACAAGGCATGGCTCACCCTGAAAATCTCTAGTGCTCTATATAATTCAGACTTCTTTGAATCATAATAGGAACTATTTCATAGCTAATACACTAAAATTGTTTTTAAAATCACAGTAATGAATTTGTATTATAATTAATTTCTACAAAGTTAGCTTTAAAAAATTACAATAAAATGTTGGCAAACTAGTTGATAATAAAAATTTGGTGATATTTAAAAATGTTTTGTATTATTCCTAGGCCACAGTAAAAATGTTAGTAAAATTGCAATATTAAAATAATACTTCTGTTAAAAACAGTTCTGCATAAAAACTTTTTTGACTTTTTTAAAGTTGTCAAATTTTCATCAGTGAACATGTTAGCTTTGATTATAATTTTTGTTTTTGTTTCTAGGCTTTACAAAGGCAACGACTAGAACAAATCACCTAAAAGTTCATTTTAACAAAAAATTGGAGATTTGTTTTGTTTGTGGACGCTATTTCAGGGACAAGATTTTGTTTTTCACTCATTGGTTTCAACATTTTGTTAAAAACCGAATCGAAGAAAAGCCTTTTAAATGTAAAATTTGCATGAAGCATTTTTCACAGAAAAATATTTTATTTTTTCACATGCGCATTCACACTGGCGAAAAACTGTTCAAGTGTGAAATTTGTTCTAAAAACTTTTCACAAAAAATCTCTTTAAAACATCACTTGCGCATCCACACCGGAGAAAAACCTTTTAAGTGTGACGTTTGCTTGAAAAAATTTTCACATCCAAGCACTTTAATAAATCACAGGCGCATCCACACCGGTGATAAACTGTTCAAGTGTGATATTTGCTTAAAAAAATTGTCAAAAAAATCTAATTTAGTAAATCACATGCGCATTCACACCGGCGAAAATCTGTTCAAGTGTGAAATTTGTTCTAAAAACTTTTCATACAAAAGCTCTTTAAAAGATCACTTGCGCATTCACACTGGCAAAAAACTGTTTAAGTGTGAAATTTGTTCTAAAAACTTTTCTTACAAAAGCTCTTTAAAAGATCACATGCGCATTCACACTGGCGACAAACTGTTCAAATGTGACATTTGCTTGAAACAGTCAACAAGTAAATCTAATTTAATGAATCACATGCACATTCACACCAGCGAAAAACTGTTTAAGTGTGAAATTTGTTCTAAAAAATTTTCTTATAAAAGCTCTTTAAAAGATCACTTGGCCATTCACACTGGAGAAAATCCGTTTAAGTGTGACATTTGCTTAAAACAATTGTCAAAAAAATCTAACCTAATAAATCACATGCGCATTCACACCGGCAAAAAATTTTTTGAATGTGACATTTGCTTGAAAAAATTGTCAAAAAAATCTATTTTAATAAATCACATGCGCATTCACACAGGCGAAAAAATGTTCAAGTGTAAAATTTGTTCTAAAAACTTTTCATACAAAAGTTCTTTAAAAGATCACTTGCGTATTCACACCGGCGAAAAAATGTTGAAGTGTGACATTTGCTTAAAAAAATTATCAAGTAAATCTAGTTTAATAAATCATATGCGCATACACACCGGCGAAAAATTGTTCAAATGTGAAATTTGTTCCAAAAACTTTTCATACAAAAGCTCTTTACTAAATCACAGGCGCATTCACACCGGCGAAAAACTGGTCAAGTGTGACATTTGTTTGAAAGAATTATCAAGTAAATCTAATTTAATAAATCACATGCGCATTCACACCGGCGAAAAACTGTTGTGAAAGAACATTCTGAAAAATAGTGGTAGAATCGATAGCGGGTCAGACCCTCGTGTCAGGCTTGCTTTCTTTAGTTTCTTGTGCCGGAATCACCCGTGAAAATAGGAAACCTGTCTGTTTTCCATCGGATTTGGACTGTCCACCCATGCTTGCTGGTTAGTTGACTTGGTCAGTAGGCTCGGGAGGCCAAGCCAGAGGTCTAGGTGATTTTCCAGATCTCAGTCTCATTATTTAAAAAAATGAACAATCACTGGGACAGAAGTGAAAACTTAAGACTGTGAAATAAGAGTGGTTTTTTTTAAATTTTCAAATTAAATGTAGTATTCAAAACTTCCTGATCAGATGGAACGTGTCAAAAAAAGCACGTCTAGATGTGCACAGAGGGGTGCTGGTCACAACACCTATGTAAAGTAGTGAATGTTGAGTTTGGCAGAAGAAGCAATAAAATAAAATAAATGCTGCAGAGATGAGTAGTCTGAGAAGTATAGCCGGAGTGACTCGGGTTGGATAAAGTGAAGAATTGTAATATAAGGGAACGCTGTGGTGTGAAAGAAGATGTAGTTTCAAATATAGATAAAGGAATGCTTAGAATGGTTTGAACACTTAAAGAGGATGGATAAAGGAAGATTGACAAAACAGATTTATAAGGCAAGTGTGTATGGATAAGTCGGTAGAGGTTGACATCGGCGAACATATATCGATCATATCGACAACGGTAGCAACTGGAATGAAGTGGTCTCTGCTTACCCCTACGGGAAAAAGACGTGACCATTATGTATGTAGGTATGTGTTAATCATGTCATTTAGACCTAAAATTATATGCGTATTCCCGAGAATAAAGCTTTGTCGCTAAGCTATGAAGCATACAAGAAAATATTTACTACAATTGCATTATAAGCTTCCCCTCCATAGTCGCACCGCTTGCGCACAACGGATCGAGTATGAATAAGTGAGATAGAAGAATGCAGTTGCTGTCTCTCTTGGTTGGCAACACTTCCACTTACGGGCACTAGTAATGTAGGAGTATTAAATATATGGTTGTAACCTTTTTAAAATAAGAAGTTCCTAATTTTTTCGATTTTTAGTCGATACACTGCTAAATTATTTTTCGCAAGCATGACAAACCAATTTAGGGGTCTTATGGTAATCTCGTCATTTGTGGATGTGTAGTTACAAGATTTTTGTACTTTTTATTGTATTAAGTATAAGAAATTTTGCTAAGAAAAATATAATCTTTAGTTTCATTTTAGTTTTGAACTTATAATCTGCTTACCTTTTTGATTATTACTTTATATATTTGAGATTTACAGTTTGTGTAGGAACATTATTTAAATCAAAGTTTGTGTGGCTTTACCATGGTTGTCTAACCTACACTCATAGACGGTTGTGTAAAAGATTTGAAAGAGAGTACATACGCCTCCTTTACAACGACGATAAGGTCATATCAACATCATCTGAGGAGGAGTTGCAGGTGATGGTTAATATTCATGATGCCCTAAAAATCAGAGGAATTAAAGTGAATGTAAGCAAGACGAAACTAATGGTTTTTGAAAAAGAAGAAAGCATGACATACTGTGGGGTGATGATTGAAGGAGAAAGAGTGGAACAAGTAAAAGAGTTTGTATACGTGGGTTCAAAGTTTACGAGAAACGGAAAGTATGACTGTGATATTGAGCAAAGGGTGTTGGCTGGGAAACAAATGAATGTGGCGCTGTATAACTTTTATGAGCAGTCAGAATATGCTTAAAAAGGCAGAGAGGAGTGCTGTTTCCTACACTTACACATGTTAGTAAATGTTGGGTTTGACAGAAGAAGCATGAAAGTAAATCAATGCTGTGGAGAGTAGTCTGAGAAGTATAACTGGGGTGAGTGATGGATAAATTGAGGAATAGTGTGATAAGGAAACGCTGTGGTGTGAAAGATGTAGTAACAAAGATAAATAAAGTGATGTTAGATGGTTCGGACACGTAGAAAGGATGATTGAAAAAATATTGACGAAACAAATTTATAAGGGGAGGCACGGGTCGCTAACCCGACATAATATTAATTAGAGTCAATCCACCATTCTGATTATATTATTGTAAATGCAAATAACTAAAAAGCACAAATAGATATACTGATACAAACGTAAATAATAGCAAATAGTAAAGATACCATTAAAATTTGCTTAAAACAATTTTCATATAGAACTGCTTTTATGAATCACATTCACACCGGCGAGAAGCCGTTCAAATGTGAAATTTGTTCGAAGGTCTTTTCACAGAAACCTATTTTAATAAATCACATCCGCCTTTACATCGGCGGTAAACCGTTCAACTGTATCGTTTGCTCTATAAACTTTTCAGGCAAAAACACTTTAATAAGTCACAAACGTAGTCACACCGACGAAAAACCGTTCAAATGTGAGATTTGCACAAAAATCTTTTCACAAAAAATCTGGAGAAAAACATTTGCTTGAAACAATTTTAAAGTAAATTTATTTTGATAAATCACATGCGCACTCACTCCGGCGAGAAACCTTTTAAGTGCAACATTTGTTTGAAACAATTCACTGAAAAAATAATTTAAAAAAGCACTTGCGCATTCACACCGGAGAAAAACCTCTTAGTTGTGAAATTTGTTTGAAAAACTTTTCACAAAAAGTTGTTCTGTTAAAACACATGCGCATTCACTCTGGTCGATAATCTTGGTTAGGTATAGTTAGGTTAGGTATCATGCGAGTAGGGCGTAATAAGCCCCCCCCTTCCAAGGTAGAGACCATCACCCAATATCTAAAAAATCCACATGAAAAATTCTTGGAAAAAGCAGAGTCTCACCACAATCCAACATCGATTATATATCAGGTTCCTAACGCGGCAGACGCAAAAACCCTGAGAGTAGCATCACCTTTAAATTCACACTGCCCTCCCAGACAGCGAAAAGTTAAATTCTTTCAGAAATACAAATAAAACATACACAAGTGGTAAGATTCTCCTCCACCTAGCGACAATTACTCAAAAAACCACACAACAAGCGTTTTTTAGTGGGTAACATTTTCATATGAGTCCCACCCTACCCTTTGTCGAGACTTCAGTTCTTTTTAGAGCAGTTGACATCAAAGAATGTCTGTAAAATATATTTCCCTTGTAAATCAAATCTTTCTCGTCTTTCATCATCTTTCAACCTACTATAGATGTTGATCAAACGTTGAAGGTTGGTTTTAATCTGTGTGAAGTAAAGAGTTTCACTTAATTTATGTTTAGTTTCTTTTGTAGTGCCTGAATGTGATCTGGTATATTTAATAAATAATAAAATACATCAGTAAAAAAACATTACCTCAATATTATATTGCATCATGTAACATGTACTTTTTTATTAGTATTATGTTAATTATATTAAATATTTAACAAATATTGGTTTTTTCTTGTTTTTCTTTCAGAATAAAATTATGTGTTCTGGGTGGTTCTTAATGGCCGAATACTTTAGAAAAATGTACAAATGTTTGTATTTTCACAAGTACGCGGTCTCGGGAAACCAGTCTGATTGTGAGAAGAGGACAATATTCAGAATAAAATATATTAAAAAAAACGCCAGTAGATTAGTTTTGCGGCCAAACACTGTGCGGTGATCAAACTTAGAACTACGCATACAGTTGAGGCTTTGTATACTGATATTTCGTTGACTACTTTAGTCATAAAAAGATTTTAATTTCTGAACTCAACACACTTCATTCACTATATAACAGCTAAATTCATATCATAGTTTTTCGTACGCTAGCGCTATTGTGGTAGGTACTAGAAACTTTATTTTCAGCGTACCGCTGAACACTTGTTTAAGTTCCTCTTCATATCAGAAGGTGCTCCTTACCTGTACCCACCATAGTTGTACACACCTCAATCCGAAATTTTGTTATTGACAGCGCCATCTCGCGTTACACGATTTTTCCCTATTATTCTGATTGAAAGATAAAAATTAAAATTTCTTGACACAGCTACAGTGCAAATTCAGCCACACCACTTAAAACATGGTACTAATAAATGGAGTGCAAATGACAGCTGGCTATAGTGTTGGGAAGAATCAAGTACTTTTTTAGAATCGGATACTTGGTATTCGAATACCCTTGAGAATCGAGTACTCATCCGAGTACAAGTATTCGAATACTAACAAAAACATTTCGTAGGTACTATTCATACATTTTGAATGTAACATTATGATAATGATAATATAAATTGTTATCAATTATAATCATTTATAATTTAAATATATCACGAATCTTCAGACACCTTTTTTAAAGTTTTACGTTTTACTAATTACTATGCTATTGATCTCGGTCAATTTTTATCCATCTACCACAGAGAAGGGGTTGTTGATCTGTTTCGATATTCTCTTGTAAACAGTAAATACGAGACACGCGATACGAGTACAGCTCACGAGTACTAGTAACCGTATGCTGGTATTCGAATACGAGTACTTTAAAGAATCGAATACTTTTCGATTCTTGGTATTCGAGTACCACATCACTAGCTGGCTATTCAAATTCGCACCTTATGGTCTCAGGTTGTCTTTGTCTAGCTTATATTCCTTGACTCCTTAGAGTCTAGTTTGTATATTTTTGTTTTTTTTTATAATTATATGATTCGTTTTTCGTTTTTTAAACATGGTTAAACAAGAACATATTCAAAATAATAAAGTGCCCCCTTTAGAAATCGTTTCTACAATAAAAATCGAACCTAGAGAAGAAATTGTAAATTGTCAAATTCAATCCCATAAATGTGAAAAAGAAAAACCAACAGACTTGGTAGAGACTAATAAAAAATTAAAAAATGTCAAGAAGGAAAAAGAGGATTTTGAGGATATTAAAACTGAAATATTGCAATTCAAGCAATGTGACCAAGTTGAACCAACATACTTTGTAGAGATTGTTAAGGAATTAAATGGTGACAAGAAGGAAGTGGATTCTGTTAAAAATATTAAAACGGAATTATTACATGAAGAGTATGATTTGCCATCAATTAAAAGTGAAGATGAATTGGATACACAACCATCCTGTAGTGATTTAAATTATATGAAATATATTAATGAAAAGAAAAATGGTATAATAAGAAAATACTCTTGTTTAGTTTGTAGCAAAGGTAAGTGTATATTAACAAGGTGTTATTTTGCTGTTCGTAAATGTGTAAAGATTATTAAGTTATTTTCCTGCTTTTGAGCATGAATTTGATCCACCTAACTTTAGTAGGATTCATACCTTTTTGGTCAGATGCCCTATCAATGGCTTTAAAAGATATGCTATCAAAGGCACTCAGAATATTCAGAAATGCCGGAGTGCAGTTGGAATACAGCCCAATGCATGACTCGCCCTAAAAATCTCCAGTGCTCTATATAATTCAGACTTCTTTGAATCATAATGGGAACTATCTCATAGCTAATACACTAAAATTGTTTTTAAAATCACAGTAATGGATTTGTATTATAATTAATTTCTACAAAGTTAGCTTTAAAAAATTACAATAAAATGTTAGCAAACTAGTTGATGATGAAAATTTGGTGATATTAAAGAATGTTTTCTATTATTCCTAGGCCACAGTAAAAATGTTAGTAAAATTGCAGTATTAAAATATTACTTTTGTTAAAGACAGTTCTGCATTAAAACTTTTTTGACTTTTTTAAAGTTGCCAAATTTTCATCAGTGAACATGTTAGCTTTGATTATAATTTTTGTTTTTGTTTCTAGGCTTTACAAAGGCAACGACTAGAACAAATCACCTAAAAGTTCATTTTAACAAAAATTTGGAGATGTGTTTTGTTTGTGGACGCTATTTTAGGGACAAGATTTTGTTTTTCACTCATTGGTTTCAACATTTTGTTAAAAACCGAATCGACGAAAAGCCTTTTAAATGTAAAATTTGCATGAAGCATTTTTTACAAAAAAATATTTTATTTTTTCACATGCGCATTCACACTGGCGAAAAACTGTTCAAGTGTAATATTTGTTCTAAAAACTTTTCACAAAAAATCTCTTTAAACCATCACTTGCGCATTCACACTGGAGGAAAACCATTTAAATGTGACATTTGTTTAAAACAATTTTCACATACAAGCACTTTAATAAATCACAGGCGCATCCACACCGGCGAAAATCTGTTCAAGTGTGAAATTTGTTCTAAAAACTTTTCACAAAAAAACTCTTTAAAACATCACTTGCGCACTCACACCGGAGAAAAACCGTTAAAATGTGACGTTTGCTTAAAAAAATTTTCACATCCAAGCACTTTAATAAATCACAGGCGCATCCACACCGGCGAAAATCTGTTCAAGTGTGAAATTTGTTCTAAAAACTTTTCACAAAAAAACTCTTTAAAACATCACTTGCGCACTCACACCGGAGAAAAACCTTTCAAATGTGACGTTTGCTTGAGAAAATTTTCACATCCAAGCACTTTAGTAAACCACAGGCGCATTCACACCGGTGGTAAACTGTTCGAGTGTGATATTTGCCTAAAAAAATTATCAACAAATTCTAATTTAATAAATCACATGCGCATTCACACCGGCGAAAATTTGTTCAAGTGTGAAATTTGTTCTAAAAACTTTTCACGCAAAAGCTCTTTAAAATATCACTTGCGCAACCACACTGGCAAAATACTGTTTAAGTGTGAAATTTGTTCTAAAAACTTTTCATACAAAAGCTCTTTAAAAGATCACATGCGCATTCACACCGGCGACAAACTGTTCAAGTGTGACATTTGCTTGAAACAATCGACAAGTAAATCTAATTTAATGAATCACATGCGCATTCACACCAGCGAAAAACTGTTTGAGTGTGAAATTTGTTTTATAAAATTTTCTTGTAAAAGGTCTTTAAATGATCACTTGGCCATTCACACCGGAGAAAAACGTTTTAAGTGTGACATTTGCTTAAAACAATTTTCAAAAAAATCTAACCTAATGTATCACATGCACATTCACACCGGCGAAAAACTGTTTAAGTGTAAAATTTGTTCTAAAAACTTTTCATACAAAAGCTCTTTAAAAGATCACTTGCGCATTCACACCGGTGAAAAACTGTTGAAGTGTGACATTTGCTTAAAAAAGTTGTCAAGTAAATCTATTTTAATAAATCACATGCGTATTCACACCGGCGAAAAAATGTTCAAGTGTGAAATTTGTTTTAAAAATTTTTCATACAAAAGGTCTTTAAAAGATCACTTGCGCATTCACACCGGCGAAAAGCTTTTGAAGTGTGACATTTGCTTGAAAAAATTGTCAAGTAAATTTAGTTTAATAAATCACATGCGCATTCACACCGGCGAAAAACTGTTTAAATGTGAAATTTGTTCTAAAACCTTTTCATACAAAAGCTCTTTACTAAATCACATGCGCATTCACTTTGGCAAAAAACTGGTCAAGTGTGACATTTGTTTAAAAGAATTATCAGGTAAATCTAATTTAATAAATCACATACGCATTCACACCGGCGAAAAACTGTTGTGAAAGAACCTTCCGAAAAATAGAGGTATAAACGATTGCGGGTCAGACTCTAGGTCCAGGCTTGCTTTCTTCACTTTCCCGGGCCGAAATCACCTGTGTAAATAGGAAACCCGTCTGGTTTCTCTCGGGTTTGGACTGTTCACTCAACCGGAACGTGTCCAAAAAGGCACGTATGACTGTGCATAGATGGGTTCTGGTCCTAACACTTATGTATAGTAGTGAATGTTGACTTGGCAGAAGTAGCATGAAAATAAGATTAATGCTGCGGAGATGAGTAGTCTGATAAGTATAGCCTGAGTGACTCGGGTTGGATAAGGTGAAAAATAGTGATATAAGGGAACCCTGTGGTGTGAAAGAAGATGTGGTTTCAAAGATAGATAAAGGAATGCCTAAATGGTTTAGACACTTAAAGAGGATTAACGAAACAGATTTATAAGGCGAGTGTGAATGAGCAAGTCGGTAGAAGTCGACCTTGGCGGACATATCTCGTCAGATCGACATTGTTTTAAAGAAAGGTCAGATCAAGAGTACCAACAACCGACCGGCATGCATGAGAGCACCGATGAAAGTAAAAGAAGCGAAAGACGTATGTTAAAACCGTAGAAAGGGGGAAGAATGCCTTCCCCTACGGGAAAAAGGCGTGACTCTATGTATGTATGTATTAAAAATTAAAATTTCATGTAATAAAAGTGGGCTGTCAGCTCGAGGTCAGTTATTGACCGATAAATAGAAGTAGAAGCTGTGACGTCACTCATCTATTGTTGACGCTGACGTCAGGTAACGTGGAATCATTAGTTTTCTCCCTACCAAAAGTAGCTTAACACGCCTAAAGAAGTTTTCACTTTAAAAATAGAAAATAAAATTGTATTCAAATTCAGACAGTGAATCAAATTAAAAAATGTATTTGATTAATTTCTTTTTGTTGAATATTTGTAAAGCATTTAAGTAATAAAGTTTGCTTTGGTTCGTTCCGCAAAATGAAACAACTTTTTTTATTGCTTAATATGACACTTCTATTTTTACTGTGTTGGTGTGGCAACACTAACGAATATATGCTATTGGTTGCGTTCACCCAGGGTTGCCAAATTAGGGGATACTTTTATCTGGTGTATTTTAGAGGAAAAATTTAATGTTGGAAATAAGAGGTTCCTAATTTTTATTTTTTTGCCTTTGTGTTTATTTGTTCATTTAGAGTTTATTTTTATTTGTTTAATAACTTAAATATTTTTAAGCAATAGTCTGGAATTCCCTATATTTTTATTAGTTTTTATCGGTTTAAAAAAGTGTGTTGGTTAATTTAGAGTTTATTTTTTATGTTTAATAATATTATGTATTTATTTTAGCAGATCGCTAAATGCTATCAGTGGGAGACCAAATGAACATTGTCTGAGTGATAACGTCTTATGAATCGATGAATGCCGGCTGCATGCACGAATAAGCACGACTCATTGTCACGTTCCGCCTGAGCCGAGCGTGCAAGCGATAGAGAGACTCGATCGGATTAAGCGTTCGGATTGTGACGCTTCTATCTCTCTTCCACTCTATTGGCCGATGCGTCCGAGACAGAAAATATTTGAATTGACGAGTGCAAATAAATGTTAATTTATCGAAAACATTGTAATTTTTAATTAATTAATTAATTATACAAAATAATGATAATTCAGTGATAATAATTCAAGTCGATTCATAAAAGTATGCAATTTTTCTACAATGTTTTCTTATGACGTTATCACGTAAAATTATCGTCCGTAAACCGACTTTACAGACAACCAATTTTTTTTTACTTATATTAGTATAATTTAATAAAAAATGTTAATTTTGGGGATTGTAGACTTCGTTAAGTCCAAATTACTTACCAAAATAACATTAAATAAACCATAAAGGTTTGATGTGGTCAATGATAAAATTTAAAAATTATTGGGAATTTTTTTAAAAACGGTACAAAGTTGGGGGGTTTTCCATGTCAATTTTTGGTTAGCCAACATACGGCAACCTTGCGTTCACCAGTTAAAATATATAAATTGTTTACAATTGTTAAGCTGAACGAACCAACGAAAAAGAGTCTTTTCGTTGGCTGTCGAAATGTTTTGCAAACGTAAGGTTAACGTGTCTCATGCATAGTCACAGAAATATAATAAATACTAGAATGCCAATAGATACATCTGATATTGAGTTTTTCTCTTTATATTTTTCAGATGAAGTTAGGAATGGAATATGCTATTATTATGGCAAGTAATTGGCAAAAAATCGAGAAAATCTGGCAACACCGCCGCAGAAGCGTACGTGACTATAAAAAAACAAAAAAAAGATCAGTGTCGTATTAGGGTTTAATGGGTTGTTGATATATGTTTTCCTGTTTGCTATCGGAAAATCACTTGCTTTTGTACTCCGTTTTTTGTTTCCTCATTTTTATAAACAGTATCATCATGTAGTTTAGTTTCGTTAAGTTTTTACTTTAGTTAATTTTAGTAGTCTCTCAAGTGCTAGACACAATGGAGTGCATGGTTCCTAAGTCCTATCCTGATGATACGTTTGAATATCCCGCTAAATATAATATAATATTGCGCAAAATCAGAGGTAGGTAAATTGCCCTATGGGGTGCCAAATCATATATTACTGATTGGCGTTTTAGTATTTATTATATTTCTGTGTGCATTGTCTAAATCTATACATCTTGAAATATTTTCTGTCTCTTACACAAACAACAAGGTCGTTTAGCAGATCATAAAAGTTTACCAATAGCATTCCAGTAACCATCTAGTTCAATTGTTTTACAGCACAGCACAACCCTGTTTTTACTGACGTACAGTCTAGTCTAATAATTATGATAAGTACAGAGACAAACCTAACCCAATACCTAACCACTGTAGGTGTCCATAAAGTGTTCATATCTGTTGACTCGTAGCTTGTAGTTTGTATTTAATTTATTGTTTATTCAATTTTTAAACATGGTTGAACAAAAACTTATTCAAAATAATAAAGTGCCAACTTTAGAAATCTTTTCTATAATTAAAAGCGAAACTAGAGAAGAAACAGCCCAAATATATTGTCAAATACAATCCCAAATATGTGAAAAAATAAAACCAATAGATTTGGTAGAAACTATTTCTAATTTAAATATTGTCAAGAAGGAAATAAGAGGATGTTAAGGATACAGATTTTATAAAGATTATTAAGGAATTAACTGGTGACAAGAAGGAAGTGGAGGATGTAAAAAATATTAAAAACGAAATATTACATGAAGAGTCTGATTGGACCCAACAACCATTGTGTAGTGATGTAAGTTCTAAGAAATATTTTGATATTAAAAAAATGGCAAAATAAGAAAATACTCCTGTTTAGTTAGTAGGGAAGGTAAGTATAAATGAACTTAAAAAGAGTGTAGTTTTGCCTTTTGTGAGTGGGTATTTCTTGGTTACAGAATTTTTGTACTTTTTATTACAATAAGTAAGAGATATTTTTACTAGTAAATATAAAGTCATTAGCTTCCTTTCAGTTTTGGAATTATTAAAAGCTTATAACTGTAATTATTTTAACCAAGTCGGCACTGAGTAGAATTAATTGTAAATGTTCCTTGACAATGCTAACTCTTGACAGTCATTAGACAGTAACAAAACTTAATCATATTCTAAAAATTATTTAGCTGGTTTTTCACAATTAAACATTAAACTGTGTTATACTACACCTAGCAATGAGTAATAATCATAAATTGTTTGTAGAGGATATAAAATTAAATGATGTCAAGATGAAAATGGAGGTTGTTGAGAATATTAAAACTGAAATATTACAAGAAGAGTGTGATTTGCCATCAATTAAAAGTGAAGATGAATTGACAATTACTCCTGTTTAGTTTGCAGAAAAGGTAAGTGTAAATTAACTTTAACAAGGTGTAATTTTGTCATTTATGGTTATGTAAAGCTTATTAAATTTATTAATGAAAACTTCCACCCTTTGGTAAACATTTTACATTTAATACATTTCAGTTGTCAATCAGACAAAAAAAATTTATTTAATTTTAATGTAAACAAAATATCATATTGTTTATTATTATTAATTAATTAAGTATTTATTATACTTCATGTTGTCTGTGTTGTAAGTAGCTTAGAATAAAATGAAAATAAAATTTAATGTTGTAACTGCAGTTACAGTATTGGAGTTTAGACAATTTTTAGAAGAAATATAAAGAATAATTGAAAGTTTCTTTTTCTTTCGGTGCTGTACCTGTCTTCGGGCATGGGCTATCTCCATGACAATTTTATTGAATTGGTCTCTATCTTTTACTGCTTCCTGTTTTACTCCCAGTCCTGTCCAATTTCTAATGTTTCGTATCTATAATATCTTTTTATGTCCTATCCATCTTCTGCCCTCAACCTTTCCTTGAATAATCAGACGAGGGATGTGATATTTGGGGCCTCTTATTATGTGTCCAAAATGACTAACCTTTCTTGTTTTTATAGTGTTCAGAAGTTCTCGATTCTTATTCAGCTATCTGAGTACCTCTTCATTACTGGTATGTGCAGTCCAAGGAATTATGAGGATTCTCCAGTAGCATCACATCTTATACGCTTCTATTTTATGGTGTCATGGTGTCAACTTTAAGCGTCCATGTCTCACATCCATACAAGAGAATGCTCCATACGTAAACACCGGTGTGTTCTTAGCCGCATATGAACTGTGAGTTTTCTGTCAGTGAGAGTTGGTTTCCATTTGCTAAATGTTCTATGTGCCATTTCAACCCTCGTTTAGTGATATTTTAAAAATTGATTAATATATATTTAAAGCTAATGCATTAAAATGTTTTTAAAATAACAGTAATGAATTTGTATCTTAAAAGGTAGCTTTTAAAAAAATTTAGTTATCCAAGTAGTTATTGATGAAAATTTGGTAATATTACGAAGATTGTTTTGTATCATTCTTATCCTTGATGTAGTAAAAAATGTTTATTAGTGAACATGTTAATTTTGATGATAATTTTTGTTTTTAGGCTTCACAAATGCAATGACTAAAAAAAATCACCTTAAAGTTCATTTTAACAAAAAACTGGAGATGTGTTATGTTTGTGGACGCTATTTCAAGGACAAGATTTTATTTTCCTTTCATTGGTTTCAACATTTTGTTAAAAAACAAACCGTAAAAAAACCTTTTAAATGTAAAATTTGCATGAAGCATTTTTTACAGAAAAGTATTTTATCTTTTCATATGCGCAATCACACCAGCGAAAATCTATTCAAGTGTGACATTTACATGAAACTATTGTTAAGTAAATCTGGTTTTATGAATCACATGCGCATTCACACTGGCCAAAAACCGTTCAAATGTGAAATATGTTCAAAAAGCTTTTCATAAAAAATTATTTTAACAAATCGCGTACGCATTCACACTGGAGAAAAACCGTTCAAGTGTGACGTTTGTTTAAAACAATTTTCATATTTATGCAATTTAAAAAATCACATGCGCATTCACACCGGAGAAAAGCCGTTTAAGTGTGATATTTGTTTAAAAAAAATTTCAGACAAAAGCTCTTTAATATATCATGTGCGCATTTACACCGGCGAAAAACTGTTCAAGTGTGACATTTGCTTGAAACAATCGACAAGTAAATCTAATTTAATGAATCACATGCGCACTCACACCGGTGAAAAACCTTTCAAGTGTGAAATTTGTTGTAAAAACTTTTCATACAAAAGCTCTTTTAAAGATCACATGCGCATTCACACCAGCGAAAAACTGTTTTAGTGTGACATTTGCTTTAAACAATCGACAAGTAAAGTTAATTTGATGAATCACATGCGCATCCACACTGGTGAAAAACTGTTTGAGTGTGACATTTGCTTGAAAAAATTGTCAAGAAAATTTAATTTAATAAATCATATGCGAATTCACACTGGTCAAAAACAGTTCAAATGTGAAATTTGTTCTAAAAACTTTGCATACAAAAGCTCTTTAAAAGATCACTTGCTTGTTCACACCAAAGAAAAACTGTTAGAGTGTGACATTTGTTTTAAAAAATTGTCAACTAAACCTAATTTAATCTATCACATGAGCATTCATACCGGCAAAAAACTTTTCAAATGTGAAATTTGTTCTAAAAACTTTTCATACAAAAGCTCTTTAATAAATCATTTGCGCATTCACACCAGCGAAAGTTTGACATTTGCTTAAAATAATCGACAAGTAAATTTAATTTAATGAATCATATGTGCGTTTACACCAACGAAAAGCTCCTTAACTGTTGTCTAAAAAAATTAAAATTAAAAAGAGGTGCCTTTAAATCTGCACGAATAAAAGATACCAGCAAAAATGCTGTAGCTGGTGAAAAAATTCAAAATGCTTTCACCAAATTAATTCGGTTTAAAAGACAATTATTACATCTTTGCGACATTTTTTTCTTTACCCCTTTTTCCTAGAGTAAACGTGTGTCCTCGTGTGGACTTAATTATAGTTAGGTACTTTTTGCTTGGCAGATATGTAAAATTAAAAATTTTGGAGTGAAAATTTTTTTGATTATACATTAGATAATAATTTTCTATTGACCGCAGTACGGTTAACTAAAATGTAGCATTTAACATTTTTTTTCTAACATTTACGAGTTTTTGTAATAAAAAGAACAGAAAACTCGTAAATGTAAAAAAAATGATACATTTTAGTAAACAATTCTGCTATCGATTAAAAATTATTATCTGATGTATAGTTAAGAAACTTTCATACTAAAATTTTCAATTTTGTAAATCTTCAATTTCGTATTTTTTTCGAACGCTATAAAAACCTATAACCCACAATTTTACCCTTAGCTACACCAATCATACTTTGGGTGCGTTCCACTTAGTCCCAAACGATGAAATCGTAAACACAAGTGGAATGGAGCGTTTAGAGCGTTGAAGTAAAGAATAACAAATGGCAAGCTAGAAAAAATATAGCAAAAGCTTTAAGCTTTACAATGTGTAGATCTTAACAGTAAATTCTAATAATTATTAGTTAAATTGATTTATATTGAAAAAAAAGTACAATTCAATTTTTATAGTTAATATAAGTGGAGTATCTAAATCATGGCAGTTCGTTGAGCATCTGCCACAGAAACATTTACTTCGACTAAAATATCTCTTGTTGCATCAAACAATGAATTTTCACGGTCGCCATCTTTATTGCTTTAAGTTTTTAAAAATACCGCTAATTCTCTCGTGGCTCACTTCGACCCTCCTCTTGAAATGGGTTGTCCTGAGCTTCACGTGAGCGTATGTCATGACGTCATTAATGACGTTTTCACCGCGACCACAACGATCGTAGTCGCCATGTGGAACGGCCAAAAGAGTATTTTAGGCGTTGTGAACGCTTAGTGGAACGCAGCATTTGTAATTGGTGGGTTAAACCTATAAATTTTATTGAAAATACAATTATCATTTTCTAAATATTTAACAAATTTAGCTTTGAAAACACTTAGGTACTTGTAAAATGTTACACCAGCACTTTTGTTTTGGTGTCAGGGAACACGCGCAAGATAAACAACTAACCATATTTGTCATTATTGTCTCAGTAATATAACAATGTTTTACCAGCAATTTATTTAGATGTCTATAATGGTTAAATACACTAAAGCATACAACAATGCCTTGTCTCACTAATTTTAAACGTTATTAAAACTTAAAACTGCTAAAATCTATTAAACATTCACTTGACACACTCACAGGGAAACATTCAAATAATAAGTCATACGTAGAGGGTCATGAAGTCCGTTTTCGTCGCACTTTAAGCATCGCTCGTTCCTTGTTTGTTTTATTTTAACAATTTGTTAACGATTGTTCGGCTGAACCAACGAAGAAGAGATTCTTCACGTTTGACTGTTAACATATTTTGCAACTTTAAGTTTAAAACGTTTAATGGGGTTGACAAATGACATATCAGTATCGTAAAAATGTGTCTCCCTTGAAACAAAAATCGACGTGTTTTAGCATTTTCTTAAATTCTAATAAATACTGCCAAAAATCGGGGTAGACTGTTTTTTGTTTTTCACGAATCGTCCCTAACATAGAAGCAAACACATAAGAAGAATGAAACCAATTTATTTTTCAACATAGTCACCTGCAACGTACTAAAATTCAATGGGAATAGCAACCTTAACTTGATTATTTAAATTTCCACTGCGATAATCCAACTTATGGCGAAAAATATAACCAAAAAAAAGTCACAACAATTTATTATATCCACATTTGAATAAAAATTGTAAATAGCTAATTGACACTTCTGTCCAAGCAGAAAACTAATCCAAAAATACTGATCGGCAAATCAAAGATCACCAGAAAGCTCAGATCGCAGAACTTCAGAAAATCCAAACATCAAAAATCTCGAAAAGTCCAAACATCAGAAACCAGGGCATCAGAAAGGCCGATAACTAAAATAAAATTATTTGTATTTTCGCAAGTACGCGGCATTCTGAAAACAGTCAACAGGACATTTATATATAGATTATAAAAAGGCTGCCTCTGTGATTAGTTTACCTGCCAACCACATGAGGTGCTCAAATCTGATCCCTAAACGTTAGCATGCTATGTGCAATGCAACCATGGTGATTTGCCGTCTGTGGTATAATTTGTAAATTTTTGTTTGTTTTGTACATATGATTCGCTATTCATTTTTTAAACATGATTAAACAAGAACATATTCAAAATAATAAAATGTCATCTTTAAAAATCGTTTCTACAATAAAAATCGTACCTAGAGAAGAAACATCCCATATAAATTGTCAAATTCAATCCCAAAAATGTGGAAAAGTGAAACCTACAGATTTTGTAGCGACTATCAAGAAGGAAATAGAGGATGTTGAGGATATTAAAACCAAAGAATACACCAGCACCGTATCTTTTGTTAAAACTGAAATATTGCAATTCCAACAATGTGACCAAGTTGAATCAACAGACTTTGCAGATGTTGTTAAGGAATTTAAAGGTGACAAGAAGGAAGTGGAGGGTGTTAAAAATATTAAAACCGAAATATTACATGAAGAGTGTGATTTGCCATCAATTAAAATTGAAGATGAATTGAATTGGACACAACAACCATTGTGTAGTGATGTAAATTGTAAGAAAAATATTGATAAAAAGGAAAATGGCAAAAGAAGCAAATACACCTGTTTACTTAGGGGAAAAGGTAAGTGTCAATGAAGTGTGTAATTTTGTTTTTGTGAGTACCTATGTAAAGCTTCATTACAGGATTTTTCTACTTTTTGTTACAATAAGTAGGAAATATTTTTTCTAATAAATATCAAGTAATTAGCTTTATTTTAGTTTTGGCTTAATAAAATGCTTACAACTTTGATTATTACTTCATATATTTGCATTATAAAATTGTCAATTACATTATTTAAATAAAACTTTAGTAGCAATCAGGAATAATTATAATTTCCTTGCAGAGGATATCAAGAAGGAAATGGAGGATGTTGAGAATATTAAAACTGACATATTACATGATGAGTATGATTTGCCATCAATTAAAAGTGAGGATGAATTGAATTGGATACCACAACTATCATGTAATAAAATGAAACCTAAAAATTCTAAGAAAGTTATTGATAGGAAAAATGACGAAATGAGGAAATACTCCTATTTAGTTTGCAGAAATGGTAAGTGTAAATTAACATTAACAAGGTGTAATTTTGCCATTTATTGGTGTGTAAAGCATAATAAATTTATTAATCAAAGCCACCACCACTCTTTGGTAAATAGTTTAATATTTCTTTTAATGAATTCCAATGTTTATTAGTCACATTTCCAGTCGGTTCTTGTAATCCCTTTTACATTCTCGATTATGCTGGAACCTTCAAGCAGGATTATTAAAAGGTGTAGCCAGCGGCACAGCTTTGGTGTTTTTATATCAAATGTTCATAGAAAATCGGTATCTTATGGGCCGAATATTTAATAGTGCAGGACTGAATAGCCCAAATTAAAAATTGGCTCGCAAGGCAATACTTTATTAGCAAACTTTTTAAATTTTTATTTTATTTAGTCGTGATTGTGTTGTGTAGCTAATAATTAAAGTTAAGTGATATTTTAAAAAAAATTTAGATTCGAGTCTTTTGAATTATGAGATCAGTGATCTTGCATTACAGTTTTTAAGATCTTCATAGGTAGGAGATACCTTGCCGAACGATGTTATTCTTTTTTGTGATAGTTTTTCACATTTTATCAGAAGAGGCAGTACAGATGTATTTGCCCTTGCTGCATAATCTGCAGGAATCATTCTTCACTTTGCTTTTTTTTTAGATGTAGTGATTTTAAGTAGTAGTTTTAGGTCTTTCCTATTTAGAAGTAATTGGTTTTTGTCCCCACAGCATTGCCAGTCCAGG
The DNA here is from genome assembly GCA_950111635.1 of Agelastica alni. Lineage (NCBI taxonomy): Eukaryota > Metazoa > Arthropoda > Insecta > Coleoptera > Chrysomelidae > Agelastica > Agelastica alni. The sequence goes on along the minus strand of OX467712.1, from coordinate 7,425,371 downwards.
CATTTGGCCAGTTCTAAGTTATGACAGTGTAGGTTATAACTGTGATATTCCTCGACCAGCTTGGATTTTTTTGTTATGTTGGCCACAGCCTTACTATTACTGGCTACATAAATTCTTGTTGCTTTATAATTCCTGTCAAGAATAATTCGGGCTCTTTCTATATAATTGGTAATATTGTGGTTTGAAAGACTGAGCAGCCTCTTTTTAGTGATCTAGAGATCTTCATGAAGGGTCCATAGACTCCCAGGCCAGATCCACTGTCCATCATCAAGCTGTCAGTATAATAGACTAGAGCCTTTCTTTCCTTTTCAACCAGTAGAAGGGATTTAAGCCTTTTGTCCCTTTCTTTCACTCACTTTCGTTTCGAGGTTTTCATTGAAGATTAATTTTATGCATATATCATCCAGAGGTATTTCTTTTAAATGTGGTGTTTGTTTTAGAATACTAAGGTGTCCTGACTCACCTGTGTGTTTCTTTTGTTCCTGTTCTGTGATTTCTAATGGCTTCTAGTGTGATTCGCCTTTTATGCAGGTGTAGTGTAGTCATGTTCAGGATAATTTCCATGGCTGTCATGGTCCGAATTATTCTTGTGATCCCTAAACATGGTTTTCTTTAAATTTTGTTGAGTAATTATTGTGCTGTACTCTTTTCTTTTTCTGCCACCAGATTAAAGAAGCATAATTATGTAATAGTAGGTCTCACTATCATAAAATATGACCAATATGTCATATTGTGCTTTAGCACCCAGGTCTTGCCAAGCAGTTTCCTGAGTACATGCAGATTTATAAGTGCTTTATCCCTAATATGACTTATGCATAAGCCAGATATTTTACCTCTTTGGAGATTTGTAGTTCCTTCCTCTCCATGAAAGGTGTTTGCATCAGCTCTCTCAGGGTAATCAGATGTTTAGGAGTTTGTCCACCACAATGAAGCATAGCAGAGTAGATAATACTCCTCCTTGAATTCAACCCCTTTCTGTCTTTATTGTTGTTCCTGCTTTTGAACATGGATTTGATCCATCTAACCGTAGTAGGATCTATACCTTTTTGGTTAGATGACCTATCAATGGCCTCAAAAGATGTATTATCAAAGGCCCTCTGTACTCCAGGGCTCTTTCTATCCTACCGATTGTTGATTTGACTTTTTGATAGGCATACTGGTTTTTATGCAGCAGAACAATGTTCCCTTTTTTCAGGTGTTGATCCACTACTTTTTTTATGATCTTGAGAAATAATGATAAGGATTATGCATGTATTTTTGTTTTATATTTTTATTCCATATTTTACATCGCTATATAATGGTAAAAAAAAGTCAACGTCAAAAAACTAATTTAAAGTATTTAAAAAAAAAGTTAAAAATAACCGACCGACTCGGGCACTTTAAACGTCCACCATTTTGGCTCGCTTGGTGTGACGTCATAGTCTATGACAACAAACAAGTGAAAAGGTTAGGTTGAAGATTATTAAAGAAGTATTGTGCTTTCTGAAATTTTATATTGTTTTCTATTTTCGACTAATACATCATCATGGAACTACCTTCTCTCTCTATAGAACAATCCAAAAAGCCAACATACAAGTACTGCATTGTGCCTAAGTGCAGAAATACAATAAGAAATGCACCTGATAAAGTGTTTTTTCTTGTCCCGAGAGGTCTGGAAATAAGGAGAAAGTGGTGTAAAATTATGAAAAGAGACATGGTATCTCCATCAACCTGTTTATATTGTTGTGAAGATCATTTTGACGTAAGTATTTAATTCGTTCTCTAAACATTTTGTTTTGTTTTTGTGCTACACATATCTTATACATACACAGTTTTAGAGTTTCAAAAATACAATATATAAACATTCTGTTTTCTATTCATTTCATAATTTAATTTATTATGTTTGTGTTTTCAGGTAGAAAGTGATACACATAATTATATGGAGTATAAAATTATGAATTTGCAAGAAAATAAAAAAACTACATTAAGATTAAAGAAAGATATCCTTCCTCATAAATTTCAGTGTCAAAAGGATACTGAGTCGCAGCCACTACCAGCGAGAAAAGGCTTCCCAAAGAAAAAATATTTAGAAATAATAGAAGGCGCGTGTTATAAATAGATCAAGAGAATTTAACATATTACTACCTCATGCTTGTGTTGACCACAACTTAATAACTATCATAGATAATGTTATAGTAATAGCTTGTGGTCTGATTAGGTATGTGGTATCATGTAAGTGTGGCGTAGGTTGCTCTCCACTGCGACCCTTTGTAGTCTGATTAACATGCAAGATGTTTTAATAAAAAAATAGATTTGTTTAAATTTTGTTTTTTAATGTTCTATTTAAATGCAAGAGAAAACAAATGGCATTACACCAGAATAAGGTAAATTTTTCTATAAGATTTTCATAATATTGTAGTCTACTTCAACTATGTTGATATTTTTTGTTTTTTTAAAAATCGCCTTCGTTTAATTTGAGAAATGCATCTGTTTCTGCACTTATGCCATGTATTTTGCAGATATCGCATTATTTTTTAAATACTGACTCATAGATTTTTCTGAAGAAGGGCATTTAATTGCTATGCTTTAAACATCATTTTCCCTATCAAGTGATGCTCCCATATTGTTGTAGTAGTAGCAGCTTCACGTGTCACGTCACTTCATCCACGTCGCCGGGACTCCCAGAAACTCTGCCATTTTGGCTGGATTTAACCACCGGTCTGGTGCTATAAGAGATGTGGGGTTGGCTGGGCATGTGAAAAGGTGAATGGTATCGTGTGGTGTTCCGCCACATAAATTACATTTGTTTTCTCGTGTTTGGTCTATTCTACTCATGTATGCGTTGAGGATTTTAGACCAACCCGACCGTAGCTGCGCAAGGGTTGTTCGGAAGCAGCGTGGACGTTTCCTGCTCTTCTTGAGATATGTCAGGAAGTGGTGTGTTTAGGACTCTGTTGGGTTTATATCGTCTTACTGAGTTCTCCACGGTTCCGGTACGGAGTACTTTGTGTATTACCTTGAGCGTTGAGCAGTCAATTATACGTAGTGGTAGTTTTTCTTAAGCTTTGGGGTGGGTTTTGGTTATTTATGATAGAATTGTAAGGATGTGTTGGTTGGCGACAGGAGGCAAGGGGCAAGATGTTGTTGTGCAAGTGAACATTAGATCAAATATGAGCCCCAATATTTTTGGGTTTTTGGAACGAAGTTCCTTATCGCACGATACTGGCTTGGTGGATCGGGGCTAGGCGAAAGAAAGTGTAAGATTTTTTCCGTCACGAAACACGAAACAGCAGTTTCAAAAATAACGCGCATGTGTTAAGGAGGTGTAAGAACACGTAGCATAGAAATACTTAGTAACGCGACGTCTATTTGTGTAGTCCACATGTTTGTCAAAATGGCAATAGCAAAATTTTTGCGCATGCACATTCTGTTGTAGAGGAGAGAGTAGACGCGTAGCATAGAAATACTTAGCAACGGGACGTCTATTTGTGTAGTCCACGTGTTTGTCAAAAAATATTTAAAAAAACTACACAGGATGTACAATCTATTGAAGCACCCAATAATGTACAGATTACAGAAATAAATTAAGAATAATATTCATATGCAAACAGTAGTGTATGTCGTTCTATAAATATAAATACTTCATACCAATCCTTATAATATTACTTATATATTCAGTATATTTGAATTTAATCCGAGCCGTTTAAACGTTAGAACTTTCACTTCTAATAGGCGCACATAGTGCACACATCTTTTTTTATTGTATACATCAATAATGCATTGTCAGAGTGGCTTAGAAGATAATAACAATGACGCTAGGTATTTGTCAGAGTTAAAGTGCAACAATATGTGAATAATTTATTTTTCACCTAAAATTTTTATATTACGACTCTTATTTTTTTATAGCCAATAGTTGACAAATTGACTAGAAAAATCATAAAAAAAGCAACAAAGCTGAAAAATGCAAAATATAATACTTTTATCAATAATAATATACTATGAAAGGAACTTCGTTCCAACCGAGTATTCAACGACACTCGTGTACATTTTTTCATTAGTGAACATGTTAGCATTGATTTTAATTTTTGTGTTTGTTTTTAGGTTTTACAAACGCAACGACTAGAAAAAATCGTCTAAAAGTTCATTATAACAAAAAATTGGAGATGTTCCGTTTGTGGGCGCTATTTCAAGGACAAGATTTTGTTTTTTACTCATTGCTTTCAACATTTTGTTAAAGAACGGACCGAAGAAAAACCTTTTAAATGTAAAATTTGTATGAAGCATTTTTTACAGAAAAGTACTTTCACAAACGCATTCACTCCGGCGAAAAACTGTACAAGTTTGACGTTTGCTTGAAAAAATTGTCAAGCAAATGTAGTTTAATGAACCACATGTGCATTCACACCGGTGAAAAAGCGTTCACATGTGACATCTGCTTAAAACAATTTACAATTACAAAAGCTCTTTAAAAAGTCACATGCGCGTTCACATCGTCGAAACACCGTTCAAGTGTGAAATTTGTACTAAACATTTTTCATACAAAAGCTCTTTAAAAGATCACTCGCACATTCACACCGGAGAAAAACCGTTCAAGTGTGACATTTGCTTGAATCATTTTTCAAAAAAATCCAATTTGATAATTCACATGCGCATTCTCACTTGCGAAAAACTGTTCAAGTGTGACATTTGCTTTAATTGTCTAGTATATATATATATATATATCGCGTTAAAACGTGCGTCGGCGTCTTGCGATTCCTAATCTCCATTCCTCTCTATTCGTCCACATGTCCTCTCTCAGATCTCTCTCTTCCATCTCTTTTTGTATGCCTTCTCTCCAGCTCTTTCGTGGTCTTCCTCTGGGGTTCCACTGTAATATTTTCTTTGGGATTCTGTCTGGTGGCATTCTTTGAACATGCCCGTACCATATCAACTGTTTAGTTCTTATTTCGTCTGTGATGTCGTGCTGTACTCCCATTATTTGTTTTATCCTCTCATTTGTAACTCTTTCTAGTCTTGATTTCCCCGCTGCTCGTCTCCAGTAATCCATTTCTGTGGCTCTAATTTTTCTTTCGATCTTTTCTTTCAAAGGCCATACTTCGCAACCGTACATTATTATGCTCTTCACTATCGTGTCGTAAATTCTTTTTTTGTTGTTGTTGCTTATTGTTCTATCCCACAGTACTCCGTTTAACATTGATATTGCTCTTCTTCCTTTCATATTTCTGTCCAATATTGCTTCTTCGAGTGTCCCATCCTTTGATATTCTCATTCCTAAGTAATTGTAAGCTGACGTGTGTTTGATTTTTTGTCCATTTGATAATTGTAAGTCCTGTTGCACTCCCCCAATACACATATATTCCGTTTTTTCTACATTAACCTCTAGTCCCCAAATTTTATATTCTTCTATAAGTTTTTGTGTCATATACTCTGTGTCGTCTATGTCTTGGCCGACTATAATTTGATCGTCTGCGAATGAGAGTGTGTATAATGTTGTGTCCTCATCTAAAGGTATGCCCATGTTTTGGCATTTCCGTTTCCAATTCGCTAGTGCTCGTTCCAAATATATTTTAAATAATGTTGGTGACAAGCAACACCCTTGTTTCAGCCCTTTTGTGATATTAAACCCTGTTGTTAGGTTTTGTCCAACTTTAATTCTTGATTTGGTTTTATTGTATAATGACTTTACTCCTTTTATCAGTTCAATATTAATGTTGGAAGTTTCCAGAGTTTCCCAAAGTTTAATTAAGGGTACGCTGTCGTATGCTTTCTTTAGGTCAACGTACAGTATATGGATCTCTTGATTGAATGCTAGTTTTTTTTCTATAATTTGTGTTAGTGAGAATAGATGGTCAATCGTTGATCTAGTAAATCTTATTTAATATATCACGAGCGCACTCACATCGACGAAATCAGCAATCATTATTCAAAGACATGTTTGGTACAGTTCCGCGAGTAAAGTTTGTGACATTTTAATAATTTTTTGATTGAATGTGGCAAAACTAGTGTAGAATATTTAGTTAAGAGAATAGGTGGTGCTTCTGCCTCAGCTGGTAAAGGAGAATCCTTGAAATAAAGGTACTTTAATTATAATATTATGTTTTATAACTTAAATAATTTTCATACAAAAAACAAAAAGAAACTGCAGCACTGCAGAAGCAGTAAGAAATTCACAATTTAAGAAAATAAATTGCTGAAGAAGAGCTGCTGATGGTGAAGGAGGTCAGGATACTGAAAGTTAAAAAAGCAATACTCGACTACCAGAGAGCAGCTGTTAAAGCTAGATTAGATTCATTAAAATTGAAGCAGTTTAGAAAAGAGTTAATATAATTTGCTACATGTCCAGTGCATATTTGTGTATTTATTTTTTTAGTTTTAGTTTTATATTATTGGTATTAAATAGTATTGTTCATAATAATTCTTTTATGGTTGTTATTATATTTTAAATAATTATGTAGTTTTAAAAATTACAAATTCATTCAAAATGTATATTTGTTCACCTTTGTTGTAGACATTACTAGGTTATATTTTTTTATAATATGTACATAATTTCTATAATACTAATATGCAATGCTTTAAGTTTGGGGGAAATCCTTATTTATTGTGAAGGAATAGTAACAAATGTGCAAATACAAATTTATAATAACAGTTAGGTAACTTAAAAAATAAAGAACTTTTTAAAAACTGGTCTTAAGTTATTGTCTAATTTATCACACCCCACGTTTTTTTCCTCTGGTATCACTAGACTGACTCGCATATAATTGATGTTTAGCGACTTTGATGATAGATTTTACTTTTTTGTCAGAGTTTTTATAATTGATTTTGAGATAGGTTCTTTCAGGAAATTGTCTGTGTTTGTGAAAGTAATAGTCTCTTGTTTTGATTGCTGTTTGAATCTCATTATTGAACCATGATTGTTTTTTCAGTGTGGAAAGTGTTTTCTACAAAACAGTTTATAACAGTGTCATAATTTTCACTTACACTTATGAGCTCTGAATAATTATTATTTAACTCACTCAAGGATTCCTTAACAGCTTTGTAATCGACCATTTTCTTCTGGTAGGTTCTGTTAACTAATTTTTTAGTGGGTAGCGGCGGGAAACTCAAGATTTGTAAGTCGTGGTCACTTAATGAATTGCCGATTATTAATAGTGTGAAGTTAGTTCATCTGTGTTAGTTATCATATGATCAATTAGACTTTGTGAATTTCTGGTAGGTGGGAGAGAATTACAAAATTTCAAACCGTTACTTCTTCAGGTTTCTCTATATAATACACTTTCATAATTTTTAATTAGAAGATTTATATTTAAGTCTCCAATGATAAAAACCTCTTTTGATCTTAGATCATATAATTCCTTATTCAATAGCTCAATAACTTTCTGAACCATATCTCTTGTTCCTTTTGGATTGTATACATCAGCAAATTATTTTTACGATATTTCCTCTTTTCGGTTCGGTAATTCTAAACTCTCAGTACAATAACTAAACAATTTTTATACCAATATTTCTACACAATAAATTTTATTTTACAAATCACCTAGATATTCACAACTGTATAACACTTTATAATTACTTCAAATACTTGACTTCAAAATTAAAACTAACTTTGTCGCGACCGCTGCCTTTTTTTATATTTATCCAAACTGTTTCTAGAAGGAACGCGAGTTTTTCGACAAATCGATGCCTCTCTGGACGCTTTTGGACTTTTCGAGAATCATCCAATGTCTTCTATTATGCTCATTATGCATTCCCCTAATCGTGGTCGATGCGCTGTCGCCTCAAGGCTAGGTCGACAGGGCCGGGCTCGTTACAGTATTTATTATTTCTTTCAAGTAGGATATACCATCTTTCTCCAAAGTTTTAATAGAGTTGAATTTATTATTTATTTATTATTGCAGACCAGACATTACTCTACAGATATTTCCATGGCAGATGCTTCAGAGAAATAAAAACTCTTATACCACCACTGGCCACATTCGGCCGAAGAACTCGGCACGCTGATCAGTCTCACCCATTTAATCTCAAGATTGATACTACAAGGACCAATCTCCATCAAGAGTCCTTCGTTTTCAGGGCTGCCACAGAATGGAACAGGCTTTCAAAATCAATTTTTCCAGAAAACTATGACCTGCAACTTTTCAAAAAGCGGTTCCACAATCATCTTCTACAAAAAATGTAGATATTTGCAATAAACCATTTTAATTTACAGCTCAGTCTCATGAAATATTAGAAAATTTATAAAAAATGTAAATTTTTTAATTATTTCTACGTAGAAAAGGTATACTTGTTTAACCTCGCAAAATTTTACTGTTTTAGAGATACTTAATCGTGATTGAAATATTCGAAGAAATAATTTAATGAAAGTAATTTTTTAATGTGACCAAACAACCTAGCAGATGCAGGTAGCCCTAATAATTTAATGAATGATTGATATTATATTTCTATTGATTAATTATTATGCGCGACAGGGCCGGATTTAGAGGTCTGGAGGCCTCGGGGCAACATAAAAGTGGAGGCCCCCTGACCCCAAATTATTTCCCAGATAAAATGAACAATTTTTTCAGTCGAGTTTTTCAATAAATAATTTATTGTGAAAGTTGTTTACTAGTCGGAATTTGAAAGATTTTTTTTTCCTAAGTCTCTACTGTGGGGGCCCCTCTTTTGTGAAGGTTCCATGCCGTAAATATATTCGGAAGATTTAAACATCATTTTCCCTATCAAGTGATGCTCCCATATTGTTGTAGTAGTAGCAGCTTCACGTGTCACGTCACTTCATCCACGTCGCCGGGACTCCCAGAAACTCTGCCATTTTGGCTGGATTTAACCACCGGTCTGGTGCTATAAGAGATGTGGGGTTGGCTGGGCTGGGGAATTATTTCCCAGATAAAATGAACAATTTTTTCAGTCGAGTTTTTCAATAAATAATTTATTGTGAAAGTTGTTTACTAGTCGGAATTTGAAAGATTTTTTTTTCCTAAGTCTCTACTGTGGGGGCCCCTCTTTTGTGAAGGTTCCATGCCGTAAATATATTCGGAAGATAACATTCTTTGTAATAAAAAAATACGATAAACAACATTTTTCAATTAATTTAAGTCTACTTGTACCAAAAATAAATTTATTTTTAACAATCTTAATACATTTTTATTTGGGCATAAATTAGAAGTAGCATTTTTGAAAATCAATCAGTAGAAATATTATGTCAATGATTCATCTAATTATTAGGGCTACCTGCATCTGCTAGGTTGTTAGGTCAATGTAAAAAATTAATTCATCGAATATTTCTTCGATCACGATTAAGTATCCCTAACAGTAAATTTTTGCGAGATAAAACAAGTATACCTTTTCTACGTAGTAATAATTAAAAATTCATTTTTGATAATGCAGTTTTTCAAAATATGTGGCATAAAAAAAGTAGGTACACTTTAAGTTACTCAGTATAGCGTACGTAGCGCCCTCCGTGTGCTAGATTGAAACTGATTAAAGAGCCCAATGTGACATTCCAGACATTGTAAGATGGTCCAGAATAAGAAAACAAGCATGGAGAGACCACGTCGACAGAATGGGTGATAATTGACTACCCAAAATTGCAAAAGAGGAGAAACCAACCAACCATAGACTTCCAGGAAGACTCCCCAAACGATGGTTCAAAAGCTGGACATCGAAGTCACAACTTTGACTACAGCTTTGAAAAAAATTAGACATTGTCTTAAAATAAGAAAAAGACAAAAATAGATGGAAGTTCATCGCCAAGGTAGATGTTTATCTTGATTAAACTTGGTACGTCACTCATTGTGAAAAAAGGATGGAGTGATCAATCTGCTAAATGTTTCGTGAATACTTTTCTAAATAGAGAAAAACGTATTAATTACATGCCAAATTGTTTGCTATTATCGGCTAAAAATATTATGAGTTGCTCCAATTAAAGTCCAGTCCTGGACATGCCGCCGGCTAAATTTTTTGAGGTGCCGAAATAGTGAAGCAGGAAAAATTACTTTTAACTTGCACTACATCTATTTATAATTTATTTACAGTCGGAAGTGATTTCACATCGGAATTCAATAGGGCGAATAGCGTTTTATATATTTAAAGAAAAGATTAAAACAAATTATTTTTAAAATTGAATTATAAAATATATATTGCATTTACATGTACAGAAATAAACATTTCTCGTTAGATATTTACAAAATCTATCATAAAAATGTATTTTTATATTTTTTCTTGCATGGAGTAAAACACCCAACTTTATGTGGCGACACCGTCAGCTTACATTTATTAGAAATGGGCAAATTGCATATAGGAAGTCTGATTATCAACTGTCACACTTGAACGATTTTTCACTGGTGTGAATGCGCTCATGCTTACTCAGACTATTCTTTAATGAATATTGTTTGAAACAAACGTCACACTTAAAGGGTTTTTCGCCAGTATGAATGCGACTGTGATTTAATAAATCAGTTCTGTGTGTAAAGTTTTTTGAACAAATTGTACACTTGAACGGTTTCTCGCTAGTGTGAGTGTGCATGTGACTTATTAAAATACTTCTCTGTGAATAATTTTTACAACAAATTTCACATTTAAATGGTTTCTCGCCGGTGTGAATGCGCATGTGGTTTATTACAGTACTTTTATGTGAAAATGGTACCGAACAAATGTCGCACTTAAAAGGTTTTTCGCCAGTGTGAATGCGCATGTGATCTGTTAAATTATTTTTGTGTGTAAATTGTTTCAAACAAATGTCACACTGGACCGGATTTTCACCGGTGTGACTGTGCATGTGGCTTATTAAATTACTTTTCTGTGAAAAGTTTTTTAAACAAATTTCACATTGAAAAGGTTTCTCGCCGGTGTGAATGCGCATGTGATTTGTTAATGTATTTCTATGTGAAAATTGTTTTGAGCAGATGTAACACTTGAAAGGTTTCTCACCAGTGTGTATGTGCATGTGAGTTAATAAACTATTATTCCTTGAAAAATTTTTCGAACAAATTTCACACTTGTAAGGCTTTTCGCCTGTGTGAATTCGCATGTGACTTATTAAATTATTTTTATTTGAAAATTGTCTTAAGCAATTTTCGCATTTGAAAGGTTTTTCGCCAGTGTGAATACGCATGTGGTTTATTAATGAATTATTTCGTGAAAATTGTTTCAAGCAAATGTCACACTTGAACGGTTTTTCACCAGTGTGACTGCGCATGTGATATATTAATGAATTGTTCCGTGCGAATTGTTTCAAGCAAATGTCGCACTTGAACTGTTTTTCGCCAGTGTGAATGCGCATGTGTCTACCTAAACAACTCTTATCTGAAAAATGTTTCAAGCAAATGTCACACTTAAAAGGTTTTATGCCAGTGTGAATGTGCATGTGATTTGTTAAAGTACTTTGATGTGAAAATTGTTTTAAGCAAATTTTGCACTTAAATGGTTTTTCTCCAGTATGAGTACGGATGTGATTTATTAAAATTTTTTTTTCAGAAAATTGTTTCAAACAAATTTCACACTTAAACGGTTTTTCGCCAGTGTGAATGCGAATGTGCCTTTTTAAATTATTATTTAGTGTAAATTGTTTAAAACAAATGTTGCACTTGAATGGTTTTTCGCCGGTATGACTGCACATGTGATTTAAAAATATACTTTTATATGAAAATTGCTTAAAACAAATGTTGCACTTGAAGGATTTTTCGTCGGTGTGACTAACTAAAGGAATTTTCTGTGAAAATTGTTTTAAGTAAATTTTAGACCTAACGGGATATTCGTCAGTTCGATTTTTTACAAAATGAAGAAACCAATGATTCAAAAACAAAACTTTGTCACTGAAATAGCGTCCACAATAGGAACACATCACCAATTTTTTGTTAAAATGAACATTTAGGTGATTTTTTCTAGTCCCTGTGGTTGTGAAGTCTGTAAATAAAAAAAATTATAATCAAAACTAATATGAACATGGCTAAAAACGATTATGGAAATTTTTAAATAAGGTGTGTTCATTAGCTAAATACCATACTAAACAATTTTTGTATTGTTACTTAACTTTAATCTGTTAATTTGAAATTACTATAGCTACTTATTCTTACTTAATGGTACTCACACTAATTTAATAACTTAACACATCCATGTGACAAAATTATAGACTAAGTTAATTTACACTTACCCTTTTTGCAAATTAAACAGGAGTATTTCCTTATTTGGCCATTTTTCTTTTTATTAGTTGCTTTCATGGAATTTATAGATTTCATATCACTACACAATGGTTGTTGATTCCAATCTAATTCATCTTCGTTTTTTATAGAAGGCAAATCACACTCTTCTTGTAATATTTCAGTCTTTATATTCTCAATATCTTTCACTTCCTTCTTGACATCATTTAATTCCATGAAAGTTTCTACAAAGTCAGGTTTAACTTCTTCATATTGTTGGGAATGTATTTGAAAATTTATTGGGCATTTTTCTTCTCTTGGCTCGCTTTTTATTGTACACAAAATTTCTAAAGATGGTACTTTATTATTAATTACCGTCTTTTGAATATGTTCTTGTTTAATCATGTTTAAAAAAAAATCAACAAATCATATACTTATATCTAATAAACACAATCAACGGATATAGACGCTTAGGTTAAGTCTACATCACCGACGTTTATTAAAGCAAATTTTAACTTTTACAAATGACCTAACTATTCTTGAGAAATGAAATATAAATTCTGATAAATAATAAACCGTTTAATGCTATTGACCTTTTTGACATACAAACATCCTCGTTGACAATGCATGGTCAATTTCGTCTTCTCTTTTATTCAGATATTTTTATATACGGGGATAGTTTCCATAATTGTTGTCCCTAACAAAAAGGCAAACACATAAGAAGAATAAAACTAATTTATTTTTCAACATAGTCACCTGCAACGTTTATACACTTGATATATCGGTGTTGAAGTATTTCAAACCCTTTTGAAACAAATTCAAAACTTTGAGTCTTCAGCCATTCATCTACCTCCGACTTTATCATCAGCAAAGTGGATTCCACGAAGATGTTCTTTTAATTTTGGGAATAGATGGTAGTTGCTGTGTGCCAAATCTGGAGAATAAGGGAGTTGTTCAAAAATTTCAATACCCGCATTGTGAATGGCAGCCATTGCAACACCACTTTTGTGGGCCGGAGCGTTGTCTTGGTGGAAGAGCACACTTCGACTCAATTTTCCTCTTCTCTTTTCTCTGATAGCTTCGCTTACTTTTAAATTCGCATAATATTCACCTGGTACGAAGGGACAGAGTCACCCAATACTTCTACCATGTCCTTATAAATTTTTTGCGATGATAACCCCTTTTTACAGAGGTACTTTATCGCAATTTTGTCCATTTTTATAAAATCAGGCACACCTCAAGAGTACCAACAACCGACGATCATGTATGAGAGCACTGATGAAAGTAGAGGAAGCAAAAAATGTGTGTAAGAACCGTAGCAAGTGGAAGGAAGTGGTCTCTGCCTACCCCTATGGGAAAAAGGCGTGACTTTATGTATGTATGTATAGTATTCTACTGTCCATTTTTTATCAATTTCAGATCCTAATTTAACAAACTGTTACCAGAATATTGGGGTTCAAAAAGACCTCACGCACCCAACAGAAAGTTCATTAAGCTTAGGTTAAGAAAATATATTTTTCAGCACGTCTTGCAACCTCCACTGATACTGTCAAGATGAATTTACCAGGGCACTGCGATATTCCGGTAATAAGCGCTTTATTCTATACTGAGTAATACCGGTAAATTTAGCAAAACATATCGGCCGGCTCTTTTTATAAGCTACGAGTAGCACAGTTTATTTTTGAATATCTAGCTCGCAGGTGTTCACTTGAAAGCATTAGCGCGCGCTGGTTCTTAATAATTTCTCAGGAGATTTTTATTGTTTGCATTCTATTTGTTTTGTGATATTTGTTAAATGGCTTTTTGGCGACCATTTGAGGCAAATGATGAGTCTAACGAATTGCTTATTATTGACGATATTCACATTAATAATGAAATACCTGATAATACTGTTATTCAAAGTAATGATAATATCCAAATTAATTATGAAATACATCTTAATACAATTATAATTAATAATTATGAAAATGAGACACAATCAAGTTCAATTTTAAATATATATTCATGCTTAAAAGCTGAAAATTTCAATTCAACTCGAGATGAAATAATTAAAAAAATATGAAACTTAACAAAATTACTTATTCTACAATTTATTTAGTAATTAAACGAGGCGTTGTGATTGAACACGATAAAAAACGAAAACGTATCGTTAGCCGTCGGATAGATGATGCGTGATTCGACAAACGGATTACAATACGTACAAAGAAAATCAAGTCCCAACATTAGAAATTATATTTAACAAATTGAAAGATTTTAAAGATTTTTAATATAAATCAGAAATGTAAATTAGAATATAAATTAAGTATAAATTAAAAATGTAGATGTATTACAGATGCTTTCAATCAATCTCAAAGTGGACGAAACTCTATTCCAAGACAACCATGGATGGACCCACAAACCCTTCATGTGATAGAACAACGAAGATCATTAAAAGCTTCGAATATATATGCAGAAGACAAAATAACTAAATATAATGAGTATACAAGGCAAATTTAAAGTTTGTGCCGAAGGGACAAAAACAATAACATCCAATTACCCGTAAATTTAAACCAAAGAATTGGACAGTTAAAGACAGTGAGGAAAATTTGGCTGTTGATCTGGATCAGGTTATTGTGGTCTGACATCGGTATTGTATGGATCTTTATGCTCACAATGACTATCTTAAGAATCGTGAAAACAACATCACCCAATTTAAACCGGACATTCTGCTCTCGGAGGTTCAAACTGCCATAAACAAGCAATTGATGCTATTACAGCTGAGGCATTAAGGTCTATGGGACAGGAAGGCTTGAGAATAATACACCAGTTATGTCAGGGAATATGGAAGAATAGTTTATGGCCAGATGACTGAAGAACATCAGTCTTTGTTCCACTTCATTAAAAAGGGGACACCAATAACTGTGATAACTACAGATTACTTGCCTTGATATCTCGTACCAGCAAAGTTTTCCTGTATATTCTTCGATCCCGTTTGGATCACCATCTTCTATGGCATATATCCCCTGAACAAGCTGGATTCACAAGGGCAAGAGGCACTATGGTGCAAATTCTGAATATTAGATAAATCATTGAGAAGTCGAGAGAGTTCAATACTTCTACGTATTTATGTATTTTTTCGATTATAGCAAAGCTTTTGATAACGTAAAATGGGAAAAGCTCTGGTCTATTCTGTCAATAGATGTCCCAGACCATCTAGTGTATCTCATACAACAATTATATGATAACAATTCATAATCCCTCCATTGAGAACATATAGTATTGATTGTCCTTACCAATCAGAAAATAGAGCACCAATAAAGAGAAACTGTTTATTTATAGATTGAAATTAACGAAATTGTTAATTATCTCACTAATTTAGATGATAAAAAGAAGTCAAGGATTATCTAAAGAAACATGAAAATAAAATTGTTTACAAATTTTGGTTCTTATTTTTTCCTCTTTCTCTTGCAGATATTTTAATTAATTTTTTCTCTTTCAGGTTTTGAATTATTTATTTTAGCTACAACTTTCTTAACTAACATTCCTTATCCCATTTCCTTGGCAAAGGATAAGCTCTTACCTCTTCGTGGTCTTCGCTGGGCAGTAACAATATAAAATATTAATAATCAAGAGAGTAAAGGTTGAGAGACAATAAATGTTTCTACTCTGAAATCGTTCCATACCACTTTTTTACTAACAATAATTATTACTTTACATAATGAATATATTTTTACTTAACTCACACAATATATTTGGTAACATTAATTTTTTTTTATTTTGTCACTGGCAAAAAGAGCAACCATTAATGATCTCAAAAGAATCCTTTTTAATTTTTTTTTGTTCACTTTCATTTCCAATACATTTTTTAATATAAAAAGACTCCATTACAATTTTAAATTACATATTTTTAATGTTTTTTTAAATTGTTTTATTTACTTTTAAATAAACATTTTTAATATTTTGTTTATTCTCTTCCTTCTGCATATTAGTACAGGATTTTCGACCTGGTTTGTTTCTTGTATGATTTTTCATTCAGATATAAAATACATGTTTAGTTTTAACTCAACATCAAAAAGAATAAAATGAAAATTGTTTAAAAATGTTTGTTCGATAGGTACCTACCTCTAATAATATCTGAAACTGCTGGAAGATATTTTGCTACAATAGGTAGAAATGACAGGAAGTAATAAATCTTTAAAGATATTGCAATATAGTTATATTGGACTGAGTGCACTTAGAATGTAAAATCTTTACTATTTTTTACATGAAATTAAGCAATAAAAAATTGAAATTTTCATAAAATGTTGTCTGTGATAACATTCATGCTTTGGACAAACTGTAAATTAAAATTATGGAATTCGGAAAAAAAATTCTAAAAACAATTTTCGTAAATTTTATTATTACAACTATAAGTGAGTCTTTACAATTTAAATGATAGATAAAAAGAAAAAAACTAGTGTGCATCGTTTCCAGCCGTAAGAATGAAAACTTGCAGTTTTGTATTTCCGTTCCCAACCTTTTGCATTCTTAGTCTTGTATTTTTGTACAGTTGACTAAACTGCATCTATTACTTGTATATAAAATGTACAGATGTTTATAATTTATTTTACAGGGGATAAAACAAGTTTAAATCGTTTTTCCCATTGACAGATTATGGCTGGTAATTCATGGAATGTGGCGTCACCGTCAGTCATATTTGTTACAAATGGACAAACTGTAAACATAAATTTTGCTTCTCAACTGTCACACTTGAACGGTCTTTCGCCGGTGTGAATGCTCAAATGATACATTAAACTTTTTTTATAAAGAAATTCTTTCAAGCAAATGTCACACTTGAAACGTTTTATACCCGTGTGAATGCGCATATGCTTTCTTAAACTATTCTTTAGTGAATACTGTTTGAAACAAACGTCACACTGAAACGGTTTTTCGCCGGTGTGAATGCGACTGTGATTTAATAAATCAGATCTCTGTGTAAAATTTTTTGAACAAATTTCACACTTGAACGGTTTCCCGATAGTGTGAGTCTGCATGTGGCTAATTAAAAAACTTCTCTGTGAATATTTTTTTGGACAAATTTCACATTTAAACGATTTTTCGACGGTGTGAATGCGCATGTGATTTTTAACAGAACTTTTAAGTGAAAATTGTAATGGGCAAATATCACACTTGAACGGTTTTTCGCCAGCGTCACTGTGCAAGTGATCTGTTGAATCATTTTTATGTGTAAATTGTTTCAAACAAAGGTCACCCTGGACCAGATTTTCGCCAGTGTGACTGTGCATATGACTTATCAAATTACTTTTTTGTGAAAAGTTTTTTAAACAAATTTCACACTTAAACGGTTTTTCGCCGGTGTGAATGCGCATGTGACTTATTAAATGACTTTTCTGTGAAAATTGTACAGAGCAGATGTCGCACTTGAAAGGTTTCTCACCAGTGTGGATGTGCATGTGAGTTAATAAACTATTTTTCCTTGAAAAGTTTTTCGAACAAACTTCACATTTGTAAGGCTTTTCACCAGTGTGAATTCGCATGTGACTTATTAAATTATTTTTATTTGAAAATTGTACAAAGCAAATTTCACATTTGTATGGTTTTTCGCCAGTGTGAATGCGCATGTGATTTATTAATATATTGTTCCGTGAGAATTGTTTCAAGCAAATGTCACACTTGAACTTTTTTTCACCAGTGTGAATGCGCATGTGTCTACCTAAACAACTCTTATCTGAAAATTGTTTCAAGCAAATGTCACACTTAAAAGGTTTCATACCAGTGTGAATGTGCATGTGATTTTTTAATGAATTGTTCCGAGAGAATTGTTTCCAGCAAATGTCGCACTTGAACTGTTTTTCGCCAGTATGAATATGCATGTGTCTACCTAAACAACTTTTGTATGAAAATTGTTTCAAGCAAATGTCACACTTAAAAGGTTTCATGCCAATGTGAATGTGCATGTGACTTGTTAAGGAACTTTTATTTGAAAATTGTTCCAAGCAAATGTCACATCTGAACGGTTTTTCGCCAGTGTGAATGCGAATGTGCCTTTTTAAATTATTGTTTTGTGAAAATTCTTTTAAACAAATCTCGCACTTGAATGGTTTTTCGCCAGTGTGACTGCACATGTGATTTTTAAATATACTTTTATATGAAAATTGTTTAACACAAATGTAGCACTTGAATGATTTTTTGTTACTAACTAAAGGAATTTTTTGTGAAAATTGTTTTAAGCAAATTTTAGATTTAACAGTTTTTTTGTCGGTTCGTCTTTTTACAAAGTGATGAAACCAATGATTCAAAAACAAAGTTTTGTCACTGAAATAGCGTCCACAAAAACAACACATCACCAATTTTTTGTTAAAATGAACATTTAGGTGATTTTTTATAGTCCCTGCCTTTGTGAAGTCTGTAAACAAAAAAAATTATGATTAAAACTAACATGTACACTGCTAAAAGTTTGAAAGCAGAACATTTTTATCAAAAATAATATTTCAGTTCAATTTTTATCACTGGCTTGGGAATAATACAAAAAATTTTTAGTACTATCACCAAATTTTTCATTTTCTACCTGTTTGGTAAAAATGCCATACAAGTAATGTAATATTTAATAAATTTCCTTTAATATATCTATTTAAATTGCAAATCCAGAACTGTGTTTTTACAAAATATTGTAGACTCCATTGGCTTGAATACAACAACTTTTGTATTGTTACTTGACTTTAATTTAATTTGAAATCGCCATACCAACTTCCACCGAGGATAGATTTCAAGAGTCTAAAGTCTAGGCTCTACTATACACATTCATATATGCCACATTTAAAAACTTAGTTAATTTACACTTACCCTTTCTGCAAAATAAACAATATTTCCTTTTTTGGCCAGCTTTCTTTTTATTAGTTACTTTCATGGAATTTATAGGTTTTATACTACTACACATTGGTTGCTGCATCCAATCTAGTTCATCTTTACTTATAATTGAAGGCAAATCACACTCTTCTTGTAATATTTCAGTCTTAATATTCTCAACATCCTCCACTTCCCTCTTGACACCATGTAATTCCATGATGGTTACAAAGTCTGTAGTTTTAACTTGATCATACTGTTGGGATTGTATTGGAAAATTTATAGAGCATGTTTCTTCTATGGGTTCGCTTTTTATTGTGCACAAAATTTCTGAAGATGGTATTTTATTATTTATTACCTTGTTTTGAATATGTTCTTGTTTAACCATGTTTAAAGAAGGAACAACAAAACGTATATCAAGTAAATACTACATTCGTTACTACAACCAACCGATAAAGACGTTTAGGTTAGTTTTTATCACCAACGATTATAAAGGCAAATTTTAACTTTTGCAGTTAAACCGTTCTCCAGAAATTAAATATATCCAAGTTATTAACCGTCAATTTCGTCTTCTGTTTTAATTTATAGATTATGCGTTAAATTCATAGAAATCTGTAGAATGCCAATCCAATGAAACGAGTGTTGTAAAAAGTTGTAGATAATTCTCAGTGCGCATGATCGGTCTAGATGCATATAAAACAGAGTTGGTTTCAGTGATATTTAGAAATTATTACACGTACCCATAAAAAGTCTAAATTACGATTACATCTGTATTTTTTCGACAAAGCTCAATAGTACTTTTTCCTGATTCCTGATTGATATAATTCGCCATAATTTTAGTATAACCTTACAATATGACTTTTATAGTTGTTGGTTTATATCTCCAAGTTGGTAGTAAAATGAATTGGATGAGACTTGAGAGGAAATATTGATAAAAAAATAACAATTGGAAATTTCACTTTTTTAATATATTCGATCATCATATGTAACAGATATTTAATGTATTGATGAGAAGAAAAGGTTTGTAGTGTTGAGAATGAAAAGTATACATTGTTCAATGACAATAACAGAAGAATTTTTGATTTTTTGAGAACAATTCAAATGAGAAAATGGCAATGAAACATTCCTACATATTAATTACTACAAATATAGGCCACCATAATTGATTTTGATTTGATGCGGTTATTTCATAGACCCCATAATAATACTGAAACACAGGCGGGTATAGCTCTTTGCGAGGCCCTTGTAGTAGAATATCCGAACCTAAATCGACCTTCACCGAGCTGATAATAGAACGAAACATATTTTATCATGAATTTAGTATATTAGAAAACATATTAAAAATGGGTTCGCTAAAAAAATCCTGGGCAGACTATTTTTAATTATTTTTCAAAAAATGATTTTTAATTAAATGTTGCAACACCAGGATAATAAAAAAATTTTGTCCTGACTGAAAGTATAAAACGTATAGAATGTGCAGCCGTTGGGTTGTCTACTATTTACCTGGGCGAACTACTGGGTTGTCAGGTATACACAGGTATATCGATGCCAGTTACTTTCACTGGATTGGATAATTAAAAAAATTTTATATCATCATAAGCGCTGTTTAATTGCGAACACGTTGATATAGGGTTGTCTGCGAAAATTCCGGTCCTATTAGGGGTTTGCGAATTTTAAAGATTTTAATTTCAATGCGCGTGGAAGTGTGTGACAGAGAGATCCGAGGTAAGTATACTGTGTAATAATAAAGGACCCAACATCGCAGTCGCTTGTGATGGGACCCTGAATAGTAGAAAGTGCGCATGCTCGGTGTGTAAACTGTGGAGGGTAGAGGTACCTCTACTACCCTCCATATAGTAAACAGTGCGTGTTATTTTGGAGCAACTGATATTTCAGAAGCAAAAAAAATAATTAATTAATTACATAATAATTAAATATATTTAATATAATACTAATATATAAAACAATATAATATCAATATATTGAGTTATAACCATAATAATATATCTATAATCTATAAATGATGAAAATGATGAAAAAATGATAATAATAGAAAAAAGATAGAAACTGAAAAAAAATATCAGGCGAAAAATCCTTCAGAGAAATAGTTGTTCAAATAATTTGTTTGATAAAAACAAATTCAACGAAAGTTCGAATTGTGCTATTTCGAATTCTATTAGATAATAATCAAAAGGATCTATATAATGTACTTACTGAATACTCTGTACAAAAAATTTTAAATTCTTCATTGTATTTGTTTCCTAGAACGGTTACTTTTTTGTAACACGTGGTGTGGTAACCAACGAAATCGAGTACTGCTTTGGTTAGTTCAACTTCATATTTAAAGTTTTTTTTTTACTTTAACGAACAATTTTTAAAAGTTTCATCAGTAAAATCACTTAAAGAATTGTCCGAGCCACACAAAAAACACTTTTTAGCCATTTTTTAGCACAACGATACAGAATAACACGTGTTTTCGATGCAATATAATATTATAAGTCATTAGCTACTCCAAAATAACACGCACTGTTTACTATATGAAGGGTAGTAGAAGTACCTCTACCCTCCATAGTTTACACACCGAGCATGTGCACTTTCTACTATTCAGGGTCCCATCACAAGCGACTGCGATGTTGGGTCCTTTATTATTACACAGTATACTTACCTCGGATCTCTCTCACACACTTCCACGCGCGTTGAAATTAAAATCTTTAAAATTCGCAAACCACTAATAGGACCGGAATTTTCGCAGACAACCCTATATCAACGTGTTCGCAATTAAACAGCGCTTATGATGATATAAATTTTTTTTAATTATCCAATCCAGTGAAAGTAACTGGCATCGATATACCTGGGTATACCTGACAACCCAGTAGTTCGCCCAGGTAAATAGTAGACAACCCAACGGCTGCACATTCTATACGTTTTATACTTTCAGTCAGGACAAAATTTTTTTATTATCCTGGTGTTGCAATATTTAATTAAAAATCATTTTTTGAAAAATAATTAAAAATAGTCTGCCCAGGATTTTTTAGCGAACCCATTTTTAATATGTTTTCTAATATACTAAATTCATGATAAAATATGTTTAGTTCTATTATCAGCTCGGTGAAGGACGATTTAGGTTCGGATCTTAGACTATTGTCTTTGTGGAGTAATAGTTTTAATGATGATGCTTGAGGAGAAATGCGAAGTAATTAATAAGTAAATTTAGAGTTTCAAAATAGTTTTATTGGAAATTAACAAAAATTAATAAACACGAAGATAAAAAAAAATTGTCGGGTTGCACTCTGGGAGTGCCGGCAGAAGTGAAAACTTACGCGCCGCCTAAACGAAACAGCCGGCGCAGGCATACATTTTCGCCGCGCCGTAGAAAGAGAGGGGGATACTCCCTCTCCTACGCCACGCCAGCTGTCTACTCTCCATCCGTCTTACGAATTTTCGATCAGGTCACGTGTCCTGACGCGAGTTTAACATTTTTTTTTTATCTCGATACCGCTTAGAATATTCTTTGTTTTTCTGCTTTCGTTTTCTTTCATCTTCTTTCTTCTTTTCATCATCAGAGAAGTAAGGCGTAAAGTGCAGCTCACGAAGATCAAGATGAATCCAATTATGTGTATCATTTGCTTTAAAATGACAGAAGCGAGTGTCTTCATTTTTTGAAATTACGTTGAAGTAGTGGTAATGCACACAAATATTTTGATTGTAAATTTTTGCAAACAAGTATAAACAATCCAAGTCTCCATATTCATTGTTACTTGAGAGTATGTTATATGCTTCCTGTGGATTATGGCAGGAGTTTAAATAAGGTGAATCACGTAACTGTCTTCTTAAATCACAAGTTGAAATTTGAAGTTGCAGAACATGTATGAGTGAGTGGAAAAGACAATTACCATCACCTGGAATATCTGTAGTTCTGTGAAGAATGACTTTGGGGGTAATGCATTCGTGACTCTCTTCATATATACGAAGTTGTACATTTTCTAAATTTTGAGAAGCCCTGCATTGCACAACATTCTCTTGGTCTTCATTATTGTCCAATTTCTTTTTTTTCCTGCGAAAAAAACAAAGAAATCATAAAATAAAATAAAATAATAACAATATGAATCATATATATATTACAATATTTAAAATATGAAATTAAATTACATTTGCAAATCATCTAATTTCTTTTGGAACAATTCTTCTACATTTTTGTCATTATCCTTTAAACCTTTTGTACGTTGATAATATGCCCTTTGATTCTCACGATGTCTTTTTCTTTTTTCTTCTTTTTTCTCTTCCTCCGAAACTTTTTTCTTCAAATCTTTTTTACGCTGACGCCATGCCCTTTGGTATTCTCGATTTCGTTCTTTTTTTGAAGTGAAAACTTCTTTAGCGGCGTTGTACACTTTTTTTGTAATGGGTAAAAAATGTTAAACTCGCGTCAGGACACGTGTCCTGATCGAAAATTCGTAAGACGGATGAAGAGTTGACAGCTGGCGAGGCGTAGGAGAGGGAGTATCCCCCTCTCTTTCTACGGCGCGGCGAAAATGTATGCCTGCGCCGGCTGTTTCGTTTAGGCGGCGCAGGGCGCTTGCGCGAATGTTCGTGTGTGTTTATGTGACAGCGTGCCACGCGTTCCATGGATGGTGACAGCTGACGGCTCGACCGTCTGTGTAGTGGCCACACTGACGTTTATTCGTGAAATTCGTGTATATAAAGTGTTTAAAATATGGAAATTGAACAAAGTGCATCTATTAATGAAAACAGTGACGAAGAAATAGCGAAAGAAAATGAGTAAGTACTTTATAAATATACTAGATGAAAATTTAATTAATTTTCATTTATTAATTAATGTAATTTTATTATCAAGATTAGGTTTCGATCGAGTCTACCGTAGTGCTTGACGAAATTATTAATATAGATACATATGTACTTACACATTATAGATGTAATATTTGTAATATGTTTATACTTTATAGCATTAACCTATATTTTCATAACATTACAATAAGCACATGTGCGGTATAGGTTTACCAAACAAATAATTTCGAATGAAAATAAATGAAATAAGAATATAATAAATAATCTCCGTTTTTTAGAGAAAGAAAAGAAAAAAAAAAGAACGAAATCGAGAATACCAAAGGGCATGGCGTCAGCGTAAAAAAGATTTGAAGAAAAAAGATTTGAAGAAAAAAGATTCGAAGGAAGAGAAAAAAGAAGAAAAAAGAAAAAGACATCGTGAGAATCAAAGGGCATATTATAAACGTACAAAAGGTTTAAAGGATAATGACAAAAATGTAGAAGAATTGTTCTTAAAGAAATTAGATGATTTGCAAATGTAAATTAATTTCATATTTTAAATATTGTAATATATATATATATATATATATATATATATATATATATATATATATATATATATATATGATTCATATTGTTATTATATTTTATGATTTCTTTGTTTTTTTTCGCAGGAAAAAAAAGAAATTGGACAATAATGAAGACCAAGAGAATGTTGTGCAATGCAGGGCTTCTCAAAATTTAAAAAATGTACAGCTCGAACAAAATCAATTCCTCACCCAACAACTTCGTATATATGAAGAGAATCACGAATGCATTACCCCCAAAGTCATTCTTCACAGAACTACAGATATTGCAGGTGATGGTAATTGTCTTTTCCACTCACTCATACATGTTCTGCAACTTCAAATTTCAACTTGTGATTTAAGAAGCCAGTTACGTGATTCACCTTATTTAAACTCCTGCCATAATCCACAGGAAGCATATAACATACTCTCAAGTAACAATGAATATGAAGACTTGGATTGTTTATACTTGTTTGCAAAAATTTACAATCAAAATATTTGTGTGCATTACCACTATTTCAACGTAATTTCAAAAAATGAAGACACTCGCTTCTGTCATTTTAAAGCAAATGATACACATAATTGGATTCATCTTGATCTTCGTGAGCTGCACTTTACGCCTTACTTCTCTGATGATGAAAAGAAGAAAGAAGATGAAAGAAAACGAAAGCAGAAAAACAAAGAATATTCTAAGCGGTATCGAGATAAAAAAAAAATGTTAAACTCGCGTCAGGACACGTGACCTGATCGAAAATTTGTAAGACGGATGAAGAGTTGACAGCTGGCGAGGCGTAGGAGAGGGAGTATCCCCCTCTCTTTCTACGGCGCGGCGAAAATGTATGCCTGCGCCGGCTGTTTCGTTTAGGCGGCGCATAAGTTTTCACTTCTGCCGGCACTCCCAGAGTGCAACCCGTCAAATTTTTTTTCTTTTCTTTATCTAAAAAACGGAGATTATTTATTATTATCTTATTTCATTTATTTTCATTTCAAATTATTTGTTTGGTAAACCTATACCGCACATGTGCTTATTGTAATGTTATGAAAATATAGGTTAATGCTATAAAGTATAAACATATTACAAATATTACATCTATAATGTGTAAGTACATATGTATCTATATTAATAATTTCGTCAAGCACTACGGTAGACTCGATCGAAACCTAATCTTGATAATAAAATTACATTAATTAATAAATGAAAATAAATTAAACCTAACCTAACCTCAATAATAAAATGAAATTATATTAATTAAAAAATGAAAATTAATTAAATTTTCATCTAGTATATTTATAAAGTACTTACTCATTTTCTTTCGCTATTTCTTCGTCACTGTTTTCATTAATAGATGCACTTTGTTCAATTTCCATATTTTAAACACTTTATATACACGAATAAACGTCAGTGTGGCCACTACACAGACGGTCGAGCCGTCAGCTGTCACCATCCATGGAGCGCGTGGCACGCTGTCACATAAACACACACGAACATTCGCGCAAGCGCCCTGCGCCGCCTAAACGAAACAGCCGGCGCAGGCATACATTTTCGCCGCGCCGTAGAAAGAGAGGGGGATACTCCCTCTCCTACGCCACGCCAGCTGTCAACTCTCCATCCGTCTTACGAATTTTCGATCAGGACACGTGTCCTGACGCTAGTTTAAAATTTTTTACCCATTACAAAAAAAATGTACAACGCCGCTAAAGAAGTTTTCACTTTAAAAATTATAATAATTTATCATTATAAAATAAGGTGCATTAATGTCTTCAAAGAATCAGGGATACAGAAATGATGTTTGCGGCTTTTTCTAAGACTAAAATCATTAATTAAATTAAAATAATCTAACGAATGAGCTACGACATTTTCAATTGAAATAATAGCTAAAAGGTGATTTTGTGTCATAGTATTCGGCAGATGTTTTAATCATTTTTTAACTACGAAAAACTAGAGAGGGTACACTTCACTTTGTTGAATGATATGTTAATTGAAGATGGAAAATTCTATCATTTAATAGAAAATGTGGCTACACATATTTCAGGATTTGTTGTTAAATATCTCAAATCAATTAATCTTCTGTAGATGCATAACATTTTAAATTATTAAATAGAAAAGATAGGGGTTGTCTGATAAGGCCATCACAAACTATTATAGATATTTGTATTTTCTTTGAGAAAAAAATTCGACAGGTTCTTGAAATTACTTATAATTGAATACCCATTGAAACAAATTTTCTGGAGACCTTTATTCAACAAACTTAGGCGAATATAAATTGACAAAATCACAACTAAGCAAACCTACAAAACGTCAAAACACACCGAATATTAAATTTTTTAAAACAAAACGAATGATCCAAAACAGAGAAGCAAGAATAGATAGGTGTGTATTATATAATATGATATGAAAGAAACTTTCAAAGATCCATACAAAGCAATAAACCAAACAACTTATTTGTTTAATGTTAACAGAGTTATTCGGCAACCGTCGTGTTTTTTTGACGTTTTATCCTACTCCGACTGATTTAACAGGAAGTGGTCCCTAACAATAATAATTCAAACTCTAGCAGTCTCTCTTCTTTGGTTTCGTTGAATAATTGTTAGAAAAGATAGAAAATGTGTGCGCAGGCGCAAGCGGATCAGTTAAACACTTTATGGATCACTTTAAACGCAAAAGAACGCGTAAGAACGTTTCATCATAAATTTGGATATTATCATTACTTTAAATAACATTATTATCAGGAATTTCATTATTAATGTGAATATAATATTAAGCAATTCGTTAAATCATTTAGCTCAAACGGTCTCCAAAGTCATTTCACAAATATCACAAAAAAAATAAAACGCAAACAATAAAAATCTCCTGAGAAATTATTGATAACCAGCTCGCGCTAATGTTTTCAATTGAACTGCGAGCTAGATAGTCGATCGATGATTTGATGAATGCGTATTAGCGATGTTGATATTCAAAAATAAGCTGTGCTACCCATAGCATATAAAAAGAGGCGACCGATATGTTTTGCTAAATTTATCGGTATTACTCAATATAGAATAAAGCGCTTATTACCGGAATATCGCAGTGCACTGTTAAAATCATCTTTTTTAAACTGAGATTGGAAATACTATGATGTATGATGACCATATATCTAATTGCGCCAAATATTTACAGATGGTGGCGCTGCATTAGCTGATCCCGAAACGCGTAACCTAACCAATATAAACACACACAATGGACGAAACAAAACAAAGAAACGATACGCGTTTCGGGAAGTTCACGTTATAGCCGCTAGGATCCCATAAAATGTTGTTTTGCCCACTCCTACATTGCTATCGCCTTTAAGTGTCACGGAGTTAGTGAGACAGCAAACGACTACTACTATCTCTTTTTAGACTACTGGTGCGACAATTGGCAAGTATGAGGGGGCAACAAGCCTCCTTACCTCGAAACTTAAAATCTAGTTCTAGGAAATGATTTTCCCTATGCTTCGTAGCTCAGCGGCAGAGTTCTGGACTCGAGAGCTAGGATCGTGTGTTCGAAACCTACTAGTTATTTGTAGTAAAAAAATCAATCAAAATATTAAAGAAAACGTGAAATTGTCAGAAAATGTTGTATGTGACATTCAGTAAGTATTTGCATTTATTTTAAATAAAATTAATTAATTCTTAAGCTTTTTTTCTAAACTAATTTCCTTCGCCTCACTAACCCTGGTCTTATATTGTCAACAACTACTATAGCATTACATACATACTTTGGCTAAACTGTAAATTAAAATTATGGAATTCGTAAAAAAAAATTTCAAAAAACAATTTTCTAAAATTTTATTATTACAACTATAAGTGAGTCTAGTTACAATTTGAAAGCTAGACAAAAAGTAAAAACCAGTAACATTCCCACTCAGTATTTTTATTTCTTTTTTTATTAACTGTTATTAAATCCATTATTAATTTTAAGTTTTGTTTATTTGATATGCCAAATATGAAATCTGCACTAGCATAGTTTATTTATTATATATACGACTATATACAGACACAGATCTGATTTGCATGTGATTTTCGTATTTTAATAGACTGGTTTGTAAACTGACACAGTCTATTCCTCAGATTGAATCAGTTTGTAGAATCAAGATTTCAACCCAGAGTAACAATTTTTCTTAATGTTCTAAATAGTTTCAGTTTAATTTATCTTTATTGTGTATCAGTTATCTTTTTGTAAATGTTGGAAAAAGTTGGTCACACTTGGCGCCCAACTTTGGGGCAACTTGTATAATTTACTAAAGGCAACAAATTGGCAGTTTTGTATTTCTGTTCTCAACCATGAGAATGCAAACTTGCATTCTTGAAGTATTGTACGAGGGATATTCATAATTTATTTTACAAGGAATAAAGCAAGTTTAGATCATTTTTCTCGACGACAGAATGTAGCCTTCAGCCATATTTGTTTAAAATGGACAAAGTGCAAACAAAAAGTATACTTCTTAACTGTCACACTTGAACGGTCTTCCGCAGGTGTGAATGAATTAAATTGTTTCAAGCAAATGTCAACAGTTAAAAAGTTATGCACCAGTGTGAATGCGCATGTGCTTTCTTAAACTATTTTTTAGTGAATAATGTTTGAAACAAACGTCACACTTAAACGGTTTTTCACCAGTGTGAATGCGCATGTGATTTAATAAATCGGCTTTCCGTGTAAAGTTTTTTGAACAAATTTCACACTTGAACGGTTTTTCGCTAGTGTGAGTGTGCATGTGACTTATTAAAAAACTTTTCTGTGAATAATTTTTTGAACAAATTTCACATTTAAACGGTTTTTCGCCGGTGTGACTGTGCATATGTCTTATTAAATTACTTCTCTGCGAAAAGTTTTTCGAACAAATTTCACACTTAAACGGTTTCTCGCCGGTGTGAATACGCATGTGACTTATTAAATGACTTTTCTGTGAAAATTGTACAGAGCAGATGTCACACTTGAAAGGTTTCTCACCAGTGTGAATGTGCATGTGAGTTAATAAACTATTTTTCATTGAAAAGTTTTTTGAACAAATTTCACACTTGTAAGGCTTTTTGCCAGTGTGAATGTGCATGTGATATATTAAATTATTTTTATTTGAAAATTGTACAAAGCAAATTTCGCATTTGTATGGTTTTTCGCCAGTGTGAATGCGCATGTGATTTATTAATAAATGGTTACGTGAGAATTGTTTCAAGCATATGTCACACTTGAACTTTTTTTCGCCAGTGTGAATGTGCATGTGTCTATATAAACAACTCTTGTCTGAAAATTGTTTCAAGCAAATGTCACACTTAAACGGTTTCATGTCAGTGTGAATGTGCATGTGATTTATTAATGAATTATTCCGAGTGAATTGTTTGGAGCATATGTCACACTTGAACTTTTTTTCACCAGTGTGAATGTGCATGTGTCTTCCTAAACAACTTTTGTATGAAAATTGTTTTAAGCAAATGTCACACTTAAAAAGTTTCATGCCAGTGTGAATGCGCACGTGCCTCCTTAAATTATTTTTTAGTGAAAATTGTTTTAAACAAACATCACATTTAAAGGAATTTTTGCCGGTGTGACTAATTAAAGGAAATTTCAGTGAAAATTGTTTTAAGCAAATTTTAGATTTAACAGTTTTTTTTTCAGTTTGTTTTTTTACAAAATGATGAGACCAATGATTCAAAAACAAAGTTTTGTCTCTGAAATAGCACCCACAAAAGGAACAGATCACCAATTTTTTGTTAAAATGAACATTTAGGTGATTTTTTATAGTCCCTGCCTTTGTGAAGTCTGTAAACAAAAAAAAATTAAAATCAAAATAATATGTATACTGCTAAAAACTATTATGGAAATTTTGATAAATAGTATGTGATGTTTGAAAGCAGATTTCAGTGTTGTGATTTTATAAAACCATTTACTCTGCTAGCTTGTGAATAATACAAAACATTATTTGTATTACCACCAACTTTTACCAGTTTGGTAAAAATTCTATACGTCATATTTACTAGGTAAGTTACCTTAGATATATCTAGTCAAAATACAAATCCAGAACTGTGTTTTTACAAAATATTGTAGACTGCATTAGCTTAAATACCATACTAAACAATTTTTGTATTGTTACTAAACTTTAATCTATTATTTTAAAATTACCATACCTACTTCTTACCTGTACTTACTCTAATTAATTAACTTAACACATCCATTTAGTTAATTTACACTTACCCTTTTTGCATATTAAACAGGAATATTTTCTTATTTGACCATTTTTCTTTTTATTAGTTGCTTTCTTGAAATTTATAGATTTCATACCACAGCACAATGGTTGTTGAGTCCAAAGTAATTCATCTTCACTTTTTATAGAAGGCAAATCACACTCTTCTTGTAATATTTCAGTTTTAATATTTTCAATATCCTCCACTTCGTTTTTGATATCATTTAATTCCATGATAGTCTTTACA
Source organism: Agelastica alni (assembly GCA_950111635.1). NCBI lineage: Eukaryota > Metazoa > Arthropoda > Insecta > Coleoptera > Chrysomelidae > Agelastica > Agelastica alni. The sequence continues at coordinate 7,394,644 of OX467712.1, read as the reverse complement.
AAGTCTGTAGATTTAACTTCTTCATATTGTTGGGAATGTATTTGAAAATTTATTGGGCATGTTTCTTCTCTTGGCTCGCTTTTTATTGTACACAAAATTTCTAATGATGGTACTTTATTGTTAATTACCGTCTTTTGAATATGTTCTTGTTTAATCATGTTTAAATAAATCAACAAATCATATACTGATATCTAATAAACACAATTATAAATACCTGTCCCTACTATAAAAAAAAATGCTATTGACCTTTTTAACATATAAACAGCATACCAACTGCCAACTTGCTCGTTGACAATGCAGTAGGGAAAAATCACGTATCGCGAGATGGCGCTGTCAATGACAAAATATCGGATCGAAGTTTGAACAGCAAATATTCTATTTAGTTATCTCAGAGGTTTGAGTTGATTTTTGTTGTTAAACTATTGGATTAAAGCTGGATTTAAGGTTTGTTTTCGACGTTTCAGTTCTATTGTCGCTGGATTCTTGTTAAATGCCAGTAAAGACCAGGTGTGTCCAGGTATTAATTTTGTTTTTGTTTAAGTTTGTTTTCAAAAATTTTCAGTTCTGTCGTCCCTGGAATTCTTGTTGCAATGCCTATGGAAGTCGAAATATCAATTTCGGACTTATTGTATTATGTGGGTGAACCTGTTCGACCAATTAAGGATTATATATTATAATCCAATTAACTTCGATCACTTCTATCTTTCTTAATTATGGAATCTTGATACTTCAACACTGGAAAGTTCTAGATAGGAACAGATCCATCTTTCAAACGTTTTCTCTGTGTTATTCTCATTGTGTATCGCATTTTTTGTTGTAAACTTTGAACTTAACAAAATTCTTGATTATATTGATGCTATTTTTGTTTTGAGTTTACTTGTAAAAAAAAATTCCATGTTTTATTGTCCTCTCTAAATGTTAGGATATCTTTAAGAATACGGAGTTTGCCACAGAAATTAAAAATTGCCAGAATCAGGTGGGTGGTGCTATGACGTAATAGTGCCTAACCCTTGATTGATATACTAGGGCAGTCCTAATATATCAATCAAGGCCCTAACAGTATTTGTCTCTGTCTGTCAGATACGAAACTCAGGACCACGGATATGCATGGATTAACTATGATAAAACAAGTATCTACGATTGGTCAGCTCAGGGTCGATGGAAGTATAGGGATTAATACGTCACACTACATTACACCAATGAGAGCTATGTAATTCATACTACAGAACGAATGAAAAATATAAAATTACATTATATGACAGTTTTTAAGCATGAAGGTTTATGCTGTTTCCAAAATTTAGTGGTCTCCCTCATGGTACAATAATTATAGTTTCCTGTTTTTTAACAAAGTTTTCATAGGTAGATAGATAGATATATAGAATCATATTGCTTTAAAAGAAAGATTATACGATGATAGAACCATTGTATAAAGACAGTGATAGAATTTGTTGGTCCCATAAAAATCCATATAATGGGAATATGTCAAAACAAATATTTTTATACATGTCATTCCTAACATTAGTACTTGATGGATACATACAATTGTATGAATCATTAGACTAATTGAAATGATTAAAGTACCATAATTATAGTTTAGTCTACCTACATATTTCCACAGAAATATAATAAGTATTAATAATATAATAATAAAAACATTGTCCTTATACAATGATAATAATAAATATATATTTATTAAATTTCTGTGTAAATTTCTCAGAAACTAATAGCGTCATCTATTGGACAATAGCCTTTAATTTTTATTTCTCAAAAGTTTCATTTATTTTCGCCCTAATCTAAAGCAGAAAATTGACAAAACTATTTGCAAATTTTAAAGAGTATAGTAAATTCGTTTAAAATCACTGAACACTCACATCTTTTATCACACGCAGGAACGCATAAACAGAAAGAGATGTCTTTAACCCCGAAGAATGTTCCGCCTCCACCATATCGTCGAAGCTCAACGTCAATTGTCATTTCTTGTTAACATTACACGCGGTAAAACGTTAGTTCATTTTTCGATCGTGATAAAATTAATTTTAATATTAATTTTTGTTTTAAAAATTAAAACTTTAAAAAAAATTAAAAATGTTACTTCTTCCAGTTTTTTACTACACTATTAGTTTCATACAGGTAATCATTTCAAAATAAATGTTTAATTTTGATATACCTCTTAAATTGAAATTTCTGCAAAGTACACCATTTTGTTAAAGAAATGTCTACTACGCCGACTTCCTACAAATTTTACTTTTGAATAAAACGAATCTTATATCTCTACATTCTATTTTTTTAGTAATCAGTTATATGTATGAAATACTTTTCCACATTATGTGCTTTTATAAATTTTCGAAATAGATGAAGGTAAATTTAAATGATATCAAAGTTAAAATAAAGTCAATAAGTTAACCAAAATTACAATTAACGCAACAAATGATTTTTATGTGTAAATGTTAGTTTTTTACTTTCATTAATCTTTTGTGACAAAAAATTGAGCCACCATTAAGTTTTAAATACGAGTGCTAAAATCCGTTTCTGTTTTTAACAACACATTTCTGTATTTTCATAATTAATTTTTTACCTGTCATGTAGATATTTCTCATATTTTTATTACAATAAAAAGTTAACCATAATTATTTGTGGTCCTCTCCACGTATTTTATTAAAAGAGATTGGTAATTTGTTTAAATCCCATAAATATACCAAAAGCAAAATATTTATTTTTTTTCGCGGCCGGTTGGTTGAACTGTTAGATGCTCCCTTTGAAAACGGTACCAAGGCACAGCATTCATTTTTATTTCCTATATCTTCGATTATAAATTGAAAATTAATTATAATTTTCATATTTATTACATGCATATTTCAGTAAATACAATTTTAGGAGTGAAATAGCCATGGGGGATTGTAATTTAGACCGTTACAATAAGGAAGAAAAATTTTCTTACACAACTTGGTGTTCAATGTGTGAAAGAGGACCTCAAAGAAGGCGATCCATTAGCGAAACTAATGAACCCTGTAGAAGAAAAAGTAAAGAATTAAAGACTTTAACGCCAAAAAAATATAATCGTAGTCAAGAATATGAAAATATGGAATTTGAATATGAATGTAAGTAATTTATTTGTTTCAAATTTAAATTTCATGTGAAGGATCTCCATTTTCTTAATAATTTCCACAACTTAAGTGTAGCTTTTAAATAATTATTGTTTTTCATTTGTCCAATTTTTATTGTTTTAAATAATTAATAAATCTTAATTTAATTAAAAAAAATGGTTTCATCAAAGAAATATTTTTTTAATCCAAACAGTAAGAAATGCTTCATAAACATTTTGAACTAAGTTTCGATGAAGGTATAAAGTTGCTATAATGTATTTCTTTTTATTAAAATTGTGTAATAGAATTATAGTGTAGTGTCTATTGCATTATTTAAAGACATTTTGTATTATTGTGTTAAATAGTAAATAAAAAAAAATTTAAGATGTTAATATCATATTTCAGTAGACAGTGTTTTCTGTAATGAAACTTTTACAATTTTTTTTTATTGGACTTAAAAATTCAGTATTTGTTTTTTTTAGTAAAAGGACAATGGCAAGAAAAAGATATGAGGTATGAGTTTTCAAGAATCAGATCAAATTTGTGTGAACTGCCTACTTCCTATATATCAAATAATTGTCAGCTTTCAAATAATTTGGCAGCTCTTCCAAAATTGTCTAATGAGTCAAGCAGCTTTGACTGTTTTAAAAGTGCAGGTACTTATGAAACTGCTGGAAAATTTACAAACATCGATGATCAAATAGAAAATTTAGGAAATATGCAAGGGAAACCCAAGTCTCGGTTAGAGCCTATTAAAATTAACAAGGTTAGTCAAACACTTTTTATTCTTTAATAGATTAATGTGTTTTAGTTTAAAAAACATTAAAATAGTATAACAATTTTATTATAAGTTAAAATTTAACACAAAAACGCAGTTATTTAAAGTAAACTTTGCACTTCTACATATTCAAATATTTCCTAATTTTTAATCAGTTAAGAGAGGTTTTCTAAAATCGCATATATTTTAATTTTAACATTACAATTGGAAAATAACTGCTACTCATTGTTAATATATGATGGTATTTAATAATTTAAAATATAATTAATGTAGTCTATTGAATCAATAATATCTAAAATTAAGGCTATTAACCAAGGCCCTTCTGCCAGTTGGTATAATTTTATATTTTTACGTTGGGTAGATAACAATTATATTCTAAAAATACTTAGTAAATTGTTGAAAGAAAAATTATAATTTAAGTAGAACCGTTATGGTAGGTTTATAGTGGATAAATGTTATAGTTTTTCAAGCAAAGTTTCTTCTAGGTAGCAGTGCCGTTGTTGCACATTAGGGTTTCTTCTTAGGGCATATTTTTGTGAAAAATTCCCAAAAAGATGTAGTAAAAATGTCTGTAATGGCATATTTGTGAGCTGGTAAAGCAGAGGATTGTTAGGATGCATTATCTTGGTGATTTTTTTGTATAGATGTTGTCTTTGCAATTTCAAGTGTATTTAGAATAGGTGACGTGCTGCACGTGGCCACTTTATCACATAGGTAGAAAGTGTGTCTTACACATCACGTTAATGCTTAAGATATGTAGAGTTTAATTTTTAACAAAAGAGACATGTCAACAGCCACCACCATATTCCCAAAGTCAGCAGATGTGCAGTGCCAATACATACTGAATTGGGTACCAGTGACATATCCTAAATATATTGTAACAAGAGCAACCCCTAATTTATATATTTTTTTATTTACTTTTAATTTTAATACATTCACTGCTACATAAATATTTGGTAACCATTACAAAATATTTAGGATATGCTACTGACACCCAATTCGGTATGAATCAGCACTGTATATCTGCTGACTTTGGGAATATGGTAAGGACTGTTGACAGGTATCTTTCTTTTAAAATTTAGGTCTACAACTAATGATATATCTTTCATAAGATTATGTGTTTGTTAACAACTTCAGTTTTCTGAGTTTTTTGGGTTTTTTTGAGTTAACAGTGAGATTTTTGAAAATTATTTAGGTTTAAGAAACAATGTTGTAATGTTATTAGTGATTTTTAAAGACTAAGCAATAATATTCAAGTAGGGTTTATGTCACCTGTAGCAGATGCCACTTTTTTACAGGTCGATACAATCTCAAATTGTGATGTCACATGTCTTTCTCTTCTCACTTGTCTTTTGTCACCCTTCTCTTGTCAAGTTGAAACATAAAGTGCAACCCATTCGTTTTCTTGGATAATAGAGGATGTGCACGTTTGGTTAATAAATGAGTTTATAGATTCGACTTGCTGTTCTTATTTCCGTCCCTGTCCCTTTATATATCAGGCTGATAAAATGTGAGGCTCTTGCAATAAGTTTCTTCTTTTTGAGCGTTGCATGGATGTTAAATTTCAATTTGATATCAAAATTAACCCCAAGATAATTTATAAAAGTTTTTGAGACTTTGATATGCTGTTGGGAGTTAATAATTTATTTTACAACTAGCCTGCGACTTAGTCCGCGTGGAATTTAGTTTTATCTTGATATCTTTAAATGAGGATAACTTTTTTCTTGACATCTGATTTAACATCAAAGAATTTCTTTATAGATCACCATATGCATTTAAAAAAGGAACCATGACATCTTGTGAATTTTTGAGCAACTAAATTTTAAAATGATGCAGGTCAGGTGAATTGTTGTAAACGTTTCTATAGCTCTTTCTAAAAATAAACAGCGCCACCTGATTTTTTTAGAAACTATACTATAACACTAAATGTAACCAAATTTTTTTTTTTTAATTTTATTGTTCATTTGTGTTGTGATGTCGATGAAAATAATTTTTTTTTCTAACATTTGATTTAAATGAAATAAAGCCTATATTCTGCTCCTACTCAAGCTCTCTCTAACCGTGAAAGCCGCATTAAAATCCGTTCAGTAATTTCAGAGATGTGGACAAACAAACAAAAAGACAAAAAATTAAAATATTCATGTTTATATTTTGGTAACGTGCCAATAATCATATGAGCTTAAAAAAATGAATTTATTTTGAGATCCCAGACAGACACTTCAATTTAATTTTTATGATATAAAAGTAAATGATCAAAAAATAATGCTTTCTTTCAGATAGAGATTCCTGCTCTACAGAGAAGAACTGAATTAAAGGGTCAGGACAAAACTAGTAATTATTACCAGTTCAGTAATTTAAGCTCTAGATCACAAGTATGCAGCCAAAGTGATTTCTTAGAAAAGTATCCAAGTCCATCTAAAGTTAAATCCAACGCCTCTACGAATCCGTACTGTAGTGAATTTTGTTCATTTTCAAACTTTAAAATGCATACTCTACGAAATCAGATTCCAGTGTGTTTCGATACCAGCACATATTTTAATAGAAGAAATGAAGCGATCCCAGATAAGTACACTAGAGAAATTCAGGATTTAAGAGAAAAATTGTTGTCGTTAAAAAGTCACACTTATAACTACGATAATTCTATTTTTACATCGGAAGGTAGTAAGGTGAAAGTCAGTCCCAACAAACCAGCTGTGCGAATTATGAAACCTAGATCGAATCCAACTAATAACTCACCTGAAGTGAAGCGCGAGTTAAAAGCTATAACAGACTGTAATTTAGCAAAAAATATTAATGACGCAACGAATAGTATTTCAAAGATTCAAGTGCCTCCTTCAACCCCAACGATCAAAACTCATAGAAGTAAAGTTTCCCTAAAAACTAGAGTTAAAATTAACAATCATAAAGCAAGAAAAGTCAAATCCAAGGCTCTACATACCTTACCGACACTATCAGATGGCACCAACAGGTATGCATTTAACTATTCTATTCAGGTGGAATGTATGAAAAATACAATGTTATCTAAAAGTACTATTGTGCCTTCTTCTACTAGACAATTTATTTATTTCTATAAAAAAAAATTGGAAAGGTTTCGGATGAGTAAAATTGGCAAAGATGGATGAAGGATGAACTCTCTTCTCCGTAAAATCTGGACTATTTTTACTCTTTGAGCTTCTTTTAGTCGTTAGTGTACTGTTTCCTCATAAGAAGCATTCTTGTCTCTTGTTGTTTCAACGAATTGCTAAGGTTTGGAAATCATTACCCTTGGATTAACTATCTTTCTAGCAAAATCTGCACTATTTTTTCTCTTTTAGCTTCTTTCACTTGACAATGTTCTGTTTCCTTATTAGAAGCATTCTTGATTGTTCTAGTCATGGTCTTTAGGACACAGATACAATATGTTCTGGAATACTGTTTCCATACATTGAGTGCAAATCCTAAACATATTATGAAGCTTTTGGATTCTGTCCAAAACCAGCAATTCGTCTTGTCGACGATGTCTCCCTCATAAACTTTCTTACTTCTTTATAACACTGCAGAAAGATTGGCGATCTGTCCCTCTTTTACACATATTTTCATGGTCTAGGCTCTCCAGACTGGTACAATCATCGCACCCTTTTCTGTTACCTTGAATACTTGCCGATCGTCTGTTTCATTACTACAATGGACTGCCAAGCTAAGGAACTTATTGCACTCTTCCTCACAAAATCTGCACTATTTTTTATCTTTGAGCTGTCATGTTTCTTCGTAGAAGCATTCTTGCTTGTGCTGCTTATAATATATAAGGCACAGATTCGAACTGTTTTGGAATACTGTTCCCATAAATGAAGTACATTGTAAAACTAATTGCTCACAACTGTGTAAAGTGGCGCTCTAGCTTAGGTATTTTTATTTACAACTTCGGGCGCCAGTGGTAGGTCCACTTGCACCGGGCAACTATCAGTGGAGAAAGTTAAATCCAGGGGACTATAAAGTAAGCTGTCAAAGTGACAGCAGTATGACTATTGATACTACCCTGCTGATTTCGTTGCTCTCGTGTCTTTACTTAATTTCTACTTTAAAAGAAAACAATATTTACAACAAACTATTTTATTAACACTACTCTATATGTTACACACTACTTACAATATATTTTTCCGAGTCGCTACGATCAATTTACCCCCTCTGAGACATACGGTTATAAAGCGGAACGGTTATTATCTTCGGCTGAACTAAGCTACGCAAAAGCAAGTGCAACTAACTACACAGAAAGCTCTTGCATAAAGCAGTGCCACCTATTAACCTCAAAAATAAAACTCCACCCGCATAGCTTTATGCATACATACTAATTTAATTGTAACAAGGAGTTGTTCCCCATTCACAGGTGGTATATCCCGCCAGCATCTCGTCAACGACTTCTTCAAACACCGGGTTTATATCGCACAAGTGTCGGAGGTCATGTTGAAAAGACCGGACAGGTTTCCCTGCCAATATTCTTAAAATATTAAATATGTTTTTAAATATGCGGAAGCGGGTTTATATCGCACAAGTTCCAACGCAAACTTCCTGAAAATTATATTAGCAAATACCCTTACACTCGTCTATACTCTCGTCTGCTCCTCTTTGGTCGGTCATCTCGTTTGGCCGGTCCAGTGTCACGTGGTTGTCTGTTCGTTGGCTGGACGGCTTCTCAAGTTCCTCGGTGTACGGTCTCCTCTTGGCGGTCGGTCGGTCCTCTTTTCTGCTGGTCAGTCCTCTTTTCTGCTGGTCAGTCGGCTGCTTGGTCCTGCTGGTCTTCCGTGGTTAGCTGGTCCTTCGCTGAACTGCTACTGAATTCTCAAGTGACTCTTCAACAGCTAGACTCCCAGTTCCACCACTCTTCTCGATACACAAAACCATGTGCGCGGACACGTTTTGTATATCGTAGCAAAGACCCGTTTCTTACATACAATACTTTCCATATTATTTCTATTTATCAAAATAAACACAGGCTTAATACGATACTTTCAAAAGAAGAATGTACGAACTTCAAAAACCGAATTAATTATCATTAATCATAGTTCGAACCAATACTAAACCGTATGTCTCATATAATTACAAAATAATAGTAACTTCGTTACAATAGCTCCTTAACATATAATGGAGCTTTTGGATTCTGTCCACAAATGATAAATTAGTCTTATCGACGATGTCTCCCTCACAAACTCCCTTACTACTCTGGAACGCAAATAATCTGGTCGCCGTTGAACTATCCTTAATGATTCGGTGATTGCCATCCATTTATTCAGTTTTTTTTGTTTAAAACCACATGCTGACAAAACTGAACGCAACATCTCTAAGCTGGTATAAGTGTATTCTGGATAATCCGCTAGCTTTTGCTGTATTACTTCCAATGTCGCAACTCTGTTCACCTTATATAAACTATAAATTGTATAAATATAAAATCTTAAGTACCTTGTCAACTGATTTCAGTTTTTCTTTACATGTTTTTCAGTTCTGTGAATGATCCACAGCAACCCTTTTCGTGACTACTTGATAAATGGAAAATTTATTTACTTAAGTTAATTCATCAATGCTTATTATGATTGCATTATCAGATTGCTGAATATTTTCCTTTTTTAAACATTCGAATATATTTAAAATAAATTGTTTGTATACCTATCTAAATCTATATTTTCAAATTCATACCTGTCTTAAATCTTACTACACTGTGTAATTTCATTATCTTCAGATCTTCAGACGCCCATGGTTCTATTTATTAAATGATATTTCTAAATTAAACACACCAACACACCACCCACTATGCCACTGATAGGTTTTTAAAGACGAACAAAATTATTTATAGTTTTTGTGCCTCCGTAACCATTCGGCCAATACACTGCATTTAATTTTACGATTCGATGTCTTCATTGGTTAAAAACGGAGATGATGGATTTCGACGCACATTAATCAAGTTGATATAGCGAGTAAATATTATTTTTTGTTTCCTAATTTGGCATGAGTGCCATGCTTAAATATTAAATACTGATTACTCCTCACATGGATTGTAGATTGTAGGAGGGGTCGTGAAGGCTATGCAGCCTCTGAAGCACCTGGACCTATCAGATCTTTTGTGCATAACCCTTAATCTATTCGAGGCCCGGGATTCCGAGACTCCGTACAAAGTTTATCAGTTTCCTGGGGGCTAAGCTTCTGACATCGGAGGGCTTTAGGAGGACTCCTTTCAGAAACTTGAGCCTCTTGCAGAAAAGCGTTGAGCATTCGCAAAGCAAATGTTCTGCAGTTTCAGCGAAGTTCTCGCAGTAGCGGCAACTATCACTCTCTATTTTGCCCATCTTTTTCAGGTGATACCTCAGAGGGCAGTGTCCAGTGAGAAGTCCCGTCACCAGTTTCAAGTCTTTCTTGTCCAACTCGAGAAGCTGTTTAGCTTTCCTTGGCGAGAGGCTTACTAGCCTTTTTGCTCGTCTTTGTCCTGGCACTTAATGCCAGTGATATTTCATTACTCCTCACATAACTGTGTTCTGCATTTGATAATGGAAGAACTATACTAACAAGTACTTTCTCCACCTAAATCCCATTTTTTTGACTAGTTTTCCTAAAGGAATTTATTTTTACTGTTAAGTTAGTTCTTTCTTTATTTATAATTGTTTCATCGTGCCATCTTTTATAAATCTCAAATTTATTGACTGCTTCTTTGGAACTTGAATGTTTTTGTATGATTTTCTTTGGTTATTTAAAGTGACTACCAGGTGATTTTCTGTTCGCCTCTTTAACGACGCGTTTTACCGTACTGATACCAGCTCCAACTCTATTGTACACATTTTTCAGAGGGAGTATAAGGCCTTGTTCTTTCGATTTTCATAAAGTTCTATGCATTATAAATTATTTCTCGACTATTAATCTGACTATTAATTAATCACTTTCTTGGCACTACTCCTGTTTACAGATGTTAACAATTTTTTTCTCAATTAATCCACTGCAGCCTGATCAAGCCTCGGAACAGATGTCACGATGTTTTTAGAAAAGAGACTAAGATAAAGAAATCAACTAAAAATGTGTAATTTTGGTTTTCTACATTGACGGTGTTGCACAGTCCATGAGATTTTCTATTACCTCTAAAATACAGCCACACTACAATATAATAATAATTATTATAATAATATTTACTAAGCAAGCAAACAGGAGTGAAAGACACAGTCCTCATATTTTCAATTGAATGCCGTTACTGAACATTCATTTGATGACGTTCCATCGACGCTTTTTGTTATTCCTTTCGAATGTATGTCGTTTTTTTTAAATAACCTCTAATATATGTACTATTTTGTAAACACGATAAATTCCTAGCTATTTTTAAACCACACCTTAAAATTTTTAGAGCACACGGTTGAATCACAAACTCGTAATTTATTTGTACACATTTCTCGTGAAGCGCGTTAGTCTTGCTGACAGTTTTATTGTGATTATTTTTTTCCACTTGCCGCCCGTTTATGATTGTATTTTGAGGTGTCTTACTCATTTTCTTCAAAGTCAGTGGCTGATCCGGACGAGTCGCTTTACTATCCACACAAAATCTTTATCTATTCAAACATTTTCTTTAACAAGAAAATCGAAAGTATAACTTGAAATAAATTGAGGTTTAGATTTTTTAGTCACTTACTCGTTAAGGTACTTTTGGTACGCCCTATATAAAAAGTAAACCTCGGATGTCTGCGACTCGTTGATGGATTGTTCAAATGAATTTTTTTCCCAAACTGGCATGTCTTTAAATTTTTTAAAACGAACATTTTTCAAAATAAAAAGTTTTATAGCTGACAAAATTTCCCCTTTCGTTAATAATTTATTTTGTGCAAAAACCGTTTTGATCTTTTCTATTCACTAAAATCAATCAAAAATAACGAAGATAGTGGTAAAAAAAAATTAAATCTTTCCTGTGTCTCAAAGAAAAAAATTATTTAAAGTTTAAAAATGATTGTAAAACAAACAAAAAAAATCGACCAAAAAAATATTTCAGATAATAATGTTGTGATATTTAATCTTGAGTTTGATTATTTTAAACACTTGGTACAATAACTAAACAGTTTATTCTAATATTTGTATACAATAATTCTTTCTTGACAAATCACTTAGATATTCACAAACTATATAAAATCTTTTTTATAACACCTTATAATTACTTTTTTAATTTACTTCAAACTGAACAAATTATTACGCAAAAGAGCGAGAATTATCTTTCGTTATTTCCGATATTGTCTCGAAATTGATTGACCTTTGTAAATGCTTTCAATCACGCCGCGGCCATTAATCATTCGCTAAATGGGGGCGTTTTGGTGCCGCAAAAGAAATAAGCGCCCCTGTGTAAACGATACTCCGCCTCGGCCAGATAATAAAACAGGGACGTATTTATCGTAACAATAATATAAAAGTACCTAAATAAATTGCATAATAGATAATTCCAAATGAAAATGAACAAATAATAGGGAATATGCAAATAGTTTTTTTTAATTTTTATTTGATAGTTTACATCGCTTTATAATTGCAAAAAAATTTTAACGCAAAAAACTAATTTAAACTAATAAAAAAAAAGTTAAAAATAGCCAACCAACACGGGCAATTTAAACGCCCACCATTTTGGCGCGCTTGGTGTGACGTAATTGTATATGACAACAAACAAACAAGTGGAAAGGTTAGGTTGAAGATTATTAAAGAATTATGTTGATTTGCTGAAAAGGTATGCAAGATAAAATAAACATTAAAGTAATACGTAATAACTTAAAAGTTTTCCCTCCTTGACATGAAATCGGGATTTGATGATAAAAATGTGGTCATCATGAACACATTCATTTTGGCAAATTATCAGATTGGGCGTTCACAAAACCAGAAACCAGAATGAAAGAATTGTAATGTTGGGTGGGAGTAAAACGTGATGGATATGACAGTGTTCTGGGAATGTACGGTGACGGCAGAGTAAATGAAAACGGAGAAAGTCTACATGAAACACAATGTTTAACCATAAAAGGATCCACTTGTACACAAGACAAGAAGGATACCAGAGAAGTATAATTGATTTCGTAATTGTGGATGAAAGATTGAAAAAGAAAGTAATCGACACTCGGGCATACCGCAGTGCAGGTATTGACACAGATCACTTCTTAGTAATGAGCTCCTGTTCCATCTAGTTTAAGTTTATGATAATTTAAATATAAAAAAATTTCCGCTGGTATTTCGCCCTCCTGTGGGCGCCGCAGCTGTAGGAAATATTTCAAATTTTTGGCGAACTCGCGATGCTTAGTAAAACGTTTAAAATTCCCAATATCCGTTGATGAAAACCGCCAAAAATCAAGCACGTTTTCGAAACATTTAATGTTTGGCATCTACATCAGTAGCACACGTTGTTTTTCTCAACGCTTGAGAAAAAGATAAAACGAGATTTGGTATCAAACGGAGTCGTGAATAATGAGGCTGGATATAATAGATTGCGAGTAATTTTTGTTGCATTAATTCGATTTGTTTGCATTATTATCATCGTTATTATTTTAATTGCAGTGATTGCAGTGGGTCTGACAGCGAAAATGAAACTAATTTGGACGACGAAGTTAATAGTATCGATGATTCTTCCACCGATAAAAGCGAAGATTCGTCGGAGAGTTGCGTGTCTCTGAATCTCGACGGAACAGGTGAGTTAATTTTTTTTAATTTTCGAGCGCTCCGATACACCCGATAAAAAATTGCCAAAACAATTATAACAACCCTTCACGTGATATTTCTGTTCGGGTAAAGGCTTTAAATAGTTTAGAATTAGATGAAAATGTAATATTAATTCACTCACTTTCTTATCTGCTTGTTTGTTCCATACACATTTTGTAATTGATTTTAAACAAACTTCCTAATGAGCTAAAGACTTGAACATGACATATAAGGCTGTTAATGCGCAATCGCGGCTGAAAAGAGAAGCAAGGAGCGTTGTAAATCGTTCTCTTTTTACCGAGTCAACGCATATCACGCTCACTTCCTCGGTCTATTCTTATATGTCTATGGTCTTAAAACTTTAAACAGCTCAGAACTGGATTACAATGCAATATTAACTTACTTTCTTGTCTGTCTGTTTGTTTGTTTGTCTGTGGGATACATATTTTGCAATTGATAAGCTAGTGACTAAACTTAAAACATAGTTATCAAATTTTTAAGACAGACAGTATCAGAACTGATTCTTGTGTGTAACAGTATTCGCAGTTGATAGTGCTGCTTGTAAACATCAGTAATATAAGGTACACATTTCCAAACGACTAAGTATTTAAAAAGATTTTGAAAAAAATATTTAGTACAAAAATAAAAATCTTGTTTTTTTAAAAATAAAAAAAGTTAAACTATTATCGCTTATTTTTAACTGACACATTAATAATTGGGATTTCTTTTTAAACTTACCTTTTGTTTGGAAAGTTTCCAAAACGTTGCAAAGTATTATTGTTTTAAAACACAAATTTCGTGAGTTTTAAAGTCATAAATCTATGCTTACGTGGCAAAATGTTATGTCACTTTTTTACAAAAGTAAATTTTTAACAATGGAGAAAATAGCTTAGTTACAGTGTAGTACATTGTGTATCTAGTAAGAAATACATTGTTGGTCAAGGCGTTAAGCCGAGGCCAACAAGCATTGAAATCTGGGAATGTGCTTTTACTACGAGGTACACATACTATTTTTTCTGAAACCGCAATCATCTATTCCATCCATCGTCTGATGTAAGCTTCCCTTAGGTACGTCCATTCGTTTCTGTTGGTTGTTTTTTGCATCTATTTGTGACCATCTATTCGTTTGATGTCATCGGTCTATCTGATTTTAGGTCTGCAGCTAGGTCTCTTGTGTGCTCTTGGCCGCCATTCAATAATTCGCTTTGTCCATCGGTTGTCTTTCATTCTTCCTATATGTCCAGCCCAGTTCCATTTTAACGTGGCAATTTTTTGAATTACATCTGTTACTTTTGATCTTCATCTTATTTCCGTATTAGGTATATGATCTTGTAGCTTGATGTTGAGTATTCTACGTTCCATCACACACTGAGTTACCTAGAGTTTGTGGATTATGTTGTTGTTGAAAGTCCACGTTTCGGTTCCATATGTTAGGACTGGCAGTATACACTGGTCGAAAGTTTTTGCTTTTAAGGTGTTTGGTTTGTTAAATTTAAAAACTGTTTGTAGTCGTCCAAATGCTGCCCATGCTAAGGACAATCGTCTGTTTAAATCTGCCTTTAGGTTATGTTTGGATAGTTCGATTTTTTGTCCTAAGTATATACCGCAATCAACATTATCATAAATTAAGGAATTTTTATAAATGTATAACAATCTTATTGCCCATGAAATCGTTTCCTTGACAATCACTGTTTGTTTATTGTTGTGACAAAAATCAAAGATTCACTTCTTAGACCGGCCAGAATTTTCCTGGACCGTTTTCGGTCCAGAGAAAAATTTAAAAAAGTGACTTATTACATTTTGCCATCCAAGCACAGAATTGTGGCTAATCATATTTAATTCTTGTTCTTAAAGATTGGTATTTTTAAGAATTAAAATAAATATAAATAATAAAAAATCCAATCCTTGTTCATTTTAATAAATCAAAGAAAATAATTTTTTTCTTTATATTCTCTTATGACAAAAAAATGGTAATCGCCTTGATGTATTAACGAAATTTAAACCTGATAAATAAACGTGTTGGTTTCGTAATTTTACCCGCCCGATTCGTCATGAATGAATATCGAAATATTTTCTATAAATAAAACTCGTTCCATTGTACTGGTTAAGCACGCTTAAAAAATGTTTGCCGCGCTCGGAAGTCGTGGTCGAATGCAAATGAGACTAAACTAATTGAGATGTTTACTTTTAATTGCCGCTAATGACGTGATGACGCTAATATTAATTTTGCAAATAAAATGTTTGATTGTCTGCTCCGTTAACATTTTTAATTACCAGCTAATAATTACTAATATTTACAGATTTTTCCGGGACAAATTTCTCCCGAAATTAAATCTTGCCTTAAGGCCACCCTGCGCCGTTCTTAAATTTTGCGCGATATCGAAAAGTACGTTTACTTTACTTTGTATCCAGGCAGTCTCGCCCTTGAAAAATGATCTACTGGTTAAACCAATAATTAAACCCGTGGTCACATATGCCTCATTGATATGGTGGCCAAAAATGCAACAAATTTCGGCACAAGTCAAGCTGCAGAAAGTGCAGAGGCTAGCTTGTTTGGGAATCACAGTGGCAACATTCACTTGCTCTACCATTCTCTCTACCTCTACCTTCTACCATTGCACTTATGTGACAATAAATCTTAAAACAGGAAATCGGATTGGATATTTAAAGGTTTTGGAAAATATACCTAAGCCGACAGATATTATGCCAGTTAGGTATGACTTCGAAATACAGTTTGAAGTGGTCATAAACAACCACCAAGTTTGCACAGAGAACGGACCTCAACTAGGAAGGGATGCTTTAGTGTGGTACACTAATGGATCCAAGATGGATGAAATGGTTGGAGTGGGCGTTACAGGGGCAAATTTTTGGCTCTTAAAACCACTTCGTAACACCCCAACCATCTTTCAAGCAGATTTACATGCCATAGAGATATGTGCCTAGGAGTGCATCGAAAGGAACACCTGAAAGGCAGATATCTATATTTTATCAGATAGCCAAGCAGCACTAAAAGCTCTGAAGTCATAAACTTGTGAGTCTAAGCTGATTTGTGACTGTAAACAATCCCTGAGTCAACTGGCAGCAAACAATCAGGTTACTCTGATGCGGGTTCCAGGTCACAAGAGAGTTACAAGGCAATGAAGAAGCAAACTGCCTTGCCAAGAAAGGGGAAAATACACAATTTTCCGGCCCAGAACTCTTCTGTGGACTTTCCAAAGCCCACTTAAAAGAAGAGGTTCGACGCTGGGAAACAGATAAAATTAAATCTTACTGGCATAAAGTGCCAGGACAAAAACAAGCGAAAAAGCTAGTGAGCCTTTCGCCAAGGAAAGCTTCTCGAGTTGGACAAGAAAGACTTGAAACTGGTGAGGGGACTCTTCACTGGACACTGCCCTCTAGGGTATCACCTGAAAAAGATGGGCAAAACAGAGAGTGATAGTTGCCGCTACTGCGAGAAGTTTGCTGAAACTGCAGAACATTTGCTTTGCGAATGCCCAGCGCTTTTCTGCAAGAGGCTTAAGTTTCTGGAAGTGGCTTCCTAAAGCCCTCCGATATCAGGAACTTAGCCCCCAGGAAACTGATAAACTGAATGAAGTCTCGGAATCCCGGGCCTCTTATAGATTAAGAGTTACCTTCTATCGTTCCCGCTTTCGAAAGTAATGTGATAATACTACGAACCTTTCCTTTTTGGATTTCCATGTTTATGGACG
Organism: Agelastica alni; assembly: GCA_950111635.1. Classification (NCBI taxonomy): domain Eukaryota; kingdom Metazoa; phylum Arthropoda; class Insecta; order Coleoptera; family Chrysomelidae; genus Agelastica; species Agelastica alni. Next base: position 7,377,410 of record OX467712.1, on the reverse strand, counting down.
CAAACAGATTGTGTTTGAACCCGACTCTTTTTTTGCATGTTTGAGCCAGCAATTTTTATTTGACATCAAATTGTTCACTAGCTCTCGGAAACTAGTCATTCACAAACATATTATGAGATATTCTTTTATTTGTTGCAGGTTCCGGAGATTCGATCAACTGGCCTCTTAGGGCGAGTTTATTTCCAAACATTCCACCGTACATCCGGTTCAGAATACACGATTCTGATATAGAAATAAAAATTCCGAATGCCAAAAAATTCTTTAAATGGAAACTGAGTACCATCACTCCATTAATAGTTAGAAAGACGTTAACAAATACTGGTTTTGTACTCATTAGAAGTGAGTTTTCGAGAGGTGTGATCCCATTTTATCTGTCCTAAATCCGTTGCTCTATTATAGGAATTTGAAGATCTCGTGGCAAATTTGTGCTCATTTAAAAGCATTCATTTTAAAAAAAATTATTGCTAGCATTAGTAAAAATGTAGACACTTTTGCCACGAGTCAATGCTGCCTCCTCAAACTATCCCATCCAGTCAAATATCCCATGGAACGTAAAAACCAAGTAATGCTCGACTTCTTGTCAATCAATTTCTAATTTAATTTTGTGTTTATTTCAGAATCCAATCAGTGGTTAGGCACTTGGGGTAAACACATGAAGAGTCCCATGTTCAAAACTTTAAAGGAAACGCAAAAATTAAACCACTTTCCTGGAACGTTCCAATTGGGGAGAAAAGATAGACTGTGGAGAAACTTCCAAAGAATGATGCTGAAATTCGGTTCTAAAGAGTAAGTTTCGAGTATATACCTTTTGCATTCGTCCTTCAGTAATACGCAACTTTGTGAAATCCCCCTAATAATACTAGAAAATATGAATGTCGGAAACATTTTATTATATAATCGTTAAACAACCCTATTACTTATTGATAAATAAAAATAAACGACAGTTGGTGAAATACCCAATGCGCATGTCGGTCCGAATAGTTTCTACATTTGACGATGCGCCGAAATTACCATTAAGAAACTGTTTCACGTTAGAACGGAAAACGGATCGTCCTGCACGGTTGGAACGTGTTTTATCTATTGCGCATGACCGTGACCATTTGCTGAACGGTTTTTCGAGTAGCAGGAACAAACCTTTCTTTATACATCTCTATTAATGACTCGATGCGTATTAAAGAAATTTTTATCGTTCCAAATTTACTGCTATTATATGTTTGAAATATAAAGCTTTTATTAATTTTGTTTATAATAACTGTCCAACATCACTTTGTTCGTTTTTAGATTATCGATAAGACTATTGTAATAACCAAATTGCAGTGAATCACTTGCCGATTAAAAAAGAGCAAATAGTAAATAAAGCAATTAATAAAAGTGTTTGGCTTTTGAAATTATTCCAAACGTCATGCGAATATGCCAGGAAGTTGTCGTCGAGATTAAAATTGGCATGAATTGGTAATAAATTATTGCTAATAATTAAACAAAATTTAAAATAGTAATTCGTTATTTATTTAAATTGAAATGGATGTCGTCTCCAAAAAGTCCACTAATCATTCAAGACGACAATAAATGTTTTTCGAAATAGGAATTCATTAAAAGTTAGTCGTTCGGTAAATATAGTTTATTTAAAATCTATAGCACACTTATAATTTATAATTATTTTTAACCATTCACACGTTTATTTATCTAAATTGTTTTATGCGCTCATGACTATGAGTTCGAATATTTATGTATTCCCCAATTTCGGTGGCTCTCCAGTTTGTTAATTCCATCGCATTTCTCCCAGTCGGTTCTTGTAGTACCCTTTACATTCTCGATAGTGCGGAAACCTTCGAGCCGGATGATCGAAAGACACGGTCAGCGACTTAGCATAAGGGGGGTGATTTTTATATCATGCTTTTTCGGGTTTATTGGCCGTCGTAGGTCTGAGTTAATTCTCGACGTTTCGCCATCTCGAGTGGATAGCATCTTCGGGAGATATAATGTCTGCTTTTTAAGGCTGGCGGTTTATGACATTTGTATGTCACGATCGCAGGTTATATACGTTTTGGTGGGCGGGGCATATTTGAGGGCTGTTCAGGAATTGGACATTACATCTCCCGAAGATAACATCCACTTAAGATGGCAAAACGTCGAGTATTAACTTGAACCTACGACGGCCAATAAACCCAAAAAAACTTTCACCAATAAACGATGGCCGCGAAAGCCTTTCACAATATATCAGGGGTACTTGGGAATTTCGAGCAGGGATGGCTTGAACCAAATTGACAAATTGCTCGCACGACAATGGACCTCAAGTAATTAAATACCGCCACAAAACGATTTTGTGCATGTTACGAGAAGCTCTTGAAATTTCTGAGCAGTAGAACAACAAATTATTAGATCGTTCTTCGTATAGTGGCACCGGTTACCCGAGATTTTGACTGGTGTGTTAACTGAAATAACTACTTTAACAGTACATGCAGAAGTGTATTTTATGCGTTTGACAAAAAACCGATAAATAAAAAATAAGTGGCAACGACAGCTGATGGAACATTCAATGCGCATGTCAGTCCTAAATAGTTTCTACATTCGACTACTTTCGCACCGAAATTACCGTTCAGAAACTGGTTCACGTATGTTCTATTCCCGTTACTGTTCACTGTACGTTTTTTCGAGTAGTTGGAACGAACCTACATACAAACCTCGTGGTGTATTATTAAATTAAGTGTTCCTCTTGTAGATTCGGATTTTTACCTCATACATACATTCTACCTCAGGAATTAAAATTATTGAAACAAAGTTGGGAGTATAAAAACGGTAATGGCGGTGAAATGTGGATTATTAAACCGGTAAGGATTCGTTTCGATTTGTTGATTTTAGTTTCTTCTTGGTGAAATAACACATAAATATTTTTTAGCCTGCTTCTGCCAGAGGTGTAGGAATAAAAGTGATAAATAAATGGTCTCAACTTCCAAAGAAGTCGTCGTTAATAGTTCAAAGATATATTTCCAATCCTTATTTAATAAATGGTAGCAAATTCGATCTAAGACTGTACGTTTTAGTCACTAGTTTTAATCCACTAATAATTTATTTGTATAAAGAAGGATTGGCCAGGTTTGCTAGTGGTAAGAATCAAACGATTATTTGATCATATAAAATTCCATCTGTTTTTTAAGTTAATTGCACGTTTTTTTTACAGCAAAATACAGTAGTGATACCAAAGATCTGAAAGATAGGTATATGCATTTGACTAATTATAGTATCAACAAATTTTCGAGCCAGTACACTGCCAATGAAGACGCAAATTCCTGCCAAGGACACAAATGGTAGGTTTTTATAATAGTGTCAATATATTATGGAACTCTTATTATGTTTATTTTTATTTAGTTGATGTTTATTTTTATTTAGTTGATGTTTATTTTTATTTAGTTGATTTCTCAGGAAGAATTTCTTTTTTGTGAACATTTCTTTCAGAAAAAAAGTAGTCTATAGGTAACGTGCACGTGACTTTCAGCTTGGCGTCCAGTTAACGAATTCGAGGCAGAGAGCTTCCTACAGTTCCTCCTTCTGAATTTGCTCCTAAAATAATCATCATTTTTGGTATTCCGATCAATATAAACACACAAAGGGTTCATTTGATAATATTTTTTTCAAAACATTGTAATGATTAGGGTGTTTCCAGGCATAATGACATCTTTTTGGCTTCTTATTTATTTATTTATTTATTTTGCTTTTATTTTATTATTTCATTTTTTTTCTATTATTGCTAACTGTAATTATTCCGGTTATATGGATTCGTAGGCACAACCAATTACAAGTGTCGAACGTCATGGTAGAAAATTTTATATTACATTATATTACAAAAATTGGAACTTGATAAATAAAAAATAACTTGTGATTTTAGGGTGTTAACAGGCATAATTGAAAACACATTTTTGGCTTCTTATTTATTTTATTTTTTAATTTTTTTTTCTATTACGCAACTCTAATTATTGCTAACTGTAATTATTCCGGTTATACGGATTCGTTTTCACAACCAATTACAAGTGTCAAACGTCATGGTAGGAAATTTTATTAATTAAAAAAAACTGTGACTTAAGCATATTTCCAAGAAAAATTAAACATATTTTTGGCTTTTTATTCATTTCAATTTATCGTTGGTTATTCATATTACGTTGGTCTCTAATTATTGTTAACCATGTACACAAACAGTTAGTTACAAGTGTCGAATGTCAGGGTAAAGTTTTTTAAAAATAAATGAACTGTTTCTGAATGTTGTGGGAACAAACCTACTACCGCAAACGAACAGTGAAGCATTTTAATATTTTAAAAGAGAACACTTTATGTTGGGAAGATTACTTTATGGGTAACGGGTTGAACTAAGTCGGGGCACACCGCCATTGGTTTAACGTGAAACGTCTGTCAGCTAGTCACTTTTAGTGTTACAGATTGAAGTAAATAAGTTTCTTTTTGATGTGAAACATCCAATGGCGCGCTTGGGGGGTAACAAGGAATTGTTCGTGCCGTGATGCTAAAGCTTCGGGTAGCCCCGTAACTACTCGGCTTGCTCCGTCGTTCAGGCCTTGCCTACGTTACAAGTGACACTTTGGTTGCTTATTTTAGTTATCATCGGCCTATTGTAACTTTGATATCATCAGAAACATCATCGAGTGTTAATATTACAGGTATAACTGATGATACCGGATTGTAAACTTTTATTTGTATTATTGTTTTTTATGTATATTTTTTATTTGGCCTCTTTCAATGGCTAATCCCCTTCTTAATTGAAATTTTTTATCAATTTTATTATGAAATATAGAATATTGTAGAAAGAATCTTATTTTATTAATTCATTCTAACCATAAAAGAATTATTATAACATACATACATATAGTCCCGTAGGAATAGGCAGAGACCACTTCCTTCCACTTGCTACGATTCTTACACACATATTTTGCTTCCTCTACTTTCATCAGTGCTCTCATGCATGCTCGTCGGTTGTTGGTACTCTTGACCAGGTCTTTCTTCAAAACAATGTTGATCTGATCGAGATATGTTAGCCGAGGTCGACCTCTACCGACTTCCGTCCATTCACACTCGCCTTTTAAATTTGTTTCGTCATTCTTCCTTTATCCATCCTTTCTACATGTCCAAAACATCTAAGCATTCCTTTATCTATCTTTGTAACCACATCTTATTTTACACCACATCGTTCTCTTATCTCACTATTTATTATTTTTCAATAACATTTAATTTCCATGTTTCACATCTGCCAGGCGTCCCTTGATGGCCCAATTTTTTATGTTGACATTAAAAGCACATTACCACGTGCACGTTACCAATCTCAAGCAGTGACGTCACGTGTACTTCACCCTTTCTACCGATGTTAAAAATTGGCCACGTGATGCACGTCACCCATAGTTTTCGTTGTTCTTTCTAACGTTAGAATGTTTTTCAGGACAATATCAAAATTAATGGAGTACCTTCAAGGATACAACGTAGATACGAAAAGTCTGTGGAAAAATTTACAGCAATTAGTAATAAAAACGATCCTGGCTTGCGAATCGCCTATAGTACAATTATGCGAAGAAAATATTAATAGTAGATACAATTGTTACGAGCTTTTTGGAATAGATATACTATTAGATGATAAGTTAAAACCGTGGTTGTTAGAGGTAAGACTTCATTACCCGCTTGATAGTCGTTTGGCAGCGTATCGAATATTTTAACTGAAATGAACATTTTTAGGTAAATATTTCCCCCAGTCTTCACAGTGCATCGCCGTTGGATTCTTTCGTAAAAGGACCTTTAGTTCAATCGATATTTGATATGGCTCAGTTTCATTTACCGTCCAAAGTTAACAGCCAAAAACACAGATTCGTGCCCGATTGTTTCGATTCCCGGATTTATTCTACTTCTTTAACGAAGAGAGAGAAGAACAAACATTCGCTTTTTGAACAACTAGAAAGTAGAGATGAATATCTTACGGACATCCTTAGGTAAGTGGGGAATAGTCAAATTAACGCGACAATAAAGTGGGACATGCAATTTTTCCTTTTAAAATTACTTCAGTTATGGGTTTGAACTTTCCCTCCCCTAAAATTTTGGGTTGGAGTGGTAACAAAACTTTCCCTGTGTCTAAAAGAAACAAATATTTATTAGGTAATAGTATAAAAAATAGATAATTTGATTTTGTTGTACAATTCAATGATAAAAACGCTTAAATGAAAAGATCTTTCTAAAAATATCAAGTAAATATATTGTATTAATAATTGGCGAAATGTAAAGATAAATATTCCAATCAACAGTATACTTCTCACATATTGATGCATTTTTCAAATAATATTAATTAAGAGGTTAGTTGGGATTTGAATCGGTGCGATAAAGAAAAAACAGTTTTTTGCGAACGTTTTAAATTTTATTAAATTCTTCATCAGGGTTCAAAAATTAGTTTCTTCCTTGTTACAATTTAAAACATATTCAGACGTAATAACATATAACATAAAATGACGAGTCAAACAAAAGTTCATACTCTCTCAGAACGAACAATAACATTTGAAATGTTGACAAAAAAACAACAGTTTTTTCTTCAATATACCGATTCAAATACCAATTATCCTCTTAAGTTAACTATTATGGGATCACCAAACCTATCAAATCATCATCACAGCCAGATGTGTTGTGAACTCATTATACTGTTAGTTGTTGCTGGTATTGGCCGAGGCATTACTGATAAATAGTTTTTCGATTGATTTCCTAACGGTGTTTGGCCATCTCATCCGATTAGAAGTCAGTTTGGAAGCCCCACTGACGTTTAGATCAAGACACATCTTTTTTAAATCCACCCAGCGTGTAAGAGATCGACTCCGTCGTCGACCAGTGGAGGGATGGCCCTGTACAACTAGTTTCTCCATTTTGTCATTTCTGTGAAAGTGTCAAAAAAATGTCAGGGCACGCTTCAGTACTACGGAGGACAGGCGCCTTGGATTACCAATCTTATTCAGAATTAAGACGTTCGTTCTATGTGCCGTCCACGGAATCCGCAGCATTCTCCTCCAGCACCACATCTTGAAGGCATCTATATGACCTGCAACTTTTTAAAAAGTGGGTCCACAATCATTTCCTTTCTATAATCCCTCTACCTTCTAATAGTCGCAGTGTGGGCCGTCCGCAGCCCGCACGATAGGTCTACCCTTTTTGCGACTATTTTCAGTAAAAAAAAAAAGATATATTCGCCGAGGTCGACCTCTACCGACTTGTCCATTCTCACTCTCCTTATAAATTTGTTTCGTCAATATTCCTTCATCTCCATCCTTTCTACGTGTCCAAACCATCTAAGCATTCCTTTATCTATCTTTGTAACCACATCTTATACAACAAAGCATTCCCTTATCTCACTATTCTTCACTTTATCCAACCGAGTCACTCCGGCGGCTGTACTTCTCAGACTACTCATCTCCGCAGCATTAATTACATTTTCATGCTTCTTCTGCCAAACCCATCATTCACTACCATACATAAGTGTAGGAAGCAACACTCCTCTATGCACAGCCAGACGTGCCTTTTTGGACACTTTCTGAATGTTCTTACAGTTATGCAGTGCCCCATTCATTTGTTTTCCTGCCAACACCCTTCGCTCAATGTCACTGTCATATTTTCATATCTCATAAACTTTGAACCTAAGTATACAAACTCATTTACTTGTTCCACTCTTTCTCCTTAAATCAGAACTTCAGTTTGTCATGCTTTCTTCTCTTTTAAAAACCATTACTTTCGTTTTGCTTACATTTATTTTCATCCCTTTGATTTTCAGGGCATCATGCATAAAATTAACCATCGCCTGCAACTCTAATTAATGGTAACTAGTTAAATACCATTTTTAAAATTGTAGATAATTAACTGTTGTCAGTAATTTAAATACTGCCGTTATATGTCCAAATGGAATAATGGAAATATTTTTAACACATACCTGTTAAGAATGGTTTAAAAATATAACTAAGTAAATAATCATGGCTTAATAAATGCCCTGTAAAAAAGTTCCAAACTGTTCCAATCTTTGAGTGAATGATTTTCTTCTCCGTCAAAACTGTTAATTCCAATGAAGTAGTTTAAATCCCATAAAAATTATATATTGTCATGTTCCTAATCTACTAATAGATCGACAATTTAAAGATACATTCGTAATCCCACTAATGTGGTTTAGGGTTTAAATAATCCCTTTTAGAACACCTTGATAAGTTTAAACGTTTACTCGTTGCCTTGAGAACAACTGCTGAATCTCACCAGCTTATACAGATCTTGAAAGTTTTGTGTCTGGCATAGCCTATGTTAACTGGAGGGATACAAGCACAATAATGGATAATCAGCAACACTTGCACTGCCTTCGCTTTAAGCACATAGTGGGGGATAATGAGGTAGTGGAATTGGATTATTATTGTTGCCAATGCTTTCGAGTTGTTATATCTTAAGAAATATCATGGCTCATGTCAAACACAAAACTTTAACATCTTTGTATCGATAACTCGTATAAAACTTTCAGATACTATACCGATTGTCACATTTTTTTTTGTAGGACGTTAACTGGGGACGACGTTAGGCACTTGGCGAGAGCAGAAGACGAATTGACTGTAATAGGAAATTTTGAGAGAATATTTCCATCAATTTCCAGTTATAAATATTTACATTTCATGGAGCCGAGATACTATAATAGATTATTCGATGCGTGGGAGGATCGATACGGACATCAAAGGGATGCAGGTAAGGATCGTTTTTAACATCAAATTAAAAAATTTAACTTAAAAACTTTTAATTGTTATTTAAGTTGTCAGGGTTCTACTTTTATCTTGTTTATACTTTCAGAGAGTTTTCCTATTCTGTGTCAGCTTATTCAGACCTTAAAATTTTGTGTTGTGGATTTGAATGGATAAGAAGCTTATAGTTTGTAGTGGTAGGGGAATTAAGAACATTGATTTTTTTTAACAAAATCTAAAAATGCGTTTTAGGAAAAATGTCAAATAATGGCCACTTTTTGACATCGGTAGAAAGGGTGACGTACACGTGACGTCACTGCCTTGAGATTGGTGGTACAACAAATGACAAGGCTGTGTGTGTTTGGTTAGCGATTTTGGCTTGGTTTTTTGTTTTTTTTTTTTTTGAGTTTGAAGGGAGCTTTTTGACAATTATTTAGATTTAAAGAACAATATTGTGATGTCATTAGTAATTAAACATAAATATTCAAGTGTTAAAAATTAGGGTTTATGTTACCTGTAGTCGGAATTATAGAGGAATATCGTTAGTAAACACCGCTTATAAGATAGTATCGTTGAACCTAATGCAAAAGCTAATACCATATGCTGAGGAAATACTGGGCGATTATCAGTGCGGTTTTCGACCAGGCAGGTCCACTATAGACCAAATTTTTACAGTTCGCCAGATCATGGAAAAATGTTAGGAGTACAATAAAGATATACATCAAATATTTGTGGATTTTCAACAGGAATCAGCTTTGGTATGCCATGAGGAAGATGGAAATACCATTAAAGTTAATAAACATAAGCAGAATGTGCGTTGGAAACTCGAAAGTAAAGGTGCGAGTTGGGAATGCTTCGTCAGAAACATTTAATATCCCCACATGCCTGCGGTAGAGAGACCCTATTTCTCCTTTACTTTTTAACCTTGCGCTGGACTGGGCAATGAAAAAATTCTTCCCGCATCTAACACCAGGTTTCGCTGTGGATGGTGCAAAACTCGTGATAGCTTTTTTCGATGACATAGATGCGCATAATACCAGAGATGTTAAGGATGTGTTCTCTTATTTTAAAACTCAAGCTCAAAAAATGGGATTAAAGATCAAAGAGGCCAAAACTAATTACTTGGTAACCTCTAAGAATCAGAGGCAAAGGATAAGACAAAATATAACTATTAATGACTACAATTTTAAAGTCGTAAAAGAGTTCAAATATTTCGGAGCAACATTAACAGACGACAACAGAAATGAAAAAAACGTAGCTGCTCGTATTGCATCGGCAAACAGAGCCTTTTATGCGCTATCTACATTCTTTAGATCCAAACTACTTACAAGGGGAACTAAGGTAAGGATGTATAAGATCTTAATACGACCTGTTGCAGTATATGGTAGCGAGTCATGGATTCTAAACAGACGCGAAATCGATAAGCTGTTAGTGAACGAAAAATATTAAGAGCAATATATGGACTATGCAGGGACAGTATAACAGGAGAGTGGAGACGCCGAAAAAATAATGAGCTGGAGGAACTATATGGTATGGAAAATATAGTAAGGTGGATCAAGTCCAGTCGACTTAGATGGGCGGGATATGTTCTTAGAAGTGAGGACCAAAGGCTTTTGAACATCATATACCATGAAAGGTCAGAGGGAAGAAGATCTGTTGGCCGGCCTAGGAGGAGATGGAAGGACCCAGTTACGGAGGATCTGAGAGATAGAATCTCAATCTATGCCGTCACTCTTTCTACCGTTGTCAAGCTAAAACGTCACGTATTTTCATTGTAAAAAGCTGAGCGAATTCGATCGTTTTTATAAGAATTCTTTTAAATTTAATTTAGCATTTTTCTCAAGTCTTAACAATTTGTTTTAGGAATATCGCTTCTAAAAAGTCTCTGCACTCAAAGAGTTCATTTAAAAGTACCTCTACATAATACGTTAACTAAGGTAAGCGCATTTAATATAATTGTCTCGAAATATTTATCATTTATGCCTTTTACTTCTGTTAACACGCTTTTTGTCTATTGTCTTATCAATCGATTACATTTGTAAAACGTCGTTTTCATATTGTGTCATATTGTTAACGCACTTGTTGCACAATATTAGCGATGGACATAATCGGTATATTTCAATAATCGGAAACTGGCGATTCGATGATTTTTATAACCATATGATATTCGTAATCGTAATCGGTGTGGCTCACCTGCACAGATAAAATTAATATTCGACCGCTCCGACGACGCGATGGTTGCAGACGTTGCTATTCTCGGGCGGCGAAACCGAGTTTTTTCGAACTAAACACGAGGACACTCCTTACTAATTGTATTACCGATTGTAATTTATTTTTGTTTTAATATTATTTAAGTTTATACTCGTTTTGTTTGCCAAAGTTTTATTTGTTTTTTTTTATTATTTAGTTTTTCTCATTAACAGTGTGCACCATGTGAATTTTATTAGTTTTTTGTTATTAATATAAAATAAAAGCTCTAATTGTTTACCACAGAAACATTGGTTTAAAAAAGATGGTTCTTTTTTTTACTTGTTTATTTTTTTAATAATTATTTTTAATATTTGGCAGTAAATAAAGGAACATTTATGACTACGTACCAATGTTCAATTCTAAAATTAATATGACTTTGCTTCCTTAAATATTTTTACGAAGAACGCGTTGAAAGTTAAATATAAAATATATTTTTTTCCTACTTTTGCCCTGCAAAATCATATGACATTCGATGCATTGTCGCCATGCATTTTACTCTTACGCGCCACGTCATCTAATTAAAATTCACGTTCGTCTAGTGTCCCGTTGAAGCTCGAAAGCGAGGAACCCAACTATCCGAATTGACTTTGTTTTGATTCCGATTACGAATATAATCGAAAATAATAATCGGAATACCGAGGAGTTTTAATTCGAATTATCCCATTGCTACACAATATACTATTACCAATTTTTGATAAAACATAGAAAACATAAATGTACACACATGAAAATAATCTAAGAATATTTTGTTCTGAGCTGGAAATTTTCAACTAGATTAGGGATTTGCTGTTGATAAATTAGAACGGGTTAATTTTGACTAAGTTTGTTCAAACCACAACCTACTTGAGCCCAAACTAAACGATTAGCGCGATTGCATCTCGTTAAAGAATGACATCTCAGCGGTCTTCTCGAAGTAAGTTTCGCGTTGGCTCTTTTCTTAAAATTGTGCATGTTTATAATGTTTGATTCGACAAAGTTTGAGTGTGACGTATAATAAAAAATAAATATGGCTCGTCATTTTTAAGTGAGATTAATAGACTCAAATAATAACGAAAATGGAAGAAGGATGGTCAAGTTCATCCGGTAGCAGATTTATATATTAGAAATTTTAAAACAATCTTCAACTCCACTCTTCAACAAGATGCTGCTTTAGTTTAATTCTTAAGAGATAATCCATTTGCGACGTCGAAGGTTTCAAGGATTCATACCGGATTTCCTGGCTCCCAACCTACTGTCGGCAGAAGGATCAATGAATCTAAATTAAGAAACCGACCAGCTGCTAAAAAATCATCGGTAACTATTAAACATCGGCAAGCAAGATTAATATTTGCACTTAACTATATTTACCGCCACCCGCAATTTTGGTACAGGGTCATTTTTACTGATAAAAAGACTTTCAAGTCGACCAATAATGGTCAAATCCGTGTTTATCGTCCAGCCAATACTAGGTATGAAGAACGATACACTAGCTCTCTAGCTGATAAATATGGACGTTTCTCTATAAATTTATAGGACTGGATTTAGTATACATGGATCTAGTGTATGCTGGCGATTAGAGGGAAGATTTAATGCCGACAATTACATAAACTTTTTAGAACATGTAATGATCCCTTCTATTGAACAATTGTATCCTAATAATACTTTCAAGATAATTGTTCCGTCCACACTGCCTATATTGTAAGGAATTGGTTCCAAGCGCAAAACGTGGAAGTATTGTCATGACCTGTGCACAGTCCAGATATAAATCCAATTAAAAACATTTGGAGAATAATTGTTAAAAAGAATATATGAAGGAAATTTTATGCCACAGAATCCAGATCATTTGTGGGAAACAATCTTAGAGTGCTAGGAAGATCTTGATCCAAATATGATATCTACTATAATTCAAAGTATGCCAAATAGACTAAATAAAGTTATAGAAGCAGATGGTTATATCACCAAATACTAAATTTTATTTGTAATAGTCATTATAATTGTTCTTTATACAACAATTGAATGTACGAGAATAGTTCACGAATTGTTAAAGCAAACACATAAGAAGAATGAAACTAATTTATTTTTCAACATAGTCACCTGCAACGATTATACACTTGGTATATCGGCGTTGAAGTGTTTCGAACCCTTTTGAATAAAAATCAGAACTTTGAGTCTTAAGCCATTCATCCTCCGCCGATATCACTTCGTTATCATCAGCAAAGCGGACTCAACGAAGATGTTCTTTTAATTTTGGGAATAGATGGTAGCCGCTCAAAATCTGAAAAATAAGGGGGTTGTTCAAAAATTTCAAATCCCGCATTGTGAATGGCAGCCATTGCAACACAATTTATGTGGGCCGGAGCGTTGTCTTGGTGGAAGAGCACTCCTCGACTCAATTTTTCTCTTCTCTTTCCTCCGATTACTTCGCGTACTTTTGGTATTAAATCCGCATAATATTCACCTGTTATGGTGCGCCCACGCGGTAAATAATCTACGAAAATAACACCTGCAAAATCTCCAGTTTCTACATAACGGGCATTTAAGCGGGAAATTACGCTTTGAGATGTGTCAAACGCTCGTGCTACATCTATTTGTCGACAGCCATTTTCTAGCATGCCAATAGCTTTCGGCATTTATTCGCAGTTTAAATGGTGTCTTCATGCTTTATATGATTTACTTTGAACTCAAATCAATGCTAGAACATTTTCTCCAGTCTTTATAAGTTATAAAATATAGAACATTAACAAAAACACGTTTTTAATAAAAAAAACATTTGTTATAAAGTAAAAACATCAAAAAACTCAGTGACATACAATTTGGGTTAAAAAATACAATATACATATATTAAATGAACCAACTTAATATTTAAATATAAATTAATATTCTAAGATTATTTCTTTGTGAGTGTATACAGAATGTCATAATGATGTAGTAAAAATGTTTGTATTAAAATCGATACGATATGAAACGACGTTTCCATACTTTTCGTTTTTAATTCTTTTTTCTTGTCGTGGTTATCCGTATCGAAGGCGAGAAATTTCATGCTGGATACCATACAGAGTGTTTGTTCGCAATGTCGCAGTAAGTCTGATCTGTCTGTGGATCCATATCTCTTGTCTGTGTGTAACTAACAAAAACGTCGTCTTGTTTTTTTTAACGGATAGACCGATAGTTTCTGACGTTTTAGGTATAGCTTTCTAGCTCCCAGAGGTGACATAGGTAAATTAGATTAGATTAGAATAGTGTTACGAAACTCTGCTCCTGTTTATTTAAAAGACACGTTTTTAAAATATTTATAAATTTACCTGTGCAATTTTTTTAATAAACAGGAAATGTCGAGATATTCTGTTACCTAAAAGATGGGATTGTATTTGGTAATGATTTTTTGTGCACTGAGGGGCTTTTCAATAGAAAGACGTCTTGTTGCAGAAAAAAGCAGAAAAAAGTCGAAATCAACCTTAAAAACCTGATGTCAACGCTTAGCAATTTTTCTACCTTTTTTTTCCGGGGTTGGTATCAACGTCAGTTATCCCTTGTTCTGCGGCCAGCAAAGCTGATTGTGTCCCCGTATAAAAAATGAACCACTTACAGTGACAGTCCTTTATGTTCGAACAATTCAAGGATATCGACAATAGGAGTGTTGTTAAGCATTTCTGGTTCTCACAAGAGTCTTTGTCTGTAAACCGAGAGTTCTTCGCAGTAGCACAGACAGTAAAGAGGATAAACAGTGAAGATGTGTATCATCCTCTTCACAAAATTTAGAAAACTGGCTTTCTGCAAGCCCTATAGGTTTTATTCATGCAGCAGTGTCCTGTAAGGATTCTTGGTTCTGGGTTATGTGATTGTAACATTTTTATTTTTATTCAATTTAAATTGTTAATTTTGTATATAATTAAGTTTACTAAGCATTTTTTATTAAAAATAGCTAAGACTCTTATAGCACAAAAAGGAATAACTTAAAAATCCATTTAAATCATTCGTGCAATTTACCATTTACAAAATTTAATATCGTATGTTTATCGTTGTGAACTTGAATAATAAGGATTATTAGTGCGGTGGTCAGAAAATGGAAGCATTATAAATTGTTCTTAGATCCTTAAAACTATATTATACATTATTTACAGAATGACTTTAAAACATTTACTCAAAGTTTCATCGAATAACGAGTTTTTTGACGACAATACGATAATAAAATAATTATTGATTAAATCTAAGTATTTTAAAGCTTATTTAAGTATCTTCAACAATGGTTTTGTGTTTTGTACGTGATTGCAAACATTATAGTGAACAAATAATTTGCAAATTTTTCAATTTCTCTACAAAGATAGAAGAGAGGAAAGCCTGGATATCGCTTATAAGGTGCTAATTGAACAATTATTATGTTAATGTTAGCTCCCACGAGTAATGATAATGATTTTAATTACCTCAACATTATAAGCTTTATTTTTCATGGTAGCATCAACTTCTTCTCTAATACTTAAAAGCTCTGTATCGAATTGCAGCCAAAGTATATGGTTTGATTTCAAGGCATTTTCACACTTTTATTGTTTAAAATACATAACTTTATCTACGTTTAATATAGTTTTAAAAAGCTAAGAATAATCTATGTTCCCATTGTCTGACCACAGCACATAATTCTTATTATTTAAGTACACAACGATAAACACGATATTTAATTGGTAAATTGCATGATTATTTGAATTGATTTTTAAGTTATCCCCTCTTATGCTATAAGAGTCTCAGCTATTTGTAACAGAAAATGCTGAATAAACTTAATTATGTTTAAAAATAACAATTTTAATTGAATCAAAACAATTAGAAATAATCCCAACCCAAAACTTAATTAAATGGTTGTAACATTTGTTCACAAAACACTTACCTCTAGGTATCTGTCGCTGTAAAAGTGGAGGGATTATTATTATTATTATTAATAAGCTGTATGAACGCGCAACCAAGCTTTTAAAAACCGTGCATCGCGTGACGTCAAACTTAAGTTATATTCCAACACAAACCATTCAAATTGGATAACTTTGCAACGTCTACATTATAGTTCCGATTTATTCACGTGCGATTTTCAACCGTTTGGAATTAACTGTTTTAATGGGAGATTTTTGTAATCGTTTGCAATTACATCAACCAAAGGAAGTGTTGTTCTATGCGCCGATATTCGTTAGCTTGCTATCAAATGTTGATTTATTGTTGATATTATTACATTCCCATCTTTTAAAAGTGCGCAGATTAATTAATAGCGTTGTGAAAAATATGTAGACGTAGGAATTCATTACTAGGCAAAATCCAATGCACTTTTTGTTTAATAGGTTAGATTAGAATAATTGTATTCGATCGTGTAGTAATTTTTTTAAAGAATTGCGAACATCGGCAAAGTCACTGAATATCTAGGCTACCGGCGATTTAAAAAAATCGTATTTGCTTTGAGTGAGGTAAAATGTGGAATGTTGAATTAAAACAATATACTGTTGTTGGGACAGTTACTCCACATACATTTTAAGAAATACTATGATTTAAAAGTAACGAAAGTTTTATTTAACTGAGACGAAGGTGGACACGATCTTGAAGAAAAACTATAAGGGACCTATTCTAAATATTTTTTAAAAGAAAGTGTGGCTTACAGATGTTGTGTAGGGTTGTAATTAATCCATTGCTAATAGAAAAAAAAAGTGTTATTGCTCTTTAGGTTTGGATTAAGTGAACATCTTTCAGCCTCATAACATCCTCAGTAGTTTAATTTTTGTTTATTGAATATAAATAAATATTACAATAGTATTATATTGATATAAAATGTATAAAACTGATTTTTAAAGACCAGTTAATTTCGCTACATTTTAACCTATACTATAGGTATATGTGGATCGATTATACATCAGAAAACAACTACACTCCTGGCTATATGCCTACGACGAGCATTGAATTACATCTGATAAATAATCGTGCAAAATCCCATTTCGGGTGATATGCGGATGCTTGTAAAGTAAAATAAAAAATTATTAAATTTATCCATTCGAAGTGACCACCTATGGACCGGTTTCGGGGTGTTGCCCCTCATCAGCATAGGGTAGGTCTTGACAAACTCATGTTTGCCCTTTGAAGAGACAAATCAACAATTCCAACTCTTACCAAGTATACATGAAGGACCACACGAAAAGCGCTAGTCACGACATTTATACTTTTTAACAATCACCACCCAGTGAATATCTTCTGACTGAAAGTATTAAAATATAAAAATTATATTGTCCAGAAGCACATATTTGTATCGTGTAATTTTTTTTAAGGGAAGCTAGGCATTGTTTACGTTAAAAATACTAAATTCATAATAAGCTCTGTACAATAAGAATATTAAACTACAATACCTACCGGTAGATAGATTAAATTCCAACATCGAAATTGCATGTCAAATATTCAGTGGAGCCGTTTTTCGTGGTAATCAATAATGTGTATTTATCTGTTTTTAATTATGAAATAAACGACTTTACTTAATGCCAATTTTAAATAATCTTAACTGTTAGCACATCAAAATAACACAGTAACACGATGTTCCTTACTAATAATGAATCAATCGTATTAAAGAAACGTGAAATTACAGATAACACAGTGCATTTTGTACGACAACATAAAAATAAGCGATACAATTTTGGAACTGTGGTTCATCTGAAAGGTAATTATTTTTATTTAGAATTATTGAATATTTTACAGGGTCTGCATAGAGGACTTAACATGTTTTCATTAAATACGGTAGGCTTGAAAGATGGAACGACGACGAATTTCTTAAAAGATTTTAATTACCGAAACATGGGGTCAGTTTTGTAATTAGACGACTGTTGCATCTTCAATGGTTTTCCCACCATAAAAAAAACGTAATTAATATATAGTAGGTATAATTTTAAATGAAAAAATATTTCAAATCCTCATGTTGCATTTTGTAATTCCTAAATTGAATATTAATTTTATCAAAAGCAACTAAGAAAATAATGTTACCATAAACGTTTGGAAAAAATTAGTAATATTTTATTTTTTTCTATAAAAAAATGTTCCTAAATTGTCAGCATATTATTTTCTTACTGGCCAATGCAAATTGTGTGAAAGTAAATGCGGTTGACAATTTGTTTTTTTTATAGGTAATAGAATACCGTTAGACTCCCTGTACACTGGCAGATTTTTAATCCCTTAAATCAACGTATTGTTTCTTATGATTGACCGCACATTAGTAAGTAAACATTGCGTCTAATTGTCAACCGTGTCTAACTAATCCTCTAAAATATGATAAACAAGATAAATAGTGGTTTGCAATTACTTACATACATGTAGTCATTCCTTTTTTGCATAGTGGTAGGCAAAGATCACTTCTTTCCACTTTCTATAGTTCTTACACATGTCTTTTTTTATTCTTCCACTTTCATCGGCGCTTTAATACATGCTCGACGGTTGCTAGTACTTTTGATACGGCATTTCTTCATAACAATGTCTATCTGGTCGAGTTACGTTCGCCTGGCTGAAAAATCGTGGCTGAAAAATCTACGGCAGTGGTTCGGCAAGAGCACCAGATCTTTGTTCCGCGTGGCCGCCTCCAAGATTTAAATCGCCGATCTTCGATATGGGGGGGGGACACAAAGAAGAAGGTCGACCTCTACCGACTTGCCCGTTCATATTCGCCCTATAAATCTGTCAGTCTTCTTTTAATCCATCCTCTCCACGTGTCCAAACCATCTAAGTATTCCTTTATCTATCTTTGTTACTACATATTGATTGAAAATGAATGAATCCTGCGACAGGAGAATATGCAAAAAGCTTGTCAAAGCCCCTTCTGGATCAAAGACCTTCTGGTCTTTGGCCAAAGCCATAAATAAGAATTTCACAACTTCTTCTTTACCACCACTCGAGAGGTCCGACGGCACGAAAGCCGTATCTTCCAAAGAAAAAGCGGATCTGCTGGCCGAAATGTTCATCTCTAACTCAACCCTCGATAGCAATGGAAAACAACCCCCAACGATACCTAGAATTAACGCATCAATGCCTGAGGTCACTATCCGCCATCGCACTATCAGGAAAATCCTACGAAATCTTGACTCTAATAAGGCAGTAGGACTAGATGGAATTCCGACAATTGTCCTGAAGACCTGTGCTCAAGAGCTCACCCCAGTTCTCTGTAGACTCTTCAAGTTATCATACAGCAAAGGAGTATTTCCGTCCATGTGGAAAAACGGTAAAGTCCAACCGATTCCGAAAAAAGGAAAGAAGACTATTCCTGCAAATTATCGCCCTATTGCATTGCTCTCAGTCATATCCAAAGTTATGGAAAAAGCGATTAACACAGAACTTATCAAATATCTGGAGAAATTTGAGATAATCCATGACAGACAATATGGATTTCGACAACTTCGGTCTACTGGAGATTTGCTGGCTTATGTCACTCAGCTCTGGACAAACACTATTGAAAAGTTTGGTGAATCCCGTGCTATAGCATTGGATATATCTAAAGCCTTTGACCGCGTTTGGCACCAGGCATTGTTAAGTAAATTATCTGCCTACGGTCTCCCAACCAAACTGCGCCAATGGCTCTTGAGCTTCATGCAAGATCGCTCCTTACATGTGGCAGTTGACGGTATTTCTTCTGATGCGTTTAAAACTAATGCCGGGGTCCCCCAGGGTTCTATCCTGTCCCCCACCTTATTTCTTTTACACATCAACGACCTCTTGAAAACCACCACGAACCCCATTTACAGTTTCGCAGACGATAGCACACTTGTCTCAACTTTCACATCCTATCGATCACTTTCGGTGAATGATACAAATAGACTCGGGCAGGAACAGGTTGATTCCATCAATCGAGATCTTAAAGCAATCGTCGAGTGGGGAACCAACAATCTTGTTCAGTTTAACGCCCAAAAAACACAAAGTGCCACGTTTTCCAAGAAAGTGAATTCCTCAAATCATCCCATCACAATGTCCGGAAATACTCTTGAACCAAGTCCCTCCATCTCGATTTTGGGAGTCACGGTTTCCAATAATATGTCTTGGCATGACCATGTTGCTAACATCGCAAAGTCGGCACATTTGGGGTTCAGCACCAAGGCATTCATTTCGTCTTCTAGATTCCATTCAGAAAAGAGCCATTCGCTTGATAAACAGCTCAACTCTCACAGATACCCTTCACCCTCTAGAACATAGAAGAAGAGTTGCAGACCAGTCATTGCTCTACAGGTATTTCCATGGCAGATGCTCCAGAGAAATAAAAACTCTTGTACCACCATTGGCCACATTCGGCCGAAGAACTCGGCACGCTGATCAGTCTCACCCATATACCCATACCCCCATAACCCATATACTCTAAAGATTGACACTACTAGGACCAATCTTCATCAAGAATCCTTCTTTTACAGGGCTGCTATGGAATGGAATAAGCTTCCAAAATCAGTTTTTCCAGAGAACTGTGACCTACAACTTTTTAAAAAGCGTGTCCACAATCATTTCCTTTCTATAATCCCTTCCCCTTCTAATAGTCGCAGTGCGGGCCGTCCGCGGCCCACACGATAGGTCTACCCTTTTTGCGACTATTTTCATAAAAAAAAAAAAATTTGATCGTCAAATGCCTTCTTAACGCCGATGATCAAGTCATATGAGCGTCATCTGAAGAGAAGTTGCAGGCGATGGTTAATGTTATGCATAATGCCCTGAAAATTAAAGGTATAAAAATAAATGTAAGCAAAACGAAAGTAATGGTTTTTAAAAGAGAATAAAGCATGACAAACTGAAGTTCTGATTAAAGGAGAAAGAGTGGAACAAGTAAATGAGTTTGTATACTTAGGTTCAAAGTTTATGAGATATGGAAAATATGACAGTGACATTGAGCGAAGGGTGTTGGCAGGAAAACAAATGAATGGGGCACTGCATAACTTTAAGAACATTCAGAAAGTGTCCAAAAAGGCACGTCTGGCTGTGCATAGAGGAGTGTTGCTTCCTACATTTATGTATGGTAGTGAATGATGGGTTTGGCAGAAGAAGCATGAAAATGTAATTAATGCTGCGGAGATGAGTAGTCTGAGAAGTACAGCCGCCGGAGTGACTCGGTTGGATAAAGTGAAGAATAGTGAGATAAGGGAATGCTTTGTTGTATAAGATGTGGTTACAAAGATAGATAAAGGAATGCTTAGATGGTTTGGACACGTAGAAAGGATGGATGAAGGAAGATTGACGAAACAAATGTATAAAGCGAGTGTGAATATAATATATATATATATATATATATATATATATATATATATATATATATATATAAACGGATAATTATTTTTCCGAACCGAAGGGTAAAAAAGAAAAAGTATTTGTTTACCCCCAAAACCGTTAAAAAATATTTAGGATAAGCCATTGGTAACCAATTCGGTTCAATTCAGCAGTTAAAAGTGGAGTGGGAACACAGAAAGTGTGCCTTTTAATAATGAAACTATTCTACCAACATTGGTCTGTATACAGTAAAAATATGCGTCGACCATTTTATTAATTAAGAGCAATTAATTTCACGTCTCTACAATATAACTATCTCTCATTTTCCTTTATTCTTCTTCATGAAAAGTAGGTAGTACAAGCTTTAAAATGATTAAAACCGTGATACTAATATGTATCAAATCCTTACTAGTTTTCAATGTTACCCAACTTTTAAAAAAAACTTCTCTTTGAAAGACACCAATGAAACTTGGTCTAGTATGTTATTAAATAAAAGAGATGAGTGATTGAAAACATTATAATCTCTAAATATAGCTTGATGGTATTGATAGCTCAGAGAATTACCTGAATGATAACTAAATTCTAGTACGGAAGATTTAGTAAGATTAGAACAAAATGCACTTGTCATCTGTAAATGATTTTTTCCATTAGATCTTCTTATGTATTTTGTAGTAAGAGTTAATTAATGTTAAATTTTTTATAATTCGTCTTTAATTTGTTAAAAGAAAATTAATTTTCGACAGAATTCGCCGAGTATGACCCCTTTGGATACGAATGTGCAACCGTCCAAAATGGAACACCAGAATCCTCCCCTAGAAGACATATTGTTGAAACACGCAACAATCACTAGTACAATATCGACTGCTGTTTAGTTTCGTAAGGTATACATATTTTTTTAATACAAGTAAATTAATATTATATCAAGAAACTGGGTACGTGTCGCCTACCGGTGATATTTTAATTCAATATTAGGTTTGTTTCTACAGCAGTTTTAAACAGTTTGAGGACAGTTAGCAAACTACTGTGAATGCGCATGCACAAAAGATCTGATAGGTTGAGGTGCTTAAGAAGCTGCATAGCCTTCACGACCCCCCTACATTCTAATGTGAATGCACATGTGCGATTGTGTACTGTTTGCAAATGGTTTGTAAATTGCTGCTGCAAGAACAGTTATAAATCTTTGATTCTGTAACTTCAGAAAAATAAATCATTATTTCACACCCGTTGGCAGAGACAAATTTTAAACACCTGGAACTGGAACTGCGCATGCGTCAAACTATTAGTTGGGAAAAAAACCCTCGGATCTGAGTGTCATTAAAGGGTCTGAAAATCGTTTGTCAACACTGCGAGAACATCCTATTTTGAGCCAAAGTTTGGTTTGGTTTCTACAGAAACGTTTATTTTCAACTACATTTGCTCCGAATGTTTGCAAACTGTTTGTTAACAAAACTTAAAAAACTTCCTCAATAAACCCTTTTACCTTTATCAAACACAAACCTTGAGTGTTCCCACATGCGGATTGTGGCACCACCCAAGAATAACAAACCAACAATTAGCGAAAAATCCTGTTTTGAGCTAACTTTTTTGGATATCCTTGAAAAAAAAATTGGTGTGCAAAGAAAGTTCGCCTAATGCAAAACAGGGCTCTTTTGATCTCCCACTTTAAAACTAACAACAGGCACAAACATCATAATATGTAGATATCTACATTGATTATAAATTTGACCTTGTACTGTTAAAGTGTTAATAGTCAATGGTGTTTTAATTAGTACATTATACTTGGACTTGATTCTGACGCTCATCTTTTTTTTGTAATAATATATGTATTCTAGGTGTACAAAAGTCACTAAAACACGACCCCAAACATTAAACATCACCTTAATTTCATCCCAAGGAGAGTAATCTAACTTACAAAATCCTTTACAGATACTTTAATAAAGTCGACTCTCTCCTAAAAGCTACATTTATGCTGTGCATATTAAAACTTCCGGAATTTAGACCGTTCCTTATCATGCATACTCTTTTATTTGTGGAATTCTGTTGGAAATAAAATCTTTTTACCTCATCAAATCTACATCTTTTCAAATCCTGCATCACCCCACTTTCTCTTCATCAACGCTCGTGTATAAGCACAGAATGTACTTGCAATGGGTAACGGGCACGTGACGTTACAGCTTGACAACGGTAGAAAGAGTGACGTGCATGTGACGCCACAGCTTGAGATTGTGTTTATCTGTCAAAAAGTGACCCTGGCTACACGTAACCTTACCCTGATTTTTACCACTTGTTCTGATGGGAGTTCGTTGTGTTTGCGTTATTTATTAAGTAAACAAGTTTATTAACATCACAATATCATCAATTAACTCGCTCTAAATCCAAAAACGTTTATAATACCAAAATCGTTAACCAATTACACATAATTTTATATATAATTTTATATATAATTTTATGAAAGGTATGTCATTTGTCTTATTTCGTGCACGTTACCCCATTTCAAGCAGTGACGGGTGTTTCTACCTTTGTCAAAAATTTGCCACGTGCACGTTACCACATTTTAAGCAGTGACGTCACCCATTAGCGGAATTAGGTTCACTAAAATCTTGGGATTGCCATGAACTTCACTTTCATTTTAAGATGTTCATTATAAAAAACCTTAAAATGTCAATTTTGATGTAGAAGTATATTTATGATAATTATTTTGTTTTCAGGAAAATCTAGTGAAATTCCACGACTGCCATCATTAATGTTGATATTTCGTGTGGTTGTACACATTTTCAAATGTATTTATAAATTTTGAGTATTGTAACTTTTATTAAATTTTCGTATAATTATAATTTTGCATTTACTGCATATTTTATTTTTGCCAATTAAGTTATTTATCTTGTTTAATTTAATTTAACTAAAACCTACAATTTGTGTTTTGTTGATGAAATATAAAAAATTAAATGGTGTCTAACTTTCATTGAAAACTCATTCACTAGTTTTTATAATAAAAAAAATTATAAATCAAAAAGACTTTATTCTTAGAGCAGTTGGTGCGTAATACATTATGGGCTAAAAATATTAGTTGTCCCTTTAAGCAACGTTACACGTTATAACTACATTGGATATTAATAAATAAAATCAAATTTCGGAGAAAAAATTATCACCTCTTGTAACGGCAGTCTTCCTTTTATGAATATAATTCGACATCGGACACTTCAAATTCTTCCACTGTACTCCAAGAATCTAAAATTTAATCTCAATATTATAATGAAATTGATAACTCTCAACAGTTTAGAAATCCTGATCAAATGGTTAATTTGTGGGAAAACATACCATTTGAGGAATTTTCCAAGGTTTCTATTTCATCAATGTCTGCAATAGGATTAATTATTGGTGGTGGACGTCTTGGTCTGGGAATTCTTCTTGTCTGAACATTAATGTCTAGCTGCATCCGAACATCTAATACCATAAAACCTACCGTTATGAGAAGTGGAAGACGATATCTACAATCCCAAGCTAGTTTCAGAAGAAACAGCAGAGGTTTCATTTTATGCTACAAAAAGAATTATTTTAACAGTGTTTCGTCTTTAATGCTATTTCAACCAAACTTTGGAGAATACCTTCAAAAATTCGGCCTACTTAAAGATGGAAGGGATGGTAGGTGGGATGGCAAACTGGAGACTGTAGAGCACATGTGGGAGAGATGCGAAAAAGAAAAAAGGAAAAGAGTGAGAGATAAAGTAGGTATAAATTATAAACAGTTAAGAAGAGAACGAAAAAAAGATAAAGATTACGTATGTAAAATGTATAGTGTCAATTATTACCCTTTATTATCAATACTCTTTATTATATATATATATATATATATATATATATATATATATATATAATTCACTACTATATCTAAATACAAGTAAATCCATAATCTCATATGCAGATGACACTGTACTTATCTTTAAAGACGACTCTTGGAAAGGTGTTAAAAAAAAGCTATTAAAGATATCCAAAATGTTAAAGACTGGCTTGAATTTAATAAACTCTCACTTAATACAAAAAAAAAACAAAATGCATAGCATTTTTTATTACAAATTATAACAGACCTAATTACAACAATCTGAATTGTGAGAACTCTACTGAACATATAACAGAATTGGACAATATCAAGTATTTAGGTGTTAACATTGAAAAACGTTTTAGATGGGATCAGCATGCCATTGAACTAGTTAAAAAATCCGTAGGTTTATATACAAAATGTACCATATTCGTAAAAAACTAAATAATGAACAATTGCTGATTATATATAGAGCACTTGTAGAGTCGCTTATAAGATATGGCATACTAGTATGGGATGAAATATATGATAACACCTTCGTCAAATAAATGTAGTTCAAAATTACCCACTAAAAGTTATGTTTACTTTCCAACCAGTTTCTTGTATAATGAAAACATTTTAAATGCCAGATGTCTCTATTTCCTTACATTCCTCAACATTTTACTATAAAAATAGTCATCATCTTCAACAATCACAAAACGTAACCAGTTAGGGTTAAAGTTAAATAAACTATACTGGATTGTTAGACATAATTATAAACTGTCCCTAGAAAACAAGCTCTTAATTTACAAAACGATTATAAAACCTGTCTGGACCTATGGTATCCAGCTATAGGGAACTGTGTCGCTATCTAACATAGAAATATTAGAAAGGTTCCAGTCAAAGATACTTCGAATAAAACGGATGCCCCCTGGTATGTGCCAAATCACATTATAGCACGCGATCTACAATTGACCATAGTCAAGGAAGAAATCACCAAATTTACTCACAAATATGACTTATGATTACACAAACACCCTAATGATATAGCAAGAAGCCTCATGTTGCAGCCAGTACAACGAAGACTAAAGAAACATATTCCAACTGATCTGTTAAAACAGATTTTAGTGTAGATTCTTTATTTTCCGTGTCAAAAACTAAATCCAAGTGAGGTTTGGGACTTAATAGGACAATGTTATTGAATGTTAATCCTTCGTGTTAAATATGTATTGTCAAAAAATTTACTAATTGTAACTATGCATTGTAGATTGTAAATAAATAGGGGTAGTCAAGAAAAAAAAATGTTCAACAAATATTTCATTCTTATAACACTTGAGCAAAGAATAATATACAAGTATCAATTCCAATGTTAAAAAAAAACTCCTCAAAGATTTGTTACATATTTAGCACCAAATTTTTTTAACATACATAAGCAAGAGATCTGTCTCATCTCAGCAAGGAGTACCGATTGCAAACTGCCGGCTCCTGCACAGCAAAGTAGTTCAAAAAGCCAACTAGAGGTGGAAAAATAAACCCATATGCACATCATCAAAACAGATTAGGCCTAAACTAGATCTACGTCGAACTAATGATGTTTTAACTCTATCCAAGGAGTCCGTTGGAAATGCGATTGCGGCCATAACGGGACACAAAAAGTGTAAAAAATATATTTGTACAAACTACAACAAGTTTGAAGCTTTGTTATGAAATGTGTTATTATCTTTATAATTGTAAATGTATACTTAGTAGGTACTCATTTAATGTTAGATTGAATTTCTCTGTATCCTATTTCCACTGATCTTAAGTTTTCATTTAATATGGTTAGATGATACTTGCACATACAAGTGTCATA
Organism: Agelastica alni; assembly: GCA_950111635.1. NCBI lineage: Eukaryota > Metazoa > Arthropoda > Insecta > Coleoptera > Chrysomelidae > Agelastica > Agelastica alni. Next base: position 7,350,571 of record OX467712.1, on the reverse strand, counting down.
CACTTAGGTGCAAAAAAAAAGTCTAAACTTAAAATACTCATAGCTTTTTATGTTGTATTTAATTGTAATTGTATATTTCATGTACAATAAATTAAAAGTTATTAAGAGAGGTTAAAGTAGAACAACTCCAGGATAAATAATTTTTCATGAATAAATCTCAATAATAAATACTAATTATACTAATACTTAAACTCTTGGACATCTGTCTCTCGAGACGAATATGATTGATAAATTCAAAGCCAAATTCTGTGGAGTGGGAAGGTAGAAGAGGTCTAAAATTGGCTTCATTAACCACTTTTAGTTAGCATGGAAGCTACATCAAGATATGTAGTTTTGGCGGCCGAACAACCCCAAAAACCATTCATTCATTAAATAAATTATTTTCTATCTTATATTGTATTTTATTTTGTTGAAGTCAATAAAACGGCTATAATGCAAAACCAAAATACCCCTTTCTGCGATGAATGTTTCTCATAATATAAAGTAAAGTTATATTCTGTTCGAAGGATTTAATATAAAATAAAATTTAAGCTTTAAACCACAACAGAACCAAACATTTTTTGAAAATGAGCCATAACATACTTGTAAAAATAGTTTAAGATATAGTTTGAGGATACCTACATGAAAAAGTACAATTATATGACCTACCTACCTAATTATTTACAGAGCCTTTACTTCTATTTACTGAAGAGTCACTATCTTCATTCTCCAATTGATCGTATTTAATAAACTCGACGACTTCCCCTTGATTTAAAGCTTGTCTTTGCGGAGCTATGGCTCGAAGCACTTGTGAATTTGGTATTGGTTCGTCTAAATCTAATGTATCTTCGTTTACTTGTTCTATCCCGTTCCCATTAACGCCGTTTAAAAGTTCTTGCATACAAGCTTCCCTTTTAGCAGCCAATTGCGCCAAGATATTTGGGTCGCTTTTTATTTTTTTTAGTTTATCTTCTGCAAAATCGATTGGTGATAAATCTCGTGTAAGTACGTTAATTACAAAATGTATTTACCCAAAATTGCAAGGTACTCCTCGGAATCTGGTAACTTGTCTGAAATTGACGTGAAATTATCTTCAAATTGGAATTTTGTCCTATTTTCTGAAATCGAAATGTCTGTTTGACAACACAACCACGGATCCATATTGCCGTATCAGCCTGTATAAATCAACAGAAACAATAAATTCAGCAGAACTCAATTCATATTAGATATTGGAGGGTAAGCAAAAATGACCTTGAATTACGTCATTGTAAAGACAGTCGCTGGTGAGCTGTCGGCCACAGCATAATTTCTATCATACTGTTATAAAAAAAAAATATGGAAATATCTTAACTCATTCTGCAATTGAATATATCTAAATTAATTTACTAACATCAATGTTAAATAAACTGTATCAAATTTACCAATTTATTACAAAATTTGTTTTCATTTACTTTTGATGTGACAGAAAAATTGACACATTATCAAAACATAGGCGTTGCGTTTCATATTAACAGTTGTTGCACTTTAAATTAATTAGTTAATTTACTTGTTTAGAAAACTCTATTACCAAAGATTAGTGGTTAGACAATTAGTTTACTAACCTATTCTCTGTGCTATTACCACAGAGAATAGGTTAGTAAACTAATCTTTGCTATTACGTTACCGCATTTGACGCGACAAGCGTCACCATAAAATCGCACCCAAAGATAATATATACAGCAAGCTGTATATATTAAATCTGATCGCACCTTAATAATGTTTAAATGTTAATTAACTCAAGTGTTTAATTATATTATATAATAATTATATAAAATAATTATACACACACTTAGGTGCGATTTCATGGTGACGCTAACTTTTAGCGTCAAATGCGGTTACGTGATAGAGTTTTGACATGAATGCCAACTCGAAAAATTAAAGCGTCAAATCTAAACAAGTAAATTCTATCACGTGACCGCATTTGACGCTAAAAGCCAGCGTCAAGCGTCACCATGAAATCGAACCTTAACTTCATCTATTTGTGCTTCATCGATGATTTGGTATATTGTCTATGTCGATGATCCTCGAGTTATAAGTGTTAAAAATATTCTAATTATTTTTATTCCTTGATAATAGTAGTTTTTTTTATCAGATATAAAATTTGCTATTCATTCTTTTAAACATGGTTAAAAAAGAAAATATTCAAAACAAAGTAGTTAATAATAAAGTGCCAAATTTGGAAATCTTTTGCACAGTAAAAAGCGAACCCATAGAAGAAATACAATACCAACAATATGAAAAGATTAAACCAACAGGAACTATCAAGGAATTAAATGATGTCAAGAATCTTGACATTAAGAAGGAAGTGGAGGTTATTGATAATATTAAAACTGAATTATTACATGAAGATTATGATTTGCCATTAATTAAAAGTGAATACGAATTGGATTGGGCGCAACCATCCTGTAGTGATATAAAACCTAAAAATTCCAAGAAAGTTACTAGAAAAAAGAAAAAGCATAAGAAAAGAAGATACTTCTGTTTAGTTTGCAGAAAAGGTAGGTGTAATTTAACCTTAACAGTCTCTAATTTTTGAGAACTATTTTCCAATGCTATTAATCAATTTACAAAATGTACAGCCTTGATTAATACAACACAGGTATTTGAGTTCTAAAATTTGTGACATTATTTACATTACAGTTACCTAGCAAGTGCAGTATAATGATGACATACATACATACATATAGTCTTTTTCCCTTATGGGTAGGCAGAGACCACTTCCTTCCACTTGCTACGGTTCTTACACACATCTTTTGCTTCCTCTACTTTCATCAGTGCTCTCATGCATGTTTGGTGATTGTTGGTACTCTTGACCTGGCCTATCTTTGAAACAATGTTGATCTGATCAAGATATGTTCGCCGAGGTCACCCTCTACCGACTTGTCCATTCACACTCGCCTTATAAATTTGTTTCGTCAATCTTCCTTCATCCACCCTTTCTACGTGTCCAAACCATCTAAGCATTCCTTTATCTACCTTCTCATCGGTTCCATCTTCATCAGCTCCAGTTTTTTCTTTTGCCTTTCACTCACTCTCTATGTCTCTGCTCCTTATAATAAGGTATCATTGTTTCGTATATACTACCTATTTTAATAAATTAATTAAAACCACCACCCCTTGGTAATATACACAATGAACTGTAGGCAAAAAATTAAAAGCAACATAATAATATTATTTATGATTATTTTTAATTTAGTGGTGTACTGTTTTAAAATATGTATCTAAGAATTAAGTTTTGGATGTAACTACATACCTACATACTTAGTGTTGTATTTGGATAAAGTAAAAAATAGTGAGATAAGAAAACGCTGTGGTGTAAAATAAGATGTGGTTACAAAGATAGATAAAGGAATGCTTAGATGGTTTGGACATGTAGAAAGGATGGATGAAGGAAGATTGACGAAACAAATTTATAAGGCGAGTGTGAATGGACAAGTTGTGTATTTAAGCTAAAGCAGTAAAAAAATCTTTATAAAATTACTGTACTGAAATATTATTGCTAAAAACTTTCCACACCTTTTAGTAAAATTACCATAAAAATTTTTCAAAGTGTGCTTTGAAAATTAATAATTTTTTTTTTGTTTACAGATATCACTGACGCAACTGCAAGAAAAAATCATTTAAATCTTCATTTTAACAAAAAGTTGGCGACATGTTTTTTTTGTGGACGCTATTTTAAAGAAAAAATTTTGTTTTTGAATCATTGGTATCAACATTTTGTAAAAAAACGAACAGTTGAGAACCATTTCAAGTGTAAAATTTGTTTGAAACAATTTTCAAAGAAAAGCACTCTAATTAATCACATTCACACCGACGAGAGACCACTGAAGTGTGACATTTGTTTGAAAGAGTTTTCACATAAATACAGTTTAATGTATCACATGCAAATCCACACCGGGGAAAAAAAGTTCGAGTGCAACATTTGCTTAAAAAAATTTTTACTTAAAAAAAGTTTAATACATCACACGCGCATTCACACCGGCGAAAAAGTGTTTAAGTGTGAAGTTTGCTTGAAAGTTTTTCCAATGTTATTTCATTTAAAAAGTCACATGCGCATTCACACAGGAGAAAAACCTTTTAAGTGTGAAATTTGTTTGAGAAACTTTTCACACAACAATAGTTTAGTAAGACACAGGCTCATACACACCGGCACAAAACTGTTCAAATGTGAAATTTGTTTGAAACAATTTTCACATAAATACAGTTTAATATATCACAAGCAAATTCACACTGGCGAAAAAAAGTTTGAGTGCGACATTTGCTTAAAAAAATTTTTACGTAAAAAAAGTTTAATACATCACACGCGCATTCACACCGGCGAGAAACTGTTTAAGTGTGAAGTTTGCTTGAAAGATTTTTCAATGTTATTTCATTTAAAAAGTCACATGCGCATTCACACAGGAGAAAAACCTTTTAAGTGTGAAATTTGTTTGAGAAACTTTTCACACAACAATAGTTTAGTAAGACATATGCTCATACACAACGGCACAAAACTGTTCAAGTGTGAAATTTGTTTGAAACAATTTTCACATAAATACAGTTTAATGTGTCACATACGCATTCACACTGGAGAAAAACTATTTAAGTGTGAAGTTTGTTCGAAAGAATTTTCACTGAAATTTCATTTAATAAGTCACATGCGCATTCACACCGGTGAAAAACCATTTAAATGTGAAGTTTGTTCAAAAAACTTTTCACATAACAGCAGTTTAGTAAGACACATGCTTATTCACACCGGCATAAAACCGTACAAGTGTGGAACTTGTTTGAAACAATTTTCACATAAATTCAGCTTAATATATCACAAACGCATTCACACTGGCGAAAAACTGTTTAAGTGTGAAGTGTGTTCAAAAGAGTTTTCGCTGAAATTTCATTTAATTAGTCACATGCGCATTCACACTGGCGAAAAACCGTTTAAGTGTGAAATTTGTTTGAAAAAATTTTCACAAAGCAATAGTTTGGTTAGACATATGCTTATTCACTCTGGCGAGAAACCGTTCAAGTGTGAAACTTGTTTTAAACAATTTTCACATAAATACAGTTTAATTAATCACATTCGCATGCACACTGGTGAAAAACTTCACGAGTGTGAGGTTTGTTCAAAAAAATTTTCAATAAAATTTCATTTAATAAGTCACATGCGCATTCATACAGGTGAAAAACCATTCAAGTGTGAAATATGTTCGAAAAACTTTACACATAACAATAGTTTAATAAGACACGTTCATTCACACCGACAAAAAGCCGTATAAGTGTGAAATTTGTTTATAAATACAGTTTAATATACCACATGCAAATTCCTACCCGCGAAAAACAGAGTACTTAAAACAAATTTATAGTATGGGTAACGTTCACGAGACGTTTCAGCATAACGACTGACAAAGGAGTGACGTCACAGCTTAAGATTGTAGCTTTTTGTCTAGAAGTGGCCCGGCTACACGTAACCTAACCACACTTTATAACACAAACATTATTCCTTAATCCTAAATAATTATGAAACCTTATGAAATATGTCATTTGTTGTAAAACGTGTATGTACACGTTATTCAAAAATGCACACATGTGCATTTACAACAGCGCACAGATTGATTTGAAAGATTTAGGCAGCCAAAAGTTAACTTTCGAAAACACACCTATAGACAAAACAAATTATTTTCCAATCAGTAGACAGTCCCAAAAACAATATGTCACCCCAACACAATGTTTGTCATTGTCAAATAAATATTCAAACTTTTATTGTCAATCTCGTGTGAGAGTCTGTTCTTGTCACTGTCAGTATAAACAAATCTTTTAAAGTGGATATATTGTTTTCTAAATTAGTTATGAAGTGAAAAGTGATGGATGCCAATATTTCAGGTAAAAGTCAATACATTACTATATCTAAAAACCTATTTTGTTATATTTCCCTGTTCGTCCTGGTAACATGTTTTGTTGGATTTACTACTTTGTAGCTTTAGCTTTTAACAAATTATGCGCAGAACCAACCCCGCATATTACTAAAATGGAACACTACAAAAAAAAATTTTTTTATTAAGGTAAAAGCGTTTTTTGGTTTTAGCAGGCTCATCCAGCAACTCTGGTGTAAGAATAGGAACCCGTCTATATCTCTTCTATCAGATGCAACTGTCAAATTAGTCGACATTAAATGAAAAATTGGAATATTTGGGAAACCATCTTTTTCTCAATTTAAATCTAATGTAAAACAATGATGGGCAGCAACATATAAAATTTTTTTAAAATAAAATAATTCTGGCTAGAACGGACCTTCGAAATTCCCATGGTACAAAACCGACCACGCAAATTATTTGGGGAATCAAGCGAAAGGAGCAAAAGTAGGAAAATAAAGAAATTTGTTCAATTGCAAATAAAAACATAATTATTTATGCTGCACAAGTAAAATTACAAACAAGTGGAAAAAGAGACGCTTCAAAAGTCCTTAAAGATATAATGACAAGTACAACACGTGCAAGTCAATATAGAAGAGTATATTTTAAAGCAAGAAGAAATTGCCCCTCTGACTCCATTACAAGCACTGTAGATGTTTGTAGAAGCTGATTTAAGCAAGAGGCAGTATGAAATAATCAGAGCGACAAATAAGTTTGACAAAAAAGTTGGACAAGGCGTATAACTTTAACTTTCCAATGAAAATTTAATTTGTTAGGTGGCAGTTGGTCAGTGTTAGACAAATCACAACTTTATGCGACCCTAGCGGCCATAACGTGAACTTCCCGAAACTCGTATAGTTTTTTTGTTTTGTTTCATCCATTGTGTGTTTATATTGGTTAGGTTACGCGTTTCGGGATCAGCTGATGCAGCGAATGCAGCGCCACCATCGGTAAATATCTGGCCCAATAAGAAAATAAAATATACTATAAAAAAGTAAAAATTTGCAAAATTTAGTTTAAACTTCAAAACTTATTTAAATTCATTATTTTTTTTACTCGTGACGCATATGTCTCTGTGGTCGTTAAAGGGTTTTCTTATTTGCAAAATAATTGGGGCCTCCAAACCTCTAAGTCCGTGGGTGTACGGATGTTTTTTGTTACTGTTATATTCTTTTATTTAAAATGGGTAGACCGCAAAATAACAAGAACATACATACATTCATAAAGTCACGCCTTTTTCCCATAGGGGTAGGCAGAGACCACTTCCTTCCACTTGCTATGGTTCCTACACACATCTTTTGCTTCCTCACTTTCATGAGTGCTCTCATACATGCTCGTCGGTTGTTGGTACTCTTGACCTGGCCTTTCTTCAAATTAATGTTAATCTGATATGTACACACACCGGCAAAAAAGCATTTTGATCTGTCACATTCATAAACACCAATTAAAAATAACCGTTCGTGTCATTTATATTGAAAAGTGTCTATATTTAAAGAAAACATTTTATGTACTTATAAAGCAGCTGTGCTTCTTGTTCATACCTACCAAATGAATAATTTCATCTGACAGGTTAGTTGATTAGAAACAAAGTTTACAGATATGTTGATGGTTTGTGCTCAGCTAAAAAAAAATGCAAAATATAAACAATTTTTATTTATGTAAAAATCTTTTATCTTAAAGGTATGTAATACATTTCAATTATGGAAACTTGTATTATTTATTTTGTATTTAAAAATACATTTTTTAAATCGATGTTATAAGTAGTGTAAATTAAGTTTTTATTTTTTGTTAGTATTAAACTGAGCAAAATACAATTGAGTCTTAATGCTAAGTAATACGCTATCTGACGGAATAAACTCGCATCAATATCACGTGACCAGCAAATGTAATTGCTTTGTGTCTATTTAGCTGGAAGCGTGCATTTGTGTGAAAATTATAGTTATTTAATAGTGACTAATAATTTATTAAAAGTGAAAATAACCAGCAGAGTAAATTGTTGTGTACCAGATGTAACGTGTATAAATAAAACCGCAACTTGTCTTTTCATCATTTTCCAAATGAGGGTCAGAGAGTTGAGCATATTGGAGAATCCGGAATGGCGACAATGGATAATGGTAGAAGCATATCCGTTCAAATATCAAAATTTTTACTAAATTGTACACTTCCCTTAGTAAACATCACACTTGGCGTCAAAAACGACAGAATGACAGCGCGGGAAAATAAAAGTTAAAATGTCGATAGTTAACAAAAAGTGGTGACAGATTTTGTTTGCCAGCTTACGTTTTAATTGGTTTACACTTTTTCATATTTATTTAAATAATTCGCAAGAAGTGAGTTAAAAAATAATTTGTTGGCAAGGATTTTTTGAAAAATCTTGTATTGGCAATTTAACACGAAATGTGCGCCATCTGGATGGTACTATAGGTATCTGTCAAAAAGTAGCCCCGGCTACTATAGACAAATAAAGGATAGGCTGCGGGTTCCAGTGCAGTGAGTTGGCTCTCGATAAGAGAGAGATAGTTGCCCGAGCGTTGTTTCGCTCTCTCTCTCTCTCTAATGGGCGGGGCCTACGGTCGCGCGCAGGCACCGAAGGGGCACCGCCGATCGCGGCAGGCTGGGCAGTAGAGTGGCGAGTAGGGGACTGAGGCGTCGGCCGGTAATAGAGTATTCCTTTTGGCCGGCGCAACTTGCAGGCCATGACCGTAGGCCCATTAGAGAGAGAGAGCGAAACAACGTTTGGGGCAACTATCTCTCTCTCTCATCGGAAGCCAACTCTCCGCACTGGGACTCGCAGTCTATCCTTTATATGTCTATGGGAGACACACGTAACCTAACACTTGTTCTTATGGAAATTTGCTGCGTTTGCATTATTTATTAAGTTATCAAGTTTATTAAAACCACAATATTGTTCCTTAAACCTAAATAATGTCAAATAGCTTACTCTAAACTCAAAAAAACCCAAAAACGTCACCCTCTCTACCGGTATCAAAGACTGAACACAGCACTCATACTGACAGGGAAGTCTATGTGTTTCATTAGTAGTAACTTGGTGTGAGTGAGCTACTCTTTGTACGCCGTTGTGGTTGAAAAATAGCTGTCATTTGAGTGTTATTTGTGGCACGCAAATTATACTTAGCACACGCAAACTATCCTTGTCCCACGCAAATTCGAACCACCAACCTTTCGGTTAACAGCCGAACGCGTAACTGTCAAGTTGACATTATAAAGTTTGTTTTATTTCAGTTAATATTTTTGGTCTGGACCCCTGTTTTATGCTCGCGTTTATTCCGCATTCGCATTAAAAAATAGTATGTGCAACCCGTGCGACGTTGTCGATTGCTCACTCGAGCTCACACTTCGCTCTCGTGAGCAATCGCCAACTTATCGCACTAGTTGCACAATATACTATTATTTATAGAATTTTGTTTTATAATTTAAAAAAATGCACGTATTTTCTCACCAATCGATTTTTGGAGTATCGATAATAAAATCGTAGAAATAATTATAAAAGAACAATTACAAGAGTTCCTGATAAAAAATGGCAGTCTCTACAAGGAGCAATCTGGATTTAGGCAGAACCATTCCTGTGAGACAGCAATACAACTAGTGTGTTCGAAATGGAGGAATGAAATGAAAAACAACAATGTAGTGTTAAGTGTATTCGTTGACTTAAAGCGGGCGTTTGAAACGATAAATCGTAGTTTATAAGTTGCAAAACTTAAAGCGTATGGACTAACATCGACGGCATTGTCATTAGTTAAAAATTATTTAAGTAATCCCTTTTATATTACTAAACTCAACGACTCTTATTTCAGCAAATTAGAAAGTAGTTATGGTATTCCACAGGACAGTATATTAGGGCCTTTATTATTTATAATTTATATGAATGACATTGAGTGACGGAGACATGAGTGAAAGTTGCGATGAAAGTGAAACAGAAATTATGGAAGCGTTGAGCAGAATGAAATTGGGTAAAGCTGCTGGGTACGACAGGATAACAGTTAAAATGCTGAAGGCTGGACAAAGCGTGGTAGCAAGTCTGCTGTACCGCCTTTTTAACCTTTGTTGGAGGAGTGGTAGCGTACCAGACGATTGGTGCAAGGCCTTTATCGTGCCGCTTTACAAGGAAAAAGGTTCGCAACAGGACTGTAAGAACTACCGAAATTAAGTTTTAATATGTATGCCGACTATTTGTGTAAAAAGTTAGGGAAAAAATTGGATGTTTTGCTCGGATTAGTTGAGATTTGTCACAGCGGTCAAAAATGTTAATTTATAAATCTATAATTTTACCCCGTTTAAATTACTTATTAATCAACTTCATTCTCGTTTGCTTCGGTCTAAAGATAATTATAATGCGTTGAAAAAGTGTTTATACTTAATTTAAATTAATAAATATTAAAAATACAATGATTAACAAATAAAAAAAACAATTGTAGTAAATGTATAAAATGAACGATATTGGCAATGTAGTAAATGTATAATTTAGCACCTAGATACTCAACTCTACCATAGACATACTGAATAAGACAGTGCAGAAAAGTTTAGGAAAAATATGATTACACAGAATTTTTGGGCCAGAAAACATTCACCTCAGTTTAGACAGTTTTACCGTATATTATGATCTGTGGTTTTACTCTACGCTTGGACGTCAAACAAAAAAGATAGACCCTAACCTTAGCGTCTTTATTTGTTGATATTCTGCCGATGCGTACAAGCATTTTTATCAGAAACATTTCTCTTGGATATATGATTTAGGTACTTTTTCTTCTTTAAACATGGTTAAAGAAGAAGATATTCAAAAAGATGTAGTCGATAATACATTGCCACCATTAGAAAAAATGTTTGCAATAAAAAGCGAACCCAGAGAAGAAACAGGACTTATTAATTTTCAAATACAATCACAACAATGTGAAAAGGTAGAACCAACAGACTTTATAGTGACAATCAATGAATTAAATGATATTAAAAAGGAAATGGATTTTACTGATAATATTAAATCTAAATTAATACAGGGAGAGCATGATTTGCCATCAATTAAAAGTAAATATGAAATGGATTGGACACAACAACCATCCTGTAGCGATAAGGGGTATATTAACAAGGAATTAAATAATGTTAAGAATGAAGTGGAGGATATTGATAATATCAAAAGTGAATTATTGCAGGAAGAATATGATTTGCCATCAATTAAAAATGAATTTGAAGTGGATTGGACTCAACAACCATCCCATAGTTTTATAAAACCTAAACATTCTAAGAAAGTTGGCATAAAAAGGAAATACTCCTGTTTAGTTTGCAAAAAAAGTAAGCAAGTTTATTTTCAGTTTTGAACTTATTAAGTTCATACAACTTTGATTAATATGGTTTATGTTGTTGTTATGTTTATTAGATGTTTTATTAAAAATAAAGCTTTCAGTAATTACCATTATGTGGTGGTTATTATTGTCTGACAAAATATTTCAAAATGAAGCAAATAAGTAACAATTATTTAAAATAATATATTGTTATACTCGAGGGTATACTTTTTTAATTCTATATAGTTGATTTAAAGATAATATATAATATTAAATTTGTATCTATAGAAACTATATATTGGATATACTGAATGTTAAAGGTGCTCAATGAATTAAAGAAAAAGAGGTATATAAACTATAATGTGATATAAATAATATAAACAATTTTTGGCAGAAATATAAAGAATAATTCAGTTGTGTCCTTATAATATTTATGCTGAAAGTATTTAAGTAGATATGGTCTTTTTTACAAAATTCCAATATCCCAAATTGTTTGTATTTTTAATAAATCCATTAAAGATAACAATAACAATACTTTTATAGCAATTTTACCAAAGTAGTTGATGATGAGAATGTGGTAATAATAAAGGTAATGTTTTTTAACAATACTTAAATATTAATATTGCTATAATTTTTTTTTTAACTCAGTACACTTTTTAGTTAAATTACCAAATACAATTTTTTTAAAATCAAAGCTAACTTGCATGTAAGTTAGCTTTGATTTTTTTTAAGTGAAATTTTTTGTGGGACCTCCTTGTCCTTTTCTAATTTCTTATTGCTCGAATCTCAAATCTTAAAAATGCTGACAACACTCTTCTGATTGCTAACTCAGCAGAAGAACTTACAGAATTGATACAACGACTCGAGAGAACATAAAAAAAATATGGTCTAAAAATCAACTATGCCAAATCCAAAGTATTGATAGTTGATAGATGGGATAAGACAGCAAACAGACCATATCACATTGCCAACTGTGAAGTGGTAGATCAGTTTGTTTATTTGGGTGCCCTTATCCACTCCTCCGGCAGCTGCGAGAGAGATGGAGATCTGCCGTCGTATTCAACTTGGCCGAACAGCACTGAGCCAATTACATAAAATTTGGAAAGATCGATATATATCCATCAATACCAAAAAATCACTGGTCCATGCCCTAGTGTTCCCCATTTTCTGGTACGCTTCCGAGACATGGGTTATGAAGGCAGCCAATATGCGTCGAGTCGACGCCTTTGAAATGTGGGTATGGCGAGAATGCTAAGAATACCGTGGACGGCACATCGCACCAATGTGTCAGTGCTGAACGAGATTGGACCATCTAACCGTCTCAGTAGCTTGACATCAGCACGAATACTGAACTTCTTCGGACATATAACTCATCACAACAACATTGAGTCCAGGGCAAACCCCTCGGCAAAAGGAAACGCGGACGCTCCCCATCTAGATGGACAGACATTGTATCAAAAGTAACCGAGTGGTCACTAGTGGAAGCAATTAGAACTGCTGCTGACCGTGGGAGATGGCGAGAGACTGTAAGAAGAGTTCTGAGTAATAACACCTGACATTAACTTGTGATCATTACACGTCATTCTCGAAGTTAGACTAAGAAGAAGAAGAAGATTGCTCGACTGTAGCGTGAGGGAGACAGCATAGTATAAAAAGATCCGCACAGAGGAGACACCGAGAATAATCGCCGGACATATTTATTTATGGCAGATCATGTTACTTTTTTTTTCAATATTACGAGGGAGGTTCAAGATTTTTCAACAAGGGAATTTTTTTATTTCGTTTCGTAATATTCTTATACACTTTTGACAGGTTTTGCATACCATGAAAAGTTTCACTTTTGACGCCATTAGTTTTTGACTGACGCATAATTCTTGTTTTATTTACAGATTTCACAAAAGCAACGACTAGAAAAAATCATTTAACTGTTCATTTTAACAAAAAATTGGTGACGTGTTTTTTATGTGGACGCTATTTCAAAGACAAAATTTTGTTTTTGAATCATTGGTATCAACATTTTGTTAAAAAACGACCTATCAAGCAACCGTTCAAGTGCGACATTTGCTTCAAAGAATTTTCAGATGAAAGAAGCTTAAGAAGCCATGCGTCAAGTCATGTCGGCGAGAAACCATTCAAGTGTGATATTTGCTTGAAACAATTATTAAATAAAAATACGTTAAAAAATCACATGCGCATTCACACTGGAGAAAAACCGTTTAAGTGTGACATTTGCTTTAAAGAATTTTCAGATAAAAGAAGTTTACAGAGACACATTTCCAGTCATAATGGCGAAAAACCATTTAAGTGTGAAATTTGTTCGAAAAAACTTTCACAGAAAACTAATTTATTAAATCACATGCGCATTCACACTGGTGAAAAACCGTTCAAGTGTGACATTTGTTTTATGGAATTTTCAAATTCGAGATGTTTAAAAAGACACACCCCCATTCATACTGGCGAAAAACCGTTCAAGTGTGGCATTTGCTCTAAACAATTATTAAATAAAAATACGTTAAGAAATCACATGCGCATTCACACCGGCGAAAAACCGTTCACATGCGACATTTGCTTTGAAGAATTTTCAGATAAAAAAAATTTAAGAAAACACATGTCATATCACACCGGCGATAAACCGTTCAAGTGTGATATTTGCTTGAAACAATTTTTACGTAAACACAGTTTAAGAAGGCACATGCCCATTCATAACGACGAAAAACCGTTTAAGTGTGAAATGTGTTCCAAAAGCTTTTCACAGAAAGCTAACTTATTAAATCACATTCGCATTCACACCGGCGAAAAACCGTTCAAGTGTGACATTTGCTTTAAAGAATTTTCAATTAAAAGATGCTTAATAAGACACATGCCCAGTCATAATGACGAAAAACCGTTTAAGTGTGAGACTTGCTTGAAAAACTTTTCACAGAAATTTAGTTTATTAAATCACATGCGCATTCACACCGGTGAAAAACCGTTCAAGTGTGACATTTGCTTTAAACAGTATTCACAAAAAACCAGCTTAAATTATCACATGATCGTTCACACCGTCGAAAAACCGTTTAAGTGTGACATTTGCTTGAAACAATTTTCGTGTAAAAGTAGCTTAAGAAGTCACACACGCATTCACACCGGAGAAAAACCTTTCAAGTGTGAAGTTTGTTCGAAAAAATTTTCACAGAAAACTAATTTGTTATATCACATGTGCAGTCACACCGGCGAAAAGCCGTTTAAGTGTGACATTTGCCTAAAAGATTTTTTAAATAACTACAGCTTAAAAAGACACATGTCTAGTCACACTGGCGAGAAACCATTCAAGTGTGAAATTTGTTCAAAACAATGTTCAATGAAATTCCATCTAATAAGTCACATGCGCGTTCACTCTGGAGAAACACCGTTCAAGTGTGAAATTTGTTTGAAACAATTTTCACATAACAATAGTTTAGTAAGACACATGCTCATACACACCGACGTAAAACGTGCGACATTTGTTTGAAATAATTTTTATACAGAAATATTTTTGTATAGGTATTGGAAAACGAGTTGAGCTATGAATCATACTGACACAGAACCCAAGTTTACGTTTGAAATAAAATCCTACTTCCTATCTTAACAATTATAGGCGCTTTAGTTTCAATCGAGCTTTGGTTCACTGGGGTTCTTCCGACTCCGAATATTTCATTTTGTTTTAGTTAGCTTTTTTTAGCTTCGAGTTATAATAGTTATTTATTATATTTAGTAATTGTTACTATTGTTATTTTAATTTAGTGGAGACTTGTAGACAATAATTTGTGAAAATATTTTGTGCAGGCAGTGGATTAATTTACTTGACAGTTAAGTATGTATGGATTAATTTTATTTAACATTTTCGATAAAATAAAGTTTGATTCATCGTATTATGTATGCAGGATTCGTACCTAAGGCGCTTACAATGGGGAATGAAAACCGGAGACTACCACGACGACATGAACAATACAAATTTTGTTAAGTGGTTGAAATAAAAATTCATTCCTAATGCTCCGACAAAAATGTATTAGATAATGCCTCTTATCACAATGTACTGTTGGACCCCATTCCAAATTTTTCATGGAAAAAAAATGCAATGCAGAAGTGGCTTACTGAAAGAAATATTTTTTTCGAGTTAAAAGCAACTAAAGCTGAACTCTATACAATCATAAAAATGCACAAAGCAGCTTCTAAAACATATATTACGTTACGTCTACCACCCTATCCTCCGAAACTAAACCCAATAGAAAAAATATGGGCGTTGGTGAAAAACGAAGTAGCTGCTCGCAATGTATTTTTTAAATCAGATGATATGTGGAAATTAACAGAAAAAAATTTAGTGAGGTGACTGTAGAGCAATGGAAAAATATTTGCGCTAAGGTGACAAAAGTCGAAAACGAATACATTGAAAGAGAACATATTATGAACAACGTAGCGGATTTAATAATAAGCTTAGGAAAGGATAGTAGTGACAGCGAAAGTGAATTTTCAGATAATGAAGATGACGACGACGATGACGACTTAGGTTGCAGGGTTAATCATGAATTGAAGATTAAATTTTTATTAATATTTATTTGAAATATAGTGTAATATTAGCTTATTACGTCTGTAATAAACATTTAATGATTTTTGGGTAATAAATAAATATTTTAAATTATTTTTTGAAATAAAATTATAACGTAATTTTTAACCTACTTCGCCTTGGCTATAAGATGCAAACCATTTTTACGGAACCATCGAGTTGACTTTTTCAGATCTCATTTTAATAATCCTGTACATCCTTGCCGGTTAGCTCTGCGAAACTATTTTCAAGGTCATAGCTCTACTCGTTTTCCAATACCTATACATCACATGCGTATTCTCCCTGTTGATAAACTACTCCAGTGTGAATTTTGTTTAAAACGATTTTTGTTACAGGTTTTATTAGATGCAGAGTTTTCAGACACTTTAATAATTTATGCTCAGCTTAAAAATAAAGTAAACAATAACTATACCTCATTTCACCAATATACGACGGTTTCAGATTAGACACCAAGGCACTCTTTAATTTCTAAACAAAGTCATAAAATAGAATTCGTTACCTACGAAATTTGTTTAAAAATATTAGGGAAATATACTTTCATACTTCTTAAAAGTACAGGTAAATACTGGTTATCGGGTTTCTATCGATAATCCAAAACCGCCGTATATTCGTGAAATATGGCTACATTTTTTTTGTAAAATCCTTTAATGAATTAATATATAATTAAGTTTAATTATGAAAATTTATAATATTTGTTACCTTTTAATAAAGATTAACTTTTTCCCGTAAAACTAGAGATATATATTTTTGAGGTGAAACTTCTTATGGGACACTACACTAGTTCTGAGATGAGAGCTAACAAAATCTGTTAAGCTCCTTGCTCTTTTCTAATTGCCCATTATTCGACTATAGCAAGAGAGAAACTGTAAAAGTATGCGAAGATCTACACAAAGAGGAGACGCCGAGAATAATCGCCGGGCATTATTTATTTATGGCAGATCATGTTACTTATTTTAAATATTAGGTGGGAGGTTAGAGGTTTTCGTTGGAGAGATTTTTTCAATAATACGGGGGAGGTTCGAGGTACTTGTTTAATTTGTAGCCAACTTAAATAAAAACACTGTACATCCATCTTCTATACATTTAAAAGAGGATGAACGTGAGTGGTGTATGTTCCGTATAATTCTGGAAGGCGTGGATAAATTTTAAAGAAACTTTGTACATAGCTTACTACCTGCAACAATTACTGATGAATTAACTTCCCCCCAGCACCCCTACGAAAGGGTTGGGAAGGGGATGAAATATAAAAATTATCAGTTACTGCCAATATTGGTCCCGAATTCTTAGTTTTCGGGGTCGCTGAATTTTATAGTGACATTCCCAATTATGCGCCAGTATTTTGGAATGTTCCACCAGGGTAAAAGATAATGTGGGTATGCATGTAATATTCCTATGTAGAGTTGAATAATTAAAGAATAAGACCTGTCAAATGTCCATTTTACCAAAGTAAGTAGATGTGTGCAGTGCCGATTTAAACCGAATTGGGAACCAGTGACATATCGTAAATATTTTGTAACTGTTACCGAATACTTATGTATCGTAAAATGTATCAAAATTGAAAATTAATAAAAAATTATAATTGGATTCACCAGTGACAACCAAAAAAATAATTCTGAAAATAAATTCTTAATTAAATTATTCATTTCAATAACTCTTCTGCAAAACTCATGTGGAAGTCACTCTGACAGTCCAATATTTTGTGTCCGCAGAGTAGCTCTCATATTTAGGTCTACCCATTTTAATTCAAAAACTATAAGAGCAACAAAAAACACCCACGCATCCATACAACTACTAAACTACACCTTTAACCTCCTTCTACATGATAACAAGAATAGTCGTGATTTTTTGACGTTTTTTCCTACTCCGACTGATTTAGCCGGAAATGGTCCCTAATAAAAATGAATTCATTTTTGTGTATGATTTTGTATGTGTATGTTCCAGCATAACTCTGGAACGCCTGGAGAAATTTTAACCAAACTTTGTGCATACAACAGTTTACTACTCGGCAACAAATACTGACGAGGTGACCCACCCCTACGAAAGTGGTGGGAAAGATGAATCATAAAAGCGACTGTACAATTATTGTATGAAAGCCGATGAACACCATTTGGAACATCTAATTAATTCATTATTAATTTGAGTAAACTGTTTTGTGCATTATAACTTATATTTTGGTTAATTTAAGTTACATTACACTCAATAAGTTTCCTATTGTTTTTACAAAATTCGTTTTGTTGTACTTTTAATATGACAGAAAAAATTGACACATTACCAAAACATAGGCGTTGCCTTTCATTTTTAAGAAGTGTTGCACTTTAAATTAATTAAGAATTTTTTTGCAATGACGGTGTAAATATCGAACAAAAAGATGGATTGTCATATGCCTGAATACTACAACTAACTGCCTTTCTAATGATTTCTTACAAATGGTACATTTATATTTTAAATGAAGGGGTTGGGAAAGTGGAAGAAAGGGGGTTGACAAATGACAGATGGACTTTTCTGTAGCCCACTTTGTATGTTCGATGTCCTAGTCTCTGCTTAAGTAGGCTACAAATGGAAAAAAATAATCAATCTTTATTAAAAGTAAGCAAATAATACAAACTATAATTAAACTTAATTACATATTTATTCGTTAAAGGATATTTTACATTAAAAAAGTACCTAGTTATTTTTTACATTATATTTAAGCTGAGCACAAACTATTAAAGTGTCTGTAAACTCTGCATCTAATAAACAAGTTTATTACTAAAAAGTCTCACGTGGCATTTTGGTAGGTACGCATATCAAATGGTTTTTAAAACAAGGACATTTGGAACGATTTCAATTGTGAATGACATAAAAAGCTTGATTTTTATTTGATAGATTGACAGATCCACTTGTGTATTTTTTGTTTTAAACAAAATTCACACTGAAATAGTTTTTCCCGTTGTGAACTCTATGTGATTTATTAAATTATTTCTACATAAACCTTCTTTCAAACAAATGTCTCGGGTTTTTCTTCAGTGTGAATACGCATGTGATATTTTAAGCTGCTTTTGTGTGAAAATTCTTTCAAGCAAACGTCACACTTGAAAGGTTTTTCGCCGGTGTGATTGCGCATGTGACTACCAAAACTACTTTTAAAGGAAAATTGTTTCAAACAAATGTCGCATTTGAATGGTTTTTCGACAGTGTGAATGTTCATGTGATAGTTTAAACTACTTTTATTTGAAAATTGTTTCAAGCAAGTGTCACACTTGAACGGTTTTTCGCCAGTGTGAATACGCACGTGTTTTAATAAATTGGTGTTCTGTGAAAAGTTTTTTGAACAAATTTCACACTTAAACGGTTTTTCGCCTGTATGAATGCGCGTGTGACTTCTTAAACTACTTTTAAATGAAAATTGTTTCAAACAAATGTCGCATTTGAAAGGTTTTTCGACGGTGTGCGTATTCATGTGATAGTTTAAACTGCTTTTATTTAAGAATTGTTTCAAACAAATGTCACACTTGAACGGTTTTTCGCCAGTGTGAATACGCATGTGATTTAATAAATTAGTTTTTTGTGAAAAGTTTTTCCAACAAATTTCACACTTAAACGGTTTTTCTCCAGTATGAATGCGCGTGTGACTCCTTAAACTACTTTTACATGAAAATTGTTTCAAGCAAATATCACACTTGAACGGTTTTTCGACGGTGTGAATGATCATGTGATAATTCAAACTGCTTTTATGTGAAAATTGTTTCAAGCAAATATTACACTTAAATGGTTTTTCGCCGGTGTGAATGCGGATATGATTTAACAAATTAGTTTTTTGTGAAAAGTTTTTCAAACAAATTTCACACTTAAACGGTTTTTCGCCAGTGTGACTTGGCATGTGTCTTCTTACACTTCTTTTATCTGAAAATTCTTTAAAGCAAATGTCGCACTTAAAAAGTTTTTCTCCAGTGTGAATGCGCATGTGATTTCTTAACGTATTTTTATTTAATAATTGTTTCAAGCAAATTTCACACCTGAATTGTTTTTCACTACTAAGAATGGGCATATGTCTTCCTAAACATCTTTTATTTGAAAATTTCACCACGGAAATGTCACACTTAAACGGCTTCTCGCTGGTGTGAAAGTGCTTGTGATTTTTTAAAGTACTTTTTCCTGAAAAGTGTTTTAAGCAAAATTTACACTTGAAAGGTTTTTCATTAGTTCGTTTTTTAACAAAATGTTGGTAACAATGATTCAAAAACAAAATTTTGTTTCTGAAATAGTGCCCACAAAAATAACACGTTACTAATTTTTTGTTAAAATGAACGTTTAAGTGACTTTTTCTAGTAGTTGCCTGGGTGAAATCTGTAAACAAAAAAATCAAAACTAACATGTAGGTACACTATTAAAATTGTAATTGGTTTTAACAAATTTTTGCTAATTTGACTAAGACAAAATGATTTTTATTGAATTTAGTAAAAAACGCAAATCCAGTAGGTATTGTAATTTTTAATGTGAAGCTTAAAAATTATTAAAAATAATTTCTGCAATATTAATAAACTTTTATTAGTTAGTTTTGTAAAATTACCATACTTACAAAAATTGTTTACGTTTTAATACTACAATCATAGTTTATCTTTTTGAACACATACAACATTCAGCTTCAGTAAATCCAATACATAATTCTTAAATACAAGTTTAATATCTTCTTTAAATCAACTTTTTATCCAACCAAAAACTACCAATTTAAATAGAATTATAAAAAATTATGCTAATTAGTATTGTTATTTGTTTTATTTCGAAATCATTAGACAGACAGGAATAACCACCACATATGCTTATTAATCAAAGTTGTACGAATTTTATAAGTTCAAAACTGAAAGGAAACGGACTTACTTTTCCTGCAAACTAAACAGGCATACTTCCTTATTTTGCCATTATTATTCTTTTTACTAGTAACTTTCTTAGAATGTAAAGGTTTTATTTCACTCTCGGATGGTTGTTGTTCCCAATCCCATTCATATTCATTTTTAATTGATGGTAAATCATACTCTTCTTGCAATAATTCAGTTTTGATATTATCAATATCCTCCACTTCCTTCTTGAAATCATTTAATTCCTTGATGGTCTCTACAAAGTCTGTTGGTTCAACTTTTTCACATTGTTGTGATTGCGTTTGAAAATTTATAAAGCAAATTTCTTCTCTGGGTTCGCTTTTTATGGTACACGAGATTTCTAAAGATGGCACTTTATTATCAACTACATTTTTTTGAATATTTTCTTTTTTTACCATGATTATAAGTACCTAATAAACATATATCTAGGGGAAAGAGGATTGTATCTAATAACAGAAGGTTGTCTCTGCTAATAAATACTTGGATCAACAAATAAAGATGCTAAGATTGCTAAGGTTAGGTCTGTATTCATTTCTAGCTAGAGATGGGTAGTTTCAGGAACTGGTATTTGTCGGAGACGAATCTTTTTACTCCGCATGTTAATTATGATGTTTTACCACAGAGAATAGGTTAGTAACCACTAATCTTTGGTTTTACTTCCAATTTGTTCCCAATCACAGCACATCTCATATGTTGTGGTCCTAATTGATATTGATACTTAGGTTCAATTGTACTACATACAGGGATTGAATCAAAATCTGATAATTTGTATTGGAACTTAAATTGGAGTAACAGAAAAAGATGTCTTCGAAAAAGTATCACAATTGTTGTAAAAATTTGTAATACACAATATTATCGATATTAATTATTTTTAACCTTGAGACTTAGATGTTTGCATATAAAATCAAATAAATAAATAATTATTTATTCCCTTCAGAAATAAAAATGAAAGGTGAATGAATTAATCTTTACATAATAATTTATTTATTATTTCATTAATATTGGTAAAATTGATATCGGTGATTGAATCACACTTCGTGAAATATCACTCATGACTACAATGGGGACGAGTGAAGTTTTTCATCCTACCCTCAACGTATTTTAGTTGAGAATCCTGCACAGACCAGAGGGTAGGTGGTCTGTGGAATCCTGTCAGTAGTATTCATAAGGTGGAAGTAATCGTTTATTTTCATAGAACACAAGAATAACTATAACTAACCTTACTTAACTTTTGCCTGTAATCCAGTTATCTGTGCTGTAATCTGTGTTTACCAAAAACAAATATCAATGCTCTAGTGTTTAGCTACAGATGTAGATTATGGTTTAGCAAAGAATACACCAGCCTGTTGGTGTATACTGTGCGTTTAGTCAGAGAAGAGAGTACTAGTCTCTCTTCTTTGGTCAGTTACAGTCTCAATTAAGTGCTTGCTGAATTTATTATGCCTACCCTAAGTATCTTTATTCATTAATAGTAGTTTTTATTATATGATATACTTACTCTTGCTTCTTTAAACATGGTTTAAGAAAAAAAATTTCAAAAGAAGTTAGTTAATGATAAAGTGTCATCTTTAGAAATTTTTTGTACAATTAAAAGCGAACCCATAGAAGAATTACAATCCCAACAATGTGAAAAAATTAAACCATCAGAGGTTATCAAATTATATGATGTCAAGAAGGAAGTGGAGGATATTGATATTAAAACTGAATTATTACATGAAGAGTATGATGTGCCATCAATTAAAAGTGAATACGAATTGGATTGGACACAACAACCATCGAAAGTGACTGGTAAAAGCGACTTGGGTAAAAGGAAAAAGGGCAAAATAAGAAAATACTCCTGCTTAGTTTGCAGAAAAGGTAGGTGTAAATTAACCTTAAGTTTTCCATTCATGGGTGTGTAAAGCGTAATTACAGGATTTAATTATGGTGGTATTATTTATGTAAGTTTAACTATTAATCAGTTCATACATTTTAGTTGAATATCATTTGTCAATATGTTAATTTTATTAAATTAAGTAATCTAAACCACTATGCTATGGCAAACAGTTCAATTTTACCTTTAATAAATTTAAATTTTATCAGAAAAACAAAATTATTCAATTTTAATGTACCTAAATAATGGGAGTCTAAACAAAATATTAAAAATAAATTCATTATTTGCAAAATATTTTTTATAATTCTATTTAGTTTAGTGGTGTACTGTTTTGGTTGTTTATAGAAACAATGTTAAAAAAAAAAGAAATTTTTATTTAGTTTTTAAGTATTGGATATAATTTATGTTGTTTGTGTTTAAAGTAGTAAATAATAAGAGGAACAAAAAATTAATTTGTGTAACTATAGCTAGAGCATTGGAGTGTAAAATTTTTTTGGAGAAATGTAAAGAATAATCTGACAGCGGTGGCTGGTGCAGGGAGGACAATGGAACACAAAATAAACAATATAAAGTAAACTTACATTGTACAGCTTTTTGGTCTGCTCATACAGCACTGGATACCTTCTCACTTCTTCAATGAGCTCCTCTGGTTTTATACCCGCCATCAGAAAACGAATAGACTGCATCATCGGATGCAGGATCGGAGTCGGGTGGGAGTGGGATAGGACAATTGTCGCAAAGATGTGAACTTTAGCGTTTAGAGTCTAGCACCATTTCCCTCTCAGACACTCGTCCGACTGTATGATTGGAGATGGATCTGAAGGATGCATGATTTGGTTCGTCCCGACCATTAATTGTTGGATCGTCTGAATGGGCATCAAGTTATTTCAATATCTTCTAAATGCTCCTCCTGTTCATATTTAATTTTACAGCAGATCTCCGTTAAATACGACGTGGTAGGTCCTTAATTTGATTAAATATACGATCGTGATTTCTGTTGGCATTCACTGTTTTTTGTTGCTCAGCTTTTCTTTGTTGTATCACACTTCCATTTTTTCTAAATTTGGTTGTAATATTCAGTACCACAACATTATTTGGTGCCTGTTTATTGAAATGCTCCGAATATTGTTCGTGGACCATTTTGTCTTCTTCTTCTTAAGGTGCCGAGACCGATTATCGATCGTTGGCTCTCATATTAACTACCTTACCAACAATCATGGTCTTATTAACAGCCGCGCGAAACAAGTCTGCTGAAGTTTTTCCGAACCATTGGCGGAGATTCTTGAGCCAGGAAGTAGTACGGCGACCAACACTTCTTTTTACCATGATTTTTTCTTGCATAACAAGTTGTAATCTGCGTGATTGTTGGGTGAGCTGAGTAGCCCAACGGTTGCGTTGCCGGTCCTAAGCCCGGATAAAGGAGGAAGATTCTTGGATCAGGTTAGCTCCCTACCCAAGGTAAACCCAAAATATGCTCACAGTACCAAAAACCAACCTCGGAACAGGACAGATTTATCTTTGACGACACATACATCAATAGCGACGCTACAAAATATAATTGCTGATTCTATCGGAAATGCTAGTGTTTCAGCCTTGGTGAATCTTCCATCAATTCCAGTCATGAAGAGGACTATACGTAACATAACTCGAGAAAACAGTGCACCTGCACAATGTCTCTGAATTTACCTGGAAAGTATAAAACGATAGAAAAAGGTAATAATTTTGTACTTTTTGATTCAGGTTCGCAAGATTTACAAAGAATTATAATATTTGGTACAAATGAAAATGTTACATGGTTGTATAAATCGAAAGTATGGCTGATGGATCTTCTTCTTCTAGGTGCCATGACCGTTTAACGATCGTTGGCGATCATTCTGGCTATCATGTTTGCAATCATTATTTTGTTGGTAGCCGCTCGGTAAAGTTGTATAGTGGTGAGACCAAACCGTCTGAGATTTTTGAGCCAGGAAGTTCTTCGTCTGCCGGGGCGTCTCTTACTATTAATCTTACCCTGTATTATAAGATGTAGAATGTCATACTTTTCTGGGTGTCTCATGATATGTCCGAAATATTTAAATTTTTGTTGTTTTACAATATTGACCACTTCTGTATCTTTATGCATTCTTCTAAGCACCTCCTCGTTTGTGGTTTTTTCCACCCAACTTATTCTTAGCATTCTCCTGTATAACTACATCTCGAAAGCTTGTAGACGTTTGAGCGTGGCTTCTGTTAGTGTCCAGCTCTCGACTTCGTACAAAGGAAAGACATATGCTCTAATCATCCTCATTCGCAGGGCAATCGATAGATCGTGACTAGTAAAAAGTTTTTTCATGCGAATAAATGTTGCCCGGGCACACTCAATACGTATTTTGATTTCAACTGATGGATCCCAGTCCTCGTTTATCCTGCAACCAAGGTAGCTCGCACTTGAGACTCTGTCTAAATGTGTGTGTGAACCCTTAAAACAGTACCAAGTTTAATTTACCAATTAGTCACTGTTCACTGCAAAATAGTACCTGTTATATATGCTTTGCTACCTAACAAGCGACAAGAATACTTAACTGGATGAAACAATGTGTAACTGTATCTGGTAATGTATTTTCTGTCAGAACAATTATCACTGAGCACTTGTATCAATTCGATTAAAGAAGTCTTCCCGAATGTATCACGGATGCTATTACCACTTCAGTCAAAGTATATACAGGCATATGCAAAAATATGGCTTAGCAGTCAAAGCGGACAGTGACGCAAGTTTGAATTCGAAAATCAAAATGCTAAAAGCGTTAGCTTTCGTACCAGTCCCTTTTATCTCCAGAGGCTTCGACTTGGTAGTGAAAGAAAATCTATCCACGAAAGTAAATGAAGAATTGATAATTATTTTGAAAACACATGGGTCGGAAAAATGGAGAGAAGAGCTAGAGCTAAACCCATGTTTGCTTACTCTCTTTGGAGCTGCTTTGAAAGTGTTCTTCAACAATCACAGTTAACCAACAACGCCGCTGAATCATGGCATAGGGGATTTTTATCTCTCATTGATGCTCAAAAATCGTCCCTTTGGACTTTCCTGAATAATATCAAGAAGGAACAATGTTTGACGAAACTTAAATTGCGAAAGCCATTTCTGGAGAGGAGCTCCCCAAAAAAAAAGTATAAATCATTGGATCAGAGGCTGCTCATTATATGTTTATCATTTAATGAAACATGTAATGATGATGATTTGATCAAGTCTTTACAAAATATCGCTCATGTTTTGTAATGTTACCTATGTTCTTGAATTGTAATAAACGTGTTTTCGAAGAATCGATTATATCTCGAGAATTAGAATAATCGGAACTTTGTGTTTTCGAAATAAAGGATTTCGAAAAAATTTCCGTTCGAAGTTTTTTTTGTCGAAACAAATTCCGCAAGCCACTTCTCTTACGTAGAACCCGTATTATTGGGGTTATCGTTTAGCTACCTGCCAGTCAAAAGGTAGGTGGGCATATATCCAAGACTGTATAAGGGTTTGGTAATGTTTATTACATTTTTAACAGTGTGTATGTTGGTTTTATTAAGATTTTTTTGTTTACAGACCTCACAAAGGCGACGACTAGAAAAAATCACGTAAAGATTCATTTTAACAAAAAATTGGCGACGTGTCTTTTATGTGGACGTTATTTCAGTGACAAAATTTTGTTTTTGAATCATTGGTATCAACATTTTGTTAAAACACGAACCGACGAGAAACCTTTCAAGTGTAAAATTTGCTTGAAACACATTTTAAGAAATCACATGCGCATTCACACCGGCGAGAAACCGTTCAAGTGTGACATTTGCTTTAAAGAATTTTCAGATAAAAGAAGTTTAAAAAGACACCTATCCATTCATACCTACAAAAAATCGTTTAAATGTGACATTTGTTTGAAAAAATTTTCACATAAAAGTAGTCTGAAATATATAAACATTCACGTCGACGAGAAACCCTTTGAGTGCGATATTTGCCCAAAAAAATTTTCATGTAAAAGTAGCTTAAGAAGTCACACGCGCATTCACACCGGCGAAAAACCGTTCAAATGTGATATTTGCTTGAAACCATTTTCACATAACAGCAGCTTAAAGTATCACATGCGAATTCACACGCGCATTCATACTGATGAAAAACTTCTAAAGTGCGACGTTTGTTATAAACAATTTTTACATAGAAATAATTTAAGAAATCACATGCGCATACACGTGCGCTTTCACACTGTTGAGAAACCGTTCAGTTGTGAAGTTTGTTCGAGAAACTTTTCACAAAAAATTAATTTACTGAGTCACATGCGCATTCACTCCGTCGAGAAACCATTCAAGTGTGAAATTTGTTCGAAAAACTTTCTACAGAAAAATAGTCTGTTAGAACACGTGCGCATTCACACCGGCGAGAAACCGTTTGAGTGTGACATTTGTTCGAAAAACTTATCACGCAACAATGGTTTAAGAATTCACAGGCGTATTCACACCGGCGAGAAACCATTCGAGTGTGACGTTTGCTTAAAACTGTTTTTACATAAAAAAAGTTTGATTAATCACGTGCTCATTCACACCGGCGAAAAACCGTTCCAGTGCGAGTTTTGTTTGAATCGATTTACAAAAAAATACAATTTGGTTCGTCATATGCGCATACACAATGACAAAAAAGCATCTTGACTTGACACATTCATAAAGAATTTTGAATAGTTTTTGATTTTTCCCAATAATAACCTCAACAATTTTTAACAATAGGGAAAAATCACGGAGTGGGCGACATCTATTATTGATCGTATGAACTTCTCGAGGTGTGAACAACAAACTAACTTCCATTTATTTATATGGGTGAAAAGTGAACTTTATTTTGAGCAATTTAAGAATTAAATGTGTTATATTTGAACAATATTTAGTAAAGAATTGGTGTTAATAAACGACAAAATCTGCTAATGCAAAGGATTAAAAAAGGTAATGTGAAGATAAAATCGCGAAAAAAATATGCTCTGTTTCACAATGCTATACATATTATGGTAATTCGATTATATCGTTGCATAAATTTCCTTCTAATCCTAAGGCAGCTCAGAAAAGGAAGATGATCCTAAATATAGGAAAACCAATCTCAAAGTTTATGTTTGTTTGCAGCAAGCACTTTGTGAAAGATGATTTTTTCAGTGGTAAGTTTGATATGGTTGTCCAATGATCTATCAATTTATTTATGATTATTCATAGTGGCTTCAACAACACAGGGAAAGCGTTTGAAAGATGGATCTGTTCCTAGCCAGAACCGTCCAGTATTAAAAGTATCAACATCCCATAATTAATTGGATTATAATATATAATCCTTAATTGGTCGAACACGTTCACCCACATAGTACAATACGTCCCAAATTGAATTCCAGGGACAACAGAACGGAAAAACTTCGAGAACAAACCAAAATTAATACCTGGACACACCTGATCTTTATTGGCATTTAACGAGAATCCAGCGACAATAAAACTGAAACGTCGTCCAGCTTCAATCCAATAGTTTAACACAAAAAATTAACTCAAATCTCTGAGATAACTAAAATTTCCTTCAATAAAACTTTGGTTTTACAAGTGATCAAATGACAGAATATTTGTTGTTCACACCTCGATACGATATTTTGTCATTGACAGCGCTATCTCACGTTACGTGATTTTTCCATATCTTAATTAAAAAAAATTTCACATAATTAATTCACTTTTTAGAATTCTCTCCTGAGGATGGCAATGTTGCCGAAAACGTTTGAGAATTGAGAACTATAGCCTTTTGGCAGTTTGTCATATACATTAAATCTTATCATAATTATTACTAGCTAGCAGCTAAGTTTAGAGTTCACATTGTCTGGGTACCCGGACACAGGGACATACCAGACAACTGTATCCCAGCTGTATCTGTCTCATCTCAGCAAGGAGTACCGATTGCAAACTGCCGGCTCCTCGTGCACAGCAAAGTAGTTCAAAAAGCCAACTTGAGGTGGCAAAATGAACCCACATGCACATCATCGAAACAGATATAGCTTAAACTAGATCTACGTCGAACTAATGATGTTTTAACTTTATCCAGGGAGCCTATTGGAAAACTGGGCAGGTGGATCCCATGCGCCTCAGCTACGACACGACTTTTGTAAAAGCTGTCACGATAAGGAAGAGAAGGAAACAATGATATCTGATCTCAGCTCAGTTAGCATTAAAGATCTCACACTTTTTATTACAATTTTCTCGGTAGAGGGAGAAGGCACCACCGTCCATCACGGTATCACAACGGGCCATAAGGCCTAAGTGGGTTCCCTCCGAACCGCCGTTTTAACCTAACCTAACCTAAACAAGATAGATAAAGGAATATTTAGATCGTTCGGACACGTAGAGAGGATGGATGAAAGAAGATAACTAAACAGATTTATAAGGCGAGTGTGAATGGGAAAGTCGTAGAGGTCGACCTAAGCAAAGTCGATCGAATTGAAATTGTTTTAAAGAAAGGACATCAAGGCGCGACTATATATGTATGTAGTACTGGATCGTATTTTTACTAAATTCATCAATGATGGAAAACAATATTTTAGCGATTTTACCAAGCTTGTTAATAATGAAAATTTGGTGATATTACAAAGAATTATTTGTTATTATTATTATTCCTACGCTAATGTAGTAAATTTTTTTTAATAAAATAACACTGAAATATTAGCATTGCTAAAAACGTTCCTTTGTTAAAAATTTTTAGTATAATTGCCTTAGAAATTTTTAACGGTATACATACATGTTAGTTTTGATTAATGTGTTTTTTTTTTGTTTACAGGCTTCGCAAAGGCAGTGACTAATAAAAATCACTTAAATTTTCATTTTAACAAAAAAATGGTGACGTGTTTTTTATGTGGACGTTATTTCAGAGACAAAATTTTGTTTTTGAATCATTGGTATCGACATTTTGTAAAAAAACGAACCGGCGAAAAACCTTTCAAGTGTCAAGTTTGCTTCAAAGGCTTTTTACAGGAAAATAATTTAATAAATCACGTGTGCATTCACACCTGTAAAAAGCCATTCAAGTGTGAAATATGCTTGAAACAATTTTCGCATAAAAGCAGTTTAAAATATCACAAGAACGTTCACACTGGTGAAAAACCCTTCAAGTGCGACATTTGCTCGAAAAAATTTTTGCACAAAAATAGTTTAAGATATCACCTAAGCAGTCACACTGGCGAGAAACCATTTGAGTGCCACTTATGCTGGAAACCATTTTTAGATAATAGTAGTTTAGGAAGACACATGCGCAGTCACACCGGCGAAAAACCGTTCCAGTGCGACGTTTGTTTGAGACAATTTTCAGATAAAAGTAGTTTAAGAAGACACACGCGCATTCACACCGGCGAGAAACCGTTCAAGTGTGACATTTGCTCGAAAACATTTTTACATAAAAATAGTTTAATGTATCACGCAAGCAGTCACATTGGCGAAAAACCGTTCAAGTGTCACATTTGCTTGAAACTATTTTCACGTAAAGGTAGTTTAAGAAGACACATGCACATTCACACCAGCAAAAAATCGTTCAAATGCAACATTTGTTTAAAACAGTTTGCATGTAAAGATACTTTAAAGTATCACAAACTCACTCATAC
This sequence comes from Agelastica alni, assembly GCA_950111635.1. Lineage (NCBI taxonomy): Eukaryota > Metazoa > Arthropoda > Insecta > Coleoptera > Chrysomelidae > Agelastica > Agelastica alni. The sequence continues at coordinate 7,320,444 of OX467712.1, read as the reverse complement.
CGACAAAATTTTGTTCAAGTGCGATATTTGTTTGAAACACTTCTCAAACAAAAACACTCTAGATAATCACATGCGCGTTCACACCGACACAGAACAATTCAAGTGCGATATTTGTTTGAAACACCTTTTAAATAAGAATACTTTAAGAATTCACATGCGCGTTCATACTGGCGAAAAGCACTTCCAGTGCGATGTTTGTTTGAAACATTTTTCAATTAAAAATACTTTAATAAATCACATGCGCGTTCACACCGGCGAAAAACCCTTCAAGTGCGATGTTTGCTTGAAACGGTTCACACAGAAAGTCAATTTAATGAATCATACGCGCGTTCACACCGGCGAAAAACCGTACAGGTGCGATAATTGCTTAAAACAATTTTCAGATAAAATTACTTTAATAAATCACATGCGCATTCACACCGGCGAAAAATTGTTCCAGTGTGATATTTGCTTGAAACAAGTTTTACATAAAAAGAGTTTAATCAATCACATGCGCATTCACACCGGCAAAAACCGGCTAAATTGTGACGTATGCTTTAAACAACTATCAAATAAAAATTCTTTGAAAAGCCACATGCGCATTCACACCGGTGAAAAGCAGTTCAAGTGCGAAGTGTGCTTAAAAACATTTTCACACAAAAATACTTTAAAAAAACACATGCGCAGTCACTCTGGAGAAAAACCGTTCATGTGTGACATATGTATGAAACAATTTGTACGTAAAGAAACTTTAAAAGTTCATATGCTCATTCATACCGGCGAAAAACAGTTTAAGTGCAATATTTTTTGAAACACCTGTCGCAGAAATTCAGTTCAATACATCACACGCGCATTTAAACCTTTACGTGTGATATTTGGTATTTACACAAAAAGTCAGTTTAATAAATCGCATGCGCATATATACCATAGACATAGGAGACTAGACTGCGGGTCTATATGCGAGAGTTGGCTCCCAATGGGAAAAAAACAGTCGAACGAGAGGTTGTCTCGTGTTTTCTCTAATGGGCGGAGCTTACGTCCGATTCTTGAACCCGGTTCCTCCACTCAGCTAGCCGCGTGCCTCTCGGGCGTAAGCCCTGCCCATTAGAGAGAGCACGAAACAACCTCTCGATCGACAGTATCTTTCCCATCGGGAGCCAACTCTCAGCAAGTCTACTCTCCTATGTCTATGATACACACTAGCAAAAAAACCTTTTTATTTGACACTTTATTCCTTAACACACGGAAGAACAACTGTTCTTGTCGTTTATATTCAACCGTCAATAGGTAAGTATTTAAAAAAAAATGTACCTATCTACGATCCCTCTCGACACTTTTTTCCAATAAATTAATTTATTAGATAGAGTTTTATTATTTATACAGTTTATAGATACTTTGATGGTTTGTGCTCAGTTTAAAAAATTTAAAGATATACCCACAATTGTTTTATGTAAAATTTTAATTTATAGTTATGAAATAAACATTAGTTTTGGAAATTTGTATTATTTATTTTGTATTCGAAAATACATTTAATATTTTTTGAGAGTATAGTCGGAGTGACTCTTATGGATAAAGTGAAGAATAGAGTGAGATAAGGAAACGCTGTGGTGTAAAAGTAGATGTGGTTGAAAAGATAGATGCTTAGATGGTTTGGACACGCAGAGAGGATGGATGAAAGAATATTGACGAAATAGATTTATAGGGCGAGTGTGAATGGGCAAGTCGGTAGAGGTCGGCCTAGGCGAACGTATCTCGATTAGATCGACATTATTTTAAATATATTATATATATATATATATATATATATATATATATATATATATATATATATATATATATATATATATATTATATATTATATTAAAATTTTAGTCTTTAGTAAACAAAAATTTCTCCTGATAATGGCTTGACGCTGAAAACGTATGAGAATTGGCTTGCAATAATTTAAATTTTTTGGTGTACTACATACAGCCTTTTTTTAACTATTGATATCTTGTAATTATTGAATGGCAAACCATATGAATAAATTCGACGGAGTGGGATCAGAACTTTTACAAAACACGATGATTACCGAAGAGATCTGCTTGGCGCCTACAAAGAAATAAGCGCCTAAATTTTAACGGGTAGGTATAATAACTTATAGATTAACATTTAGTGTTTGTGTGGGTGTTTTTTTGCTGCTCTTGTATTTTTTTATTGAAACTATAAATTTCTTCTTCCTTTAATGTAAGCAAATGCTTGTTTCGCTTCGTACTCTATGCCCTTCACAAATCGGAGAGGTTGTCGCTCCATATCTTACGGGGTCTTCCGACGCTTCGGCGTCCCAAGGGTGACTTATTCTAGTTATTCTGACCATTCTATCATCACTCATCCGATCTATATGTTCGTTTCATCCTCTCTTTCTTTCCAGTTTCCATTCGTTTGTTTTTTATTCCACATGTCCTTCTAATGTCATCACTTCTCTCCCTGCGAAAAAAGTGTTTTTCCCCCTAAGCTTCGCACTATTTTTATTTTGGTGGTGGTCGTATATTTCGTTTTTTTGCAGATATCCTCATTTTAAAGGTTTTTGCAGTATTGTGTTAAATAAGAATAGTAGTTTTTATAGATCATCTTCATTTTCTGGAATCAGAACAGCGTCATCGGCGTAGCACAGGATTTTAACATCTTTATATTTCCCATTTTATACCTTTTCAAATTGCGAGTGTTTTTTATAATTTTTTTTTTTTAATAAATAATTTCGTGGTCCGATAAGTACTTAGCCTACAAAAAAAAACGAAAATTTTTGGAAAAGTGGCTATTTATTTTTCAATATAGTCTCCTTTTAGTTCAATACACTTGACCCAGCGATGTTCCAACTTCTTTAACCAGTCCGAAAAATACGTTTTCTCGAGGTCTGCAAAGGAGGTCTCCGTGGCGGAGATGACCTCCTCGTTCGACTGAAATTTCTGCCCGGCGAGTGACTTTTTCAAGTTTGGAAACAAAAAAAGTCGACAAATGGGGCGTTTTTTCTGCAATACGGCGTCGAATCGGTCCAATAATTCGGCATAGTACAGCCCTTTGTCCGTTTTGCCCTTCTCCATCTAGTCGATGTAGATCACACCTTGTGAATCCTAGATAACGGTGGCCATCACCTTTCCGGTCAATAGGACATTCTTCGCCTTCTTAGGAACACGTTCGCCGGGTGAAGTCCACTGTTTCGACTGTTCCTTGGTCTCTGGTGTGTACTAGTGGATCCATGTTTCTTTGACGATCACCAAACGAAGCAGAAACTCCTTCAGATTGCGCTTAAACAGCGTCAAACACTGCTATGAAGTGGTCTCACGGTTGCGCTTGTTGTCTGGAGTGAGCAAACGCGACACCCATCGCGCTGACAGCTTTCTCATGCCCAAAATGTTATGCAGGATATGACCCACGCGGTCTTTTGAGATGCCTACTGTCTCAGCTATCTCGCGCACCTTCAATCGGAAGTCTGCCAATACGAAATCGTGGATTTTTTATCACGTTATCCTCCGTGGTAGTCGTTAACGGAGCAACAGGGCGTGGTTCATCAAAAACCGACGTGCGACCGCGGTGAAACTCGTTAAATCAATTTTTGACGATCGCCATCGAAGGAGAAGAGTCACCGTACACAGCATCCAAGCGCTCTTTGATTTCGCTGCACGATTTCCCTTCCAAAAACTCAAATTGCTCATCTTCCACGTTTCTAAAATCCGCGAATACGCCCGATCTTCCTCATGGTCAAAACAAAACTACGAGTTCGATTCGGCTGAAACACGATAGTGGCGCCATCGGGCGGTGAGGCTAAGTACTTATCGGATCGCCCTCTATGTTGAACAATAAGGGGCAAAGGAAATGTCCTTGTCGAATACCATTACGTACAGAAATTTCTTCGGTAATTGTGCCGTTAATTTTCGCTTGTATTTTGTTTTCATGATAGATATTTTCAATGGTTTTTATGATGTTATATGGTATCAGTCTATTGTAGACGTGTGCCACGTCCTCCAGTTGTATTAGGTCAAACGCCTGTTCCATATCTATAAAACACAAGAAGGCTGGTTTGTTATACTTACTCGATGGGTTTTTCAGTTATTTGTTTCAAGATAAATACCACATATTTGTACAGGATCTTCCTGATCTGAATCCCTGTTGTTAGTCGGTCAATGTGGTGAGTTACGAATTTAAAATAATTTTGTAGGATATTTAGTACCAATAATTTTCATCTTTATTTTGTCACCAACGAAAAGAACAACCACTAATTAACTTAAAACTATACATTTATAATGTTTTTTATTTACTCTTATTTCCACTACATTTTCAAATAAACTAATAAATATTCGGTAACCGTTATAAAATATTTAGAATACGCCACTGGTAACCGATTCGGTTCAATTTGGCAGTTGATGTGCGGTTCTGTTAAAAATGGAGTGGGGACGCTGAAACTGTGCCTTACAATAGTAAATTAATTTCACATATAGTTGAAGTCGGGGATAATTTTACTCTGCGTTTTTTTTATTAGTTGATACTGCACCAATTTTCCGTATTTAATAGTCCACGTGGACAATTAAATTGGTTGTTTATTCCCTATTGGCTCAATATCCAATTATAATAGTTGTTCTGGCACGCGTTGTTGTGCTGAAGTGATTTCTTCCTTATTCCAGTATTGTATCTTAATTTTTTTAAAATGGCTTTTTGGAAGATTGATGAAAATTATGTAGTCCCAGAAATTTATATAAACCCATTTTTTAAATAAACACGTATATACTGAGTTGAAGTTTCTTCTGAGAGTGGAGAAGAATTGGAGGATAAGGATGTGCAAATAAAATTTAGGTATTTTTGTGTGGATGTTAATAGTTATTAAGAATGTGTACCAACAACTAAAATTAGAAAATAATGGATCTAATTTTAGGGTGAAGTAAAAAGGATTTACGTGTTAAAAATTTCAAAATCCTCCATTAGAAAAGTAATTACAAGCAAGGAATGTCTTCCATGAAATAAGGCGAAATCAGAGACTTTTGGTCAGTGTAGATCACTGCATGATGGAAAATATTAGAAACAAGAAATATAATTTTTATTCTAATAACATCGTTCCGTATTTTCATTTGATTAAAAATAAAATCAAGTTGGTACCTGGTTTCCCATAAAAATCCAATAACACCATTAGAAAATTGCTCCAATCTTTGGGTTTGCGTAATGAATACCTTAGTAGAATGGATGAAGTTCATCGGCAAGATAGATTCATAGTTTATAATAATTTGAGCTGTCCGTTACATCCAATTAAAGTCCGGTCCTGGACCAGCCGTCGGCTAAATTTGTGAAACAGGAAAAATTATTTCTGACTTCAACTATACTTTACATTTTGTTGTAGCACTGTTTGTTGTCCATTTTCAACATTGTTTGACAAATAACGAACTTAATCACAAATAAAATTACCGCGCTAACTCTCTTAATTATTATTACACAGGTATTCTTTGGCTTCTAATATTTTTGTAAAAATATTAGTGATATAAATAAAATCAATTTTTTTTTGCATTTATTTTAATAGTCAGCCAAAATCGTACCAACAATTTTTTATTTCTAGAAAACAATTTTAATTGGTGTCAAAAATCTATCTAATCAATTCCTTTGGACTATAATACCAGACAAGAAAATCAAATTTTAGAATTTAGATTTGGCTTTTTATAATTATGATTAAAGCTTTACACGAAAAAGTATTATAGAGATGGTGACAACTACCATTTCGAACAAATTGTTTTTTTTTAACAATAATGGCAATCATAATAAACGAATCGAAATAATTTGCAAGTTTTTTATCAAAGCCTACGGGAAGTACAGACTAAAATTTTGAATGGATTGGACTTTAATCATTACAGGCTGGGCTCTTGCAAGTTGATTGTCAATACAAATTTTTCGATATACTTAACAATCAAATTTAATTCGTCATTAAGTGATGTTCACTAACGAGAATAAAAATTAAAATGCAAAAGCGCTAAGCGTTACAGGAAATTCGCGCGATTCTATCATTTGACAGACACACAAACAATACAAACCTCATGAACATAGTGTAATGGACTATAATGTTATTATTACTTCGGCATTAATATACCGAAAAAAACTTTCAACAAATAAAAAGTTAACAAGGGTAACAAATGTAAATTTTCCAATGAATTGACGCGCTAAACTTTCACAAACGACATTATTCAGTTATAACAATAAATCATCCTGTTAAAACCCAAAAATCAAGATTAAATGAAATGAAGATTTAAATGGACGAACATTAACGAGGAATTTAGAAATGGGTGACGCGCAACACTGCTTGAGATGGATAACGTGCACGCAAGGTTGCCATATTGGAGGATTTTCCCCCAAACTTGGGGGATTTTTGAGCAGTTGACGGATTTTTTGAAAGATACTTTTATCTGGGGTATTTTTGGAGGAACAATTGAATGTTGGAACATTTTAAAATGATAACTGGAATATTTTTTCGCCGATCAATCCCAACAAAGAAAACAGGTTTATCAACCCAAATAATAGCAACGTTTACCAAACATCTACTTTAATTAGACCTCAAAAACATATCCTCTGCTCTTGGAAGACTGCTGACTCATTGTAGAATAGTAGAAAAGTATTGTGTTTAAATGTTTATGTTTGCTTGGGAGCAGGATGGTGGATTGAAAGGTATGCATTATTCTTATTATTACACAGCTTTACAAAAAAAATAATTTTTTGTTGCCCTGGATATCTCTTCGGATTTCTATGTCTTCAAGTACACAGTTTTCGAATATATTCATAAAAGTACTGAATTGGCTCTGATTTTTATGATTTTGGCTCATTTTATATTTTTAATATTTCACACTATAAGTTGACTTTTTAGAACACGAATTATTATAAAGTCTTTGGAATCTTATTAAAATTCGGTTTCTGCGCATTGATTTGGCCCATTGACATATCACGCGACCTCCCAGGAAGAGCGCATCCACCAGGATCTAAAAATGGTGGAAGAAAGGTATCAGGGTAGATGGGACCGTCACATGATGGCAGATTACTGCTGGTCTTTAAAAAGAGATTGTCCCCAAAAAAAATATAACAAAAAAGCTACTAAAAGGCGTTTTTCTAAAGTTTAAAATAAATTTTATGATTTTTTTCTTCTTTTTAACTTTTATGTATGTTAATTAAATATTAAAACAAAACATTTAATAATAATTTTCAATAAAAAGTTAATATTTAACAATATACTTGTTATATGTCTTGCTCATTTTTATTGATTAAAAAAAAATATGAAATTGAAGATTTAAAAAAAACCAGAGCCAATCTTCCACAACCATCCATAGTTTCGTGAACTGTTGGCATAGAGGTACTCAAAACCACTCTTACATCAAGGTCAAAAAAACCACTGTTGACCAGTGTTATTATAAAGATATAAGTATTCTCCGAAATTAAAAAAAATAACATTAAAAATTTGAATTCTAGAAAAAAACATTACAAATCTAATGTAATAAAGGTTTAAATAGACCACCTCGTTGTGCCAAACAATGGCCAAATTTGTAAAACATTATTTTGTGAAACCACGATGGAAAAGCAAAATGAAGATGATGCTTTTTTATAAAACATATTATTTACAGACAAGTCATCATTTTCTTTTCATAGGAAACACAATTCATCCATTGTACGATATTGCTCTTGGAAAAATCAGCATCTGAGTATTCCTGGACTTACCCACAAAAACCTAATGTTTTTCACACAGGAATTTTAGAAGGCTATATTGTAGGTCTCTTCTTTGTCGACGGTAACCTAAACTCTGTCAAATATCTACAGCTTCTGCAAGATCAAATTATTCCGACAGTTCAACTACTTTCTATTAATTTTGAGGACAACAGGATATTTGTTCAAGTCACAATGCACAAGCAGTGACACAATTTCTCAAAACGACGTTTCCTGACATTGATCTACACGTGGTCTCCCAGATCATCAAATTTATCTCCAAATGATTTTTTTCTCTGGAGATATCTCCACGAATTTAAGAGACTAAAAATCTTAATTGATTAAGGAAAAAAATTATCCAACTTGTGCCAACATTACACCACTATTGTTTGGCACGACAAGGTGGTTTATTTGAACCTTTATTACATTAGATTTGTAATGTTTTTTTTTAATTCGTAGAATATTTATTTTGTTTTAAAAGTAAAAATGAACACAGCACTTATTTTTAGAAGAGAAATTATTATTTGATCTCTTGCATACGTCGTAGTCTCTTTACTGATAAGCCAGACACACCGTCGCTAACATTTTTATACTGATTGCTAACGGAGCAAACACATGTCGCCGGAGTGAGGACAATTCAAATTAGAGTTGTGTAGTTAATTACTTGATTATTTATCGCGAATATTTATTGTTCGACTGGCTATCGTCCAGGTCGCTGTTTTGCATTAAAATTTCTATGTTCCTTAAATATTTTTCCATATCTGTACAAAAGGTAATTTGATGTATGCAAAGAAAGCATTTTGTTGTGTAAATGCTCATTAATAACACAAAAAGGATTTGTTATTACCGTAAATCAATAAAAATGAGAATCTGAAAAGCAATTTAACGCAGGTCCAAGAAAAAATAAGATTTTCTTTAAAAAGAAAAATTGCAAAACTAAAATAACTGCATTTATTGTAGAACACTGCTCATTAGATCATTTAAGTGGTAAATTTTGAGGGATTGTAGACTCCCATTAAGTCCAAATTAATTACATAAAAAACATTAAATAAACCACAAAGGTTTGATATGGTCAATAATAAGATTTAAAAAAATTTGGGTGTTTTTGATGTGAAACATCTAAGGCCGCGGATGAGAGTTAATGTTGTTGGCGTGGCAACCATCAGTTTTCCGTCCGTCCCAAAATACCTTGGCTGTAGTAACTAAAAAATGAGTTGTCAAAATCAATCCTTTTTTTTTATTTTTATAGGTTATTTTCGTTTAAAATTGTTAGTCACAAATATACAAAACTTTAGCACTCACATTAAAAATATTAAAGGAAACTATGAAGAAAATGTAGCATTTTTACATCAAGTGAAATTCAGCAGTAGTATTTAGCTTATTACTAAACCATGAGTATTTTCTATATAAAATGGTTTCGATGTTTCACATCTGCCAGGCGTCCCGTGACGGCTCATAGTAAAAAATATGAATTTGGGGGGTTTTCCATGTCAATGGTGGGATTGAGTTAGCCGACCTGACAACCCTGTGTGCACCCGGTACAACAAATGACATATCTTTCATAAAGTTATGTGTGTGTTTGGTTAACGATTTTGGTTTTATGGGTTTTTTAAAAACTTAATATTAAAATGTTACATATGGCTGGGGAAACTTTTTGTCAGAATCTTAAGCTGTGACGTCACATGTACGTCACTATTTCTACCAATGTCAAGCTGCAACGTCACGTGCACGTTACCCAACAGTGTTTGTCTATTCCTAGCGATTTTTTTAAATAAATAAATAAAAATGCTCACTTTAACAAACACTGTAGGATATTCAAAGATTATTAAAAACTATGCTTTTAGATCTTGTATACCAGATATTAAATCAACATTAAAACCTAATGGATGTTCATAAAAAAACTAGGTTATAAAACACGTCAGAAACTTTTTAACTTTAAGAAAAAAGTACCTGATTACTAAAGTTTTAATTTCATTTTCAAGAATAAAGTTAAGAAAAATATTTTTTAGGTTTATTAGTAGGTAGTTTTGTTTTACATACGTCTACTGCCATTTGTAATACTTATTTTGACAAAAGTGTGTAGTTTGGCCAGCAAATTTTGCCATATCATAACAAAAATTATCTTAACCATAATAGCTATTAAAGCTCTTAACTTTAATCGAAAAAATAAAATTTTGGACATACTGTTGCACTAATCACAACTGTCCCAGTCTAGTTCATCCTTATATCACAGCGCTTTTCTGTGATATTCTGGAGAGGCATTTCCATAATCTTGCAGGCTAAACAACTGAGCGCTGTTTTTGACTAAATACTTCAAAAAATCTTGAACGTTCTGCAACAACAACTGTATACTTCTCTCGTCTAATGGTGTATAAGCTAACATGGCACCTAATTTTACAAATAAGCGTAATAAATGAATTGCTCCATAAATTTCAGACATTGGTTTGTCTGAATATGCTTGAAGAATTTCAGCATATTGTGGTCTTTCAAATTTGTAAAGTAACTGAGTACCTAACATCACATTGAAGTATTCTTTTATACCTAAAACCAAAGAGTTACTTAATGAAAAGAGCAAACCTAAAAATAATTATACAGGGTAAATCACTACCTACGGGACAGAGGATTACAGCAAAATGGTAAAAGTTTTATAACTATTTTGAAATAAACAGGATGTCCCAATTAAATGTGGCATATCAAAGTTATATCTTTTTTATGGGACACCCTGTATTCTACTACATTTTTTTATTGTCCATAAACTTTCATAAGGGTTCCCTATCCTAAGCACAGTGTTTTGAGTTATGTCGACTTTTCTTAAAATGTGATGTTTTAAATAGCCATTATCTAATAATCTAACAAATTTACTTTTACATTGAAATAGCTGGGTATTAGTTGAATGTACTTCATGATCGAGTATTAAACATCTCTTTCAAATTTACAGTTTCATTAATAGATCATGTAATATGAAATATGTAGAGGCTTATTTTAAATGACACAGCATGTATTTTAATAATTTATAACTTTTAAAAAAATGTCCTTTTTCGATTGGTATATACAATTATAATGTCCTATACCTAGATGTCATAATTTTTGAGCAACTTACAATTTTCCTAAATTTAATGGTAAATTGATTTTAAAACATTTGCAGTTCTCTCTAAATTTTTAAACCAATCATCTTGGCATGGTTATTATAAAATAACCCAGAGTAGTTAATAAATATGCATACTTGTAGTTGTTGAGCTTTTTCTTTTTTGATAAGTAACTGAGTACATATTCCCCTTGGGTATATGGAGAAAATAGAATAGATCCCAGGTATGGTCGAACAGTCGTAAAAGGCGACTAAAAGACTCGCAATCCAAAGTGTTATGCGACCCATGCTGATGGAGCACTGTAGCTAACAGATCCTATAGGAAACCGGACGAAATCTTGTAGTAGACAGCCTTAGTCCTGTGCAGGGGGCACCTCTGTGTCAGACCTTCCCTTCCCCCATACTTGTTGACTGCAAAGAAGAACTGATAATGCTGGTAGACCGTAATCACGTCAAACTAATACGGGTTCCAAGACGCCAGGAAGTTGCAGGTAATGAAGAAGTAGACAAACTTACAAGAGGAGGTTCGGAAAAACACAAAAACTACTGGAAAAGCATACCAGGAAACAAACACAGGAAATAATACATCAAAGGACCGAGCCATAAAAGGACGGCAGAACTGTTACCGATTGAATGTCTTTTGCGGTCCGGTACCTCGTGGCGGCGCAGTGTGTTTTGCTGTTTCCGGGTCCTTGCCGCGTGATCTGCGGATCAGGTCCCCACTGTACAATGATACAAAACCATATGGGCATTTGAAATGTGGACCCTTTGTCGAATGCGCTTAAAATATCATGGGTTGAGAGAGTCAGAAACGAAGAAGTCATTAGAAGAGCAAAACTAGAAGACAGAGAACTGTTCCGAGACAATCAAAAAGAGGAAAATTGCATATTTTGGACACATAATGACAGGGGACAGTTATGAGTTTCCACGGCTAATATTAGAAGTGAAAATTAAAGGCAAAAGAGGTATTGGTCATAAGAAGTTATCATCTTGGTTGCGCAACATTCGACATTGGACGGGAATTAAAGACTTTGGATGACTTAGAGACGCTGAAAATAACAGATATATTATATAGAATATGGAGGACACCTACATAGTAACGACTTCATGGCACTTTAAGAAGAAGAAAAGATGCAATGAAAAGTTAAGATGTAAGATTGAAGAGTTTAGAATAAGAGTCATTTTTTATTCTGTCACTGGCAAAAAGAGCAACCCTTTATGATCTCGAAACTATCAATTTATATATTTTTTTATTTACTTTCAATTTTAATACATTATTTGCTACATAAATATTTGGTAACTGTTACAAAATATTTACGATACACCACTGGTACCCAATTCGGTATGTATTAGCACTGCACATCTGCTGACTTTGGGAGTATTAACATGTCTCTTTCTTTAAAAACTCAAGTATACAAACTACTAAAGTGATAAAAATTTTAAAACTTTTACCGTTTCGCTATAACCCTCATTCCCTTTGGTAGTGATTCACCCTGTATAAAATTTCCACATTATAATTTTTTTTACCTTTAACTATTTCAATTGTAGCAGATTCCTTGCTGCTATTATTTGACTTGGTAGATTTCTTATAATTTAAATAATTCTCCAGTATTTGGTCAACAGTAGTTTTAGCAGGTAAATTAAACAGTTTTCTCTGTCTTGTAATAACATCCCAATCATCAACTAACCATGGTTTCAATTCATCAGGAATTTTTACTTTGATTTCAACTTTAGTTAAAAACTGTTCTTCAGCTTCAACAGATGGATCTAAACGCCCCCTTTTCTTTTTGGGAACATCTGAACTAGAATCTTGGCCACTAGAAGGGGTGTTAACTTCTTTCTTCTTTGCAGCTAAAATGTTTCATTTGGCCTAAATTTTTAACATAATTCTTGCACAATGCAATACTTAAAGACAATTTTTTTATTAACATAATTAAAATGTGAAAATACTTCAGCTAAAAAACATAAGTTGAATTTGGTTTAAGATTATTTTCTGAATTAAATTTGTTCATAAATATTTAAGTAAAAATACATATTTTTGAAAGTAAGCATGACATAAAAAAGCATAAGCATAACGTAAAAAAAAATTCAAAATGTTAATATATTGTTACAAAACACAAACTAATGATTTTTTACCATTCCACTCAATGTGTAAAGAGTCCATATTCAAATATCTAATTTTGACACATTAAAAACAATAAAATGTAACTTTTAAATGATCTGTTTTGTTAAATTGTGGGTATAGTGTGATGCAAAAATAATTGATTGTTTTTTTTGCATACAACAATATTTATAACTTAACAATCAGATACTGAATGTAATATAAATTGCTGAGTAATAAAAACTTTTATTACTTATTGTTTTAGTCAATTATATTATTTTATAAATTAGTTAACAAAAATAATTTACATGGATGTACACTATTACATAAATGAAAAATGCTTATGCATCAACATTTAACATTAAAAATATGTTTATATATCTTTCTTGTTCATACCTATTATAAAAGTGTAAGCAAGATATTTACCATTAGAATAATAAAAATTTGATAATTAAATTCCTTAACAAAATTTATTACAAGATTACCTAAAATGAATTTTAAATCAGAAATTACAAAAAATTAATAATACTATTACATATTAAAATGTGTTACCATTAAAATTATTTTTATGTTATTATAACCTGACTTAATTTACAACCTTTAGTTACTTCAGTTACTGGAGTACTTGCTCTAGAATCCCCATCTTTTATTGCCTCATTTTTAATAACAGTAGCTTTCTTTGTAGCTTTTTTAGTTTTACTTTGTTGAGCGGCATGAGCTTTTTGAACCTCTTTTTGCCTTGCTACGTTGGCCTCATTGTATTTTAATACTCTGCTTTCAGGAACCCATTCATCCCAGCTAAAATGGAAAATATTTGCATTAACAGATTATGAATTATTAAAGACAATAACTTACTTTTTATTCCATCCGGCATAATGTATGAAATATTTGACTTGTTTTTCTTTGGTAATAGTTGATTTTAAACATTTTGCTTCATATATTAAAGGGCCGTGAAAACACAGTACTTTTTCTCCTTCGGAAAATTTTAATTTTGGAGGCATAATTGAGGAAGACGTTATGTTCGTATTATATTACTTTTAAAAAGTTATTAATTTAGGTTTTGAACCTAAAGTTATCCGTAACAATACAACAAATGGAGATAACAGTCAACAAAAATTAAACTTTTTATCATTTAGCTGTCACTTCAGCTGTCAAAATTTACAAACAAATACCAGGACTGACAACCAAAGAGTACATATAAAGGCTGAGAACCTAAATATAAAACTAGCTAGTAGTTTTGTTGGGATTCTTAAAATTAAAATATTTTTAAGTTACTTGTCCAACGATGACATATTTTATTTTTCTAAATAATGCAATCAATTTTCGATCAATTCATAAACAAACTTACTAAAAAAGGAATTGTCCGCGGTGCTATTATTACCTGGTAGTTTTTTTTAACAATAAAATTGAGATTCATGGCTCTAGTATGTTATCTAAAATACAAAAAAAGTAATGTAAAATTTTTAAAAAATTCTTTTAATTTTACTTCGATCTTTTCTGAATAGTTATATATTAACCGAAAATATATCTTATTTTTTTACGTGCGTCTCTCTCTTTTTTGTGTAAGGATGTATGCTTATCTTGTTCGTTGATTTTAAATTCGTAGTTCCAAATCAAATTGTAATTGTTATCAAATGTCAGATTCATCCTTGCAATTTACTTACTTATGGTAAAGGACAAAGCTATGGAATTTTGACGTCCTTGGAAAATAACAAATAACCTGAAAAACGAGAAGTGGAAGAAACGTCAATAATAAAGTCCATTACAAATATATCAGACAACCAGACTTAACAATGACTGTAAACTTAACGCTTTTCATATAAATTTTTATTCGAATTAAGTGAAAGAAATAGTGCAAGTGTTCGATGACTCATCTGAAATAATGAAAGGAAAAGGATAATAAGCAAAAAGCAACAACACAAACACTGCAGATATCTTTTTAATTAAGTTATGTGCCTTATTTATAGAATTAAGAAATAATACACATCAAAAATGGAAGACAGAAGGGTCGCAGATTATTTTGTAGTTGCTGGTTTACCAGAAAATCCAGAACCTCTGGTTGAGACAACTCTATCTGAAGGGGTAAATTTAAAAGCTAGCCATGGACAACCTCCTATAACGGATATTAGTGTAATTTTTCCAAGTTTAGGAGAAAGTAAACCTGATGATTTTGAAGAAATTAGAAAGACACCCACAGGATTAAGTGCAGATTTGAATCATGGAAGTTTAAGAACTATTGAATGCTTCTTGTGCATAAGAAGAGGACGAGATAAACCTCCCTTAGTTGACATAGGTAATTTTTGTTGAAAAACATGCATCAATTGTAAAAAAATAAATTATTTAGTGCTGTATTACCTATTTATTTCTAAATTCAAAATTTAATATTTTTTGTTCTTTCACATGACTTTGATAATAAAGTACAAAAATCACCCTATTGAACTGTTAAAATAATGTTTCAATATAAATTTTTGTCTAGTTAAACATTTTATTACATAAAATGCCAATTTTTTATTACAATTAGTTTTGATATTTCAAAATATTTCTTCCTAAATATCCCTTCCTTTCTTATATTTTAACATTTCAGTGTATTACTGTAAATATAACAATAAATTATTAAAGCTATAATTTTTGTGTGATGATTATATATAATCATATAATTTTTGTGTTATGTTTAATGATTAATAACTTTTATTTTCTAAATAAATATTTTGATTAATATTTATGGGAGTATTTTATCTGTAATTTTAACTTTTTCATGCTACTATAAATTAACATGTATGAGTTAAAAAGTTTTAATTTATAATGAAACAACTAGTAATTTATTTGTTTGAATTTCTTTAAAATATATTTTTTGGTAATGATTTATTTACTTATAGCTAAAGTTTCTTCATAAAATTTACTTGTTTCTTTATAGGGTATTTCATTATTTTTTTGATAAGCTTAAAATCTTTAAAGTAGTCAAAGCTGAAAATATGACTAAACAATTTAATAATATATATTTATACTCAGGATAATTTTAATGAAAATCAAAAAGTTACATGTGTTTTATAGGTGTTATGTATGAAGGTAAAGAATGGCTCATGGAGGATGCAGAGGTGGTAAAGAAAAGTGTGGGTGGAAATATCGCAAATGTAAATAACTCGACTTCCCAAACTTTTATCACTTTCAGAAGAGGTCCAAAATCAATGCCTTGTAATGCACTGGTCGTAACTGATGTTTGTGTGGTGATTGCTAGCAAAGGTGAATCACCTCCTCATGCTTTTTGTTGTATAAACAAAAATCTTAACAAAGGGATTGTTGGCAGTGATGTTTTCTTGTGCTATAAGAAATCTATGAATCGGGCAACTCTATTAACATATAAACCCGAAGTTTTATCAAGGTAAGCCATAACCTGTGACTTAGTCTTATTATGGGGGATTGTCGAAAAAAAATATATGGAGAAATAAAAACGTGTCCATTAAAAAATTGAGTAATTAATGGAAAATGGAATATTACATTTTTTAAATTTTTGACCCATCTGATTTATTTAAAAAATGTTTAATTGCTTGAACAACTAAGATAAAAAATTTACACTTAGATTGCGATATTATTTTATTCTTGTCACGAAGTATGCCGCTTGCAAATTAATATTAAAATGAACTCGACCTTGAATTTACTAGGATAGCATCCACTTCATTTAAATCTAAATACTCCACTTGTACTGATTAATTTACTATTGGTTGATGAAAATAAATGCAAACGTTTTAAGGTTGTTTTGTTTTCAAAAGATATTGATACAAAGTGTCCCATGAATATGATTAAAAAATTGGAGTAATTGGAATTGAAATATAACCTAAGTTTAGCCACCCTGTATGATAATGATTATTGGGATTTAATTGTTTCGCAATTTTCGTCTTGTATTATTTTTGTTAGTTGTCAAATGACTGGTAAATTCTTCGAAAAATTTGTTTATAATTTATTTTAGTCACTAGATAAAACGCGGGAAGTTGATACTGGCTTATCATTTTATGATTAATTACAAAACAATGGTTTCTAATGCAAATGAAATGATTATATCTGCTATTTTGTTATATACAGCAGAGTTACTGTTAAAAGAAATTAATACAAAACACTTGTGGTTGTTTTTTGCTGCTCAAAAATATGTGACTGAGTTTGTTGAAAAAGAACATATTGTTACGAAACATGGGACTATTTATTAAAAACAATATATATGATGAAATATCGATCCGGGATTGCATCCGTTCGTTGGTTAGAATCCGATTGGATGTTTGCAGACGTTTTGCCAATATCTCACTTGGCATTTTCAATGAGTAGTCTTCGCTGGATAGCTAAGAACTGATAGTTTCTGTCAAATCAGGTAATATTTATAGGTTTGCGCCGAAGATTGTAACGGCACTCATTGGTTGGCGTTGGCTCCGCCTCCCCCGGTAACCAATTTGGTTTATATTGGCACTCGGAGTGGCGCTGGTGCTGTGATGAAGGAAGGGGACGTAGCAAGCCTTTCATTTCATTAGTAACTTATTACTACATTGGAATTTAAAATAGTTTTATTACCATAATTTTAAATTAAAACCAATCTAAAGTAAACCAGGAATGAGATTATCTATAAAAGTTTTACTTTTGAGCTGTCTGCTTCTGCGTATTAAAAATATTTGTTTATTTAGCTCTGATTATTATGTTGTCAATATAGCAGCATAAAAAGAGCATGCTCATTAAAACTTAAGGCATAGACTTAGATTTCTCAAACTTAATTTGCAACGAATTTTTTATATCAAGAGCAGATAAAAAAATTATTAGCAACAAAATGTCGCCGATTAGATTTAACCGTTTTTAAAATTTCAGGTATCCAATGGGAGACCTAACCGATTTTCCATTTCCGAATTCTGTGCCTTTATTCTGCCTACCGATGGGTTCGACTCTAGAACTGTGGCCGAAAGAAGCGACGCATCCAAAACCCGTCTTCAGTACCTTCGTCCTAACAGTTTCCGATGCTAAACACAAAGTGTACGGATCAGCGATTACTTTCTATGAAAGCTACGATGAAAAAAAACTCACTCAGAAACAGAAAGATCTGTTGAAGTATACAGAGGGTTCGGAATTTTTGCTATACGCTAATAAATCTATATGTGTATTGTCGCATTGGCCGTTTTCTGAAGATTTTGAGTTCTGGCTCAAGTGGTTACACGTAAGTACTAATGATTATTAAATTATCTAGAGGTCTCTTCCTAGAAGCATATTTCTCAACCAAATTTACGTTGTCAATACTTAACTATGTTCATTTATTTCCACATAGAAATAAATCACAGAATAGTTACCTTAATTACATTTATAGTCCTTTTTATAGTTAAGTACAAGCATCGGTCTATTCATCTTTTTTGTTTGTATTTTTTTTTGACTGCGGAAACTGAGCCACTAGTCAAACATCTCTTTTGTTAACTAATACTATTTTGGATTTAGCACAATTATAAATGTTCCGAACATACCGATTTACATTAATAAAATTTTAGTACAGTACTGTCTAAATTTTAATGGTTGAATGGTGGAATAATTTCAGACTTCGTTGTCTTAGGATAATATGAACGTCTCATACTTGTATCGTATAATTTAAAATTTGGCGAATTGTGTAATATTAAATCGATAAATACATACATACATACAATCACGCCTTTTAGGCAGAGACCACTTCCTTCCACTTGCTAAGGTTCTTACACACATCTTTTGCTTCCTCTACTTTCATCAGTGCTCTCATACAAGCTTGTCCTTTATCCATCATTTCTGTGTGTCCAAACCATCTAATCATTCCTTTCTTATCTCACTATTTTTTACTTTATCCAACTAAGTCACTCCAGCTATACTTCTCAGACTACTCATTTCTGCAGCATTTATTTTCATGCTTCTTCTGCCAAACCCAACATTTACTATCATACATAAGTGTAGGAACCAACACACCTCTATGCACAGCCAGACGTGCCTTTTTTGACACTTTCTGGCTGCACAACACCCTTCGCTCAATGTCACTGTCATACTTTCCATCTCTCATAAACTTTGAACCTAAGTACACAAATTCATTTACTTGTTCCACTCTTTCTCCCTTAATCAAAACTTCACAGTTTTGTCATCTTTTCTTCTCTTTCAAAGACCATTACTTTCGTTTTGTTTACATTTATTTTCATCCCTTTGATTTTCAGGGCATCATGCATAACATTAATCATCGCCTGCAACTCCTCTTCAGATGACGCTAATATGACTTGATCATCGGCGTAAAGAAGGCATTTGAGGATCAAATCATTCATTTTCAATCTATAATCACTCTCTTTCAAATCTTTTAAACAATCGTCTATGTATAAGTTAAACAACCGTGGCGAAGGACTAATCCCTGTCTTACACCTTTTTCGATGTTAAAACAGTCCGTGTAAGCTCCGTTTATCCTGACACAAGCAGTGGAATCTTCGTAAAGTTATTTCAGTGCTCGTAAGTCTACGAAAGAGCAGTAGACCTTTTGATTTTGAGCCAAGAATTTTTCGACTATGCCTCGTTTAAATAGAAATTTTAAATGCTATTTTTAATTTTAGCACCGCAAAACGAGTGGAAATAGATAATTAATTTTAATGATAATCGTAAGAAATTTTTTTTTTTGGAAGGTCCTTAGAGGGGACCCTCTCGTTTTGATTCGGTGGTAATTGATAATAAGGACTCGGATTTGTATTTATTGATTATAACTTTAATTTTTTTTTTGTTCAGTATTAGGTGTGATAGATCATAAATTTTATTTAAAATTTTGTAGGGCATCGTTACCAGCGGCCAACCGCAGTTTATTCCCATCGAGAGATACATTACACAACTTTTAGACGAAGTTCCGTTTCCCTCTCCTAGAATTCTCCTTCAAATGTCGCCGCAAAACAACCTCGACAGGGTGATATTAACTCAACCGGAAGATTTACCGTTGCCGAGGAGCGCCGCAAGTTTCAAACAACTTTTGATCAATTTGGGGCCGGAAAATTGCCTACAAGTTTTACTATTGATGCTAACAGAACAGAAAGTGTTGATTCATTCGTTGCGACCGGATACTTTAACCAGCGTCGCCGAGGCCGTTTCCACCATGTTTTTTCCTTTTAAATGGCAGTGTCCCTACATACCGTTGTGTCCACTCGGTAATATAACATTGATTAATAAATATCTTAGTTAGTTTTGTGGTTTAGTTCAAACTGATCAAAATTCAGGGTGGGCCATAAATCAGTTGTAACTATAAATGCTATACCGTTTTGAAACTTATTGAATTTTACTTTCAGGATTAGTTGAAGTACTCCATGCACCGTTGCCGTTCCTCATAGGAGTAGATTCTCGATTTTTTGACTTATACGATCCCCCATCAGATGTCAGTTGTATAGATTTGGATACAAACATAATAACGGTAAGAGCACAATAAATCAATCATAATTAGCTTTTACGATCATTTACGGAAAAAGTTAAGAATATGGAGCCGACAGTGATTTTGGTGAAATTTTCACAGATGCTCTAAAACAAATGTTTACTTTTTTCATACTTTCAGAAGTTTATTCAATGTATGAATTGCTTTTTGTGTGTATTTAGATGTGTTATCGGTTCGACACAGTCCATTTGAATTGAAAAAATATGTTAAATAATCCATCCAAAATATTGCATTTGATTGTTCTGAAACTAAATAAGTACTGGTATATAAAAAAAAAAAATATCAGAAAAAGGTCATTCCACGTCAAAATTTTTACTGCTATATCGATTTTATCATATTTTAGAGCATCTATAAAAATTTCATAAAAATCCCTGCCGGTTCCATTTTCTTAACCTTTACCTCATTTTCTTTTAAGGTGGCTGAAGCGCAAAGACAAAACTTAAATATCAAATTACTTCCCAAAAAAGCTGCTAAAATACTTAAATCGACGTTGGATTATCTCTATTACCAGTTAAGAAATACTGCTTCAAGCAATACTCCAGATATAAGCAGTCAAGACGACATAGAATTAGAATTCCAAAGGCGAAAGAAACAAGTGAGTATTTTGATTTTTTCCCCTAAACCGTTTCCAATTAACGTCGACATTAATTATGAGTTAAAACAACATTTAAACAATTCCATTTTGTAAAAATTTCCAGTTTTAACGTTTATCAACCCAATTTATTTAAAATACACTTCTAAATTATAACCATACATTGTCGAAACTCTATGTTCACTAATTTATTTATTTATCTGAGTTGTTTCGTGTGCTAGTACGAATATTTGTTTCGTCCGACTTCGGCAGATCGCCGCTTAAGTAGCAGGTTATTTCTGTCTCATTTCTTTCAGTCTGTTCTCGTAGTTCTTTTTTCGTTCTCGGTCATAAGGGAACCTTCGAGCCGTATGATCGAATGGCGTAGTCAGCGGCGTAGCTTCGGGGTTCAGGTTTTTATACTAGAAAATAGGAGACTTGGGAATTTCGCGCAGGGATGAACCGGCCAAATTGGGACATGACATTATTATTGCAATTTTAAAGGTAAACCCTGAAATATTTATTATTGTTACGCCTATGGGTTTTTTAATAAGTGGTACACATACATACATAAAGTCACGCCTTTTTCCCATGGGGGTAGGCAGAGACCACTTCCTTCCACTTCTGCTACAGTTCTTACATGGTACACACTCAAAAATAACGGTGTTTATTTGATAACCACAAATTACAATTCACAAGACTAAAGTTACTATCAATAATCTAATTAAATCTCCTACTTAAGAAGAGGTGAACCTTAATTTGATTCATTAGTAAAACACAGAACGGTAAAAGGTCGTTGAAATAAGGTCAAATTTTTTTTACCTTCTGTTTGGGAAAGGTCAGATCTAGGCATCTCTGGAAGTAGCTTTTTAAATTTTCGGTAAATAGCTTTCAGAGAAAATGCAGAGTTTCGGTTAAATTTGCTATTTTTTTCCCAAAAAATTAAATTTTTTCGAAAAACTACCTCCAGAGATGCCTCGGTCATACTTTCGTCTATGCTAAAAAAAATTGTCAATTCCAACGTAAATTACGCCGTCAAAATTATTTCTGCCAAATCTCTGTAGGACCGAATTTTTTTCCATTTTTACAAATGTATATTTTCATATACCTAGTGACTATAATTTATTGAATGAGTTGTAGTTCCATTCATGATTATTTACATGATATACGATGAGAATATATATACATCTCTTCTGACCCCACCGCCTTCATCAGTTGAGATTCATACATCCCGATTTACCCCCCGAATAAACTTGGATTTTTAACAATCGTTAAACCCCTTCTTAAAAGCACTATTCACTAATTTGAATTAACTAAACTGAACTAACTTCTGATCTAACTAAACTGAACTGAACTAACTAACTAGCAAGCCGATACGCGTTCTTATATATTGCAATAGAGATTCCCAAAATTTCCAGAAAACATGTACACGAAGCTTCTACATAATTCTCGTGCCTTCACCATGACATCGGATCTTCGTTGAAAGGATGACAGATGAGGCATTTGATGTTGGTCGCGATTCGTAACATAAAATATATTTGAATTGTGCCTACTCAAGAGACAATTACGATGTACAATATTAACAATCGATTTAACTTATGATCTCGTCGGTGCTTCGTTGACGACATCATTGTTCCAAATCTGTATTTCAAAGGGAGTCACGCATGTGAATTGCATTGATTTCCGCGTGGATTCCCCCGAGCGTCATGGTGAGAAAAAAGTGCGTGAGTGTCGTGGAACACTTGGTTGGAACGAAGTTTCATAGTATATTATTATTGATAGACGTATTATATTTTCTCTCACGCTTGTTTTTGCATTTTTCGGCATTGTTGCTTTTTTTGATGTTTTATTTTAGTCAATTTGTTAACTAATTGGCTATAAAAAAATAAGAGAGTCGTAATATAAAATTTTTAGGTTAAAAATAAATTATTCAAATATTGTTGCACTTTAACACTGATACTTACCTAGCGTCATTGTTATTATCTTCTAAGCCACTATCACAATGCATTATGGATGTATATTAACCAATAACAAGAGTTATCCATAGCGCGTATGCTATTGGCTGTGACCAGTCATAGGTGCGCGCTTATTGGTTTAAGGCACCCAATAAGTTCGCACCGGCTGCGCTGGTATAATTGGTACACAGCATACGCGACTAATGTTTCGTGTCTCGTGACGGAAAAATCTTACACTTTTTTTCGCCTAGCCCCATCCGTACCATGCGATAAGGAACTTCGTTCCAAAACCATGCACAGTGTGGCTTTTTTCTCTACCTGCAGGTATCGAAAACGTCCCCTTTCATTTCTTACTTCCACCACTGTAGTTTTCTCTCCCTACTAGACCTGCCATTGGTTCGCGAAAATATAATGATGTTGAAATGTAATTTGAAAATTAAACACATACTGGGCGAAGAAAAATAAACTGAACACTAATAACACCACAATATTGTTGCTTAACCTAAATAATTTTGTATTTCAGCAATCTCAGGAACTGGAAATTCAAGAGGCATTTCTAAAATTTATGGTCTTATCCTTAAAAGGTTACAGGTCTTACCTTTTACCAATTACTAAGGCGCCCACTGTTGGAACTACTGATCCGGAAGCTCTCTTCCAACTAAACGACTTCCTCAAAAGTAGAGATAAAAATAATCACAGGTTTTTTAATTTGGTCATGAAAACACAAATGTTTATAAGGTAATTTTAAATATGCTAGTAATATTTCATTTCTTTCATGCTTGTTATAGAATCTGTATCGGTTTAAAAACGTTAATCATCTGTATATTATTTCTAAATTGTATTTCAGGTTTATTGAGGAGAGAAGTTTTGTAGCAGATGGGGATCAAGGTTTAGCGTTTTTTGACGATTGCATTGAGAAAATAGTACACGAAGAAAATAATGGTTTTCGTTTGATAGAGTTGGATTCTGTTCATAAAAGCGACAGAACGGTTTTTGTTTTACCGCCCGAACCTCCTGTACCGGGTATGTTTTATTACACATTATTTATTGATCAGTTAATGGTTACAGAGTCCAACATCATTTCACCACAAAATTAACACATTCACTTGGTAGTATCTCTCTCTGTAGGGCGTCAGTGAGATAATACACCCACATAGTGCTCTTTACCAATTAAGTTTCTCGCTATTGTACAATGTTATCCTTTATAACTTTGGGAACAGACCAAAAAAAGGCAGTATAGAAAATCAGTTCATTCTAGTGGAATCGTAACGTGCAACAGGTAAACTTTGTATCAATAAAGTTTATTGATATCTATTTATTTTTCACCACATCCTATACATGACAAATATCGACGAACGTTAAAGAATTATTAATAACCAATTACAATTTTTTTCTCATTAAAAACTAATAAAATTCCAAATGATAAATCAAATATTGAAATCACGAAAACACTCGAAAGAAAATTTATGGGAGAGATTGGCTTTCCTTAATATTCTTTAACTGTGTGCTGTAGAAGGCACACTATATCTATAAATGCAAAATTATAGCCTCAGAATGTCTTGCGCTAAACACAAGGAGAGAAAAATTATATGAATAATCCAGGGTTCAAGGTATAGAGATGAAAAGTGGCAACTGAGAAGCAACAAAAAGATCTACACAAAAACATAACGACTAGGTTAGGTTTTACATAACTACTAACAGATACAGTGAGAAGGAAAAGAGTGACATTTTACGGACACATTAAAAGAATTAATAAAGAAGGATAAACGAAAATAATATTATTACGACATGAAAAAATTAAAATTGATGAAGAATAGGTGGAGAGAAAAGAAGAATTTAGATAGAACATTAGAAAATTTAAGGACGTGTGTACACTCACACAAGCAAAAGCAATAGGTACAAGTACAAGCAGGAAGTTTGGCAACAGTTCACAGGGCCTCGACTATAATCAGGTGTAAACAATCTTCGGCACGCGACGTTCGAAGTTAGTTACGCAGATCGCACGTGTGTAATAAATGCGATTTTGTCTGCCTGTCGTGGATAAGGAAAGCGTTTAGTCGATGTAGAGGAATTAGCTAAATAAATAATTTTTTCAGATTCGTTGGTAGTTTTAAGAAAATGCTATCGTGAACGAAAAGTCCCAGGAATGTTTAAACTGTCAAAATTAGCTGCTAATTATTTAAGCATACAATATTCAGATGCACAAGTACAGGCCCCATTCGGAGACATAAGTGAAAGTCGCAATGAAAGTGAAATTAGTACGACAGAAGTTGTGGAAGCGTTGAACAGTATGAAATTGGGTAAAGCTGCTATGTACGGCAGGATAACAGTTGAAATGCTGAAGACTGGACAAAGCGTAGTAACAAGTCTGCTGTACCGCCTTTTTAACCTTTGTTGGAGGAGTGTTAGCGTACCAGACGACTGTTGCAAGGCCATTATCGTGCCGCTTTACAAGGGAAAAGGTTCGCAGCAGGACTTTAAGAATTACCGAGATATTAGTTTACTTAGCATAGTCGGAAAAGATATTGATTAAGAGAGTGACGAATGAAACTAAAAAGATGATATGGGATGTGCAAGCAGGAGGATTCCACTGCTTATGTCAGGATAAATGGAGCTTGCACGGAATGGTTTAACATCGAAAAGGGTGTGAGACAGGGATGTGTGGCTTCACCATGGCTGTTTAACTTATACATAGACGATTGTTTAAAAGATTTGAAAGAGAGTGCGTTTGGATTAAAAATGAATGATTTGATCGTCAAATACCTTCTTTACGCCGATGATCAAGTCATATTAGCGTCATCTGAAGAGGAGTTGCAGGTGATGATTAATGTTATGCATGATGCCCTGAAAATAAATGTAAGCAAAACGAAAGTAATGGTTTTTGAAAGAGAAGAAAACATGACAAACTGTGAAGTTCTGATTAAGGGAGAAAGAGTGGAACAAGTAAATGAATTTGTGTACTTGGGTTCAAAGTTTACGAGAGATGGAAAGTTTAACAGTGACATTGTGCGAAGGGTGTTGGCAGTAAAACAAATGAATGGGGCACCGCATAGCTTTATGTGCAGCCAGAAAGTGTCAAAAATGGCACGTCTGGCTGTGCATAGAGGTGTGTTGGTTCCTACACTTATGTAGTAAAAAATGGTGAGGTAAGAAAACGCTGTGGTAAAAGAAGATGTGGTTACAAAGATAGATAAAGGAATGATTAGATGGTTTGGACACGTAGAAAGGATGGATGAAGGAAGATTGACGAAACAAATTTATAAGGCGAGTGTGAATGGACAAGTCGGTAGAGGTCGACCTCGGCGAACATCGATCTTTCGAACTTTTTTTTCGATTCTTAAGAAATCGAAAATTGGCAGAAACATCCTTAAGGGTTTTTTTTTTTTTGAAAATAGTCGCAAGTCCAAGAAAAGCTACTAAAAGAATACTGGGAAAAATGAACAGAAAAAAGAGACGACATGGAAGAAAAATGAACGATTACTGGAAGAGAAGACTGGAGCAAAATGAATGAAAGAAAAAAAGAGGCGACATGAAGAAATAGTGAAAAATACTTGGAACGGAAGAAGGAAGGGGGGGAAACAATCATTAGTTAAGATAGAAGAAGAATAAAATTCTAAAAAACTTAACAAAAGCAAATTTACTTAATTAAGCGTTTAAATTGTCCACCCTCCTATACTAAACAAAAAACAAATCTTCTGTCTACAGTATTTCTGAGATGATCGGATGTAGTGTTCGCACAAAAGTGGATTATCTTTTCACTTAATTCATGCAACACAATTAACTTTCATCGTTTCTCGTCGTTCGAAGGAATCGGTACTCTGTTACTTTTACGTAGTTAGTGTCGGTAAAATTATGTTGCATTCTGTACTTATTTTGTATGGAAAATTTCTTAAAATACCCAAGTTTTTATTACCATCAACTGAAGTCAACGCCTTGAATTTTTTTTTCTAAATATGTATCTGATTTTATTTAAATATTCTTTCTATACTTAATTTTCTTTGTTTTGTTTAGGAGACATTTATGAATACACTCACTTCAATCTAAAAGCCGAGTTATTAATTGGTTTCGGGAAAAAGAAGAATCCTTTATCTTCTTTGTTTCAAACAATAACGCCAGGTTCTCCCATGGCTAGAAGAACAAAACAAGAAATCAAATATGCTCAAAAATTGGCTCGGTTAGTATTGGAATATTTATATATATTTGGAGTAATAATTTCTGAGTGCAAACGATTTATTGTAATCCTTCACAGCAGTTAATATTTTTATAAGAATAGGATCAGTTCACTTAAATAGTTTTTAGTTGGTCTCTTGTAGTTTTTCTTTGATTATAGATCTTGTTCGCCTTCTGAAAGTTCATCTGAGAAAATGTTCGTTACTTGAAATCATAGTATCTTTTAAATTATATAAAGTAACCTTCCCAACAGTATGAACTTTCTATTTTCTTATCATTTATAATGTCATTACGTTCATATTACTTTCATCGTTTCTCTTTCATTACTTTTGAACCATACACAATCATTTAAAATTACACTACTTTTCCTATTTGACATGTGAATTGATTAATTGAAATCTTTCGTAACATCTGCTAGCCATACTCAGTATTGTTATGAGAATGGTTGGGTGAGTAAAACTACTGCGACTTATTCAATTAATTTTTTAGGTAATTTAAGGTTAAAAACAAAACCAAAATAAATAGTTATATTCAAATTAAAACACTAATCCCATCGGTAGAGGTTTTGAAAGATAGGTAATTTAATGCTAGAAAACCCAACCCAACCCAAATTATTTTCATCCAGTTCATTTTCTGATGTAGCAGACTGCTATCTTTATCTATCGCATGCATAATACGCTTCCTTTCCATATATTCATTTTCAATTTTTAATGTGAAACATCTAATGCCGCGGGTGAGCGTTAAAACGGCTGTTGGCGTGGCGACCGTTAGTCTTCCGTCCGACCAAAAATACCTTGGCTGTAGTAACTAAAAAATGAGATCTTAGCGATAAAAATGAAGAAAATTACTGATGGCAAATGACAGTCCTCAAAAACGATGCGTATTTAAAATTTTTATCAGTTATTGTTTTTGTTTGTAATTGTTAGTCACAAATTTACAATACTTTAGCACTCACATTTAAAATATCAAAGAAAATATGAAGATATCAAGTAGTATTTCTTAATGGACGCAAATATTTTTCCAGTGGTCGGTAACCTCTCCACCAGTCAGTTATGAATTAAAATATTAAATTTGTGTTAATAAAAATCTATATTAAAATTTATATTTCCAGGAAATGTCTTCGTTCTCCTGACCTTTGGGCAAGGTGTCTCTGCGGAACTTGTCACACTCTGTACTTTATGATCCTACCCAGTATGTTGCACCTAAACGCAGGCAAAGAAAAGGCAATTTTACAACAATCCTACGAATTACTGGTAAGGGCTACCAAGTTGAGGCTCACATGCGATGAAGTTTGTTATCGATTGATGATGCAGTTATGTGGAGAACATTCTAGACCGCTGTTGGCTGTTAAATTGTTGGTTTTGATGAAGAAATTCGGGATACAACCCAACGCTCTTACGTACGGGTAAGGAAACAAAAATAATAACGCCGAATTATAGTGTTAGTTCAATGAAATCGTACATTTTAGATTGTACAATCGATGCGTTTTGGAAGCAGAATGGCCGGCACACTCGAGCTCGAGCCAGTTGTTATGGAATAAGCTGAGGAACGTCGTTATGGGGGCGGCTCATTTTAGATGGGCGGCAAAAAAAAAATCCGCAAGGCATATGTCTGCTTCTACCGAAGGAGGTACTTTTCATTGCACTCAAAAAATATCGTTGTCAACTTGTTTATTCGTTTATTCGTAGGTACAAGTTTACTGGACCAAACGGACCATGCAATATCTCGATCGTCTTTGGATTCCCACGAAGCCATTCGCGAAGATCAACCTCCGCCGTTGAAAAGAGGTACCAGCATAATTAAAGGAAGTTTAACCGGTCTGGAACAAGTGGATGGATTAGAAACAATTAACGGAGAGGAAGAAGATGAAGACAACGAAGTTGTAAAACAGAACGGCGATATGTTGAAAGAAAAATCTGCCGTTATGGAACAGATCGAGAAGAAATTTGTCCCTACTCCAGACAGTCCGTCCGAACGAAGACTTCTATCGAGGTACGATAAATGGATTTACAAATGTTTGTTGTTTTAATTTCGTTTCGTTTTTTAGATCTGAAAGTGCCGCAGATGCGAATTTGATCGATCAAATAGAAATTATTAAAAAAAGCTGCTCTAAAATACTGCATTTCGAAACTACCGATGAAAAAGAAGAAATGGACGATGGAACGAATGGAAAGAGCAGTCCTGGCAAGTAAGTATATCACTATACAGGGTGGTCCATAAGTCAGTTGTCAAAAATACAAATTTGCTATCAACACACAGTTCAATAAACCTACAACATGTTAAAAGTAGCGGACATCACGAATTTGATATTATTTTAAATCCATTTTTTAGAGTATCTCGTGAAGTGGTAACGGAAAACGACCCGCTGGGCGCTTTCACGCTACCCCTCGAAGACGCCACCACAATTCGACCGTCCCAAACGGTAGACTCGCCTAGCATTCGAAATTCCACTCTGTCAGTCGATCCCGTCCTCTTTCGGTCGTCCGTGCAACGATCTGCCACCTTCGAGGGGAGTCCCCCGTCGCAGAACAAACTACAACGTTCGGAGACGGTGCCGGCGGCGACAGTAGCGTCGAGCTTGGCAAGTTTCGGGTCCAGCTTGAAACTCGGCTTTAGGTAAGGGGAACTTTTGATGCATATGTGATGTTACTTTTGATTTTTTAATGTTCTTTTTATTATAGAAAATTTATTTGCGGAAAAAGTAATTGAGTCAGTTTCCATATTTATAATTGTGAACTAATCACTTTCTATTCCTAATATTTATTTCAGTTTATTAAGAAGTAATTAAGTAACGAATTTGGTAATAAATAAACTCCTGGACAAAATTTATGCAACAATATGAAATTATCCAAAAAATTAATTTAAATAGGATAAACGGAGCTTACACGGACTGGTTTAACATCGAAAAAGGTGTGAGACAGGGATGTGTGGCTTCGCTATGGCTGTTTAACTTATACATAGACGATTGTTTAAAAGATTTGAAAGAGAGTGCGTATGGATTGAAAATGAATGATTTGATCGTCAAATGCGTTCTTTACGCCGATGATCAAGTCATATTAGCGTCATCTGAAGAGGAGTTACAGGCGATGGTTAATGTTATGCATGATGCCCTGAAAATCATAGGGTGAAAATAAATGTAAGCATAACAAAAGTAATGGTTATTGAAATAAAAGAAAGCATGACAAACTGTTAATTAGAAGCATGCCTAGACGCGTATTACGCTGTGATTCGAAGTAGGGAAGGCAACAAACGCTGCTACATTAATTTTTTTTTCAATGTTACAATTTTGTTATTAAGTCTTAATAATAATTTTAATTCCAATCTTACATATAGAGAACTATTGAAGCTCATTTATAAAGTATCCGAATATGTTTTTTCTAACCAATGTCCATAAAACATTATTTAAATTAACTCATTATAGTAATTTGTATGATTTAATATGTTGTCGAGTTAATTTTGTCCAGAAGTTTAGTTAGTACAATTTTTCATAATTATTGTCATTTTTTTCTCAATATCAGAGGGTATTTAATAAGAAAAATATTAAAAAATTAAAACTCTAGATTGGCTAATATTTGTCGACAGATTTGTAAAGGATAAAGTAAAATTCAAAACAAATTTTTAGATAGTTTTGAATACTGAGTTTTTTTTTATGAAATAGATATTGTACAAAAAAATGTTAACTATAGTTTATTTGGTAATGCATGATAGCACAGTTTTTATGGCAGATATTCGAAACGATCGTTATACAGTAAGTACGGGCTATCAAAACTTCTCAAAGTCCCTGGTATTTGGTACCTAAGAGACCTTTTATTAACTTGCTGTGGAGTCCACAGTGTGGCCAAAAAACTTGTATGGGTAACGTGCATGTGAAGTTTCAGCTCGTAAAATATTTTTCCCCCTACTCCTATAGAAAGTACACACTTTCCTCTCTCACATTAAGGAGAAAACTCATTCTTCCCACCATAGGGAGGAATAATACTTTTCCTTCCCCTCAGTTTGAGTATGCTGTAAACGATGAAACTTGTAGATTTATTATATTCAAATTGTTTCCGTAATTTCTAGAACATCTTGTTTATCCTGAATTCTGGTAAAAATTAAACATAATTGTTACTTTAACGTTATGTTTTTAAATAAAAATTTCAACTTCATGATTCTAAAATATGTTTTTTGAGTTAAGAATAAGAAAATCATAGTATGATGTGGCTCACCGATAGTAAACACGGCTATTTTAAATTCAAGATTCTTAGATACGTCCTTGACTTAAGAATAAAACTGGTTGCAAAGTCGCGTTATGTTTATTGAACATAATTGAATTTTTGAAAAATGGAGAGCGATTCAAGTGATTTTAAATTTTCAAATACGCCACCTAATATTAAGGAACAAGCCAACATAACGTCATTAACATTACAACCACCAAAATCTAAAGACAGTTATGAAAATAAATTTTCAAAAAAAAAAAGGTTTAATAAGCAGGTAGAAGGAAAAATCATATGTATTACACGGGAGTAAAGTGCCTACAAATAGCTATTTGTCCTCTCTTTGAATTTTTCTTAAATATTGCCTCCTATCAACAATATATATATATATGTATATAACTTTCTTTTCTATATACGCAGATTTTCTATTGTGCCCAAAGGAATTCTAATTCCTGTAAAATTTTCCACAATTGGTCTCTTTTCATGTTTGGCAAAGTTTTGTCTGCATTAATGTCTACTAAAAGTTTATCCGAAGTAAATATCTTTTTTATATTAGCTTCACTCGTATCTATATATATATATATATATATATATATATATATATATATGTAACAAAATCTTTGGTTACGATTTTCACCCACTTAAAAACATCGGATCGACTTGAAACTTTGTATACTTCTAAAGGACCGATGACAATAAAATAATTTCATAAATATTTTTAAAGATCCTGGCCAGGATCAGTTATGTTTGAGAAAAAGTGTTTTATATGGATTAAAAATGACTGATATCCCCCATAAATTCAATTTAAATAGATTGCGACGCTTAAACTACTCTCCAACAGATGTCGCTAACGCATATCACCATTTTAAATCCTCGTAATTTTAGCGTTTTTTCGCGTTTTTTTATACGCAAATGCATTTTCACGGTATTCCGTTTCACGACAAACTATGATAATAAATAAAGAGCGTCGATAAGTAGCAATAATTAAAAAAAAACCGAACTAAAAAATAAAAAGTAATAATTAATAAAAAATAGTTTTACAATCAAAAGCGTGAGGTGCGCTATATCAATTAATATATTTGATAATAAACAGATATTGGTAAAAGTAAAGTCTCCAAGAAGAAAACGTAAACATTATAAAAAGCACCCCATGCTTTTGATTGTAAAATTATTTTTTATTTTTAGTTCGGTTTTATTACAAAGCGTGTTGTCTTAGTTTTTTTAAAAACTATTATTTATTTGTTAGTAAAATGAATATATTCAAGTAATTTTGAAATAAATTGGTATTTTTTGGATAAAAGCCAAACATTTCATAATAGACATTCTCCGGTACTGATTTATGTTGTTATATTGGGGTTTATCTGCTGCCCCATATGAACTGTGCTATTAATCATTATTAAATAAACTAGAAATAAGCAAACGTGGTTAAAGTAATAATCCATCTGTAGACCAATATATGTGCAATCGAGCATGTTAGCATATCTGTGTAGTGCATTTTGCGTAAAAAGCTTGCGCTGCACGTTGAATGTAGGACCAGAGTAGTAGACGTTTCGATTTTAGCCGCTATTCACCGTCACGCCTTTCTCTGCGCAAAGCTGATCTGAAAGTGCCACAACAGTTCATTGAGAATGCCATTAATAATTTCGGGTAAGTACCTTCTTCACATAAATGGTTAATACAAGACAAAATCCGATGTAGGTACGTCACACAATTCTATGGCTATACACCGTTGCCAAATTGTCAAAATTATTGGGAATTGACCTGTAAAAAACATGTCGCAATAAATATAACCTATGTTATCAACCTAGTTTATAAACAAAATGGTATTAAAATTAAGTAAAATTTTAAACGGGTAAAAACCAAAATAAAAAAATATACACGATGCCGAGCGAATTTTATCACCCGGTTATTTAATTAAATGTGGAATAAATCGTCAAACAAATGATAATAATGTGACACCAATTACCGCGCTATGTAAACGAACGTCTCGTTTGAAAGAAAAACCTTACAAGACAAATGCAGTGATATCTAAACGTTAAAATTAATTTTATCATCTGTTCGTAAACATATAGTAGCAAGATTGTTTTGTTGCCGACGAATTAAAAATGTCCAACCTCTAATTATTCGTTATGTCAATATACCAAATTCACGTAAATTAATGAATTACAAGACGCGCTATGCAAAATTTGGTAGGGAGCAAACTTATGATTTGACGTCAGCGCCAGCAACAGATGGGTGACGTCATGTTTCTTCTTCTATCTGTCTGTCAAAAAGTGGCCTCGAGTTGACAGCCCACTTTTATTATGTTATTTATTATTTAATGATTTTAATATGGAGGGTAGAGATAAGGAGAACAATCTAATACGGGACTTTTATTGAAAAAGTGTTATATAAAGGTGGCACTGGTAGTCATGAGGTTATATCTGAACTTTGCTGTTATAGATAAAGTTAAGTAGTTATGTCAAAGAGAAATAGATAGGTAATAATTTTTAAACAAAACAGTAAAAGGTTACTTAAGTAAAAAGAAAATAGAAAACTTTTGGCGCTATAAGATTGTTCTCCTTATCTCTACCCTCCATGTAGTGTTTTTGATGTAAAAGGTGACAGCGGCTGTCAGCAGTGGTATCTATAAATTCAAATATATCCAAGTTTTGTTTAAATAAAAAAGAATCTCCGACAGAAGTAAAAACTTAATACTATGAAATAACAATGGTTTTTTATGATAAAATTTCATAATTTGTAAATTAAAATCATTGGATAATAAATAACCTAAGTGGGCTGTCAGCTCATGGCCACTTTTTGACAGACATACCTATAGAAGAAAAGGAAGAAGCTATGACGTTACCGTTGCTTCTATATCCTTGGATTTCGTGAAAAGTTCAACGTGTGTATACTGTGCACTGTTTAAATTGTATTTTAGTTTATTTATTATTTTAATTGTAGTGTCTTATATAACCCAGCTCTACAAAACTTAGTTCAACTATTTCATAGTTTTAAGCTTTCACTTCTGAATTTTTTGAGGTGACAACTTCTTATGGCACGTTCCCAAAAGCTTAACGATATTTTAATATTTTTAAAAAATTTGGATACTCGAGGATTTGAACCTGAATACACTGACGTGCTAAATAGATAGCTGTACCATTCAGCCACCACGCACTTTTACTTTATTCAAACTTCCAAGATTGGATCTACAAATTATATTTGTGACGTCATGTTTGTTGAAAAAAAGTAAAAGTTGCTCGGGGATGTCACCAACTTACC
Source organism: Agelastica alni (assembly GCA_950111635.1). Lineage (NCBI taxonomy): Eukaryota > Metazoa > Arthropoda > Insecta > Coleoptera > Chrysomelidae > Agelastica > Agelastica alni. The sequence goes on along the minus strand of OX467712.1, from coordinate 7,285,999 downwards.
AAAAATTTTGTATTCATTGTTAATCCTCACCTAAATGATCATCTTAATTCTTATAATAAATTAAGTATTTGTTATGTTAAATACGTTCAATATTTAATAGTTTTTACGCAAATCATTTGAATTTATCACTTCTGTCAGGCTTCCTGAGACGCACACCCTTTTTTTTTATAAAAAAGTGATGATTTAGAAATTCTTTTAACAGAACAGCCTTTTACTGCACAACACACTCTATTTTCCGGTTTTTGACGTAGTGAAAATATTCCAAATTCTATTTAACTTTTATTTAATAATAACTAATTTAATTAAACTAAATATCAATGTAAACACCTATTATAAGTTTTTTTTTACCGCCAGGTGTCATGACTCAGTTGGTCAGTTCCCAATAAAAGAATCCAAAAATTGTTGTTTTCACCTAAATATTTTAAATATGTATCTAATTTTTTTCTGAAAATAATACTTTTTTAAGAATAATACACAAATTAAGAGTTGAGCATAATACGAATTGCTTGTGAGCAAAACAGAAACACACCGAACTTAAATGGGCAACAATGCATTTTGATCGACAATGCTGCCAATTGCCAATGTTTCGAGTCGCATGGATATGTGTCATGAGCGCACAAAACTTCATTCTGTTGATTAAAAACTGTGTGATTTTAAATGAGAACGAAGTAGGGGCTTGTGATACAACATTTAAAAGGTCTCTTTATACTCTATTCAAAAATGTTATTGTTTTTAAATCTATTGTTAAAATTAACACTTTTTATGTAGAAGTTGTTCCAAATGCTCGCTTCGAATGTCTTGGCAAGATCCTAATCTTAATTAAAACTGTCTTCTTATGTTTTTCAACATTTATGGTGTGACCGACTTAACGTAAGCATTATTTTTCTTCTTAAGACAGCTGATTTTAGTGAATTAGTTTTGTATTCCATACTTTTAACATATTCTCATAAATAGAAGTCTAATAGCGTAAGATCAGGTGATCGTGCTAGCCATTCTACCGATCCTCGCCTCCCTATACACCGATTTGGAAATATTAGCTCGAGGTACTATTATACCACTGGATTTAGCTTACGTAAGTATAAGAATAACGCTTGCAATTGGGTTGTTCATACCACAGACGTTGAAAAATATTAGATGACAGTTTTATTTAAGATTAAGATGTTACTAAGAAGCGATCATTTTGAACATCTACATTATCAAGAAAATTTGTTGTAGCGAATTTCGTCCAGCCGATGACTTTATTTATGTGAAGTATCTAATGCGGCGGTTGACGGTTAAACCGGCTGTTGGTGTGGCGACCGTTAGTCTTCCGTCCGATCCAAAATATCTTGGCTTTAGTAATTAATAAATGAGATCTTAACAATAAAAATGAAGGAAATTACTGACGACAAATGACAGTTGCCAAAAACAATGCGTTTTTGATGTGTAACATCTTTGCTCTCGCTTACTTGCAATTTGTGGGAGTGATTTCGTGAAATTGGAGGGTAGTGTGTAAGTGTAACAGTCGCCATGCGCAATTTACATTCAGTCAGATAGCCGTCAACCAATTTTTCAAGAGGTCGGTACTGTCAGTCATCAGCTGTGCACTTAAGTTACAGTTTTGTGTATTAAGTTTGCTGTTATATGCGTAAACTATATAAATAAATATTTACTGTTGATAATAAGTCTCAATAAAGTGCAAATCATTGAAAAAAAATTCAAGTAAGTAATACTAAATTATTATTCGAATAAAATATTTCAGCATTTAGCTATTTTAAAATTTTGAGGTTGATTTCTGTCACTTGTAGTGTCAATTAAAAAATATATAATTTTCATTAAAAAGAATTATTGTTTGTTATGAAAAATCATTTTAAATAATACCTGAGCCATTTTTTTCAGAATATAATTTTAAAATTGCTTATTACTAAAGTGAGATGTCAAATGTTACACATCATATGCGACTACTGTAGGCTCGCTCGTTTTGTTTTAATTTTTACGGCTTATTGTTTCCGTTTAAAATTGTTAGTCACGAATTTAAAATACTTTAGCATTCACATTTAAAATATCGAAAGAAAAGTATGAAGAAAATGTAGCATAGTTAAATTAAGTTATATTCAGCAGTAGTATTTTGATTCCATATTTATTTCCTTTTAATTAACCTTCCTTTAATGCATATTTTCTTTGATAATAAAGAGAACTTTTAAATGAAGTATTAAAACCCCTACTACCCATTTAAAAATTTTGGGGTTATAACTGTCATTTTAAGATCTAAAATTGATGTGTTTCGAGATTTTTTTACAAATATGCACAATCATTGAAATAATGAATTTATTCCATTTGGATGTTTCACACTGTATAGCTTGTGTCACAACAATCTAACGAGTTAAAATGAACTGTTTCTGTTAGCAACGAAGGAAACTATTAAAGGAAACTATTAAAAAAAATGGTTTTTAGTCGAGCCTTACTGTTTTGAAATCACAAAAAATGTAAAAACGTAATTTTTTAAATCACTTGTTTGCCAACGCCGCATGCCGTTTTATAGATCGTCGTGTAATTTTAAGTGTTTCTGTTTATTTTAGTCCAAGTAGTTTAACTAGTAAAAAATCCAACGAACTAATACAAGGTGGTATCAGTTCGCTTAAGTCAGCTGCTACCAGCATGGTGAAAAAAATGGAGGAAATCAAAGAAGCCATTTCGACGTCGACGAATTCCACACCCGTCAAAGTGTTGGCAAGCGACAGATTAACGACTGGCGATACTATGGAAGGTGCGGAAGGTGATTCCAACGACGGAAGTGATTACGGAGATAGACAAAGGAAGATTTCAACGGAAATGAGCAGCTACAGAGGCAGCGTCACAAATTTGAAAGAGTACGATGAAATGCTTCCAGAAAGTTTGTTTCCCATGCCCAAGGAGAACAAAACCGGTAAGATAATCTCTTTTATATAGTCCCTATAAAATGTTATCCTCAGACGAAAAGCAGAGTAGTTTAAATTTAATGAAATAGAGTCGTTCAAATGCAGGGTAAGTAATCTAAAATTTGATTGTGGCGGATTCGTCATACAATTTGAAGACTTAAGAGTTCCTGAAAACATGTGTGGTAAGTTTTGTCGTTGTTGAGATACAAAGTGTTGAATTATTTTTGATAAAATAAAAAGAGCCGTCGCGAGACGCCTGGCAGATGGGGAACATCGAAACTATTTTGTACAGAAAATATGCATGAAAGGGTGGTTTACTAAAGGAAATAATTATGGCATAATCAAAAACAAAATGTTGAAATGAAATTAAAAATTTCTTAAAAATTAAGATGGTTCAATTCTTTCAATAACATTTCTTAAACAAGGTAAAATTCTGGAATATAGTAGCCAAAGGAATTTTCATAAAAATTTCATGCATACGTAAAGTCACGCCTTTTTCCCATAGGGGTAGGCAGAGACCACTTCCTTCCACTTCCGCTACGGTTCTTACACAAATCTTATGCTTCCTCTACTTTCATCAGTGCTCTCATACATGCTCGTCGGTTGTTGGTACTCTTGACCTGGTCTTTCTTCAAAACAATGTTGATCTGATCGAGATCGATGTTCTCCGAGGTCAACCTCTACCGACTTCCGTCCATTCATACTCGCCTTATAAATTTGTTTCGTCAATCTTCCTTCAACCATCCTTTCTACGTGTCCAAACCATCTAAGCATTCCTTTATCTATCTTTATAGCCACATTTTATTTTACACCACTGCGTTCTCTTATCTCACTATTCTTTACTTTATCCAACCGAGTCGCTCCGGCTATACTTCTCAGACTACTCATCTCCGCAGCATTAATCCTATTTTCATGCTTCTTTTGCCAAACCTAACATTCACTACCATACTGATAAGTGTAGGAACCAACACACCTCTATGCACAGCCAGATTTGTCTTTTTTGACACGTCCTGGCTGTTCATAAAGCTATGCAGTGCCCCATTCATTTGTTTTCCTGTCATTAAAGTACTATAAAGTTACTATAATGATTAAAAATTTTGCGCGGAAACGATTGGAAAATCCTTTTTTTAACAAAAATGTAATTTAAAATTAATATGGTGGCCACTTTAAGAGTATTTTTTATAACAACTTTTTACCTCGATTAAACACTTAAAATTCCTCGTACTTTTTGTAGCACAATTTACACATTATAATTCACCTATTTCACACATTTTTTTGCAATTATTCAACGGAATAAACATCAATAATTCGGAAGAAATTAATCATCACTGTCATCAGTAATATTGGGAAAAATCACGGAGTGGGTGAGATCTATTATTGATCGTATGAATTTCTAGAGGTGTGAACAACAAACTAACCTCCATTTGTTTATATGGGTGAATAGTGATCTTTATATATTATTTTAAACAATTTAAGCGTTGAAAGTGTTTTTTTTAACGATATCTTGTAAAGAATTTGTGTTAACAAACCACACAATCCGAAATTGCGAAGGATTAAAAAAGGTGATATGGAGATAAAATCGCGAAAAATATGGTCTGTTCCACAATGCTTTACAAATGACACATCGATTATATAAATAAATTTCCTTCAAATCTTAAGACAGCTCAAAAATGGAAGATAGGATAACCAATATCAAAGTTTATGTTTGTTTGAAGTAAGCACTTTGTGAAAGATGATTTTTTCAGTGGTAAGTTTGATATTGTTGTCCAATGATCTTTCATTTTATTTGTGATTATTCATAGTGACTTTAATAGTACAGAAAATGCGTTTGAAAGATGATTTTTTCATTGAGACCGTCAGTTTCACATAAAATAATGTGGCCAGCATTAAAAACCTCTTCACCTTCCTTAATCGATCTAACACGTTCACCCACATAATACAATATGTCCAATATTTCGACTCTCATAGGCATTGTAACAAGAATTCCAGGAACAACAGAACAGAAAAACTTCTAAAACAAACCAAAATTGATTCCTGGACACACCTGGTCTTTACTGGCTTTTAACCAGAATCCAGCGACAATAAAACAAACCTTAAATCCATATTCAATCCAATAGTTTAACGCAAAAAATCAACTCAAGTCTCTGAGATAACTAAAGTTTCCTTCAATAAAAACTTTGGTTTTACAAGTGATCAAATGACAGAATATTTGTTGTTCACACCTCGATACGATATTTTGTTATTGACAGTGCCATTACGTGATTTTACCCTATGCTCAATTTTTATCGTTAAAATCTTATTTTTTAGTTACTATTAGATGTTTCACATAAAAAATTCAGCACCCTTTACCTCAATAACGACAAAACTAATCAAACTGATTGGATTACTTTGGAAACACCCTGTATACTGAAGTTAATATATTTGAAATTTGTAGAGAGTGAGCTGGATATAACATTAACGACATGCTCGCAGTGCCACAACTGCTCCTGCCTGCTATACGACGAAGAAATCATGGCGAATTGGTCGTCAGAAGACTCGAACTTAAACACAGTGTGTCAAAATTGTAACAAACAGACCGTCCCGTTTTTGACAGTATCGATTACCGGACCGGATATCGAACCTTGCGATCCATTTAGCATACCATATTTGAATCCACTGGTTTTGAGAAAGGAATTGGAGAACATTTTGACGCAAGAAGGAGATTTGTGTCTATCGGATTCGAAATTCGTAGACGATCATCCGATTATTTATTGGAATCTCGTGTGGGTCTTTGAAAGGATCAATGTTCAAACGCATCTGCCTAATTTGTATCTAAGAAATAAGGCTTACTCCGAAAGCTCGGGCAGCAACAATAAGCTGAACGTAGACAATTGTGATAGGTTGGTGTAGTAGTCTTTTCAATATTAAAAAAAATGATTGCAATTTTCAAAAGTCATTAGAACAGTTTGTGATACATTTAGTTATAAATATGTACATTATGTTTAGGTTGGGTAATGGAGGCACCAATTCCATGGAGCCCGTCGAAGAGGGAACAGATCCGTTGACTCAGGAACTTACAGCGTTAGGTAAGTTTTTTCGTTAAACAATTTCGAGATGCGTAAAATAAAAATAATGTATATCTTTGTTTCTTTAAAAGCTGATCCAAAGGAAAAAGAAAGTAAGTGAGTGTTTCATTTTTTTGGACAGTTTTGCCAAGATTGATTTATTAACTTGCGTTTATGAAGTGTCTATCAAAAGAAATTTTTTAAACATTATTTTTGTATCGGTAATATGTTAAAAGCTTTGAATATACAACTGATCGGGAAGGAGCATGGTCTCAGATAAGTGTTGACCGGAATCAAGGATGCATATGGCCGACTACTGCTTCGGTATTGGCAAAGGCGTAGATAGGGCTTTAAAGTATAATAAAAAGAACAAAAATAATATCAAGAATTATGCGTCAGTCAAAAAATACATTGTCAGAAGTGAAACTTTTCATGGTATGCAAGAACTAAAAATGAGTGTACAAAAATATTACAAAACAAATACATCCCTTGCGGAAAATCTCTAACTTTCATACTTTCATATTGAAAAATAAGTAACATGGTCCGCCATATTTAAAAAATTCCCGGAAAAATATTTTTGCCTCTTAAGAGAATTCCCGAAAATTCCACATAACTCCCGAAAATTTCCGCAATCCCGGAAATTCCACATAATTCCGAAAATTCCCGGAAAATGATTTTTCCCTTTTAAAAAGAATACAAGTTAACTTTTATAACGCCCCCGGTATATAATTTTTTTTCCGTTTGTTTCAATCTTTGAGAAAGGCTACAACAAAGATATTCTATCTTAACATCATGAACATCACTTGCGGAAAATCTCTAACTTTCCCCGCCATATCGAAAAATAAGTAACATGGTCCGCCATAATTAAAAAATTCCCGGAAAAAGATTTTTTCCTTTTAAGAGAATTTAATAATAACCACCTGATTTATACCCTAAACCAAAATTCTAATATGCTTAAATTATGTGTAAAAGTGTTTTAAAGTGTATGTAATATAAAATTACCACAAATCTATAATTTAGCATTAAACACACTTACCTGTAAAATGTTAGACCAACATATTTATGTTTTGGTGTCAGGAAACATCCACAAGATGAACAACTAATCATATTTGTTGTTATCGTTTCAATAATATAAGAATGTCTTACCACCAATTTATTTGGATTTCAATAAGGGTTAACTATTAAGTATTTACACTAAAGCACACAACAAAGCCTTGTCACACTAATTTTAAACGTTATTGAAATTTTAAGCTACTAAAATTTATTAAAAATCCATTTTATTAACATACTGACAAGGAAACATTAAAACAATGAATCATACATGGAGATTTGTTGAGGCCATTTCCGGCATACTTTAGCATCTGCGCAGAGAAGCGATGCTCGTTACTGTTCGTTTTATATTCAAAGGTTAAAAGTAAGAATTGAGTTAGTTGTTTAGCATTTAAAATACTAAAAATAAAAATTTCATCAAATAAAGAGAGGACTTTTTTAATTTATTTTGATAGATATGAATTTACATAAAGCACAATAATATACTTAGATATATTTATCATCGTTTAGTGGATAATTCTTACCAGTTAGCTTATTAGTAGTTTATTGTAGTTGTAAACACGAGGGTGAATCAAATACGAACCGGATCACAGATATTTGGAAGCTTGTGAATTCATTGCTCGTAAAAACTTTCGAGGTTGGGTCGTCAGCCAATTGCGCACGAAGTCATTACATATTGATCGTTGTCGAATCAGGGGCATTTTTCTATGGCGCAAACAAAAAATAATCACACGGTGACAAATCTGGGCTGTATGGAGGGTTTCCCAATTCATATTCTTGAGTTTTCCTTCGTCAAAACCGCTGAGTGTTTCATGGAGAAAGGGGACATCTTTGATGGAGACACACCGCGTCTTTTGCTTCTGTAAACGGATGATATTTAATAGTGAGTAATACATACATACGTACATACTGTCACGCCTTTTTCCCGAAGGGGTTCTTATACACATCTTTCGCCTCTTCTACTTTCATCAGCGCTCTCATACATCGCACTCGTCTTATAAATCTGTTTCGTCTTTCTTCTTTCATCCATCCTCTCTACGTGTCCAAACCTTCTAAGCATTCCCTTATCTCACTTTATTCTTCACTTTATTCGTCATAGTCACTCCAGCTATACTTCTCAGACTACTCATCTCTGTGGCATCGATCCTAATTTCATGCTTCTTTTGCCACACCCAACATGCACTACCATACATAAGTGTAGGAACCAGTACTCCTCTATGCACAGCCGGTCATGCCTTTTTTGACACGTTCTGTATGCTCAGAAAGTCTTTGATAAAGTCGCGAACTGCTTAAACTTCTTAGCCCAACCAAATAATTTGGTTAAAAACCAACGACGTAACTTGTTGCTCATTCATGGCTGTACCGACAAAAAAATGGGGCGAAACAACTTACTGAGCGTTTTCCCCCCCTTTTTAATACATGGCATTGCAACGGCATACACTGACAGCCTGCTCGGTTTGTATTTGATTCACCCTAGTAATAACGTTCGGGTTTTGACAATTTGTTCGATTGCCTTTCTACTTTTTGACAAATCGATGACCAACAATTTCAATGGTTTACTCATCTAACACCTACTAATTGCTTATGTTATGACAAAGCCAAGACACTGCCAATCCCAATCAGTTGGATTTATTAATCTAAATATCCATGCACTTCATTGTGTAGAGTTATAATTACATATTAATAAAAAAGGCAATATTAAGAACGCTTGGACTTAAAAATAAAAGGTTTGTTTCTGCAGTAGTTTAAGGCTGTGTGAGGACAGCAATGTCGGTTGTGTACTGTTTGCAAAATAGTATAGTATAAATTGACTGCTGCAAGACCGGTTATAAATCTTCGATTTTGTGTTATGTAAACTTAATGCAAATAACAAATATAACAACTGTTGGTAAAATGTTAAATACCAAACTAATAGGGAAACAAAACGCAAATTGATCTGACCGTCATTAAACGTTTTAAAAATCGTTTGTCAACGCTGCAAGAATATCTAATTTTGAGTCAGGGTTTGGTTTGGTTTTTGCAGAAAAAAATCTAATATTTTATTTATGTTATTTTATAACATGCTTATTGCATAAATAACACAATTGTAGTTTAAATATTTGCATCCTTTATGTATGTTGCTTCTGTTTATAATTATTTTTTAAAAATTTAGCACAATTGGCTGCCCAAGTTCATTTGAAATGTCATTGGGATGAACCGGGGCTTCACACGGAGGGTCCTCCTATGTATATACTATGGAAAATGAGAGATACGTCGCAATTCAATTCTAATGGAAGGAATCTAATCACGAAAACGTAAGTTTCTATTTATGATTGGCGATTTTCAACTTTTTTATCTTCAGCTTCTTCCAGTAGATTTAACCAGATTTTCTATTTTATGGAACTCCCTTTCTGAATAACATTTTTAATGTTTCCAATTAAATTTTATTCACAGTTAAGCGTTCTAACATGCTCTGGAACTACTTGTGTTGACGCTTTAAACAGTTCTAGAGATAAATTACTAATGAATGGCACACTTCCAGAGTCCCCACTACATCTTCAACATACGCGGATTACGAGTGCTGATTTATTGATGACAAAGGCGTATCCTAAATATTTTGCAACGATTACTGAATGCTTATATCTATCAGAAAATCATTGGAATTGAGTTTAAATAAATAAATGTAAATGGGTGTATTTGAGATCATTTAGGGATGCTCTTTTCGCTAGTGAGAAAAGAGATATTGGTACTGAATATACCATATAACCAAATTTATTTACACTTTAATCTTACATAATTCAAGAAACATTTTCAGTAGTAATATCCCTAAGACATTGATAATAGACGAGATAATTTTATGACAATCGAAAGCTCGTCATTATCTTCTATACCACTTTTTGCCAATTCGCTAACAGCAGTGGATCTACTAAAGTGATTGTTATCATTTTGTCATTTACATACAAGCCAATTGCCTTAGCAGCAGATTTAGTCTATCCATTTATTGTATTTCTTCCAACAGGTTCATTATCGTATCATTTGTCAGTTACATTTTTCCAGTGTCGATTTGGTTTTAAGAGCAGTTGTGGTGAGGTAATATTGTTGTCTCGTTTTGATATCAGTTTATGAAAAAGACGTACAGGACAGCTTTGTCTTTCACTATTGGAAATCAACCATTTATTGCTTGTACAGCTTTTAAAACCACCTTGGCACGTTTTATTGAACACCGGATTGTATTCAATGCGATTTGTTGGAGTCATCATTATTTTTCTCGATATGAAAAAAATCCACCAGACAAGCAGCTACCTCTCCTCCTCGATATGCTAATTCTACAGCTGCAATATGGTAAAATTTACGAATAAGACCTTCAGGAGTATTTTCATTCCATAGCAATATTATTTTGTTAACAAATTTAACGAAATTTAACTGGACTTTAGTTTACATGGATCTGCTTGTAGTTTCTTCTTGATTGCATCGCGGGAATCTCGTGCTGGTTTATTAAATACTATGTTGTTAAATGGATCAATCATAATATTATAGTCATTATAATACTTTTCTTGCAAAAGTTTGCACGAAACGCTCCACATTGTCTTCCCGTTGCTTCTTTAAATTCGGTCCCGTCTTTCTTTTTCATATTGACCGCCCATTCTTTTAGTATCAACGCCAATTCTTCTAAACTTCTGTTCATTAAATTTATAATCTCATTCGCTGCAAAATTCCATAAATATTCTCCAAATATATTTGTGACTGTAGGTTGTGTTTCTGGGAATTTTTTCTTTGATTAGCACTTTGAACATTCGCATTGCCAAAACGTGACATTTTGAAATTTACCTGGAATGAAATTGTCAAACTCAATCGTGTTGTCATAGTGATTGATAATTGCACTGAATGCAATTATCAGTAGTAATAACCCAAGGACATTGATAATTGTCGAAACAATTTTATAACAGATTTCAAAAGCTTGTTGCTTGGAAACAGACCGACGCCGTATGCGGAGGTCTGTTGCCTGTAAGCAACAAGCTTGAGATAGATGTTATAAAATTTTTGAGCATTCATCAATGTTCGAGGGTTATTCGGATAGAAATTTTTTTGCTGATCGTGACATATTGAAATATTTGAATTGTCAAAATCGAATTGAAAGGAAATGTAGGTATGTATCCATAGCAACATGACATGATTTAGTGAAAAGAACCCATGGGCTCTTTTTAGTATAATTTTGTTTTGATTGGTTGTGTTCGATCAGATGACCACAAACTGACTGATTTTATTGGATATCAACTTGAGCAAAAATTTTTCAGTGTAAGTTGACATGATTGGGTGAAATTGTCTCTGCCTATGTAACAAAACTTTTGCAACAGCTCTAACCTCCCTCCCAATTCAGATTAGGCTATTGATGTTATTCCTAGTAATTTTAGTAATATTAATGGTGATTTGTTATGATGGTGTATTTTTTTTTAGATTTATGCAGCAAGTCATAAACTACATTCGTGTTAGTGATCTAGCGGAGCCCGTCAGGACTTTGTCGAAGGACAGAAAAGAAGAACTGAACAATAAGTGTAACTCTATTTATAGAGACATTTTATTCTTGGCCTGCAAAGTATTAGGTAGGGCTCAAATTGATATCAATACATTCGATAAAGAATACGCGGCCGCATATTCCAGAGCAACGGAGAGACAAAACAAACTTTATCCGCAGGATAAACCGATTAGTTTGTCATCTCTGTATTGCAGACAATATTTCCGACCTCTTTCGTTGCCTTGAGTTTTGCTCCGATTTATTTTCTGTTGAAAAGTTAAGTTTCTTAGGTTGTTATTGTTTAATTGAGAGAATTCTGCACCTGCGGGGCTTTTTAGCGGCTTTTTTTAAAGTAGCATACCAAGTTGTGCACATGACTCACTGGATAATGTAACTTTAATATACTGCTGCAAAAAGCAGAAATAATATACTGCAGTATAGTAAGAATTTACAAAGTTTTTTTACAATATTTTTCACGACGATTCTCTTTATATATTTTGATGAAAAATATAAAATGACGATTTCGAAGGTACAGTTAATGCAAAACCAAATCCGTTGCACGTCACAGCTCCACACCGTTGCTAAATATTCTTTTGGGAGAATCAAAAAATTGTTGGAAATATTAAACAAAATTATTTTTTTAACAAGAACTTTTTTTAAGAATTACCCAAATTAAAAATAGAAAGTGGCACAAATATATTTGGTAATCAATTCATACCGAACTGAAACGATGCTGATTAAAGTGGCAACAATGCATTTTGGTCGACAAAGCAGTCACTGCGTATGTTTTGAGCCGCAAAGTAATGTGTCATGAGCCTAAGGAATTTCATTTTATTCTGTTGATTAAAATCGCGTCTTTACAGATATTTAAGTACTAATATAAACATCTTGCATTATGTAATTTACTCCTATTTGTAAATAAATAGTACGGCACCATAAACTTATGAGATGACGTGTTCTAAGAACTTTTTATGTTACAAAAACGTTGGACAAACTGAATATTTTAATGGATGGTATCACTGCTTTGACACATCTATGTCTTTGATGACGTGCATTGGATTTTTTTGCATTTGGTGTGTAAAAATATTCGAGATAGTCCTGTGTAAGCCTAGCCCCAGCAGAGCTTTAGTAATAGTCTTTAAATTTTGATGCAAATCAGTCTTTAGTTGTTTAAGACTAAGACTTAGTATGGGCGCTATTTGTTTAATAAATTTGACCGCTTTCATTTTTTAATATTTCTTTTTCAAATGTCAACTTGTTTTTGTTTCATAATTTTAACTTTACAGTTTTTTAAATGACTAATTGGCATTAACCAATCTATGTGTGTTTTTTTTTCAAAATAATGTAAATTTTGAACGTTAACATAGAAATTTATACACACATGTGTTTTAACGCTGAACTAACGTAGCTATTTTATTTTAAATAGTTTAACTATCTTCATATTTCGACGTGCAATGATTTACTCACACAGGTGCAGAGTATAATCTCGATCGTTAATATTTAGTATTTTATTTATGATGCATACTTTGTTTAAGGTTAACAGTATTTGCATTAGGCATCTAGTGGTGTAAAATAAAATTGTTAATTTCTCTGTAAGCTTTTTATTTATTTCACCCGAAAACGAAGATCCACCGTAGAAAGGGACGTCACTGCTTAAGTATTCCGAACTTTTTGGGGTTTTTGAGTTTACAATGACCTTTTTGAAATTTATTTAGATTTAAAGAACAATATTGTGGTGTTATGTGATTTTTGAAGACTAAACATTGTAATCGAAGGTAAAATTGAGGTAAAACGTAGACCTGGCCGCAGACAAAAAATATACGCGATTGGACTGATATTATGAACACATCAGCTTTGATTCATCCAGCCAAAGATCGCAATAAGTATACCGACTTTCATTGAATGGAGATGGCTCCTGAAGAAGAAGAAGAAACATTGTAACGCTCTTTTCTGTGCCACGTGTTGCTTTGGCACCTTAGTCGTGGTTACGGCTTGATTCGGGCGTCACTTTCTGTCTAGAGTGTGAAAAACACTTGCTCCGGGCAGCTACAGTGGAGAAAGTTAAACCAGGGGTCTATGATTTTCATGACACAACGTCGGCCAGTCAGACAGACTTTACTTCCCGGACTGGGGTTTTAGCATGGACACTTGATGCTTCGGGGATGGAAATAAAAATACCGATAAAATTAGTATCAATTTCTATTGTCTAAATTTCGGTCTCGGCGATAATACGAAAATGCAACAAATTTTTCCGGCTCCGGTTGGGTTAACAGGGCTTCGGTTCTTTCTCTGGCCTATGCAGCGGTCGTGAGGGGTGGCATGGAACGACGGGTTTTCGGTTCTTCCTGTCGTCTATGCTGCGGTCCTGCTGGACGGCCTGGAGTGGCGGGTCTGCGGTTCTTCTCTCGTCTATGTAGCGGTCGTGCTGAACTGACGGGCGGGACTTCGGTAATGTTAGAATTCTATGAATCCTAACCAGAAGCAAATTTTTAAAACGCGACGATCCTCTCAATACATCTACTCAACGGTCAGAACGATCGGTAGTCGCCCGAACTTTCCCGAAGTATATGGTCCCCGCGTGGTTTACTTAACAACAAGAAGAGTCACGCCATCACGTTAATATCCTCTCATGATTTTTTCTTTTTAACCCAAGCTAACAAGTGAAATTCAAAATGCTTAGTTCAACATTTGGTGTAGTGAGATCTACCAGAAATTGTAAGTGTGTTTAATTTAAGTTTACCAATCCGGACAGTTCCAAAGCTAACGGTTCGGATTACTGGCGCCGAGTAGTATGTTACTTGGGATAAAAGTAACCACATATCCATTTAATTAAGTATTTCTAGTTTTTTTATTTTTACACTCGTAACCTTTATTTGTTCATAAGTAACTGTCTGATGTAAAGAGTTTTTTTATGCGCCCTTTCACAACTGGCTTTGTTGCCACATTGATTGCACCGATTGTAAATAAAGGAGTTGATATTTCGTTTATTTGAATTTGACTCTTATCAACGTCAACCTTGTTGTCAGTCTATCCATGACGTTAAATTTGGGTAGCGGTCCTTCGTTCTTACCTACAGTGTAGAATACATGCATACATAGTCACGCTTTTTTTCCGTAGGGGTAGGCAGAGACCACACTTCCTTCCACTTGCTACGGTTCTTACACAAATCTTTTGCTTCGTCTACTTTAGAATAAGCAGGCAGGATATTTCAAGAGGCGTTGGATGAATGTGACGAAGGGATATCTGTTAATGGGATTAATGTCAACAATCAGGTATGCGGATGACACGGTTCTTGTTGCCGACTCCCTGGAAGGACTGCAGGAACTGGTAAGCCACGTGACAGCTGCAAGCTCAGAGGCCGGACTTAGCCTGAACGTGAGAAAGACAAAGTGGCTAGCAGTTAGCAAATCAAACAACGTGGACGGACACCTGACAATTAACGGTCAACGAATTGAGCGAGTAGAAACTTTTAAATATCTTGGGTGTCAACTAAATGAAAAGTGGGACGGCATGCAGGAGATTCGTGCCAGAATAGAACAAGCTCGTGCTT
The DNA here is from genome assembly GCA_950111635.1 of Agelastica alni. Lineage (NCBI taxonomy): Eukaryota > Metazoa > Arthropoda > Insecta > Coleoptera > Chrysomelidae > Agelastica > Agelastica alni. The sequence goes on along the minus strand of OX467712.1, from coordinate 7,270,966 downwards.
CGTTCCTGAAGATGCGTTAGGTACTTTGCAGCAGAAATTTAAGCTTGCCTCTGCGCGTCCGAATGCTTCGCTGTTACGTGTTCAGCATACTGTTTTATGGAATGGAAGCTTGGACTTTGACAGATGCGATGTGCAAAAAATTGGAGGCCTTTGAAATGTGGACGTACAGAAGGCTATTAAGAATCTCCTGGGTAGAAAGAATGCGTAATACCGAGGTACTTCAATGCCTCGACAAGCAGCTGGAAGTTCTGTTTACACTAAAAAAGCGCAAACTGGAATATTTTGGTCACATCTTAAGGAATGACAAGAATCGACTTTTAAAGCTTATTATAGAAGGGAAGATCGAAGGACGAAGAGGCCCGGGTAGAAGAAAGATATCCTGGCTAAAAAACGTAGACAATGGTATGGAGTGAGCACTACCACATTGTTCCGCCGAGCGGTAGACAAGGTTCAGATAGCGCTGATGATTGCCAACGTCCGAGGGCACCTAAAGAAGAAGACATATTATAACTATAGTATATTTTCCGTTCCCTGAACTGGCCCTTTTTGATGAAAAGTCAGCGATTATCTACAGGTTATCCTTTCTTTCTATGCGGCGGTCGTGCTGAACTGGCGGGCTGGACAGACGGGGCTTTAATTCTCTTTGAATGGCTTATCGCTAGTAAAGATCTGTAGCTGGTCGGATCCGTAGGCTTGACTGACTAAACCGGAGACGGCGGTATCGAATATCAGCAAAATAATTCCAAAGAAAACTGTCGCGGCGTAAATAAATAATTAATATTGACTGAATGAAACCGGACTTCGTCACAAAATGGATATTTAAGTGTTAAAAATTAGGGTTTACGTTACCTGTAGCCGAGGCCACTTTTTGACAGATGTCAGATGTACGCGTTACTCTTTCTACCGTTGTCAAGCTGAAACGTTACGTGCACGTTACCCATATGGAGACGGGTCCCCTTGTACTCTACTAAAAGTACTCGGGATATAAAAAGACCATGAAATCTTTAACATTTTATTAATAAGAGATGTTTTTAGTAAGATATACCTATGAACTAATAATTGCTACATGTACTGTTTTTTTGTATATATGAAGGCAAAAATATCTAGTATTAGTAGAACATTAAGAAAAAACTTTTATAGAAAAATTTAAGAATAATATATTATAATACCAAGGAACATGCCCAATTTTTTTCATTGCTTAGAATTTGTCATTATTGTGACGGTATATTTGTTAAAGAGGATCGTTTTTAAAACAATTATATAATAATACTCATTCTTGTGCATGAACATTTTAGATATGCATTTCCTGAGATTTATACAATTTCATCTCGCATATTTAATACGAAGAATTATGACACAAAAAAAAATTTGTTAAAAACATGAATTTTACTATTACCATGAATATTTCATAATTTACGGTATTAAGTTTCAATCAAAAAATATTTTTTTGCATTATTGTTCTTCAAAAACGAGATGTCTTAAATTTTCGACGTCTGTGAATGTAATAATAAAATATTCTTGGTCGATAAATATGCTCGGTCAATAGTAACATCGAAGAAAAAAATGGCAAATTTAGGAAAAACTAATTCACAAGTAAACTTTTTTTACAAACATAAAAAATTTCTGAATATTTGTGCTTCCGAAACCGACAATTTAAGACGTCCTATGTATTCAACAACGGTCTTAAATTTATTTCTGCCAAAAATCACCCCAAAAAAGAGCGAGAAACAACTCGCACATATTTACAGACCCTTATCGTTATTCAAAGAAAAACAATTTTCAACTCTTGAAATTTACATTCATTGTCATTGCAATGGGAACTCATACTTATTTGTTTATGGTCTCACTTATTAGGTTACACTAATATTAATAAGTCGTATTTCTTCAACTTGTCAATTTTTTCAACTAATGGCAGTAAATATCTTGGTATTACTTAACAGGAAAATGCAGAGAACCATTTTACAGCCAGCGATGTAATCAAGGTTCCACAAAATATTAAAAAACGATATTCGTATTTTAGATACTACAGAAAAAGTCCGCATCCAGCTTCACATAAGTATTTTCGTTTTGAAAACTAACGAATATTAAGAGTTGTAACGTCTGCAAGTAAAGCACCGACAAATTGAAATCACATAAATACTTGAAACCTTCAGTGGCTCTTTGTCTTTCTCCCGAATGAAACATTTCCTAAAAGAATCCCACGTGTAAATCCGTAATATTTCAGGATTCTAAAAGTATATCACTCTCAATTTATTATTACCAGTTGGAGGGTTGTAAAGTGACTCCAACTTTACCAATAAAGAATTTGTAAAGTTACTCCAACTTTACCGATAAAAATTTTTCACATACAAATACAATATTTACATTTGTAAGTTTAGAAAGTTTCTCATTTGAAGTCAGTGCTTCCGTAGTATAGAGTGTTTAATATCAAATACGACTATTTTTTTAATTTACACGATTTATGATTAGAGATGAATTTTTATTGATAAGGACAGCTTCCGGATAAATCAGTCGGAGTAGGAAGAAATGTCAAAAACACACGTCGGTTGCCGAATAACCCTGCTTGAAGGTAAACAAAGAAGTAGGACATATTCTGAGAGGGCCTCGCTACTCCATACTGCAAAGAAAAATCGACGGTAGAAGGAGACCAGGACGAAAAGGGCACCCTTGACCATGAAATGGAGAAATGATCGCCGACGTGCGGCATAGCACATGGCATCCGAAGAAGAAGAATAGAGAATGGAAAGTTATGATGTAAGATTAAATCGTGGGCAGTGACGATATAAAATGTTAATAATTAAGAAAGCAAGAGAGTTATTTTTGACTGTCACAACCCCTACTGATCTCGAAACTTATCAATTTATATGTTTTTTTAATTACTTTCAATTTTAATACATTTTCAGCTACATAAATATTTTGTAACCGTTACAAAATATTTACGATACCCACGATATAGTTCTAGTGGCAGGAAGTGCTGATGACTTGCAAGCGTTACTGGATAGGGTTGTGGCTAAAAGCGAAGAAAGAGTGCTCAAATTAAATATCAGCAAAACCAAAGCTATGGTTATTAGCAAAAATGGTGAGCTTTCAGCAAACCTGAGTACAGGCAATCAATAGATTTAGCAAGTCTCCAGCTTTAGATGTTGGGATGCTTATTGAACAGTAAGTGGGATAGCACGCAAGAAATAAGGTTCCGCATCGAGCAGGCTAGGGCAGCATTTAGCAACATGAAGAAGGTTCTTACATCTAAAAACTTGTCAATATCCCTACGTATTCGTTTACTACGGTGCTACGTATTTTCAATTTTGTACTATGGAATGGAAGGATGGACTTTAACAAAGGCAATGTGTAGCCAAATAGAAGCGTTCAAGATGTGGTGCTACTGTCATATCATGGGTAGACAGAGTCCGAAACACCGAGGTGCTTGCCCGTCTCCAGAAGCAACTAAAAGTCATGTTTACCATCAAGAAATGCAAGTTGGAATATTTTGAGAGGGGAAAAGTACCGTATCTTACAGAACATCATGCACGGCAAAATCCAAGGAAGATGTCCAGGAAGAAGTCGCACGTCCTGGCTGAAAAACCTGAGAGTGGTATGATGTTAATTCTACAAGCCTGTTTCGTGCTGCTGCTAATAAAATAAAAATCATAATGATGATTGCCGACGTCCTAGGAGGACAAGGCACGTACCCAATTCGGTATGATTCGGGGCTACACATCTGCTGAATTTGAAAAATGGTGGGGACTGTCGACATGTCTTTTTCATTAAAAATTCAACTCTACATTTTTGCATTCGCGCGCAAATGATATAATTCCTTGAAAAGCGATAGAGGAATAAAAAGAGAGAGCTGCATAGGAGTATTTATCTCTAAGTTTAGTCGCGATTTCACATTAATATGCAAAGGTTTTCTTATGTCTAATATTTCAGAAACGCAGCTTGCACATGAGAGTATTTTTCTATCTCGAACGCACTTTCTACTGATGAATCGGCAAGAAATAAATGGACTGAGGTTTTCAAACAAAACTTAAAACTTTAATACTAACACACTTAAGACAAGAATAGCAATCTCTTTATGCAACTTTCTCTTTTTATTCCTCTACGACATCTACTTCTATATTGGTCTATGATTAAAGAATTCGAATAATCAACTACAATACTTTACGGTACTTTCATTGAACACTCTTATCCTACTTATAATTTATTAAAAAGAGCTGATATTTTGGAATATATCAAAAATACTCCATCGATAAGATCAGTTAATGGTTAAGATTTGATTTCTATGAACGTTGCCACTGCTTAATTTCTATTACAATGATTGAAGGAAAGTCATAAGACTCGATTTCACCAAACGATTGTCTATTGCAATGGGATTGAAATTATCTAGGTAAACATAACTTTTTGAATAATTTACATGAGGTAAGACTTAGTTTTTTGTTGTAGGTAAAATCCAGCCATTACTATAATCAGGTGACAAATCCACTGAACGTTTTATAATACGGAACACTTTATTTTTGCACACCTGCTCGTAAAAAAATCTTATACACTTGAGTTTAATTCAAACTGAAAAGTTACGCTATAAATTAATTCTCTTGGCTCTAGCCAAGTGTAATAACATTCCACTCATGACTGAATTTATCTCATAAGCCTGTCTTTAATTTCATAGTTCAACTGAGTTGCTTGAAGAAAATACCACTCGTTCTGCGGACTCGTGGTGCTTTCAAGCATATCAGTTTCGTTATGAAATAAATGGACAGACTTATCAAGAAAATTCAATCACTTGTGGTATTACTACTGAAAATTCAACAAGAGATTTTTAAAAGCTTGGCGCGGCGAGTTTATGAACAATAAATACAGGCTTTCTGGTAGTATTAATATTAATAATAATGCAGCGACAGTTAGAGGTAAGTGTTTAAAAATGTTACTATAATTTAAATAAGTTTGAGGTTATGTGATTATTATTATTCTGAATGGCAAGATCGAGGGGAAAAAATGGATAGGCCGCAAAAATCTAACCTGGCTTCGAAATCTCCGACAATGGACAGAGCTAACTGCTGAGGAACTTCTCCACGCAGCTCAAGAAAGAGATTGATACAAAGAAGTCAATATGGGAGTCGTTAACGCTTGAGAAAGCAATACACTGTAAGAAGATTATTGTTTACATTTTTATTTAAATAAAACTGTTATTATTAAATATAAGTATTCTAAATCTTATTGTAGTGTTTATAAATAAATATAAGGTAACTGGCATCAGCTCTCTTGGGCTGCATTTGGCAAAATGAGGGAAGTGTTTAAGAGCAATCTCCCAATGTGTCTGAAGCGAAAGGCCTATAATCAGTGCGTTCTACCGGTTATGACCTACGGAGCCGAAACTTTGACTCTGACAGCCACATCCGCTAAGAAGCTTAGAGTAGCCCAGCGTAGGATGGAAAGATCGATGCTTGGTGTGTCACTCTGTGACCATATAAGAAATGAAGACCTAAGGGCGAGAACAGGAGTCACGGATGTTATCTATCAGGTGGCAAAACTCAAATGGAACTGGGCTGGACATGTGGCCCGCATGACAGATGGACGATGGACAAAAAGGCTGCTCGAGTGGAGACCAAGGGCTGACAAGAGAAACAGAGGAAGACCTCCCACGCGATGGACGGACGATATCAGAAGAATGACTACAAACTGGATGCAGAGCACTCAAGACAGAAGACAGTGGGCAGAAATGAGGGAGGCCTATATCCTGCAGTGGATGCGACAGGCTGATTGATGATGATGATGATGATCTGTAACAGTGGTTTTGTACGTGATTGCAAATATTATAGTAAACAAAAAAGTTTTTTAAATTCCCTGTAAGTATAGAAGAGAGAAAAAGCTGGACGACATTTTCCCCTCTTTTAATTATTCTATTGTCGTCAAAAAAACTCGTTAATAGATGAAACCATGGGTACCGAGTTTTGAAGCCATTCTGTAAACAATAATATAGATAACCTTATTTACGTTTAATATAATTTTAAGAAACTATAAAAAATCCATAATGCTTCCGTTGTCTTACCACAGCACTAATAATTCTTATTATTTAAGTACACAACAATAAACATAGAATTAAATTTTGTAAATGGTAAATGGTCTAAATGGAAGTTATTTCTTTGTGTGCCATAAGAGTCTCAGCTATTTGTTATAAAAAATGCTTAGTAAATTTAATTATATTTAAAAACAACAAGTTTAATTGAAAAACAATTATCACATAACCTAAAACTTACTCTGGTGATAATATTTTTTTACAAAACACTTATCTTTTCCTGTCGCTGTAAAGGTGGAGGGATTATTATTATTAATAATACCAAGAAAGTCATTGTTTATAAACACGTAACCAAGATTTTTAAAATGTCATGGGATTTTCAATACAAATTAATTTTGTTCAGAAACCCTATTAAAAGCCACGCTTCGCGTGACAGCAGCACTTCGATATTTCATTAAAAGAGAAAAAAATGAATGTGAGCTGATTTATCTAAATTCTCAAGACACAAATCGACTGATGCTTTATAAAATGTAGAAACTTCTTTCGACTTACTTAACATACTGTTTTCAATACAACTAATATTTTATTACAACTTTTTCCTAATGAAAGTTGCAACCAAAACAAAGAAAAAAATGAACTATTTACATTATTTAGAACGTACAAAAGTATTTAATTCAAAATACTTTCAGCTTCGATCTACTATATTCCTTATTTTTCTATGTTTGATTGGTATAGATTTATAATCTCAATTTAACAATAGTTACACATCAAAACTTAAGCACAAAAAACTATTTATTTTCAGTTCAATTACAAGTGAGCATGTCAATATCGTCTAGACTAATTATATAAAACATATAACCCTAATTTTATTCATAAAATCTCTTGGTCTCTTTTCTTATTAAGTTTTAATGTGTAAATTTTTTTATAGACACTTTGTATGTACATACCCTCCTTAACAATTATATTGAATGTGTAAAAATTTGATCACAAACAGTGTGCGTAAAGAATTTAAGTTTAAAGAAGCAACTTTTTTCTATAATTTATCCACTTTTTATTTACATTTCAATGAAAATTAAATTTGTAGTTGCAACGAAATTTTTGTAATGAATTGTTGGGAAGTGTTTATTTAAAAAATTTCACACTAGTCTATACATATAAATAAAAATAAAGTGTATCTGTGATTTCAAAATAAATCAAATTGTATGTTAAAAAAAAGGTATTCTTATGTAAAGATCTTTATAGCCTGAAAAGTTACAAGGCAAAAAATAAATGCTATCGCCAAAGTCCTATAGACGTCACAAAACGAACCAACAGCGTTAAAAAAAAAAAAACACAATAAATTCTCTTAGGTTTTATTAAGTGTTATAGTTTAGTTCCTAAAAAAATCAGTAGGCGGCGATGTTTATTTTTGGAAAGCGCTATAGAAATTTTTACAGCAATCTACCTGACCGGCATGATCTTAAAATTTAGTTCCTCAAAAATTTACTCAATGTCACGAATCATTTTTAAAACACATATGGTGGTCTATAATAAAATTATAAATCGGATGCCAAGAAAAAATTATCCTCAGTTAAAGATTTTAAGATAAAAGTAAATTCCATGCGGTTCGAAGTGACGGGCAACAGCTAGCATTATATAAATTGCATAAAACTTAATTTCAAAATCAAATAGTATACAATTGTGAAATCTTGAGAAGCACGCATTTGAAAAACATACAATTTTTATTATACTTTACAATAATATTTTAACCTTAAGAGCAATAGACAGAAACGTAGAGAAAAAGTGGATAAATAGTTAACTGTTTTACTCTTTATATGTAATTTGTTAAGTATGTAACAGCAATTTTTTAAAACTTTCATTAACAAGCTGAGTTTTTAGGAATTTTAATATTGAGAAACTGGAAACAACTTCCTAATAAATGAATACAAACACACCTTACCACAAAAAGTACATACTAATGGATATACATCTAATAAAAATAGTAACATAAAAAAAATGTTTAAAATACACATAAAAAAGTATTCTAGTTTTAAAATAAACATGCCCCATATTTAAAAACAACAGGTAGGTCAGAAGTGTAAGTTGCTTCTAGAAATATTATTTTAGTTTTAACAATTAGTATTAAAAGTACAAGATAGTAGTTACTAAACTGTCAATGTCAGTCTTTGGGTAATTAGAATCTTACACAGTTGCCGGATATTATACCTACAACTATAAGACATAACATTCCCTAAAAAAATAACAGTTAAGCTAATAAATATTCGGTTGAGGATTTCTATTTTAATTATACCTTCGGTTAAATAAAAAAAAAAGTTTAAAAAAGAATTTTGGAAGGGTAGTAGTTAATAAATTAGTAAAGGTGCATTTTCATGCTAACTCTTGATTTGAACATCAAATGCGGTCACGTGATAGAATTTTGACATGAATGCCAACTCGAAAAAATAAAGCGTCAAAGTTAAACAACTAAATTCCATCACGTGACCGCATTTGTCACTCAAATCCGGTCACGTGATAGAACTTTCAGGTGAATGCCATCTAGAACAAATGAAGCATTAAAGGTAACAACTAACTTTTATCATGTGACAGCCTTTGACGCTCGAATCCAACACCGAGCGTCAGTATAAAAATGCACCGTAAAACAAAGTACATATATTCACTATTTTGAGTATTTGGAAAAATATTTAATAACCTGCATTTAATTATTTGCCTATTTTTAATTAATAAAATCTTAAAAAATTATACATGAAAACCAAAAAACAGCTTGTTTCCTTGTTTCTCAATACACAAAAATGTCTATATTTAGAATATATAAAAAATGTGACATCAAAATATTTGATATCATATTTCAACTTGAGTCACACATTTCACTCACTTGCGACATTCACTCACTCACACTGTAGTTTTTTTCGTAATTTACTTTTAACAATGCTACAGATTAGGAAGTGATAAAATAATGTTGTCACAGTTTGTTCCTATTTAGAAAGAGAAAAACTAGTATTACTTCAATTATTTTAAGATTTTTTTTATTAATCAGTTGTTCTCTTATATTTTACCATTTAATTAATTAACTTATCTTACTTTAACTTTAAAGCTAAAAATAAAATGTAATCACTTAAAAAATCATAACACATTTAAAATGTCTAACTGTGTATGTATATTGTGATAAGAGATTAGGATATACACAAATATAAGAAAACACTAATACAAAAGTACTAAGAACTCTCAAAGTACTCATTATCTTCGAATCATCTTCCCTAATCTGTAGCCAGATTAAAAATCAAAGTGAGTTGTTATAATAAATGCATAACAACCACTTGATCCTCTCAGAAACAGAAAGAGATCACTGATAACAAGTCTATTCTACCTACAGTATTGAGCACTTCAGCTTAAAAGGCCCACGTCCATGACCATGGCCATGTGCCCCCTTTTTTCTACTTGATTTATCCTTTCTAATTTCACGAACTAATGTGTAGAAAGCATCATCAACACCCATCCGTGTTTTTGCTGATGTTTCGACAAAGAGAATGCCATACTGCTTGGCAACCTGCAATAACAGTAAAATGTAACTGATTTATTTAGTCTAGTTAATGATTGTACATTTTAGTTGGATTTGTTGTTGAATTTATTTCTTAGTCAACTCAAAACTTTAGCCTAATAACCTCAAAAATTAAATAACACATTATTTTATAGTATAGGTGTAGTATATATTTATTATAAGCTCAATTTAAAAATATTTTATGACAAAGTTTGGACTATGAACCCTTCTAAATCAAAAGACACTAATTGTTAAAAAATTGATCCTGTATCTAGCTAATTTATAATCTTTATTTTCAAGAGAGACTATTTCAATCATCAAATTGGTAGGAAGAAATTTATATTAAACTTTGCTAAAAAATAAAACAAACCTCTCTAGCTTGGTTCATATTAACTGCCCAAGAAGATAAGTCACATTTATTACCAACGAGAACCATTGGAACTTCTTCAGCATCTTTCACTCTCTTGATCTGTTCCCTATATGTTCCTATATCTTCAAAACTTTTTGCAGAATTAACTGCAAATACTAAAAGAAATCCCTCACCAGTTCTCATATACTGATCTCTCATAGCACTATATTCTTCTTGTCCTGCTGTGTCTAAAATGTCCAAGAGGCATGTATCTCCATCTATAACTACTTGTTTTCTGTAAGAGTCTTCTATAGTAGGGTCATATTCATCTACAAAATGGTTTTGTATTAACTGTATGGTAAGGGCTGATTTACCCACACCACCAGCACCTACAACTACTAGCTTGTATTCAGTCATTTTAGCTTTATGTACAAACAAATTTCTCCTGGGTGGCAGACTTGTTGAGTATTTTAAAACTTTCTCCTAGCTATTCTTTTGCCGCTGTCAAAGCATAATAAGAAATGAATACAACACACCGTAACCGAAGAAATGAGAATCATTCACAAGGCTAATAAATTACTTTAATTAATTGTAATCAAGACTTTACAAACAACACCAACAAAAATTATGAGACCGTCTCACAGAAATTAAGAAAAATATATATTTTTTAGTAATTTTATGAGATCACCAAAGAGTGACTTAGGGTTTTTTGTTGTCAGTTTCACCAACTAAAATTAATATAAATCACTATGACTATCAATTTTTAAAAACTTTAATGAGGCAGTTTCTTTTGAGCACGCATAAGATGCAGTAATTCGTATGAATAGTAGGTATTCTAAAAAAATAAAAATATAATAATGTTTTCTTTAGTTTAAGAACAGTGATAAACCATATAAATCATATTATATATAGACTATGTAAGTGTATACAATAATACATATCTATGTGATAAACAGAGCAATTTAACAACATTATCTTCAATTATTTGATTAGAGGAAAATCTGCAATAAAAATACTCTTTTAAACAAATTCACCGGTTAACTTTAGGAAATATTTATTTTCTTTACAATTTCGTAAAAAACAAAAGCGACAATACAACCTCTTGAAAATGTGCCTAAGTGTGATTAGTTTACGACACTAAACCTATGGTAAACCTGTTTATCAAATCAAAGTCAGATTCATTGTGTCAAATGTGACATTATGATATATTGAAGTTTGATTTTCGTTTAAAGAAAAATTAAATATTAATTAGTTGCATAGTTGATAAATTCCAAGGATTGGTGTTATTGTTACTAATTTATCTTAATAATTCTTTGAGTGAAATGACATAAATTTGTTCCTGATAGATTTCTTTAAATTTTAAAGTTTATTGTCGTAAGTTTAACAATGATACACAATAAATTAATCCCATTTATAATTATATTAACATAATGATTTACTTTTAGTCCGCTTTTATCATGTCTAAGCAGAGTCATGATTGCTATACAGATAATATTAGGGTGAAAATTTCTGAAAGGTACAAACCACCTCCTCGAATAAATCTAGCTGTTAGTTATGCACAGAGACTAACTTTAAACAAACAAATTCAAGACAATATGCCAAATTACGAATTTTCTTTGGAAAAAACGGCTCTAACTAAAATGAAGGAATGGAAAAGTTGTAGGTCAGACATTGTTCAAGAGCGAAGAGATAGATTAGAAAAAGCTAGACAAGATATTAAAGGTATGTAAAGACATAAGTAATTTTATTTTAAAACATAATTGCTTTGATAATATGTTATATAACACCTAATGATCACACTTTATTGTATCATAATTTAAATTCTACTTATTGCTACAATTTTAAAATTATTTTAACCTTGAAGTATTTATTTACAGCTGTGTAATTTGAAGGATTTTTTTTATAATTATTTTAAAGCTTTTATTATATTTAAATAATATTGTAAAATTAACAATTAAGTATACTTGTTTGTTAAAGTTTACATTAACCTATTTTATTTGTGAATATTTGCCAGTATATAATGATTTTTATCCCTAGTTTTCTGTAATGGATGTAATTTTTTAGGTATTTTAAAATTCTTTCTTAAATAATTTAAGTATTTGGCAACAGCATGTGATGTAAGTTAACAAAGAAAAAATTATGTTTTAGACAAGAAAAAAAAAGAGTTGGAGGTTTTAGAAAAAGAACAAGTAGAAGAAATAGAGCTTAAGACTGTAAATGAAACTGCTACTAATTCTTGTGTTACAACTACTACCCCATATATTGGTGGGCTTAATGTTTCAAATATGAGTCAAAATTATGGAACATACACAGCCAATAATGAAATTCTTGTTCCGACTCAAATTACAAATCCTTATACTGGCATTTTAACACCACTACAAAATTGTAATACTGAGCAGTATTCTAGTAAAAATGATAAAAGTCCCTTTAATATATCAGATTTTGAAAATGATACATCGAGTCCTTTTGATAATATGGAATTAAAGTCCATTAATGACATGGAAGAATTGGCACAGGTTTTAAATAAAGATAAAATTAATTATAAAGTTAATACCAATACTCCTTTATACTCAAATTTTTCCAATGTCAGACCTTCTACTCAAGTACAACCTCAGTTTTCCAATTACATGGGTAATCAGTATTCTTACATTCCCAATACTGTATCTTATTTAAGGCCAAATGTGACTGACTATTCACGAACAAATGGCTATTACTATGATTCTAATCCATTCCAAACTCAGTATGCTTACAAACCTAGTCCTACAGAATATTATTCAACTGCATCTCAGTCTTCATCCGCTACTGCATTAGAAAATAAAAAACCAAATTGTAAAAGCGTTCCTGATATACTTAAAGCACTAGAAGATGAAATAGAAAATACACATATTAGTAATTCGATTCCCAAAGAATCTACTATTAACAGCGATATAATAACACAGACAAGGCCCAAAAGCACAGATACAGTTTATCCTAGACCAAAAATTAAAAAGGACGAGCTAGAGGATCCTTTTCCTTTACTAACCAAGAATGAACAAGATTTTTGTAGGTCCATAAGTTCAATGGGATTTCCACTGTCGAGGGTAGCTAGGACATGTCAAAGTCTTGGAGATGATCAAAAAAAGGTAAGGGTAATTATTTTTGCAAAAGTACTGTTAGGCTTGTGGATTGTAAACAGGAAATGGACTTTTCACCTCCTGGACCACTCCTTCAACTCTGCTTATTTCCCGGACAATACCCTTAACTTCCTGGACTATTACACTCATTTGATTCAAGAATTTTACCTGCTCTTATTTTCATTTGATTTCTTGTTCTTGTTTATGTTCTTCTTGTAAAGTTCGAGTTATAAAAATTCCCTCTTTTCTACACGGGAGGAGGAATGAATACTCATCTTTGATATAGTGGACTGGAAGTAATCACACTTCGACTGGTTTTTTAACGTTTTATTTAAAACAAAATATAGGTATTTCTATCTTCAAAACCACAATGCTCTTTTCCCTACTGTTGCGATCAGAGGAATACTGCTTTTGACCTTACCGGTGTAAGGCGGGATGAGTACTACTGTTAAAGGGAAAAGGGAACGGTTTTCAAGACATTGGCGTCGCAAATAATTAAAACTAGAACAAATGAAATTTAAAAACACAGTGATGCAATCTGTGATCACAACACTCCTTTATCTTGTTTTCGTAGTCTTTTTTGTTCTTGTTTACGTTTGATTTCTTGTTTGCCAAACTACTGCTTGATCATTTCCATCAAAGTCTCCATGTCGTCGTAATTGTTCGCTGTGGTATTAAAAATAAAATCACTTACATTTTTTTTTGTCCAAACTGTTCTCTTCATTACCAATTAACCCACTGTCGCCTCTGTGTTTATAAGTGGTACACACTCAACGATAACAGTTTTTACTTAATACTAACAAATTACAATTCACTTCAATAGTAATTAATTTCAACTATCTATTTTCTACTAATTAACTATATCTTTATTTTCAACTTAATACATGCAACTAACCTGCCATCCACTTTACACTATCAAACTTAAACTTCACGAGCCGCGTACTTATATATTACCATGGAACTTTCCCCAAATTTCCAGAGAACACATGACTCGAGAAGTTTCGAGATAGTTCTGCGCATTCGCCAAAATCGATCAATCTAGAACGGGTGAGCTGGACAGGTTCGGTTTTTAAGATGATGGTCGTGATTCGTAACAGTACCTTTTAAAAATTTTTAATGTGTGTATTGTTTCAGGTTGTGGACCATTTATTGGCATTAACGAATCTTTTAGACTTGGGTTTTGCAGAGAGAGATATATCGAATGCTTTGATTGAATGCGACAATGATAAAGACAAAGCTTTGGATAAATTGATAACATAAACGTATTTTTATGGCTGTGCTGTATTATAATTTTTACGCTGAAAAATGTATTGTGATTTATATTTATTTATTTGTAAATAATCATTTGTACTCACTTAAAATTTATATATTTTTTAATGGAAATTCCATAGTTAAGATTTATAACAACAATCCTAAAGCATCTGACTCGGCCACCACAGGTAAGCTACTTTTTCTTCGAACGACACATTGTTCTACGACCTTCAGGCATAATGGCACAAATTTTTCTCATCACCCTACGATCCCAAGTGTCGAGAGCACTCTCATCCCTCTGCGCGAGCACTCAAGCATCTCGTCTGTAAGTCCCAACTGGTCTTATAACTGTCTAGTGCAACTGTTTTTTTGTTCTACTAGAGAGAGACGTGATTTGAGAATAAATTTAAAATAGCTTTTGTTAGGCTTTTCTTCTAGCTTGGATTTCGACGGTCATGTCAGTGATGCTCGTTAGGTCGGATCCAAGATATTTAAAGCTGTTGACCCCTTGAGAATTATAATTGATGGGTCCAAAGCAAGAACCGGCTAAGTCCAATTTTAAAGCAAATTAAGTTAACACAGTTGCACAGTTTAAAACACTGAATCGAATGCTGCAAGAACTATACTTCTAGGTAGACAAATAAAATAATATTCATAGTAGTTTTCCAATTACAGCACAAGAGCGCATTGTGCGGCATAATGCTCAATATAGGGTGTTCCAACTACAACAACGCCTCGCTCAAACGGGCACTTTAAAAAGTACTGCTTTAGCGTAATGCGCAACGGATACCAACTCAGTAGTTTAAAATATAAGATGCTTTTTTCCTTTAAGTTGGCGTTGATAAAAATTTTATTTACATTGTTGTTAATAATTTTTTTTTATTTCTGAGATAATTACTATTCCTTTCAAAGTAATCTTTTAAAAAGAATAAAGAGTGAATTAAAACTTTGTTAAAAAATATGCATGGATGAAGGTACATTGGCTTCTTTACTTTTTTTTCCTATTCTGCATATAAAATGTGGATAAATGTTCATTTTCATAGCCACAACTCTAAAACAATTTATTTAACAGGAATATATTTTTGTCAGCATTTCAAAAATTATCAACCAATTGTTATATACAACTTTGTCTATATTTATAATCAATAAATGTTTCTCCCAACACTGAGCTTCGTTCACTCTGCTGGTAGACTTAAAAACTAATGGATGTTCCAATTAAATATCAGCACACTACGGCATTGTGCGACACTGAGTCGCACTATGCTCGGTAGTTGGAAAAAAAAATGGCATGTTTGTTTGGTTGCCTACCATACTGTATTATGTAAGAACAGGTAATGTCCAGGACTTGGTTCTTGAACTGTTTGATACGAAATATTTTGGTGACGCACGCGTTAAAATACTGTTCTGTTTTTTGTGCGTTTGTGTTAGTTAGCCGTTGAAAATTTGAAAAATAATGTCCGATTCATCGAGTGATGATCCTTTTGCTGGTACTCACACAGATTCTGACGAGGATTTATACACGAACAAGGACCAAAACCACAAATTTTATACATAACCTAACACCATTGGATAATAGTTCAAAGCCTACAGAGTCTGCTGAGGCTTTAGCCGAAACTTCTAATGAACCAGGACCATCCCACAGAATCCTCCAGTCGGGTAAAAAACATCTACAACGAAAAGTATTGTGGAAGAAGAATGTTGGGAAATTAAAAAGAACAAAAGGTAAAAGTTATATAAATGCAACATGTTCTGTGGTGGCGGAGAAAACTGCAGCTGCCCAAAGAAGTGTTTTGATAAAATTGGAGAGGGTTGTGGTGAATTAATTTTTACTGAATTTTATAAGCTGCCTTTAAAATTTTTTCAAGACTTCTACCTCTACGGAATAATGAAAAGGAAAACTGTAGAAAAGAAGAGACCTCGTTCTGATTGTCGCCAATCCAAAGCATCTTCCTATGTCTGTTTGGTCTATAGATTGTATAAAATTTAATTTAAAAATCAAAAAATATACAATTATAAAATCTTGAAATCTTGGTTTTCTGAACTTTTTTTTGTATTTTTGAGTTTAGAGTGAGCTTTTTGACAATTATTTAGATTTAAAGAATAATCCAATGGATGTCATCCGTTTGGATGGTTGTAGTGCTCCAAGGAGTAACTTTTTTGATGTGAAACATCTAATGGCGAGCTTGGGGGGTAACAACGACTGTTTGTGCCGCGATGCGAAAGCTTCGGGCAGCCCCGTAACTACTCGGTTCGCTCCGTCGTTTAGGATCCGCCTACGTAACAAGTAACACTTTCGTTTATTTTAGTCATCATCGGCCTATTGTAACTTTGATACCATCAGAAACATCGAGTGTTAATATTACAGAAATAACTGATGATACTGAATTGTAAACTTTATTATTTTTTTTATGTATATAATATTGTCTTGATAACATAAAAGTAAAAAAATATTTTCTATAATTTTAATTTTGTTCAATATTTGTGTATTCCCCATTCATTACATCCTTTTTTTATAAAACTCAATAAATTATTTTTGAATAACATTTAATTTCCATGTTTCACATCTGCCAGGCGTTCCGTGACGGCTCACTTTTTTGTGTTAGGTTAGTTTATTATATAGGGAAAAATCGCGTAACGCGAGATGGCGCTGTTAATGACAATATGTCGGATCGAGATGTGAACAACAAATATTCTGTCATTTGATCATTTGTAAAACCAAAGTTTTTATTAAAGGGAATTTAAGTTATCTCAGAGATTTGAGTTGATTTTTTTTGTTAAACTATTGGATTGAAGATGGATTTAAGGTTTGTTTTCAAAGTTTCAGTTTTATTGTTGCTGGATTCTTGTTAAATGCCAGTAAAGAACAGGTGAGTCCAGGTATCAATTTTTATTTATTTTCAAATTTCAGGCATATTGTATTATGTGGGTGAACGTGTTCAACCAATTAAGGAAGATGAGAGGTTTTTAAGGCTGGCCGCATCATTTTATGTGGAACTGATGGTCACAACGAAAAAATCATCAAAAGTTTAGGCATGAGATCCTCTACAATTCTACGATCCTATCATGAAATCATTATGCTAGATGAGACATGTGTTTGTGAATTGCTATATGTAGAGCATTGTGGAACAGAGCATATTTTTCGCAATTTTATCTCCACATAACCTTTGCCTTTTCGGATTTTGTGGTTTATTAACACCAACTCTTCACAAAATATCGTTCAAATATAACACTTTCAATGAATAAATTGCTTAAAATAATATATAAGTTCACTTTTCACCCATATAAACAAATGAAGGTTAGTTTGTTGTTCACACCTCGAGAAGTTCATACGATCAATAATAGATGTCACGCACTCTGTGATTTTTTCCTATTATTTTGATTTAAAATCCAGTTCAAATTTCATAATTGGATGAAGGTTTACTTCTCTATGCCGCCGGTAAGATAAGTTAAATATATACCACGCTCACAAGTCTAACGATCAGGTGACGATACAGCTCGGTATCGTTTCATTTGAATTTTCTCATTCACGATCAAATTGTGATCAGTTGAATGACGCGACAGAACTTGATTTTGGACCGATTGGATATCCCAACACATCCTGTCACTCCACATCATCCATTTGGTTTTTTCCACTCAATGTTAGCTTTTGGCGTGACTCTGCTCTATTTGGACGTATGGGGCGATCGTGAATGGACGGCTTTAATATTCAAGTGTTAAAAAGTACGGTTTGTTCACCTATAGCCCAGGCCACTTTTTGACAGATAGATAGAATCTTGAGCTGTGAAGTCACATTGTACGTCACTCTTTTTACCGTTGTCAAGCTGGAACGTCACGTGCACGTTACCAATAAAGTGCCTGATAGTGCGTCGCCTTTTCTGAAGCCCTGGTTTACAGCGAAATCTCTCAAACTTTCATTTTGCACTTCCACCTTTCCAGATTTATCTATTAGTAACGATAAAGATGCAACAAACTACATACATGTCTTTATTATAAGAAATAAACACTTTAATATAATATATATTGCAGTTATAAGCATCCTAATTACTATTTACAATCTACTTAGGAAAATATAAATTCAATAATTAATTACCTCCATAATTTTTTAAAAACTAATGACTGAACATAAGGTTTACAACCCCAAAAATCATTCACATTTTAATTTGTCAACGTACCACAATCGAATTAATTTCAGCTGAGTGCAAAACTGATTTATTAAAAAGTTACAAAATGGGTATAAATAGAAGTAACATTCAACCACCCGCGCCCGTTTTAAAGGTAAAACCTCAAAATACGTCGTTAGATTTGCTTTCGAGTCGAGACTAAAATGGGTTTTAACATTAAATTTGTTAGAATTTAGAATTTTTTTGGTAGAAACAATAAAAATCCTGAATCATAAATGGGAAAAATGTACATTGGAAGTAGAGCGAAACGATTAGTAGTGTGAAATACAAGAGTTACAAATTTAATTCAGAAAGAACGTCGAGGTTTCATCGCAAAAGTTTCAAGTGTAATTTGGTGCTTTAGTTGTCCGGAATTCGAATAGGAAGTAACCGTGATTGTGATGGATAAGAAAAATGAAACTTTGAGCTACTAAATTGAGTCGCGTGCATCAATCAAGAATTTCTAAATTGTACATTTTGATATTTTTGAGTAGCAGTAAGAATTTCTAATTTAAATGTCGGAACAAAGGTACTAATATGAATATTTCTTGTGTTAGTCAGCTTTCTATTTACACCCACAAGTTAAATAAAACATGACCTAATAACGCAAACCTAAAGTTACATTGTAACAATAAAAAATTTCACAGAAACTGCCTCACGATTTACGTTTCCATTATACTGAGTGTTTTAATTTTTAAGTCTTAAAAAAAATAATATCTACATGCCCTTAAAAATTAAAATTGAAACATCCAGTATTAATATATTTAATTAAAAATATAAAATAAAACAATCACATTTAATATAAATCTGCATAACAAAATCAATAGAAATATATATATATATATATAAATATATGACGTATGTAATTAAAATTACATAAAAAGTATATAAATAAAAAATTGAACTATGTATACACTAAATCCGAAACAAAATCCAATCGACGTCATCAATGACGCAGATATTTTAAAGCAGTGACACCACCTATTGAAACTTTGAACACATCATTACACAACCGTTGTATTTATTTATAGACAGAAGTTAATGAAATTTCGTGCACCGATGAATTAAAACATATGCAGTTGACGGCATTGTCGATTAAAAGGCATCGTTGCTGCTTTAATTAGTATTTCGATGTGTTTCGGTTACTTTCACAAGTTATTCGTTTAACGTTTAACTTTTAATTTGAATGTTATTTTTAAAAACTGTTCCATTCAAACAAAAAAATAAGTTTCAAAATTAAAATGGCAAGATTTTCACGTGAAAACAACTAAATTTCTGGATTCTCCTATAATTCCGACAATTTGGCAACGGTGTGTATGGTGTGACGTGTATCGGATTTTGTTTTATATTAACTATAATTCAGTGAGAAAGTGGGCGCGGAAAGCATACTTCACAGAAGATGCGAAATAAATATACATTTTAATCGGTATCTTTTTACTTCTTACATTCACCCTGTAGAAACAATAACTTAATTTGGTTGATGGCATCTTTATACTCGCCCTTTTAGAGTATAACAATTCAAAATAAATATATTTTCGCTCGAAGTATTTACAAAATTTTTTAAATTAATCGCAATGTTCAAAAATTGTAAAATATTTTAACAGCAAAGGAGAGTATTGAAATATTTAAACATTTAAACACAATAAAAAGTATTTATATGCAAGAATATTATAAATATACTCAACAAATTGATCATTTAGTATGTATTTTAATATTTAAATTTTCACGCTTTTTGTTCGGTGTTAATTAATTTCCTAGAAGAATATTCTTTGATACGAAATTTTTAAAATTTTGCAGAATTTTATGGAAACAATTCTGGAACTTTTAAGTATTGCAATATTTAAATAGTTCCAAAATATTTATAAAATAAACGCTTGGAGGATTTAATTTGAGTACACAGATTTTTTTAATATTTAGATACATGTAAATCCCGCAAGGTATTAAATATTAAAAACTAAATTTTTGTCAGAGGAAATGAAAAAATTAGATTTTATGGTTACCCCTTTGGTGTAATAGTTCTTGCGTCTACAGGAGAAATCGGAAAACGATAAAACAGTTTGCCGCCACATTGTTTAGCGGATACCCGTGTAGAGACTCAAAACAGATCTGGTTTCTTTTTGAGATCTCGCTTTACTAAAGACGTTCCAAAATCTGAGAGTCTCATCACCTGCGCCCGTTACTATGGCTTCGCCGTCCGGGGAGAGAGCTAAGTAGAGTACTCGGTACGAATGGCCCGTCAGCTTGGCTACTTGGGTGAGACTGGGAAACTTCCACACCAGAATTTGATTTTGGGAGTAACCGTGAGTCGATACTAATTCCGAGCTATGCTTCGACCAAGCCAAGTTGCATACCTGAGAACCTGAAAAAAATTACAAATAAAATCTGTAAGTATTTAACCAATATGGCGATATGAAAAATATATACAGACCAAGTCACGAATCATTAGACACTATAATATCTATTTGATGCGAAAGTTGACATCGACAACCTTGCAAATCTGTTTATCTCGACTTGCATATGATTGTTTTCGTTCGTGTCAAAAATGCGAAATGACCTAACCTCAAATTTTTGCAGAGATAAATGTTATTGTTTTGGTTTGTTTTTAGACTATTTATGTGAATACGATTCTATTGAAGCTAATCTGCATTCGTGTATTTTTAAATCATATCAAAATTACATGATTTTCTGAGTTTTTAATACACAGACATTAACATTGTCTACATTTGAAGTATTTCGCCATTATTTGCTCATTTTAAAGACGAAAGTGGTTAATGTTTTTTGTTAACTGTATTTCTAATGACTTTAATCAAACTTGCATAAATCTTTGATGGTTTATTTGCAGGAAAGAATTTGATTAACAAGTCAGAATCGTTGGGTGTCGTGACATTTCACCTGAGAAGAGCTCATTATTCTCGGATTTTACTGTATAGTTGTTATTAGTAATTAGTAATACTAAATAGGCCCTACACATGAATAAAAGAGTTTAGTTATAAAATTTTAAATACTAAATAAATAAGTTAGAGTACGTAGCTGGGCAGTAAAATAATTTTTGTTGAGGATGAAAATTAAAATCTGTTCTTAATTTGAATTAATAACATTCTCATGAAGGAATACATAAAAGTTTTGGAAAAATTTGTTCTTATTTCCTAGTATTACCTAGTTAAATGGAACATATTAAAATAAAAATCCTTTATTATATTACATATTTTAATTTTCATAGTTTTAAACTTAAATAAAACCAAAACCACACTACAGACCAACAAAATAAATATAAAAACTGTTGGGTAACCAATAGTTTATACATATTTACTGAAAACCAAAATCACACTACAGAACTACAAAATAATAATTACTCACAAACTGGCAAATAAAACTCAGAACAAAAGACGATAAGCACCAAGCAGCGACGATATTTGTCCAGTCTAACAATGTTTCCGGTTGAAGTATTTGCTATTAATTAATAAAACTAAGCCTGAGATGATTACTAGTTACACTGCATAAAAATAGTCATTACATTTACTTTTCTCTAAAATAAATAAAAGTTAGAATAATCTGCATTATACTAGTGAATTTTACTTAAATAAAACATGGTTTTATGTCATTTCTATTGTTAATTATTACAGAAGGAAAGGAAATTACTGAACGGAAAAGGAGTTGGAAATATTGTGTGTAGGATGTAAGGAAGTGGAACATGATACCTCCCCTCGTCTAGGTGCAAGTATATTCCGCTACAACGTTTACATAGTTACATCTTCATGTCTAATGATTCGTGAATCTGTATTATTATACCAGATGTGGGAAAGACTGATTTTTTTATATTTATTTATCGACAAATTGTAAATGTAATTAGCTCAATCTGTATGGTTGACGTGCGACCACATCATCACGTCTGTTCTGCGTAATTCTTTATTTCTAACGTGGTCACGTAACGAAACACCAAGCATTTTGCGCTGTGTTACTTTTAGTTTCGTAGCAGAAGCGTTTGTAATGGTTAGTGTTCCGGCGCCGTAGGTCATAACCGGTAGAACACATTGGTTAAAAACTTTTCTTTTCAAGCATATCGGAAGGTCGCTTTTGAAAACGTCTCTAAGTTTGCCTTAAGCCGCCCAGTAGAGTATAACTCTTCTGTTTATCTTGCACGTTTGGTTGGCTTTGGATATGCTTATCTCGTGGCCTAAATATGTGTATTTATCTACCCATTCCACCTCAGAGTTTTCAATAATTAGGTTGTTGCTAGGGACGAGCTTTGTTAAATATTTTGTTTTTCCGATGTTCATTTTTAGACCTACTGTTGCACATACCTCCTGAAGTTCCTGTAGCATTACTCTAATATCTTCCAAGTTGTCAGCTAGTAAGACAATGTCGTCTGCAAACCGTAAGTTTGAAAAACTTTGGCCGTCTATTTTTAGACCTTTTTGGTCACAATCTAGCTTTTTGAACACATATTCTAGGACGATGATAGACAGATTTAGAGACATCGTATCTCCCTGGCGTACACTTCTCTCCCAATTTTTATAGGATTCGTGTTTTCATGTAGTTTTTTGCCATAAGAGTAGCATTTTTATACAATACAATAATTAAACTTGAGGATGTCTTAACAGAGAATATTTTGAACTGTTGACAAGTTTTAGAAAGTAGCAACTTTTAATTTTTATTAGTTTTTTCGTTTATACTGAAATTTGTTTGTTAATTTTGGGAGATTGTTGACTTCCTAGGTCTAAATTAATTACAAAAATAACAATAAATAAACCTCAAAGGTTTGATGTGGTCAATAATCCAGCTGAAACGTCACGTGCACGTTACCCATAACAAAATATTTGCCAAACAAACTTCCAAAGACCACAATAAATATGTTCTTTTATTATCAGTTTTTGAAACCAGTGGCGTCACCAATTAATTTCACTTACAGTTAGAGCTTGTTTAATACAAAAAAATTCAACACCCTGTAACTCAATAATGACAAAACTTTCTCTATCATTTTTTTAGAACCAAATAGGAAAGATTAAAGGGATAACCTTCCAGGAAAATCTCGTTGATGAAGGATAAGGATTTATTTTGTCGGTGTCGAAAATAAAGTGCGTTTGACTCTCAGATATACCTACAACCCAACTTTATTATCGCTCATTAACCTTCGAGCCGGATTAATTAATTTCGACTCTCAGGTCTTCTCAGTTTATTGTCATTCTCGCCAGAAATATCTCGGTTTACCTGTATCTACACACTGCATGGGTTGACCGGTCAGTGTGTTCCAAAATCTGATACATCTATCGGCCGTTCCGCCGCCCGAAGCTAATAAGCCGTGATGATGAGGCGACCACGCTATCGCTTTAACTGCGGCCAAATGATCGGTGTACGTTTGTACGGGAGATAGGGATTGCATGTTCCACACGTAGAGGCGATTGTCGTTTCCTCCCGATGCTAGGTATTGGTTATCCGGAGACCACTTCAAACCGCACACTTCTTGACGATGGCCCACTAGACGACGTTCCGTCACGTTGGCTGGAAAAATTAAAAAAACAATAATTAAGTTTCGATTTAGCACCTTCATAAGGGTTATTAAACTGACCGCTTATCCGTTCGTCCACCAGCTACTTAAAATTCATTTAACATACAAAGCATATGACAAAGCTTAAAATTTTCAAACTTAATGTACTTTCTGAAAAGCGCGATTTAATATTTACACTTGGCGAATTCTGATCTTGAACTACACATGGACCAAAATGAAATAATTCAGTTGGGACAAGCTCTGGTAAGCACCAATCTTGATCGTGTTTCGCATTTATAATTATTTAATTCGATTGATAAATGTGAAAAAATTCAATAACCATCGTCACGTTTTTCCGATTAAAAATAGCACGAGATTGCGTCGGAATTATCAATATAGACGCTGAACAAAAAATTGCACATCGAAAATTATAAACAAAAATATTCGGATGATGCATTTTATAAACATAATGTTACTACACTTATCGAAATTGTTTAATCGCAAACACAACACAAGAACGTTCAATAACATTTTGTTTGGAAAATAATATTTCATTAGTTACATTCGGATTATCTTTATCTTTATGTATTTTCTAATTTAAGTGAACGTTTTACGATTACATAAATAATAAGCATTTTCAAATAATCGATTGGTATATAATCTGTAGTTCGGTGACATGTAACAACTAAACGTTTAAGTTTGTCACACGATTCAACTTTCCTCCCCTTTTATGTTTCAGCTAGATTTTTTTTCGAATAAATGTTTCAATTCGTAACTGGAAGGTAAAAATTGTAGATATTTATTGATTCCTTAGGGGATAAATTCATAGTTGACCATATCAATCTTCGTGTCAACGACTGATAGTTTCTGTTAGCAATTACGCAGTGTACGTAGGAGTCGTAACTGTTTTTCAATACCATTTTAAAAACAGTATTAATTAGAACCCAATAGCAAGTGGTATTGCCAGAAAAATTTTTCTTTGATATTCATTACTTAACGTGTGTGTCTAATATAATTTTTATTCCCCAAATCAGCCGCTGTCATTCCTTTCATTTATAATACACAAGTTGGTGTGGCATTAAATAAAAATCGTCGTAAACCTATCGCGTATGAATTTTCTTGTATACATTCTTCAACTATATAGTCATTTCTCGTTTCGATTAATAAAAAATAAATAATTTATTTAATGTTGTTTTCGTTAGCACATTGTTCAATGTTAATCGGTGGATTCCCACAAAAGTAAATTTCTAGTGAATTGATTGCACTAAGGATTTGCTGCAAAATTATAAATACCACACGTTTTTAAAAATGCGGTTACGATTTATAATCCATAATGTGTCATTATTTTATCGTAATATAGTTGATCCGGCAACGATAGAAATTTCCAATTCTCCCTGATACATTTGTCCCATAAGGCTCCTGATTGCCGAAGCTACTCCGCTATTTCTTTCGATTATCCGGCTCGAAGGTTCTTCCATAGCTCAGGAAAATAATAATCTCTTTTAAAACTGCGTAGGAGACACTTTGATTATTTATTAATTCACTGGTCAACGACTTTCACTAGTAAATAGGCAAAACAACGTGAAGGAAGAAATTAGAAGAAGACTAGTATTAGCAAATAAATGTTACTACGCCCTCAGGCAACACTTCACATCCAGGATACTTACCCGAACATCCAAGATAACTCTATACAAAAATATTACGAAGAATATACGGAGCCATAAATGTAGACAAACAAAAAAAACGACCATTAAAAGAATATACACAAGCAAACCAGAAGGGCGGAGAAAACAGGGAAGACCCAGACTAAGATGGAACGATGGGATAGACCAAGATGCACGAGCAATTAAGGTGCCAAACTGGAGAACAGGCGCCAGAGACCGAGACCGGTGGAGAAAAATACTAGAGGAGGGCAAGAAACAACCCAGGTTGTCGTGCCAATGATGATGATGGTCAGACTTAAAACTGCTGACTGAGTCCGACAGGTGTACATCGCCCATTCGTTCATTAATATCGTTTAGGTATTGTACCGACGGAGGCATGGAGCAACTTGCAAGAGACTTTATTTGGTCACCAGTACATTTAGGCATTTCGAGCAATGATAAAGTTAATGCATAGTCACAAAAGGTTTAAAGGAATTACCATTTGTACAGAATTAGAAACATTACATTAAAATTAGAAGATGGAAAAAAGGGATGAAATCCTCATACTGGAATAATTACAATACTGTGGGGACAACAACATTTTATTCCTACGTAGGAAAGACCTAACACAACTAGATGGAATCACTGCAGATCTCTACCCATAACATCTAAAAAGTATGGACAAGGTGGAGAATGATTCCCGCAGGAAATGACAAAAAATATGTATAACATCTTTTGATAGAACGTAAAGCACTATCACGGAAAACAAGAAAATTGCACAGTAAGCCAATTACTAGATCTTAGAAATTGTGATGCAAGAACAATAATTTCATACTTCTAAGAGCTGCAAATGAACCAAGAAGTAACATAATAAATAAACTAAGGGATGACCCAAAAGATCTTAAGGTTAGGGTGTCCAAGAACTTTTGTCAGGCCCTACCCTCTTGTTAAATGATAATAAGGGTTTTTACAACTACTCGAGAAATAACTACAGTGAGCGGTTACGGTCATTTCGGTAAATTGTCGAATGTAGAAAATGTTTTGACAGACGAGATATATTTTCAGCTGTCATTGACACTTTTTTTATTGTTCAATAAGTAGTTGTTATTTGATTACATATAAAACGGTTACAGAACCTTTAAGATTTTCTAGTATTAGAAATGAAGTGGCTAAGTTCATCGGAGTAAAATTGAAACTAATACAAAATAGGACAATTGCCAATTGCTGCTTGATGATTACAAAGAAGTACGCGCGACATTTTTTGGGGGATGTTTTTTTGATGCTCAAAAATACGAGACTGAGTTGGCTGAAAAAAATATGTGATAGATGAGGAAGAAGACATGACCGGCGTGTTATTTTTACGGTAAATACATATGACTCCGACGAACGCTTATAATTCGAATTATCAGATGGTGAATTGTTCTGTGTCTGTGAAAAGGACATATCGACAAAAGTGTGTCTATTGTATAGTTCAATATTATTAATTTATTTATACATACACGGCGGCCAACCGAAAACGAAACAGAGCAATGTTTAAACTGATGACCGTCCGCTTCCATACAATAGTAAAGATTTCGTTCAAAACGTTCACGCACATTCCGAAGAATTTCCGGAGTAAATACTATTTGAAAATAATCCACAATATAACGATGTCAACATGCATGTTGACATCGTTATATAGGTGCAGAAGCCCCCAAAACTGTGGTGACCAAAGAAAATGTAAATTTAGTCCATGACATATGACAAATGATAGAAGAAGCATGGAATGGCGTCATAGAGGTTCCCCACCCCCTCGAAAATTTCGTGTTGTTCGACCAGCTGGTAAGATCATGGCTGCAGTTTTTTGAGATTTTGCAGGTGTTATTTTCGTGGATTCTTTACCGCGTGGGCGCACCATAACAGGTGAATATTATGCAACTTTAATACCAAATACCTTTAATAAGCAAAGCGATCAGAGAAAAGAAAAGAGGAAAATTGAGTAGAGGAGTGCTCTTTCACCAAGACACATAAATTGTGTTGCAATGGCTGCCATTCACAATACGGGATTTGAAATATTTAAACAACTCCCTTTTTCTCCATATTTGGCCCCCAGCGACTACCATCTATTCACAAAATTATATCTGATTTCAACTATAAAATCGACCTCCTTTAATTCAGCCAACTCACTGAGCGACTTCTACATGAGTTTTGTAGAAGTTTTTTCTACGGTTTCGTTTTTCAGATTGGTATTTCAGTTTTTTAAAATAATTTTGTTAGAATCAGATAGGAACTATTGAAATTTTTTTTATTACCAGACATTTTAAAGCATCTTCATTATTAATAATAATAATGAATCAGTCACTGAGTTCGACCCCGCTCGCAGGAAAGCCCGCGTCAAAGCTGCAGAAGTTGATAAAACTCTGCAGCTTCACATGGATAAGCCTCTACTTTCTACTTCGAAGACAGGGGCTTATCCAAAGAACTGACCTTTGCATTCCTAAGGTCAGGCGGACTTAAATCGTAAAAAGAGGGGTTCATCATGGCATGCCAGGATGGAGTTTTCAATACCTTACATTACCGAAACCGCGTCATAGGTATAGAGGTCCCTGATGAAAGATGCAGGGCCTGCCATAGGGCGCCGGAAACACTAGTGCGCCTACTTTCAGCGTGCACGGTGTATGCAGTTTCGGCCTATATCCATGGACACATTGCGGCATTACGAGTGCTATACTATCATCTGATGCACTCGTACGGTATTGATGAAACTCCAGTGCTGCTCTATGCTCCGTTGTGGAGAATGAGAGGTGTCCAAATTATTGGAACTTCTCATTCCCCACCGCCAGGCAGATAAAAGCCAATAAGCCTGAGGTAGTCCTCCTCGACCACCTAACTAAGACGATGTTCGAGATCGAATTTTCGTCACCAACCGAACCGAACATCGCCTTAAAAGAGGAGGTAAAACGGACAAAATATAGAGACCTTCTCTTCGAACTCCGCAGACTTTATCCAGACCCTTCTGTTGAACTAGTCATCCTGATAATAGGCTCCCTCGGTGGTACACGCAACACACTGCTCTCGGAACTCCAGAAAATAGCAGCTTGTCGACAAAAGGCACACGTTTTAGCTGGGGCAATGCAGAGGGCCGTCATCCTGGGATCATTGCGTCTGCTCAGGGCGCACGATATTCGATCCCAGTGATCACTCACCTCACACGGCGTGAGGTGAGTGATAACTGGTTTTTTTCCAGCTCGGCTCTGCGAGGTGGTATCGGAACCGCAGAGTCGTGACTGGGATTAAATAAATTAAATAATAATAATAATAATAAAAAGCAACTTACGTGGAGTTCTCGTATCCCTTTGCAAGATCAGCCTGTCCCTGCTTCCAGAACTCAACACGTCTCCGTTCCAAGCCAAAGCGCCCACTCTCGCCGTGTGTCCCATCAATTTGTTCACTTGCTTATTGACGGCCACGTCCCAAACGGTGACGTAACCGAGATGCGTGCCCACGGCCACCAGATGGCCCCGCTCGCTCCACGCCACTGACGTGACGACGTTGCCGTCGCTCGATAGGTCGCATAACCTCGTCACCTGATTAAAAACAAACATAACAATACCGTTAGTACATTCGCTATCACTGTTATCGGATACGGAGGGCGGGAATATTCCGTTTTGTTAGAACATGTTTTTACCTGACTGGTACACGCCGACCAAAGATAGACGCAACTGCCCAGACCGACGCTGAGGACGTTCTGCACCGACCAATCGACCAAATTGAGATAGAAATCGTCCTGGAGTTCGGGAGCGTCCAATACTTTAAATGGAATCCTGGATATCTTCCTCGTAGCCTTGTGGGGAGATCTGAGGAGTCTTTGACTGCTCGTACTTAGCGGCGACAAGGAATACGGACTCGATTGCGCCTTGATGGGCGTCTTTTCATTCTACAACAAACGTACAACATAAATTCTCAATTGTAATATGAAAACTTTTCTGTAAATAGTTATTTATACTGTGTGAAACAGCCAAATGGGTGACAGTTGTAACCCCCAAATTTTTAATTGGGAAGTAGGAGCTTGAAATACATCATTTAAAACGTCTCTTCATTGTCTAATTAAAATTTTTATTGTTAATGGCTGTTCCATACTGTATTTTATAAACAAAAATTAAACAATTGGCGTTATTATAATGGCAGAAATATGTTGTTTAAACACTTTACCAAGCCAATGCAAACAAAGCCAATTGCGAAACAAAGAAAGATACGGGCTGCTGCAGACAATCTTACAAGGAAAAATCTTTGGACGAAGAGGACCAGGAAGACGCAGAAGAGCAATCAAAGTTGTCGAGTAAATTTAGACAACGAGAGGGCTGATAAGTTCGCGAAAGCTGGATCTGAGACTAAGTTCGTGGGCCCAGAGCCGGCCTTAGGGGCTGGCTCAAGTACCAGAACTTCTTCTTTCGGTGCGAACATCTTCGTGGAATCCGCTTTGCTGATGATAACGAAGTAATGTCGGCGGTAGATGAATGGCTAAAAGTTCTGAATTTGTTTCAAAATGGTTTAAATAACTTCAACACCGATATACCAAGTGTATAAACGTTGCAGGTGACTATGTTGAAAAATAAATTAGCTTCATTCTTCTCATGTGTTAGCTTCTATGTTCGAGACAACAATTCGTAAACTGTTTTCGTATGTATTAAACTAAAATTATAATTATTACCAACGAAGAATCGCCGTTTTGAACAAAACCAGGAATTTTATACTATTTAAATAACCGGTGATGTTTGTTTATCAATCAACTAAAACCGACACATACATGCCAGGATCGGCGTTTCAGGCTACTTAATGCATGGGAACAAATTCCTCAAGATTTCATAAAAAATTTAATAAGAAGCGTGCCTAGACGCTTAAATGCTGTGATCTGAAGTAGAGGAGGGTATCATACGATACTAGTGTCGCACTTACAACATTAATTTCGTTACTAATGTACACCATAATTTAATCTTTTTAAAAATACAAATTTATTATTAAGTCTTAAAGAAAATTTTAAATTTATAGAAAAATATTGAAGCTAATTCACTTTATGAGCATCCGAATACGTTTTTTCCAACTTCTAATGTTCATACAAAATTATTAAAATTAATTCATGACAGCAGTTTGTATGATTTAATATTGTTACATTCTGGACCAGTTATTTGTCGGCGTCCGAGAGTCGACCACAATTAGGGTGCATATTAATGAGGGCTTTGTCGGCCTCCGCCTAGTAAATTTTCGCCGCGTCTAGAGACTTCGAAATGGTAAAATAATTGTTCTGACGCTTTCGAGAAAAAGGTCGAATTATGATTTAGAGGTATAAAAAGGACAGCGGCCGCGAAGAGGAAAGTTTTTAAAAGTATTTATGAGTTTAAATAGTTGTAAAAGTTGTAATTAGTTAAATATCTAAGTGAATATCTATGCGATTTGTAAAAGTAAAGGTTATTGTGTAAAAGTATTGGAATAAAAATTGTTTTGTCACTGTATCGAGAACCGAACCCAAGAAGAAAGTAAATTTCGTAATATGTTGTAGCGTTAATTTTGTCCAGGATTGTATCAAATGAGGAAACGAGATTAATCCTTTGCAATGGTTATCACGTCCACTTTTTATTACATCGAAGCTGATTAAGTCACATTGACCGACAGACATTAGCAATCATTAGACAATTGTAAATGCTAAATACAATCCTGCGTAATATGGCTACTTTAGAAACACGTATTTCTATACAGGAACTAAAGCCGTTACAACTGATTGACAAAGGAACTTCCTGTGCAATCCATTTATGTCCCGCGACTGTGACTTATTTTTAAAACTATTCGTCGACATTGCCGAGAGACTATTAAGCAACAACGCTCGACGATACGATTCAAAACGTCAAGATTAGCTTTATCGAAATACGTAATAGTATATACAGGGTGTTCTATTTAAAATAAGCAAGTTATAGTCAACTTCCGGTACAACCGGAAGTAGTTGGAGACACTTAATATTTTAAATCAATTCGGCATATCCGAAAGCCTTTCACCTCAAATTTTCAGATTTTAATTATGTTAAGTTTCTCTACAACGTCTAATTGGAACTCCCGAAGAATCACCCTTTATATATAATTCTTTTGTCCGTGTGTATGTTAGTGAACTCCCCCTAAACGGCTGAACCGATTTTGATGAAATTTTTTGTATGTGTTTCGACGTTTCGCCATCTCTAGTGCATATCATCTTCTGGAAATATAATTGTCTGCTTTTCAAGGCTGACAGTCTATGACATTTGTATGTCGCGATCGCATGTTGTATACGTTTTGGTGGGCGGAGCATATTTGATAGCTGTTCAGAAATTGGTCACGTTCTCAATTATCTCGAGAACAAAAAATGATATCGACGTGAGACTAATTGCATTCGATGCATAATTACGCAACTTAGATCTCATTCGATTCTCAGCAAAATCGAGCTGTTTTTTATGGAGAATCAAAAAACTGAAAAAATGGTAAACTACCGGAATTTCGCAATTTATAAATTATACTATTTTTAATACAAAATATTAAGATATTTTGAATAATATGATTATTGCATGTTGGGAATATTTGCATGAAAAATATGATGACAATATTTCATAAAAAGAGATATTTTTAGAAAACAAAAATAGGAATTGGAGAATTTTAAACTTGAACTTAAACTAGCATTGAAGACGCTATAACAGTGAAAAATTATTGTTAGTAATAATCAAGCATTGTTTATAACAATTGAATATAGTTACTAACAAATGATTATTGATCATGATAATTAAAAAAAAAATTTCAATTGTTATAACCAATTGAAAATAGCTCCCGCTTATGAAATGATAAGAAAAAGTTTGAAAGAATACTGTTGAAAAACAGAATATTGTTAATGACAATTATTTGTTATTAACAATTTGAAATCGTTTTTTATAATAATTTTAATAATAATAATTATAACAACAAAACATATGGTATTTTTTTTATTCTTTTTACTGGATAGTTAGTCGCGTGCAGGGCCTGCGCTGGGGGTGAGGCGGTCGTCTCAGGCGGCAGTTTTTCAGGGGTATATTTTTGTCGAATTACCGGACTAAAAAAAAAATCACGGTCGAAATTACCGCACTATATAAACATACGCAATTTTTCGTTGGGGCATTCGTTACTATCGAGCAATATTATACCGAACAGAAAAAGGTAAGAAACAACCAACAAAATTTTATCGTCCGCCAGTTTCCGTTTCTTGTTTCCCCTCCTGTAGTTTTATTTTATTATTATTATTATCAGTTTCGGAACATTTATATTTTTGCATAAAATCCGTCGGTATCACGAAAAGGGTAGTAGCTTGACCTCATACGTCTCGTATATTTTAAAATAAATGAAATTCATATTATGCACGGAACGGTGATTACATTAAAAAGGAAAACGGGTGTGCGTATGAATGAATGAAAAATGAAAAAAGTATCTAAATTAAAGCGACATTTTTCGACGTAATTTTTTTTGGTGGAAAGAGTTACTTGACTATCTTGATAGGAAGTTAAAATCGACTATCGTACACAAATGTGAAAGAAAAAATTATCGCTGGATTTTTTTATCTATTTGGAAATTTTTATAAGCTCTTTACACATGCAAAGAATAGTTCATAAAGTGCCTCTTATTGTTGAACTATTAACACAAACAAACGCGAGGTTATTGGTTGAACAAACTATAGATTAATAATAATTAAAAAGAGTGTTTGTTATTTTTAGATCGTAGGTTCATTTCTCGCACATATGCAGGACGTCACCAAAACTTAATATTTTTATCTTCAAGTTACGGGGCTTTAAAGTTACACGAAATTTTCCACCTCGTTTTTTGTTATAAAAATAAATATGCCAAAAAATCATGTTTTGTTGACGATGCCTGTAAACAATTAAGTCCGTAGTCCATTCTTAATTGCCTACGAGACTATAGTTTGCTTACTTAGGGGACATAAAAGACACAATGGAATGTGACTTTCAAATGTTTGGTTTGTTTCTTGTGTCCCTGTGAACAAATTGGACTGTGAACCAGTCTATAATCCTGACTTTCTACAGGGCTATTATTTGGTTACATGGACAACACAAAAGCGGATTAATTTATTAATTGGTAGTGATTGTAAGTAAAATAATAATGGGCGTTCGTAAAAGAGTTTTATGCACAATGAAATGTGTCTTTCAAATGTTTGGTTTGTTTCATGTGTCCCTGTAAACAAATTGTACTGTAAACCAGTCTAATATCCTGACTTTCTACAGGGCTATTTTGGTTACCTAGGGGGACATAAAAAAAAATTATTAATTGGTAGTGATTGTAAGTAAAATAATAATGGGCGTTCGTAAAAGAGTTTTATGCACAATGAAATGTTTCTTTCAAATGTTTTTTTTTTGTTTCTTGTGTCTCTGTAAACAAATTGGACTGTGAGCCAGTCTAATATCCTGACTTTCTACAGGGCTATTATTTGGTTACCTAGGGGGACATAAAGATTAATTTATTAATTGGTAGTGATTGTAAGTAAAATAATAATGGGCGTTTGCAAGAGTTTTATGCACAATGAAATGTGTCTTTCAAATGTTTGGTTTGTTTTTTGTGTCTCTGTAAACAAATTGGACTGTGAGCCAGTCTAATATCCTGACTTTCTACAGGGCTATTATTTGGTTACCTAGGGGGACATAAATAAAGATTAATTTATTAATTGGTAGTAATTGTAAGTAAAATAATAATGGGCGTTCGTAAAAGAGTTTTATGCACAATGAAATGTTTCTTTCAAATGTTTTTTTTTGTTTCTTGTGTCTCTGTAAACAAATTGGACTGTGAGCCAGTCTAATATCCTGACTTTCTACAGGGCTATTTTGGTTACCTAGGGGGACATAAATAAAGATTAATTTATTAATTGGTAGTGATTGTAAGTAAAATAATAATGGGCGTTTGCAAAAGAGTTTTATGCACAATGAAATGTGTCTTTCAAATGTTTGGTTTGTTTCTTGTGTCTCTGTAAACAAATTGGACTGTGAACCAGTCTAATCCTGACTTTCTACAGGGCTATTATTTGGTTACATAGGCAACACAAAAGCGGATTAATTTATTAATTGGTAGTGATTATAAGTAAAATAATAATGGGCGTTTGCAAAAGAGTTTTATGCACAATGAAATGTGTCTTTCAAATATTTGTTTCGTGTCTTGTGTCCTTGTAAACAAATTGTACTGCAATCCAGTCTAATATCCTGACTTTCTACAGGGCTATTTTGGTTACCTAGGGGGACATAAATAAAGATTAATTTATTAATTGGTAGTGATTGTAAGTAAAATAATAATGGGCGTTTGCAAAAGAGTTTTATGCACAATGAAATGTGTCTTTCAAATGTTTGGTTTGTTTCTTGTGTCTCTGTAAACAAATTGGACTGTGAACCAGTCTAATCCTGACTTTCTACAGGGCTATTATTTGGTTACATAGGCAACACAAAAGCGGATTAATTTATTAATTGGTAGTGATTATAAGTAAAATAATAATGGGCGTTTGCAAAAGAGTTTTATGCACAATGAAATGTGTCTTTCAAATATTTGTTTCGTGTCTTGTGTCCTTGTAAACAAATTGTACTGCAATCCAGTCTAATATCCTGACTTTCTACAGGGCTATTTTGGTTACCTAGGGGGACATAAATAAAGATTAATTTATTAATTGGTAGTGATTGTAAGTAAAATAATAATGGGCGTTTGCAAAAGAGTTTTATGCACAATGAAATGTGTCTTTCAAATGTTTGGTTTGTTTCTTGTGTCTCTGTAAACAAATTGGACTGTGAACCAGTCTAATCCTGACTTTCTACAGGGCTATTATTTGGTTACATAGGCAACACAAAAGCGGATTAATTTATTAATTGGTAGTGATTATAAGTAAAATAATAATGGGCGTTTGCAAAAGAGTTTTATGCACAATGAAATGTGTCTTTCAAATATTTGTTTCGTGTCTTGTGTCCTTGTAAACAAATTGTACTGCAATCCAGTCTAATATCCTGACTTTCTACAGGGCTATTTTGGTTACCTAGGGGGACATAAATAAAGATTAATTTATTAATTGGTAGTGATTGTAAGTAAAATAATAATGGGCGTTTGCAAAAGAGTTTTATGCACAATGAAATGTGTCTTTCAAATGTTTGGTTTGTTTCTTGTGTCTCTGTAAACAAATTGGACTGTGAACCAGTCTAATCCTGACTTTCTACAGGGCTATTATTTGGTTACATAGGCAACACAAAAGCGGATTAATTTATTAATTGGTAGTGATTATAAGTAAAATAATAATGGGCGTTTGCAAAAGAGTTTTATGCACAATGAAATGTGTCTTTCAAATATTTGTTTCGTGTCTTGTGTCCTTGTAAACAAATTGTACTGCAATCCAGTCTAATATCCTGACTTTCTACAGGGCTATTTTGGTTACCTAGGGGGACATAAATAAAGATTAATTTATTAATTGGTAGTGATTGTAAGTAAAATAATAATGGGCGTTTGCAAAAGAGTTTTATGCACAATGAAATGAGTCTTTATTTGCATTTGTTATTCAACGCCAACTATGTTAGGGACAACAATTCGTGAACTATCCTCGTAATTTGATTACCTACGGATCCAAAAAAAGAGATTAATTTATGAATTAAAAATTAATTGTAAGTAAAATATTAATGGACGTTTGCGAATTAGTTTAATGCCCGATTAAATATGTTTTCAAATTTTTATTTTACAGTTCGTTTAACCCTCAAAACCCTCCCAACGGTTTTAGGCGATACGCCCTCGTTGATTATTGATAAAATAATTATTACGAGTGAAATAATCGTTCAAGTGTCTTCCAATATATTTACACAACTTTTGATATCGTACCAATAAATTTAAAAGTACAACGATAAGAGAATCTAATCTGG
Organism: Agelastica alni; assembly: GCA_950111635.1. NCBI lineage: Eukaryota > Metazoa > Arthropoda > Insecta > Coleoptera > Chrysomelidae > Agelastica > Agelastica alni. The sequence continues at coordinate 7,234,511 of OX467712.1, read as the reverse complement.
AAATTATTCAGCATCAATTGCATTCAGTTCTACGGATCTCTTATCTAATTCCCTTATGAAAATATGGAATTAATGACCTCGCTTTAATCTAGAATAATAACAGTAAATGGTACATTTTATTTTTGGTCCGCGACAAAAATATTTACAAAGGACAAAACGAATAATAGAAATGGAATTTTAATGTAAAACTCGTTTTTCCTTAATCTACTCCGGTTAAATACACAATAGAAAGTCGAAACACTAACGATAAACTGGGTATGTTGTTCAAGTCAAATTTGATTTTATCGTCAACATTATCTTAATTGCTTTCTATAACAACAACATCATCGAGGCGTCACTCTAAGTACCTGAGACTTAAGACTAGGCCAAAGCGAAAATAAAAGTTCTGATAATAAAGTTTTAGAACTCGTTGCCTTAGAGCAGGCGTCGTCAACCCGTCGATCGCGAACTATCGGTAGCTCATGGGTCAGTCGCTCACTGGAGAATTCGCGAAACCTCGCAACAATACTTCTTTACATATATTAAAAGCAAAATTGTTTTTCCTGCACTAGTGCAGGAATATAAAAGTATTATGTAAATTTTATTGTTATTATATACCATAGACCTATTATCAGAGGAGACGGAACTATTTGCTTTTAAACACGATCATACATGCCCACTTTCTGCTCGACTGCATTGTTTTAATACGGCCGACTGGAATGTGTTGTGCTGTGATGTTGCCTGCTCTCCAGTTATGGCAAGAGATTTGTGATTGTTATTGAATCGTTCATGGTTTTTGTTGATTATATTTGCAACAATATTGTGACCATAATGCCTATCTCTTATTAATATTTCAAGAATTATAACAACCTGAATAATACAACCCATTTTATGGAATGTTGAACCATTAAAGTATTTAATTCCGTTAGATCATAGAAATGTGTTGCTCAATAAGCGACAACGCCGCACGGCTTGTCTGAATCGTTCCACTTGCGGAGATCTGTGCGTACTACGAAATCGTCCTATTCCATTAGCAATTTCGGCTATGTTTGCAGTCAAAGTTTTAATTTGCACATATTCTTCGTCATTTAGACCAGTTAGACCAGGCCACAGTTTTTTCCAGCATGATTTCAGCTTGAGTTCTTCCAACATTCCATAACATTCATATCAGGATACTTTAGGCATAGCTGTAATAAGGTCTATTTTACTTTTTTATTACGAGGGCAGTTTGATAAGTCAGTGAATGTTTGAATTTCCCGCGCAGTTACTCCAAATTCAACAGTGCTGCCGTCAACTATAATCTATCAGTGGGCAACTTTCTAATTTTGAGCAAGCTACGTCGTGCAGTTGGTGTTTGATAGCCGTTCAAAGCAGACAACCTCGTGAATTTTTACGAAAATGGAAAAAAGTGAATTTCGTGTGCTGATTAAGCATTACTTTTTACGTAAAAAATCCATCACTGAAACTAAGGAAAGACTTGATAAATACTACGGGGACTCGGCACCATCAATTTCAATGGTTAAGAGTGATTTACAGAGTTTCGTTGTGGTCGTACCAGGACTAGTGACGCCGAACGTCCAGGTCGCCCAAAAGAAGTGATCACGCCGGAAATCGTCGATAAAATCCATGAAATGATATTGGATGATCGGAGAATGAAAGTGCGTGAGTTGGCTCATACTGTAGGTATCTCAACTGAACGGGTACATCACATTTTACACGAATATTTGGACATGAAAAAACTCTCTGCGAGATGGGTGCCGCGATTGTTCACACTCGGCCATAAGCGCAATCGTGTGACCACTTCAAAAGAGTGTTTAGCGATGTTCAGCCGTAATCCGGACGAATTTTTGCGCCGTTTTGTTACTGTGGATGAAACATGGATCCATCACAACGCGCCAGAGACCAAGGAACAATCGAAACAGTGGGTTGCTCGGGGTAAACGTGGACCAAAGAAGGCGAAACAGAGTCTGTCAGCCAACAAGGTCATGGCCACACTTTTTTGGGATGTACGCGGTGTCATTCACATCGATTACCTCAAGAAAGGTAAAACGATCACCGGCGAATATTATTCAAAGCTTTTGAACAGATTCGACGTTGATTTGAAGCAAAAACGGTCGCATTTGGCTAAGAAGAAGAAGGTGCTGTTCCATCAAGACAATGCACGTGTGCACACTTGTCTAGTCACGATGGCCAAAATCCACGAATTGGGATACGAACTGCTACCCCATCCAGCATATTCTCCAGATTTAGCCCCCTGCGACTATTTTCTGTTTCTAAACCTAAAGAAATGGCTGGGCGGTAAGAGATTTGAGTCGAATGAAGAAGTCATTACCGAAACAAACGCGTATTTTGAGAGCTTTGAAAAAACCTATTATTTGGAGGGAATAAAAAAATTAGAAAAACGCCGGACTAAATGTATCGAGTTAAAAGGTGATTATGTAGAAAAATAAAATGTTTATTTGCGGAAAAAAATTTGTTTTATTCAAAAAGTCACTGACTTATCAAACCGCCCTCGTAGTCCATTTGACGACGCGTTTACAAAGGATATTGGGTTGAATACCTATAGGAATACTTTTCGTTGATATGTATGTACCGATTAGATCCGCGAATAAAGAAATCTTTAGCCGCGAATTCTTAGTTAACTAAATTTGTGTCACATTCAAACGTTTCGAACAACCATCGTACTAATAAAGAAGTGATGTTATTTTTTACTTTTTTATTTTTTTCATAAAAATATACGTGGGAACTTCACTGAAAACACAAAATATTATCTTTGCCGTGATATAATAAATAAAACCTGTAATATTTGTTTTGTGCCAACACTTCAAGTTTATCGGAAACTACCTAATCAAATTGCATTTGTTGATACAGAACACGCCATTAAAGAATGATAGTAAAATTGCTAACGGTATACCTTGAAATGTAAATACATAGGTATTTTTATGAATGAACTTGGAACATTTTTTCAACACCGAAAAAATACAACAATTTCCACATAAATAGGCAGCAATACCCAATGGGTAAAAATTTGACTATCGGGAGAAGCTAACAAATCAGCTAAGTGTAGAAAAATTGATCTATTTTATGATATAATAAAAACTGTGCAAAAACAATCGTAAAGAATATGAGAAACACGACGTAATCTATGTCAACAATGAAATTTAATAAACACTACTTTAAAATTAAACAGATAAAGTAAAAGCCTTTGACCGCGTTTGGCACCAGGCATTGTTAAATAAATTATCTGCCTACAGTCTCCCAACCAAACTGCGCCAGTGGCTCTCGAGCTTCATGCAAGATCGCTCCTTACATGTGGCTGTTGACGGTATTTCTTCTGATGCGTTTAAAACCAATGCCGGGGTTCCCCAGGGTTCCATCCTGTCCCCCACCTTATTTCTTTTACACATCAACGACCTCTTGGAAACCACCACGAACCCCATTTACAGTTTCGCAGACGATAGCACACTTGTCTCAACTTTCACATCCTATCGATCACTTTACAAATAGACTCAGGCAGGAACAGGTTGACTCCATCTATAGAGATCTTAAAGCAATCGTCGAGTGGGGAACCAACAATCTTGTTCAGTTCAACGACAAAAAACACAAAGCGCCACGTTTTCCAAAAAAGTGAATTACTCAAATCATTCCATCACAATGTCCGGAAATACACTTGAATCAAGTCCCTCCATCTCGATTTTGGGAGTTACGGTGTCCAATAATATGTCTTGGCATGACCATGTTGCTAACATCGCAAAGTTAACAAGCCAGAGGCTAGGTTTTCTGTGGAAAGCTAGAAAGTTTTTTACTCCTGATCAATTGTTGACGACGTTCAAGGCTCAAATCCGACCTCCACTGGAGTATTGGTCGCACATTTGGGGTTCAGCACCAAGGCATTCTCTTCGTCTTCTAGATTCCATTAAGAAAAGAGCCATTCGCTTGATAAACAGTTCAACTCTCACAGATACCCTTCACCCTCTAGAACATAGAAGAAGAGTTGCAGACCAGTCATTGCTCTACAGATATTTCCATGGCATATGCTCCAGAGAAATAAAACTCTTGCACCACCATTGGCCACATTCGGCACGCTGATCAGTCTCACACATTAACTCTCAAGCTTGACACTACAAGGACCGATCTTCATCAAGAATCCTTCTTTTACAGGGCTGCTACGGAATGGAATAAGATTCCAAAATCAGTTTTTCCAGAAAACTATGACCTGCAACTTTTTAAAAAGCGTGTCCACAATCATTTCCTTTCTATAATCCCTTCCCCTTCTAATAGTCACAGTGCGGGCCGTCCGCGGCCCACACGATAGGTCTACCCTTTTTGCGACTATTTTCATAAAAAAAAAAACGTGAATCAATTTTTATTTTTTGGGAAAGAAAATTTTTTTCTCTCGTGAACTGTTTTTTTTGTAAACCCAACAGAAATCAGAATATTAGTAAGTTACGTTTATGTACGCATTGTATATTTCGGACTATTCTCGTACAAAATGAACCTGCTATTTTTTTTTACTTACGAAAAACATAATGCAAAGTTTACGAAATGGATCACACTGTACACGATATCGGAATAATTCTAGTACAGCTTTATTTTCGAAAATATGTTGGCATTAATTCCGAAAAAAAAGGGGGGGAAAGGGGGTAAAGGTGAAAAAGGGGGGTAAAGGGGAAAAAGGGGGTAAAGGGGAAAAAGGGGGTAAAGGGGAAAAAGTGCACGACACGTATCATGTTCGCGTTACCATTTAGATAAAAGAGATTAAATAATGTAAGAGTTGAAAGTAATAAAAACCGTTAAGTGTTAAATATATATTTACATTTCGAATAGTTCGAACGATTATTACAAAATTATTTACATTCCACCTGATACGCGTTCGACAAAAATGTGACGCATTGCACAAATTACTGCAACATTTTTACACGTTACTGCGGATATTTCAGGAAGATTAATATAAAAACGAGCCACGTGGGATGCCACTTCTAATTTTAGTTAATGTGGGGGGCAGGACCCGGTTAATTAGTTCAATTTGTATATACGGGCCACGTTTCTTATATTTCGATCAGTTATTATTAAAATTTCATTTATCGCGAAATTATTTGTTTTATCTAAAAATACACACATCGTGATAAATATACTTCCAGCCCTTTTTGGAGATAATACACACCCCGGTGATGCCGTTATTTGAAACAGCGAGTGCGCAGATACACCGGATAAAATTTATTTTTAACTTTAGGGACTTGGTTCAAGGGTATTTCCGGACATTGTGATGGGATGATTTGAGGAATTCACTTTCTTGGAAAACGTGACACTTTGTGTTTTTTGGGCGTTGAACTGAACAAGATTGTTGGTTCCCCACTCGACGATTGCTTTAAGATCTCTATTGATGGAATCAACCTGTTCCTGCCTGAGTCTATTTGTTTCATTCACCGAAAGTGATCGATAGGATGTGAAAGTTGAGACAAGTGTGCTATCGTCTGCGAAACTGTAAATGGGGTTCGTGGTGGTTTTCAAGAGGTCGTTGATGTGTAAAAGAAATAAGGTGGGGGACAGGATGGAACCCTGGGGGACCCCGGCATTAGTTTTAAACGCATCAGAAGAAATACCGTCAACTGCCACATGTAAGGAGCGATCTTGCATGAAGCTCAAGAGCCATTGGCGCAGTTTGGTTGGGAGACCGTAGGCAGATAATGCTATTTTCAGCAGCGATGGGTCTGAGGACAGACCTCTAATGCAGGATCGCCGAGTGTAAGATATATTTGGATCCACCCTGCATGCAAGGAGAAGCAGGTAGTGAGGCAGTCTTCATGAAGGGACGACAGTAAATAGACGTATTTGTAATCTATAGATAGTTTGAATACGCTTTACGACAAATATAGTTTTTGAGTAGAATAAGACATTATTATTTCTTACAAAACATATGTTTATTCGAGGCAGTAAAAGTTAAAAAATTAGCCTAACCTAACTTAACGTCCTAACCTAACACCAACAGTACCTTTATTGAATGTAACTGAGCAAGCAGGATTCAAAAACACAACAGAAGCAATACAATGCACAATATCAATTTTCGGTTTTCCCAAATTTCACTAACACGAACAAGGGATTACGCAGGTAGTCCCCGGAAACCAACAGATTTATGAAATATTAACGTAAGGATATTATTTCAACAGTGACACACCTCGTATATTTTATGTTGTAATTAAAAATATATAATATCGATATTTATAAAGTATAAGTCCGTTGTTCGGTATTTTATTCATTGCAATTTTTATTACTAATCGACATATTTGTAAAGTGCACGATCGACAAGTTCATCGTCTTCTTTAGGAAAAATTCCGAGAAAAAATAACGTCGACTAGAAAAATTAGACGAAGTATTAAGTAATAGAGCAAACATCGATCTTCAACGAAATATTATAATAGTTATAAAATTAAAAACATTGTTTTAAAAATCAATGTCAAAGTTTATCTTCTTTCGACATGGTCTCTTTGCACACCCCAAGCAAAAATATTTTCGCTCGCGACAACTTAAAAAAAAAAACAATCTAAGTACAGGGTGTTCATTTAAAAAATACAACTTTATGCTGCTCCGCTTTTGTGGGACACCCTGTATAGTTGTAAATATTTGGAAATTAAGCACAGTTTGTAATACCTATTGTTACAAGCCGGCCCTGTTTATTTATCGGTATCCGAGCATCGACCACAACAAGGGTGCATATTAATGAGCACTTTGTCGGCTTCCACCTCCGTCTAGTAAATACTCGCCGCATCTAGAGATTTCGAAATGGTAGAAGGATTGTTTCGGACTCTCGAGAAATAGGTGGAATAGTCTGGAATTATGATTAAGAAATATAAAAAGGACAGCGGTCGTGAAAAAGGACAGTTTTAAAAAGTGTTTATAAGTTATGAAATTTAAATAGTTGTTAAGTTGTTATTAGTTTTATATTTATTTATAAAAGTAAAATTTATTGTGTAAAAGTAATAAAAATTGTTTTCTTACTGTAGTTTAAAATCACCGAACCCAAGAAAGAAGTAAATTTCGTAACACTATTTCATTCTCCGCCTCTTGTAAAATTTTTGCGATATTTTCTTTAGTCAAAATCCTGGACTTTAGGGTTTGCATGAATCGAAATTTTATTTAAAAATCAATCAGGTGACTAAACTTACTTAAGTCAACATTTTTTTTAATTAACAACGTACTTCGTAACATTGAGTAATTACTTAATAAAATTAAAGGCTTTTTTGTCATTGATTGTTCTTTAAAATGGGCTAGCTGTACTTTTTCGTGCGCAAGATTCTCTACATTTTGATTGTGACATTAACTTTCATAATTGCATAAGTTCTTATACACTTTTAGATTTGGAAAATTTTTTGAATATAGTAGCAAAAGAAATGTTCATACATTTTTAACAGGTCATTAAAAAACACGATAAAATTACTATACTAATAGAAATTTTAGCGCGGAAACGTTTAAAAATACTTTTTTTAAAAAAAATTTGTGGTAAAACCAAAGTATTCGGTAAGTATTTATTATGGTGGCCACATAAAGAGTATTTTGTATAACAAGTTTTTACCTCGATCAAACACTTAAAATTTCACGTACTTTTTTGCAGCACAATTTACACATTGTAATTCACCTATTTCACACATTTTTTTGCAATTATTTATTAAATAAACGTCAATAATTCGGAAGAAATTGATCATTATAATTGATACATAAATTATCAACTTGTTTGACAAATGACAGCCTTTCTAACTCGAAGTTGGAACTGCGACGTTGCCAGAATGCGCGTTTATCTTTCTTTACCACTTAAAAAATTATGGATTCGACTGTTAATCGATGACGAACATAAAAAATTTAGTTTTACCACACATTTTTGTCAAAAAAAGTATTTTCCAAACGTTTCCGCGCTAAAATTTCTATCAGTATAGTAATTTTATCGTGTGTTTTAATCACCTGTTAAAGTTTTATGAACATTCCTTTGACTACTATATTCCAGAATTTTACATTAGACATTTCAGGCATTACTCCAGCAACTGCATTATTAGCTGAATTTTTAATTCCTGAGGGTAAATCATACATTTTAGAATGCTTGATGAACTTTTCAATACATGTAACTTTGACAATGACATGAGAATACAAACAAACAATTCCATTGTTATCTTACGTTGCTAAGCACATTAATTAAGCTACGTTTGCATAACTTACTGTAATGCAACAAGAAATCTATTTTTAAAGAAATCGTCGTAATATAAAATTTTGTATGAAATTCGGATCACAATCATTATCAGATTTGGCTGACGCCTCGTCCGATAATAATCTTCACAGCTAGTACCATAATGATCCTTATAAATCATAAAAATCTATTATATGTGAGTTATCAAATGCATAGAGGAGTGTTGGTTCCTACACTTATGTATGGTAGTGAATGTTGGGTTTGGCAGAAGAAGCATGAAAATAGGATTAATGCTGCGGAGATGAGTAGTCTGAGAATTGTATAGCCGGAGTGACTCGGTTGGATAAAGTTAAGAATAGTGAGATAAGAAAACGCTGTGGTGTAAAAGATGTGGTCACAAAGATAGATAAAGGAATGCTTAGATGGTTTGGACACGTAGAAAGGATGGATGAAGGAAGATTGACGAAACAAATGTATAAGGCGAGTGTGAATGGGCAAATCGGTAGAGGTCGACTGCTCGGCGAACATCGATCTCGATCAGATCAACATTGTTTTGAAGAAAGGCCAGGTCAAGAGTACCAACAACCGAAGAGCATGTATGAGAGCACTGATGAAAGTAGAGGAAGCAAAAGATGTGTGTACGAACCGTAGCGGAAGTGGAAGGAAGTGGTCTTTGCCTACCCCTATGGGAAAAAGGCTTTTGGAAAGCTCCAATATATATTTAAAGATGCCAATATGCCCATAAGCTTGAAACGGAAGGTATATGAAACTTGCATACTGCCAGTCTCAACTTACGGTCTAGAAACCGCCACATTAACTGAAAACAAGCGTAAAAAGACTTAGAACGACGCAACGAGCAATAAAACGAAGAATGCTTGGGATAAGTCTGAGGGACAGAGTACGTAATGAGACCATTCGACAAAGAACCAAAGTCACCGATATCATAGAGCGTGCCGCACACCTTAAGTGGCAATGGGCTGGACATGTGGCTAGACAAAACGACAGCAGATGGACAAAAAAGTTAATTCAGTGGAGACCCAGAGAAACAAAAAGAAGCATAGATAGACCTCCAAAAAGATGGCTAGATGATGTGAAGAGAACAGCGGGTACTTATTGGCAGCAAACAGCTCAAGACAGAAACGCATGGAAGAGATTAGAAGAGGCCTATGTCCTGCAGTGGGCAATAATTGGCTGAAGAAGAAGAAGAAGAAGGGTTAGTAATGATTGTATACGTAATATTGATGACAAAAGAGTATCTAATCCAATCAAACGGTGTCAAAAAAGGCCTGTTGTTGCGAAAAATCCAGAAATCGGTTTTATCTTTATGTTTTTTGGGGTGATGAATCCGATTTTAAAGTCATAAGATATTTGTACAATTTTTTTAAGGGTATTTTTCAAGGTTTTCATTTGATTCATTTTCGGTCTCGTAATTAATAATTAATGTAGTACGTACTTTGCACCACATAAACTTATACGATTTTCCCTATTACCTTCGAATGTATTATTTTACCTTTGCCTAATCTCTAATTTCACAAACGAGCCGTCTTCTAGATACAAAAAAATGTCCTTAGTATATCCTGATAATGGAATCTAGGTCAAATTTAACGATACTAGTAAATTATTTTCAAATGTATTCAACCTAGTTGTAAACTTATCTAACATGTGTAATTGTTTAAACACATTGTTCTAATTACGGCATGTGTGTTGAGGTTACGTATTTCTAGATCAATTGAAAATTTGATGTACAATCAAAAATTAATAACAATAATAATAATGTTTATATTCAATGAGGTAAGCTATATCGACAAATTTTTAAAGTAGTAAAAGGTTTTTAAAAAATAAAAAAATAGGAACAGGAAAAGTTAAGACATAAAATATTAAAGCATAACACCAGTTATAATGGCCCTAACAGTTAGGTGGCTGGGGATTAAAAAAAGAATGTGACAATATGAGGATCGAAAACAGATGTACTATTTCGAAATGGTACGGAGTAATAAATCATTTTCTGAGGCCTGTTACATAGGCGTACATAATTGGGGTGGTTAAAAAGTGGAAAATTTATTTTTATAATTTTGGAATATACGGGGATAGTTCACGAACTGTTGTCCCTAACATAGTAGGCAATGAATGACAAATGCAAATAAATTGTCGGGCAAAAGCTAATTGTATGACATTAGTGAGTGCCAATAAGCATCAGCGCATCAGTTCATGTATGTTAAATATTAATATATTCAAATTTTTTTCCATTGAGGTGTGCGTGATTTTATAAAAATGAACAAAATTTAGGTAAAAGGTGCGAAAAAGTACCTATTTAACAAGGCGTTATCACCGCAAGAAATTTATAAGGATATGATAAAAGTATTGGGTGACTCTGCCCCTTCGTTTCAGGTAATCAAGAACTGGTCACGAGATTTCAAACTGGGAACAGAGTCCTGTCAACATGCACCAAGTGCAGGAGCCCCCACAACTGAGGTGACCAAAGAAAATGTGAATTTAGTTCATGATATGGTATTAAATGACAGAAGAATTACAGTCGAGGCTCAAGCAGAGACATGTAGGTTTTCTTTTGGAAGCGTTGAAAAAATTTTACATCAGGAATTGGGTCTCAAAAAACTCTCTGCACGTTGGATTTCACGAATGCTGACGGCAGACCAGAAGCGTGTTCGCCAGGTTGCAGCGGAGACAAATCATTAACAGGAATCCCACATTCAGCCGAAGAACTCGGCACGCTGATCAGTCTCACACATTTACTCTCAAGCTTGACACTACAAGGACCAATCTTCATCTAGAATCCTTCTTTTACGGGGCTGCTACGGAATGGAATAAGCTTCCAAAATCAGTTTTTCCAGAGAACTATGACCTGCAACTTTTTAAAAAGCGTGTCCACAATCATTTCCTTTCTATAATCCCTTCCCCTTCTAATAGTTGCAGTGCGGGCCGTCCGCGGCCCACACGATAGGTCTACCCTTTTTGCGACCATTTTCATAAAAAAAAAAATTTAAGCGAAAATTTCTTATGGTCGACGAAACATGGGTTCATCACTTTGATCCAGAATCCAAAAAACAAAGCATGGAATGGCGGCATAGAGGTTCCCCTTCCACTCGAAAATTTCGTGTTGTCCCATCAGCTGGTAAAATCATGAGTAGAATTGAGAACCTCCTCCTTTTTTGAAGTCGGTTAATAATATTTGATGAGAAATTTCCAGTATTATATTTAAAGAAACAACTTGAACCGTTTGGCTAAGGAATACGTATTTACATAAATATAAAATATACCTACTTTTTTCGCGTTAATAGGGATTAGTAGACCTTTCTTATCGTATTAACCGTTATAACACTAAGCCACAATAACATTATCTGGTCTCTATGAATATTTTTGTAAATAAAACCTTTGTTATGATATATTATGATCCTTGTAATATTAAAGTATGTAGTTATTAATCTTTTACATCACGAAGTACCCTCGTAGTACAACACGTGCTTAAATTGTCACTATTTATAGAAGTACAGAAATACTCGACATCCGCAAAAATTAATAAAAAGGTACCCAGAATCCTCTCGGGATTAGGCCATCATTTTTATTTATACTCTTAATGTAACAAGAATTAAATTAAATATTATTTGTATGCCTACAGAGCATTTAATGTTAATCTTATAAGTAGTTTTAAATGATCTACTATAGTAATGTGTTATTTGATAGTGTGAAATGATTAATCGATTAAAAATAGTTTTGTTTAATGTGTATTTGAACTTTAGGAAAGGTGAAAGCCTAGTTTTCTGACATGACCATTGCGGTAATTTGTCGATAATGGTATATGGTAATTGTTTGCAAACTAAATACCGTTTTGGAATTATGTTCGGTTAATAATCCATTATTGGGACCTTTCAGACAAATGCTGGTACCCAGAATTACAATAGGTATAAATGGAGACGCGTTTGTGTAAATATTATGAATTTTCATTATATAGTTGGTGGAATATTGATACCGTAATGTCATAAAGTTATATTTGTTTAAAAATATTAATATCCTAGCTAATTCATTTCCCGTTTTCTAATATTGTTTCTTAAATATAAATATTTCCTAAATTAAAAAAAAATTATTGCACTTAAAATATAACCCTTCATTTTACGTGAAACACGTGTACACGGTGACCCAAGAAATGTATTGGATTCCTTAAGTTCGCAAACTACATACCGTTTTGGAATTATGTTCGGTTAATAATCCAGAAGGTCTATTGCGCTTTTATAGACTTGGAAAAGGCCTATGACAGAGTGTTGAGGAGTGAATTGTGGTCGAAATTTTCTATTTATGGGGTGAGCGGTAGTTTAATACGAGCACTGAAATCACTTTACGAGGATTCCACTGCTTGTGTCAGGATAAACGGAGCTTGCACGGACTGGTTTAACATCGAAAAAGGTATGATACAGGGATGTGTGGCTTCGCCATGGCTGTTTAACTTATACATAGACGATTGTTTAAAATATTTGAAAGAGAGTGCGTATGGATTGAAAATGAATTATTTGATCGTCAAATGCCTACTTTACGCCGATGATCAAGTCATATTAGCGTCATCTGAAGAGGAGTTGCAGGCGATGGTTAGTGTTATGCATGATGCCCTGAAAATCAAAGGGATGAAAATAAATGTAAGCAAAACGAACAAGTAAATGAATTCGTGTAATTGGGTTCAAAGTTTACGAGAGATGGAAAGTATGACAGTGACATTGAGCGAAGGGAGTTGGCAGAAAACAAATGAATGGGGCACTGCATAGAGGTGTGTTGCTTCCTACACTTATGTATGGTAGTGAATGTTGAGTTTGGCAGAAGAAGCATGAAAATAGGATTAATGCTGCGGAGATGAGCACTAAAAATATAACCCTACATTTTACGTGAATCACGTGTACACAGTGTCCCAAAAAATGTATTGGATTCCTTAATTATCGAGGTATCATCTCCGAAAATTCCAATAACTCCGAGTTGTAAACCATCCCCTTATAAACTGCGCGTCAGAGAAAACTTATTTATTTAAATGGGGTATGTATATTGAGAAGACCCTGTACAGAGCATGAACAAATTTTCGGAACCTTGGAAACGATACAACAGTCAACTACTTGTCAAGCACCGATCGCCTGATTAAACATTTCGACAACTGCATGTGATTTAAAATCATTCTTTGTAACATTTATGATGGTTTAAAGTTTGAGTCGTATCTTCACAGAGTTAAGCTTAAATCTTAACAATGGATGAAAATTATCGGAGAGATTGAAACATTGCTGGCAATTGGAACAAGTCAACGGGATATAGCGAGACGTTTGAATGTTAGTCGTTCAACAGTTCAAAGAACACACCAGCGATTTTTGGAGACAGGCTCTTACCAACGGCGCCGGCGCGGCGGCCCGGTACGGGTGCGAATTAAAAAACAACAGCTCGGGAGGATCGCTTTCTCAAATTTACTGGACTGCGAGATCGAAAACAAACAGCTAGAATGCTCCAAAGCGGCCTTCAGCAAGCTCATAGAGCAGCAGTTAGCATATCTACTGTTCAACGACGGTTAAAAGAAAGTGGTTTGATAGCTTGCAGGAAAGGACCCTTTCTTACTGCAGCTCACAGAAGACGCAGACTTGAGTTTGCCCGTGAATACATGAATTGAACAATTGATGGCTGGAAAAAGGTATTGTTTACGGATGAGTCTAGAATGTGCCTTTATGGTAAAGATGAAAGAAATAAGGTGTACAGCAGAGCCGGAGAACAATATGCTGCCTGTACTCGGTTACCTAGGGTTGTTTATTGGGGTGGCTCAGTAATGTTTTGGGCAGGTATTACTTTTGAGTCGCACACGGATCTCGTCATGATTGACAGAGGCGCGCTAACAGCACGACGATATATTGCGGAAATCCTAGAAGACTATGTGCTACCATATTTTTTTTTTTTTATGTTCTGGTTCCCATGAAAAGGGATATCCTGTAATGTTCAGAGAACATCGTGGGAACCAAGGGAAAGAAGGTAGGAGTTGGTGTTCTTCTTAAATTTCTGGAGGTTGTATGCCTCGGGGAACACCTCCCTAGGCAATGAGTTCCAAAGCCTCGCAATTCGTTGGATGAATGAGTCTTTCGAAAGTGATGTTCTGCAGGTCTCCAAAGTGACCACGAAGTGGTGTGAAGACTGAACTTGACGGGTTAATCTCGAAGAGACTGCCAAAGGAGGAACGATTGTTGATATTTCAGAAGAGCATCGCCCATGAAAATATCTATAAAATAGAGACAAATCGCCAACTTTTCTACGGTGTTCCAGACAAGTGAGCGAGTTTGTATGCTGGGTTTGTTGGTAATGGCTTTCGAGATTTCAAAAATGATCTGGCCCGCTCGAAGCCCAGATTCAAATCCTATTGAGCATATTTGGGACCAGCTCAAAAGGCGTGTAAGACGTCGTATACCTGCTCCAACAGCACATGAAGAGCTCCGATTGGCCCTTATTGAGAAATGGACCAATTTTCCTCAAGCAAACATTCAGAATGTGCTGAGTTCTATGCCCACTCGCATGAAAAGTGTCATCCAGAATCAAGATGGTAATAAGCCTTATTGAAGAGTGAACCCCTTTATTTCTTGTCTTCTGAGTTCAATTATTATTGTGTCAACTGAATGTGTTATTTTTTAATAAATTAATAAATATTCAAATTTTTTCCTACTTTCTGTTTGTAATCCGTATACACATCATATGACATACTAAATGCATTATTGGATAAATACACAATACATTTATTACAACAAAAATAAGCTAAATTTAAAAAATTGGATAATTTCAAAATATTTTGGAGTGGCCCAGTTTTCTCTGATTCTCTGAAGTGCAGTGTAGAATAAACTATCACAAAAAAGAGTAATATCATTCAGTAAGGCAACTCCGACCTAGCAAGACCTTAGAAATTGTAAGGTCTCAAACCCAAAAAGGATGACAGAAAAGATCTTAGGTCAAGGTGCCCAAGTGCTTTTGTCACGCCCGACCCTATTATTAAATAATATGATAAATAAATAAAATAGACACTTACTTGGACTAAACTTATTTAATACCCTATTTTTCAAATAGCCATATTCCTTACTGACAATTAACAGCAAAGTTTGAGACAATTTTAAATGTTATTTTCATATTTATATATTTTATACTTCAAAGTATAATCCTTTATCAAAATAATAATCAAAAGACATTGTTTTAATTCCATAAAAACGTACATTTTTTTGATTTTGAAATAAAATTTATTAAATATTTAACCTTGCAGAAATCCTGATATATAGGAAATAGTTAAACAACATATGCTAACTGTTATCAAATAATCATGCAAAAATTATATAAACCTTGGCAAAAACAAAGTCAAGATGATATACATCATAATCTGGATGAATAACTGTAGAGGAAATGGCATAACATTTGCGAATTTAGAAATATTCAGTAATATCTTGTGGTGCATTAATTGAAATTATAATTAATGAAATTATTGTAAGATACAGTAATTTATTATAAACAATTCCAGTAAAATTTTTAATAAAATTATTCATGCTTAAAGTTTATTTATGTTTTAAACAAAAAATGTTTCTCCTTATATTTAATACAAAGGAGATTAACCTTTTTGCTTTTTTTTTTTAAATTATCAGTAAAGGTAGGACACATTTTTGTTTTATAAATAAGATATTTGCTTTTAAGAATATTAAATATTTAATCATACTAAAAAAATACTTTATATATTTCAGACAGCTTTCCAAATAAAAATTATTTTTATGCCAAGATAAGTAAATTTTTCTTATCTATAAATCTTATTATTGCTCAAAAAAAATAACAGGTTTGGGTTACTATCTTGTACTATCTTGTAAAAAGTACTTTGTATTTTATTTGATTAGGTATTACTTTATAATATCTGGGTTCAATAAAAACATCAAGATTATAACATATTTAAAATTTATAAAATGTTTTCATCAGTTTTAAACAAGCAAAATGAATGATAAAAGCAAATTTTTGCCTACACTGCATCAATAACAGTTACATTAGGGATCATTAATGTGATTTTTTTAATGATAACATAATTGTAAAAACTAAAAATTGGATGTTAAAATGAACTTGTTTTTCAAAGTTATAAAATATTTAGCAACAGCAAAACTTTCATTGGTATCACTGTATTGCTCAAATGTTTATTTTAAAAATAAATTAAAAATGTACATTTTTTTGTTAAGAACTATTAGGGTATCTGTCATTAACATTTTTTTTTTAATAAAAAAACAATAGATATAATTACCTTTGTTGGAGTACCATATTTAAAAAGATTCCTACTCTTCACTGGTGTCAATGCTTGTCTTTCATCACATTGGGACTTCACATCTTCTATATTTTCACCAAGAAGTTCATTTCTTAACAAAATATTATACACAGAACTATCCCTCGCGTTTTCACCCGTTTCTCTTGCTTTTTTACCAGTTTGAGCATTCTTATTAGGATCTGGTATAGTAGCAAATGTAGTCTCCCAATTATTGTTGGCTCTATATGGAATAAATCTATCATAACTTCCCAGTCTATGAGGCACTTCTACATCAAAGAGATTTCTAGCTGCTGCTAGTTTAGATTGTCGGAATATCCTTTCATCAATATTTGTGAACATCTTGCTATTATAATTTCTTGATTCACTGAGTGTATTCAAATGTATAGGTATAAAATGTGTATAAGACTATAGCATTTATGTAAATCTCATGTTAATATACACAGTTCAAATGTCATGCTCGTCAATTGCATATGCACTATGCATCAATTTAAATTCTAAATATTTATTGGTAGCTCATAGACTTGAAACTCGATCTACATTTGGAATTATAAGTATCTTCGACCATTTTTGTTTGACTGCTATTCCAAGTGCAATTTAACGTAATAGAAACGTTCACTAGACCCAACAATTTTTACTTTATCAATGGTTTTCACTGACTTCAGTTTATAAATTGAACTATTTATTAACTGAAACTAGTTAGGAGTAAGCTTTGATTTTAAGCTTTCTTTCTGTTATATCCCCACCATAAAAGTGGATTTTAAACAGTGTGACCAATGGAAAGGAAATGCTTTGCTCAGTTCTGCCAACAAATAAACCTTTGATTTCTAGAAAATTAAAATATATTTATTTGCAACCATTTTATTTAAAATAACAATACTGCCCTTAGATATTGATAAACACTATCTTTAATTACCTTGTTTTTAAGATAAGTTTTTTTAGTTAGGAATCAAAGATTTATTGATGTTGGCGATCCTGAAAAACTTTTTTTGTTTTTCTTTGAATTTTGTTTAAATATATTGTATCAGTAAAATTATTACTTTAAAAAAAATGATTGCTTTTTTATAATTTTAAACATTTATTACGGTTTTGATTGTCAAATTAAAAAAATGTTTGTTAATATTTTTCTTCAAGTTGAAATAAAATATCTATATTTTTGTTTATTAGGTTTTATGTGAGTGGGGCGTGGTCGCCCCTCCACCGCGACCCTTAGTAGGTCTATTGTGGCTTTTTGTTTATTAACTACTTATCAATAAATATAGCATGTATACTTAAAAATATCATAGTTTGTAAACAATAAAAGGTTGAAAATTTTAGTGTTCATGCTTGTCAGTTCTCATGACTTATGTCAACGTCAGATATTTCAAAAGATCTTTGATTTTTATACAATACTTATTGTTAAAACAATATAATTGTTTAATAAAGTAGTGGCTCTTCATTTTAAAGTGATATTTGGATTTAATAGAAATGGTAAATTTGAAAAAATAATTATTAGAAGAGAGTTATCTATTTTTAATTACTGTTTTTAGTCTTATCAGGACGATGAGGAGGGAGTGCCATTCGATGGTACAGCTGGTTCTTTTCCAAAAGACTTTGGATATGGGCCTTTTGACGGTGACCACGATATCATGTCTTCAACAGGAGATCAAAAGCCAAGAATTTTATTAATGGGTTTACGAAGATCTGGCAAGTCTTCAATTCAAAAAGTTGTGTTTCATAAAATGTCTCCCAATGAAACACTCTTTTTGGAAAGTACGAATAAAATTGTGAAAAACGACATCAATAATTCTAGCTTTGTGCAATTTCAAATATGGGATTTTCCAGGACAAATAGACTTTTTTGATTCCACTTTTGATTATGACATGATCTTTGGAGGATGTGGAGCGCTAATTTTTGTAATAGATGCCCAGGTATTGATAATGTGATATATTTAAGACATGTATTTCTGGCTATTATAAATTATATGTATGAAGTAACTTGAAGTCAGGTAACCTTTTTTTGAAACCTGTCAAACAAGTAATGGAGTAGAAGTATGTGGTGTGACAATTGAGTTGTTTAAATGTTTACCTATACCAAAATCTACCATCTTAATTTTTTAGTGCAGTATTAGACATGCATAAAAAATATTAAATGATTAATAATAAATATTCCAAGGTTTTACTTTGCAAAACAATAATATATTATTTTCCTTACTAAATATTTATACTAACATAAAGTATTTATTTAAATTAAACTGTTTAGTACAAGTTAATTATTGCAATTGGGAATCATAATTATATGCAATGTTTATTGTTTTTTTTCTATTCAAAACAACCTATGGAATCAAATATGTTAAATAATATTAATTTTTTAGGATGATTATATTGAAGCATTAAATAAACTAAACTTAACCGTTACAAAAGCTTATAAAAGAAATCCAAATACAAAGTTTGAAGTTTTCATACACAAAGTTGATGGATTAGGTGATGATTATAAAATGGAATCTCAAAGAGACATTCATCAGAGAGCTACTGATGATTTAAATGATGCAGGTAAGGAATGATATAATTTCACTTATATAAGTTGAGAATTTGCACGAAGGTGTAAAAGATGAGTTCGTAAGTAAATTGATTAGGAACTTTGACAGTTTAGATGAAGCATGTGAGGTTGAAGAATTATGGAAGCCATTCAAGGAAGGAATCATGAATGTTGCTATTGAAGTGTGTGGTGTATGTAAAAGAAGAAAAGAATATGTGTGGTAGAAGTTCAAAAAGCAGTGTCAGAAAAGAAGAAAGCCTGGTTGTATTGGTTGGTGATAAGAGCCAATCAAAGAACACAAAATGCAACAATTAAGGATATAAACATGGCAAGAAATGAGTGTGAATGGTGTGGTAATAAAGAAGGAGAATGATAAAGATGAATTTGATAAAAGGTTATCTTATGACTTCCATAACAACATTAAATTCTTCTGGAAGTCCATAAGAACAGCCAGAAGTAAAAATACAACCTCGCAGCTGGAAAAAATTAGAAACCAAGATGGTAGTATGGTGAGAGGAGAGTAATGTGTTATGAAGAGAGGGGAAAGAGGATACACAAACGCAAGCCCAATTCAGGGACATGAAAGTTGCAATAAAAGTGAAATTAGTATTATAAAAGAGATTATGAATGCGTTACACAGTATGAAATTGGGGAAATCTGCAGTCTGATTATGGTTAAAATTCTAAAGGATGGACAGGAGACGATTCAAGGCAGTCATCCTTTTGCTTTATATAGGAAAAGGTTTGCAGCAGGATTGCAAAAACTACAGAGGTAATAATTTACTCAGAATCGTCAGCAAACTGCATGGATCAGGTCTTTTCATTACAAGGCACAGTAAAAAAACTTGGCTAAAAGTCAAAATGTCTATTGCACTTTCATTGACTATGAAAAGGCCTATGACAAAATGGTGAGGAATGAATTGTGGTCGACATTGTCTATGTATGGGGTGAGCAGTAGTTTGATACGAGCACTGAAATCATTTTACGAGGATTCCACTGGTTGTGTCAGGATAAGCTTATACAGACTGGTTTAACATCAAAAATGGTGTAAGACAGGGATCAGTGACTTCGCCACGGTTGTTTAACTTATACATAGACAATTGTTTAAAAATTTGAAAGACGCATATGGATTGAGAAAGAATGATATGATCATCAAATGCCTCGTTTAAGCTGCACCAATGATTATGTCATATCAGCATTATCTGAGGAGGAGTTGCAGGTGAAGGTTGATATTATGCATGATGCCCTAAAAGTTAAAGGGATGAAAGTGAATGTAAGCAAGACAAAAGTATTGGTTTTTAAAAAAGAAGATAGCATAAAAGAAAAAGTAAAACAAGTAAATGAGTTTGTATACTTGGGTTCGTTTACAAGAGACGGAAAGTATGACTGTGGTATTAAGCAAATGGTGTTAGTAGGGAAACAAATGAATGGGGCCATGCATAATTTTATGAGCAGCCAGAAAATGTCAAAAAGGCACTACCGTCTGTGCATAGAGGAGGATTTTTGTAGTGAAGTTTTTTCTGTAATTTTCAATCTAGTGAAAATTTATATTTTTTATTTATGTTGTACCCCAAAAATGTTCATTCAAATATGACACTAGACAAAAATTATTAGTTTTGGTCTTAATGGCTTTTCAAATTACTCACTATTTTGAAAATGGGAAGATATAAATTTGTAAGAGAGAACTTATAATGCTTGATTATT
Source organism: Agelastica alni (assembly GCA_950111635.1). Classification (NCBI taxonomy): domain Eukaryota; kingdom Metazoa; phylum Arthropoda; class Insecta; order Coleoptera; family Chrysomelidae; genus Agelastica; species Agelastica alni. The sequence continues at coordinate 7,213,846 of OX467712.1, read as the reverse complement.
TTTTATGAAAAAAAACTACAATATATTTAAAAAAAACTCACTCAGCTTGCTGAATAAAAGCATAACTTTATTAAAATAAAAAGACAGTAAGTACTTAATGATATATTTGATTTATAAAGAAACACTGTCATTGATTCTCATTAAAATTGGGAGTACCTTCAAAATTGCATCCATGATTTTGGATGATTTGTGTAGCAGCCCAAATACCACACTCAACACAAGTAGATATTTTTTTTCCTAAAATAAATTGTGATAAAAATCCACCAGCAAAGGCATCTCCTGCTCCATTGGTATCGACGATCTTTTCTTCAGCCAATTTAGAAACTGGGAAAATTTGTATTTTTCCTTCAAAAGCCACTATAACTGGGTCTGTTGCTTGAGTAATTACAACCATTCTTTTTCTATTTTTATTTTCTTTGGGTAACTGAGATATCTTCATGGCAATTTCATCTATGTTTTTTACATGAAGTTTTAAACTATTGGACAGTGAGTCCATTTCGGATTTATTGCCGAATAGCAAATCAACAAAAGGCAATGTTTCAATTATAACCTTGGAAAAATCCTGACAGATTACTGGAGCACTTAAATTAAGTATAAATGGACAGTTATTTTTTAATGCAATTTTAGCCACCTTTACTTCAGCTTTGTAATTTACTGATAAAAAATATCCTGAAACATAAAAAAATTGTGCAGACTCAACTAGATGTTTATTTACTGGGTCTTTTAGATGATCCACTGTATAATGACTTGCACTTCCAAGGTTCGCACAAAGAGAACGGTTATGACCAGTTATAAGAACTGCACAAGTACCTAAAATCTATTATTAAGCAAGGATATTTAAGTTACGAGTTAATTACTAAAAAAAAAACATACCTGTAGGTTCTGTTTCATTGTATTGGTATCTAACATTCACTCCATTTGAGGTAGTTTTATCATAAAGTATTTTTGAATATTTATCATTACCAACACATCCAAAATTTGTAGTAACATTAGGTTTTGCTAATAACCATTGTGCTACCCTCAAATTGTTTTGGACACTTCCACCTACAATGTAGTTTACTTCATAGCTTTCTTCAAGTTCCTTGTAAAGATTTATATGACTTTCATTGGCTACAATAGCATCATTTTCTTTTAAGTTATATTTGTCTAATAAGACTTTGTCAACTACTGCTGAAATGTCTAAAAGTGGATTTCCAAACCCTATTAATGTATTTTCTTTTATGGTGTGTTTTTCCATTTTTATTTTTTCCTTTTTATCAATGTAATAATCTTAAATGTTACATAAATAAAATGAGGTTCGATGAGTTGTGCTGCTCATTTCTTCATAGATCAATAAATGTGACCTCTTGGGAGATATGTTTGCAAAACACTTGATAGACTGAAGTTCATTTATATGCAGATAGCTGTTGATAAACATTTTAATTACAAATAAATACAACATTAAAAATAATAATTGACATTTTAACTTTTATTTTTCCGCGCTGTCATTCTGTCGTTTTTGACGTCAAGTGTGACATTTACTGAGGGAAGTGTACAATTTAGTGAAAATTTCGATATTTGAACGGATATGTTTCCACCATTGTCCTCAATTTTTGTTTACCTGGCTGCTACTTCAAGTAGTCGATGCATTGTAGAGTGTAAAGCTGTTCTGGCAGCAAACCAAGTTATTGTTTGTGGTGTCAAAAAAAAAAAGGATGATGAGTGGATTATCAGAAACAATTTCCTCTGCTGGTCATTTTCACTTTTAACAAATTATTACTACACTATTAAACAACTATAATCTTCACACAAATGCACGCTTCCAGGTAAATAAATACAAAGCAATCATACTGGTCACATGATATTGATGCAAGTTTATTCCTCTATATAGCATATTGCTTAGCATTAAAACTCATTACTATAAATGATAGTCATACTTTATTTTCAATTATTATGTTATTAAAGGTTACAAAATTAATAGTACTTAAAGCCAAAATTAATGATAAGAAAATACCTGTGGCTTATAATGAATTTTCCATGTGGGAAATACTTTATTAAATTCCAGTAAATGTTCTTTATGTTTGGTTTAGATACTTACCGTTTTAAGAACATATTGGAACAAATTTTTTTAAATCTCATTTTAAACATATATTTTAATCTCATAATTATTATTTTTATTATTAGTTATTTTACAGTGAAATTGGCTTTTCCTTCAAAACTACATCCATTTCTTTGAATTATTTCCGCTGCTGCCCAAATTCCACACTTGATGCAGACATCCAAACTTTTCCCTAAAATGAATTGGGATAAAAATCCCCCAGCAAATGCGTCACCTGCACCATTTGTATCAATTATTTTTTCTTCTGGTAATTTCACAATTGGAAAAGTTTGTATTTTATCTTCACAAACCACTACAACAGGATCCACACCTTGAGTAATTACAACAATTCTTTGTCGTTTTTTATTTTCCTTGGGCAATTGAGATAATTTTAAGGCAATTTCTTCAATATTTTTTGTACCAAGATTCAAGCTATTAGATAATGATTCAGCTTCTGATTCATTACCAAATAGAAGGTCAACATATGGTAATGTTTCAATAATTTCTTTAGAAAATATTTGACAGATAATAGGTGCACTTAAATTCAGAATAAACGGGCGGTTTTTTTCAAATGCCACTTTAGCTACTTCTTTTTGAGCTTCCCTATTTGCTGTAAGGAAATAACCTGAGGTATAATAGAATTGTGCAGTGTCTATCAACTTTCTATTTTCTGGAATGTTTAGATGCTCCACTGTGTAATGACTAGCACTGCCAAGGTTTGCACAAAGGGAACGATGGTGGCCAGTTATCATAACTCCACAAGTACCTGAAATTTTTTTAAAGTTTCACTCATCTAAATCAAAATTTTAGGCAAAATTTGTATTGTTACAGTTTTACTAGACAAATATTCATAATTATAAATTGATAAGATGTAATGTTTCTCCAAAATTTTACTTTTTAAGTAAACTAACTAGCATAAGTAATTTAAAAATGATTATATTTACAAATTCATAAGATGTAATGTTTTTCCAAATTGTTTTTAAATAAGTAACCAATTAGCATAATTGTAAAATGATTACTTATATTATCACTAAAACTAAAATTTTTTTTTAATGTATTTTCACCTATAATAAATGGCCCATATTTATATAAGCTTCCACAGTAGGATTATTTCTAAACTTTTGAGCTGTATTTTGTTTAACTGTATTATTACATAATATATAAAATGTGAGCATTTACCTGTAGATTCTGTCCCATGATATTGATATCTAATGTTCACACCACTTGATGTGGCTACATCATATAATATTTTGGAGTATTTATCTTTTCCAACACAACCGAAAAATGTAACCATTTTCGGCTTTTTCAATAACCATTGTGCTACTCTTACAGTATTCTGGACACTTCCACCAGCTATGTAACTCACTTTGTATTTTTCTGTTAATTCTTCATATAAATTTTTATGTTTCTCATCTGCGAGTATTGCATCGTTTTCTTTTAGTTCATACTTTTCTAAGAATGCCTTATCAACTACAGCAGAGATATCCAGAAGAGGGTTTCCCAAACCTATTAGCACATTTTCATTGTTACTGTCTCCTTCCATGTTTATAATTACGTACTTTTGGCTTATTAATTTGTTTGGATGCAATTTATTCTGTTTTGGAAGAAGTTAATCTACACACGTGTTCTTTGTAATTTATGGGTTATGTAGATACTTGATAGTTCACAATTCTTCTTTCTGTTCGTGTTTCGCCACGAAAAAGATAACCTTTAGTGGAGAAACTGTTATTTTATTTTAATAAAGTTAAACATGATCTTATCTGGTATTCCCTATTCTTATTTATATAAACCAAAAATTAACAATAACAAGCTGTGTTTCCAAATTGTGAAAAATCGAATTTGATGGTTTTTATTGGAAACGTTACCGCTAAGCTAATTTGTCTTTAATGTATTACATTTTGCCTAAATTTTAAATTAGTTCTTACCGCAACACATAAATTCGAGGAATATTAATTTGATTTGGGATAGAAGACGATTTAGAAATTAAGAATTTCCTTATATTCCTTTCAATTCAGTACCTCTGACAACAGTGGGTAGCATGTGTCATTTTACTTGTTTAATGCTGGATATGTCTGTTATACCGTTTCCGTGAATTAAATATATCTGGTGTTGGAGATATTTACTACAAAAAAATAATTATAAATTTATTGTTTAAATACGATAATGCATTCAAAAAACAATACTAAGATAATAAAATTGTTTATCCAATGTTGTTTATTATGACGGGTTGTGTTTATGTATTTAGTACACGTAAAGGATATTTGTATAGGGTGACAAAAACAAATTCTAGAATTTTAACAGTAATTTAAAAAATTTAACTAATTATAACCACCTTTGAAAATGTGCCTTCACTTTTAACGTAAAATATGGCGGATGTTTAGAAAAATCAACTTTGATCAATCATTTGGAACGTGGATTTGTCTTTGTAACTACATCCGTTTAATTGTATTATTTGAGATGCTGCCCAAATTCCACATTTAACACACGTTTCATTATCTCGTTCTCGAATATATTGCGACAAAAATCCTCCTACAAATGCATCTCCGGCACCATTAGTGTCCACAATGTTTTCTTTTTTTATTTCCGGTACCATAAAATAAAGAACGTCATCGCCATTCCCTACAAGAACTGGGTCTTCGCCTTGAGTTAACACGATGGTTCTTCGCCTCGTGTTCGTTTTTTGCCACTTCGATAAAATTATAATTATTTCTTTTAGATCAGTCGTTTTAAGTCGGAAAGAATTTGCAAGTGATGTTATTTCGGATTTATTTCCAAACAATACGTCAATAAATGGAAAGATTTCGAGCAACGCGTCTTTGTGGGAATGACAGATGAAAGGAGCGCTAACGTTGAACAAAAATCGACGATTCTTTTCCGCCGCTAATCTGGCGACTTCTTTTACAACTTCTACGCTTACGTTTAAAAAAAAACCTCCCATATAAAAATATTCGGCCGTACGGAACAGTAGATCGTTCTCTGGTAGCTGTAGATGTTCCAAATTAAAACATTTTGAACTACCGGGATTGGTACAAAGAGATCTGTTATTGCCCGTTATGAGGACCAGGCAAGTGCCCGTCGGTTCGTTGTTGTAGACATATTTGACGTTAACGCCATCTAGCTTTGTTTGCTCGTACAATAAATCGGAAAATTTGTCTTTACCTACCGAACCGAAAAACGTGGTTACTTCGGGACATTCCGTGATCCATTGCACAATTCTCAAAGAATTTTGAATACTGCCACCTACCGTATAATTCACGTTATATTTTTTCGCTAGTTCTGTGAGTAAATTTTCATGTTTTTCTGAAGCTATAATGGCGTCATTTTCTTTCAAATCGTATCTAGATAAAAATTCCTTGTCCACCGCTGCTGATATGTCTAACAAAGGATGTCCGATGCCGATAAGTAGATTGCGTCGTAAATTCATTGCTCGATTTATTCTATAAGTCGGGCCTTGAACGACAAATCACCGCTCGTTTTTATCTTTTTAATAAATAAATGGAGCACACAACTGCTTGATTTATGTATGTAATTAAATATATCTACACACCAATGAAGATACATTTGTATAGAACGCTATTGCTGCGTTAAAAAGTGGGGGCAAAATTTCTCAAGCCGGGTCAAGGTTTGATCCTTGGCAATGTAGCGGCGCTGATGTAACTGAACGCTAGTTTGCTGAGGGCGTAGTTTAAATTTTAGACAGTAACGTACTTAAAATTTATTAACGTAAATCGGTATGTTTTGAACATTTAAAATTATGCTAAACTCAAGATTGCTTCTTATTTTTGATGTGTAACATGTTTGCTCTCGCTTTCTTGCATGTGTAACATCTTTTCTCACGCTTACTCGCAATTTGTGGGGGTCATTTCGTGAAATGTGTAACAGTAACATTTGATTTGACGAATGAGCGCGCCGTTAGAGTTGGCAATCATTTGGCCATTTTGAGGTTGATTTCTGTCACTGTCAGTGTCAGGATTTTTCACGAATTGTTACCCCTAACATAGTTGGCGTTGAATGACAAATGCAAATAAAGTGTCAGGCAAAAGCTTATTGTATGACATTAGTGTGTGCCAATAGCATCAGCGCATCAGTCCGTGTAGTTTAAAAATAAATTTTTTCCATTGAGGTGTGCGTGTTTCTATGAATATGAACAAAATTAAGGTAGGAGGTGCTATAAAGTACCTCTGTAAAAGGGGTTATCACCGCCAGAAATTTATAAAGATATGGTAGAAGTATTGGGTCATTCTGCCACTTCGTACCAGTGATTCAAGAACTGGTCACGAGATTTCAATCGCAGACAAATTTGGACATAATTAATAGGAATCCCGATGAATTTAAGAAAAAATGTCATACGGTGGACGAAAGATGGGTTCATGTCTTTGATCCAGAATCCAATAAACAAAGCATGGAATGGCGGCATAGGGGTACCCCTCCCCTCGAAAATTTCATGTTTCATCAGCTGGTAAGATCGTGGCTACAGTTTTTTGGGATTTTGCAGGTATTATTTTCGGGAGCACATGGGCGCGTGGGTGCACCATAACAGGAGAATATTATGCGAATTCAATACAAAAAGTACGCAAAGCGATTAGAGGAACGAAAAGAAAAAAATTGAGTCGAGATGTGCTCTTCCACCAGGACAACGCTCCGGCCCACAAAAGTTGTGTTGCAATGGCTGCCATTTACAATGCGGAATTTGAAATTTTTGATCAACCCCCTTTTTATCCAGATTTGGCTCCCGGCGACTACCATCTATTTCCAAAATTAAAAAAACATCTTCGTGAAATCCGCTTTGCTGATAATAACGGAAGTGATGTCGGCGGGAGAAGAATGGCTGAAGACTCAAAGATCTGATTTTTTTTCAAAAGGGTTTGAAACACTTCAACAGCGATATATCAAGTGTATAAACGTTGCAGGTGAGACTATGTTGAAAAATAAATTAGGTTCATTTTTCTCATGTGTTTGCTTCTATGTTAGGAACAACAATTCGTGAAATATCCTCGTAAGTAAAAGAATAAAATAAATAATAAATAATTTTTTTAACACACTCTATTCGCGTTTTCAATTACGATTAAGACGTAAACATGGAGAAATGTAAGTAATATCAAAAGCAGAGTTTAGTTTCATCTAAGTTACTTTCATTGTGTAGGACCATCCAAAAGTTACTCACACATTAAAAGGGTGGGAGGGGGTTAACAAAGTGTGACATCTTGTGACAAGAAGGGAAAGAGGCATAATCTTCGTGACGTCACATGTATACATCTAAAGTGTTTATACTTATCAAAAAACTAAAAACTATGTTTGATTTATTGTACTATACTGATGTAGCCGTTACTTGATGGTAATTAATATTATCACTATTAAATAAAACACTGTTTCAAATTTCCACAAATATTGTATAAATTTAAGAGGGGTTTAACCTTATTTGGAATTGATAGTAAAACTTTGTGAAACAAGGAATGTCAAAAATCATATTACTCGGACCTCGCTGAAAAAAATCGAGATTTTTTTTCAAGTTATCTTTATTAAAAAAAATTATCGCGATCCATCAAAAATTACTGGGTCAAAAATGATTTTTGCTGAACCCCTGCAGACACAATTACGGAGCATTTTTTTCATGACTGATTCGAGGCCCTCGCACCAAATAAGCACTTTTACATGGATACTATGAATTGTTGAATGAATCGTAATTTCATTCATAAAAAACAAAAATAGCATTGAAGCAATTCCAAAAATTTTAGCACGTGTGATGATGTCAATAGAAGTTGCGAAAGGGATTCATTGCATTCTCGAATAAGACTAATTAGGTGATGTTGGAGGAAAAATGGGGAGTTCAAATAACTGGTATTACCAAGTTCAAGGCCAGTTGCATGTAACTGGCTTTGAGTTTTGTTATTTCGCGATATGGACATATAAAGGTATAAAAATTGAAAAAATGTATCGTTATTTCTGTAAAATTAGATTGTTATGTGTATATTTTGCTTTCAAAAATATCCCGTGAGTTTTCGAGTTTTCAAGTTCAGTGAGCATACTAAATATTACTGAATACCTTGAAATAAGCATTTTTGCAGCGTTTCTTTTTCCTGTGTGTATCTATTTTTTTATTAACTACCTACCCATATCCATATTCATCATACGCGAAATATTCGTTATGATGAAAAGGATACTCAAATACAAATTTACTACGAAATAAATGCAACAGTGAGTTGAAGTGAGACGCCAACAGCGCTAAGCGTTTTTGTTCGTCATTGGTCTCCGTCCCTTTCGCTCGGGATTTTTACTTCTCGCTTTACACCGCAAATGTACTCTGACATGTTTGTAATGGTTAACCCCTTCTTAACTTATAAATTAAATTCATACCTCTGAAGAAGACACAGTGTGTCGAAACGAACGTTAAGTTTTAATATACAATTTTTATGGAAATTTAATAGTGATTTATTGTTCATTTTAGCAAAAATAATTTTAAATAGAAACAAACGATTTTGGAAGTGCTCTTTAATAATTTTTAAGTTTATTTATTTTTTTAACGTGATAATAATCATAGTCTTAAAATATAAATTTTTGTAACAGTGCGAGAAAAGGTAACAAAAATTTGTTGCCGTAGTCGATGGAAGAACTAAATTTTAATTTTAAGTGCCTTTAAAATTTTGGACATCTTTTAAATTTTGTCGCCTTAGAACCGGGGCTAGGCCCATCCCTGTGAACTAACCTACGCTTTTATACGAATCTATCTTCGTTGTACGCACTGTTGCTATATTAAATTAATATTGGATTAAATCAATAGCGGGACCAAGTGTCAAAGAATCATTATTTTACGTGGAGCAATTTTTATTTCTTTATCAAAAAACGATTTTTAACAAATTTATGTTAGTAAGATAAGATAAGCTCTTAATTTTATAAATAAATTTATCCGAGGAAGGTTGTGATACAAATTGATCTCTAGATGATCATGTGTGCATCTTTCTTGTTGATTTTCTTTTTGAAGCAATCGGGCAATAACTAAGTGCAATTTTTAAACTCGAAGGGGCTCTATGGCGTTAAAAATTTAGATGTAGTTTAAAATACACAGGGAAGCATTGTAATGAATGATAACGAGATGAAATATATTACAGCGACGTTCTCTATAAAGATTGTTAAATTGTATTTTAATAGGATTATTTCCTGTAGTAATATCACAAGAGTGAGAATAAATTGCTCTCAGTCATATCCAAAGTTATGGAAAAAGCGATTAACATAGAACTCATCAAATATCTGGAGAAATTTGAGATAATCCATGATAGACAATATGGATTTCGACAACTTCGGTCTACTGGAGATGTGCTAGCTTATGTCACTCAGCTCCGGACTAATACTATTGAAAAGTTTGGTGAATCCCGTGCAATAGCCTTGACTATATCTAAAGCCTTTGACCGCGTTTGGCACCAGGCATTGTTAAGTAAATTATCTGCCTACGGTCTCCCAACCAAACTGCGCCAATGGCTCTTGAGCTTTATGCAAGATCGCTCCTTACATGTGGCAGTTGACGGTATTTCTTCTGATGCGTTTAAAACCAATGCCGGGGTCCCCCAGGGTTCCATCCTGTCCCCCTCCTTATTTCTTTTACACATCAACGACCTCTTGAAAACCACCACGAACCCCATTTAAAGTTTCGTAGACGATAGCACACTTGTCTCAACTTTCACATCCTATCGATCACTTTCGGCGAATGATACAAATAGACTCAGGCAGGAACAGGTTGATTCCATCAATAGAGATCTTGAAGCAATCGTCGAGTGGGGAACCAACAATCTTGTTTAGTTCAACTCCCAGAAAACACAAAGCGCCACGTTTTCCATGAAAGTAAATTACTCAATTCATTTCATCACAATGTCCGGAAATACCCTTGAATCAAGTCCCTCTATCTAGATTTTGGGAGTCACGGTGTCCAATAATATGTCTTGGCATGACCATGTTGTTAACATCGCAAAGTCAGCAAGCCAGAGGCTAGGTTTTCTGTGGAAAGCTAGAAATTTTTCTACTCCTGATCAGCACATTTGGGGCTCAGCACCAAGGCATTCTCTTCGTCTTCTAGATTCCATTCAGAAAAGGGCCATTTGGTTGATAAACAGCTCAACTCTCACAGATACCCTTCACCCTCTAGAACATAGAAGAAGAGTTGCAGACCAGTCATTACTCTACAGATATTTCTATGGCAGATACTCCAGAGAAATAAAAACTCTTGTACCACCATTCGCCACATTCGGCCGAAGAACTCGGCACGCTGATCAGTCTCACCCATTTATTCTCAAGATTGACACAATAAGGACCAATCTCCATCAAGAATCCTTCTTTTACAGGGCAGCTACAAAATGGAACAAGCTTCCAAAATCAGTTTTTCCAGAGAACTATGACCTGCAACTTTTCAAAAAGTGGGTCCACAATCATTTCTTTTCTATAATCCCTTCCCCTTCTAATAGCCGCAGTGCGGGCCGTCCGCGGCCCACACGATTGGTCTACCCTTTTTGCGACTATTTTCATTAAAAAAAAATTGAAAATAATTTGGAAGATTTTGAAAACTTGTAGCTCTGGCGGATTTGAATTCGATATTATTGAATGGGTCGAATCTTCTATTAAACTTGTGTACATATCTTGCATTAATTTTGCGGTTTTATTCCATATCGTCTTGATCACTGATTCTTTATAGTCTTCTCCATTATGTTTCTTCATATTAAACCCATAGTCCTTCAAAATAACGGCTAGTTTTGTTGTTGATGTATTTTCTTCCGATTTATAGCCCCTCTCGTCGCAAAGTAATTGGAATTGTTTCCAAATCGACGCGCTGCTTATTATGGTATTCTTACATGCATTTTTAATAATTATATTAGTTATTTCATCGACTGATGATTCACTTAAACATTTGGGATTTATGAATTTCTTGAAAATTTACGACAGACGCGTCAGATCAAGAAAACATGTACATGAATGATTCTCGCTGGAATAATGTAAGTAGATTATTCCCACTATAATAATGTTTTGATTGGCTTTGAACGCATATGAATTACCGAAATTAAGAAATTTCTATTGGTTTCGAGAAACGCCAAAAAATAATCTAAATAATAATAAGGATGCATAGAGACTAGAACTACTTTTGAAACAACAATTTTTTTTTACATAGATTGATTTAAGTCAATTTTCTTAAATTTTTTTTTACTTTTAGGCTATGATCAGATTCACCTCAGTTTTCACTTGACGTCGATTTATGATCACTCTATTTTTGAGGCGTTTTCCAAGGTTGTACAGAAATTAATTCCTCAATTACCAGCCTTAGAAAATCTACTCAACATTCTCAATACAGTAAGTAACAGCGGCATACATTAAAGGTTACACCCGCGCCGACCAATCCAGTGTGAAATAATCTGCGCATGCTCCGTGTATGGTTTGGCTCCCGTTATCTTCAACATTTTCGTGGTGTATATTTTTAATATATCGATTTTTAGTCGATACACCGGTAAATTCTTTTGCGCAAGCATGACAAACCAATGAATGGGTCTTTTCTTTCTTTTCAAATTTTTTCACCAGGTACTGTTGGTGTTAGGTTAGGTTAGGTTAGGCTAATAATGATCGGTATTAATTGAGGCAGTTAAAGTAAAAAAATTAACCTAACCTAACCTAACACCAGCAATACCTGGTAAAGAACTTTAAAAAGACCCATAAATTGGTCCGTCATGCTTGCGCAAAAGAATTTACCAGTGTATCGACTAAAAATCAACATATTAAAAATATACACTACGAAAATATTGAAGAAAACGAGAGCCAAACCAAAAATGGAGCATGCGCAGATTCTTCCCACTGGATTGGTCGGCATGGGTGTAACCTATAATGTATGCTAGTAACAGCAGCCTCGACAACTACCTCGTAATATACAAGGTCTCTTTACTTAAACGTTAAAACTTACCAAAACGATAAGTCTTGTTTAAAAGGTGACTTTTCAAAGAATTATATGGCACTAGCGGACACAGCAGACGTTGTCCTGCCCGAACGTTGGCTTGCCTGCTTTGGGAATATCACTATTAAACTCAGCGACCCCATAAACTATGAATTTGATACTAATATCAGCGTTTTTAATAGTTTTTATATTCCATCCTCTTCCCTTCCCCTTTGTACACACATATAATCACGCCTTTCCCTTTGTATGGGTGCTAACATTATTGGAAATGTTACTATCAAATTCATTATCCCCGAAGACTATGAATTTGATAATATCGACATTTTTATTAGGTTTTATATTCCATTCCCTTCCCACCCCTTTTGTATGGGTGCTAACATAATTGGGAATGTCACTATCAAACTCATCGTCCCCGAAGACTATAAATTCGACACTAATATCAGCCGTTTTTGATAGTTTTTATATTCCATCTCCTTTCCACTCCTTTAGTAGGGGTGCTAACAAAATTGGGAGAGAATCTAAACCATTATCGAATCCTCTGGAATAGACACAAATAATTTCATTGACATCGGTTCAGCCGTTTAGAAGGAGTTTAGTCACACACGCACAGAAAATGTATATATATATATATATATATATATTAATTTATGATTCCAAGAAGTGTATTGTTAGACCTCGTAAATGGCAGTTGACGTTTTATTTTTTTTATCGTAAAAAACACAAGACTAATGTGAATTTTATGTTTCAGAATTCAGCCATTGAAAAGTCGTTTTTGTTTGATGTAGTTTCGAAAATATACATAGCAACAGATTCAACGCCTGTAGATATGCAAAGCTATGAACTATGTTGCGATATGATCGACGTAGTAATAGATGTGTCTTGGATTTATGGGTAATTTTCTCATTTATTTTATGAACAGATCTGTGGCTGGTATTGGCAAATATATTTATCTCAAGATTTAACTAGGTCGTGTTAGTTAGTTTTTATATTTTTGTGGGGGGGGGGGGTGTCTGTAAGATAGGGTGTAGGTGAGATTTATATAGTTTTCATCTAAATATTACGTAAACTACGCTTGTTAATTAGAATAACGGGATAAAAATAAATGAGCATAATTATTGATTTACTCAATCTGCTACAAATTTTTTTGTAAATACCACCCAATTATTTGAAATTTTTCATGTGCGGTATAAAAATGCATTTTAAAAATTTATAGAACAAAAAAAAATGAGTCGTCGCGGGACGCCTGGCAGATGTGAAACATCGAACATATTTTTTATCGTTAAGATCTCATTTTTTACAGCCAAGGTATTTTGGGTCGGACGGAAGACTGACGGTCGCCACGCCAACAGCCGTTATAACCCTTGCCCGCAGCATTAGGTGTTTTACATCAGAAATATAATCCTCTTTCTCTCGTTTTTATTTTTATAATAAAACGTCATGAATAACGATCAAATTCCGCGTGGCTCGAAGCGAACCAAAGTGAATGCAGTGCAATATTGCCGATTATGCATTACTGTATCTATTCCGGTAAGCATATGCTATGCGAGGCACATAAGTTTAAGATCTGTATCTATATTTTTTCCTTCTGGTATTCTTAAACGAGTTAGGATATACGAGGGTGGTCTGAAAAGATTCCGACCCAACAAAGATACAAAACATTTTTTTTAATTTATTTTTATTTTTCTACATAATCTTCTTAAGTCTACACACTTCTTGCAGTGATGCTTTTATCTCTTTAACCCGTCCAAAAAGTACTCGCCGCGTTTCTCTGCAAAATAATTGTCTACGAACGTGATGGCCTCCTCATTTAACGAAAATCTCTGTAGTTCGTTACAAGTTTCACTCCTACTGCGTGTGAACTGCACACACACTTTTATTCTTTAAATTTATTTTTTTTTTCATAGTCTCCGTAAGTCTACAAAATTTATCTCTTTAACCCTTTCAAATAGTACTTGGCGTCTTTCTCTGCAAAATAATTGTTTACGAAGGTAATAGCCTCCTCATTTGACGAAAATCTCTGTCGTAAGAGCGCAATTTTTAGATTAGGGAACAAAAAGAATTCGCTTGGAGCTAGATCCGGTGAGTAAGGAGGAATGTCAAACAGTTTAAACCGTAATTAGTGAATTTTCTCCATTGCAACCGTTGAGGTGTGAAAGGGGTGTATTGTTCTGGTGAAACATATTTTTTTTCTGCATATGTGTCTTTTTTCCGCACAACTATCCCAAACACACAACACACACACACTACACCACACCACACCACACACACCACACCACACCACACACACCACACCACACCAAATACAAATGTTACTGACTACGTGTAACATTTATCATTACTTCTTTAATGATCTTATAAATATTCAGCTATTGGAGAAACAAAATAATCAATACGCCAATTTCTACCATTCTGGCGCTACGATCTTAATGTGGATCGCCTATAATTATATTATATTTTAGTTCGTCTATGTTCTAGGAACTTATGAAATTAAAGTGCCGATACCATTTTGTGCTTAACTGTGTAATAACACATTATCAACAGATAATGTTTGATTATATTTTTTAGTATAAAAGAAGAACAAGATTCGGCAGCCTTTGATGAACAAAGTTCGAGTTTGATCAAATTAAATAATGGAACTGTTTTATATCTAAGAGAAGTAAATACATTTTTAGCTTTAGTGTGTATTTTAAGGGAAGATAATTTCGATCATAAAGGTAAGCAGCGTACTGGATAGTTTAAAGCAGTCATATTACTTTTTGTACATACATACATACATAGTCACGCCTTTTTCCTGTAGGGGTAGGCAGAGACCACTTCCGTCCACTTGCTACGGTTCTTACACACATCTTTTGCTTTCTCTACTTTCATCAGTGCTCTCATACATGCTCGTCATTTGTTGGTACTCTTGACCTGGCCTTTCTTCAAAACAATGTTGATCTGATCGAGATATGTTCTCTTCTTTTACACCACAGCGTTATCTTATCTCACTATTTTTTACTTTACCCAACCGATATATACTTCTCAGACTACTCATCTCCGCATCTCCAATACATTTTTCGGGTCACCGTGTTCACGTGATTCACGTAAAATGTAGAGTTATATTTTTAGTGCTCATCTCTGCAGCGTTAATCCTATTTTCATGCTTCTGACCCAACATTCACTGCCATACATAAGTGTAGGAACCAACACCTCTATGCACAGCCAGACGTGCCTTTTTAACACTTTCTAGCAGTTTATAAAGCTATGCAGTGCCCTATTAATTTCTTTTCCTGCCAACACCCTTCGCTCAATGTCACTGTCATACTTTCTATCTCTCGTAAACTTTGAACCCAAGTACACAAATTCATTTACTTGTTCCACTTTCTCCCTCAATCGAAACTTCACAGTTTGTCATGCTTTCTTCTCTTTCAAAAACCGTTACTTTCGTTTTGCTTACATTTATTTTCATCCCTTTGATTTTCAGGGCATCATGCATAACATTATCCATCGCCTGCAACTCCTCTTCAGATGACGCTAATATGACTTGATCATCGGCGTAAAGAAGGCATTTGACGATCAAATCATTCATTTTCAATCCATACGCACTCTCTTTCAAATCTTTTAAACAATCGTATATGTATAAGTTAAACAGCCATGGCGAAGCCACACATCTCTGTCTCACACCTTTTCGATGTTAAACCAGTCCGTGCAAGCTCCGTTTATACTGACACAAGCAGTGGAATCCTCGCAAAGTGATTTCAGTGCTCGTATTAAACTACCGCTTACCCCTTGCATAGACAATGTCGACCACAGTTCACTCCTTACTACTCTGTCATAGGCCTTTTCCAAGTCCATAAAAGCGCAATAGACCTTCTGACTTCTAGCCAAGAATTTTTCGACTATACCTCGTAATGAAAAGACCTGATCCATACATCTCCTTCCTCTTCTAAATCCTGCTTACATCTTCTCTGTTTTATTCGTCACTCTTTTAATCAATATCTTTGCATCTTTTTGTCCAGTATAGTATTACAAATCACTGCATACGAAGTATTTTATGATATTGCAAGTTTATTTAAAGTGGTCCTTTGGCCGCTTAAATGTTGGACAGCCCCGGTAAAGAAATATATTGCAAATGAACTAATGACAATAAATATAATGAACGTAAATTTTCGCAGACTTGTTATCCATGCTCCCAAACTAATTATTTTCCAAGATTTAGATACATTTTTTATATTTTTTTTAGGTATAATCGATTACAATTTTTTGTGTTTCCGCAACGCCATCCAACAAGTATTTGAATTAAGAAATAAGCTACCCTCGCCCATGACCAATTCCGTAGGCAGTCCAGTACTCAATGGCAACACTATTATTAACGACGAACATTCGTCGTGAATATCGATCTTGTTCCTTAATAATATCCGTTAAAATGGCGTACCTGTATATTTTTATTGTTACTTTGTATATTTTTTTAGATTTTTTTTATATAAAACCTTTACGGCGGTGTATCGCTTTCTTGTATACTCAAGTATGTTCGATATCAGTTTATAAGAAATAATTTGCTTACGATATTTATAAAAAAAATTTAGTTAGAGGATCTAACACTTACTAGTCAAATGATTTAGTTATAAACTGCACCAGTGTTGTAAACTTGAGATTGACAATCGAAAATTTAATTCCCTCTTTTGAACTATTTTAAAAACTACTTATTTAATATACATTTTTTCTGTATAATTCGTTTGCGTCACTGGCTTTCCGATTAATAATTTATAGTCTGCAACAGCAGTCATTTCGATACTCTACTTGCGATACGGGCGCACTGTGTTGAGAGGTATATTAGTAAATTCCCCTAAGATTTAAACCCGAAATTTTTTTTGTTTATTATTATGCTTTTGTTGGGACATTTTATTTTTTGCTTTATTGTAAACAGAAATTGTTGATGTAGCCCTCGATGATTCTTTTTGTTTAGAAATAGGCAAATTTTTAATTATGTTAAAAGGGAATGCAACAAAAATAAATTATCGGTACAAATTTAATAAATATGTTTAATCATGTAGTACTTACGGTAAATTTTCACATTTTGCGATACATTTTTCCCAAATTTCAGGAGTGGCAGTATTAAGTGCTCGTTGCTAGGTTTCCAAAACAGCCTTATCACTGTAACCATTAGATACTATGTGATTGTCGTAATAAGCTTTGCATATTCCCCAAATATACTAAATGGGAAAAATTGGCAATAATAAGGCGGAAGTCTTAGCATACGATGTCTCTAACTGAGTATAATTTGATCCACTTAGTAAGTTTTTTTTCTTTCGTGCCTTTTAGCTATCGATAATAATTCCGGCTTAAAGCAATACTGTGGAAATGAAATATTTTCGTTCGTTAACCATTATTTTATTTTCTGTTTGTTGATTGCTTATTTAAAATTTCCGAATGGTACGGAGCATTATCTAATACAATAACAGATGGTTCATGTAACGATGGTAATAGTTTCTCTTTTAATCATTTCACAAACATCTTTTTATCCATATTTTCATAATAATCGGCCGATTTTGATTTTGACAAAAATAAATATCCACCCCATCAAAAAAACCATGCTTTCCACCTGAATGCACTGTAATGTGTCTTTTTTCTTCACCGTCGGTGTGTTTTATAAACTTTATGCTATCGTCCTGCCAAATTCTTTTTATTCCACCTTTAGCAAAAATGCAAGTTTCGTCCAGATAAACAAATAAAAAGCATTTTTGTTTACAGTGAGTACAACTTCTCAAAAATTCAATTCTTTTGTGCATGACTCTAGCTTTTTCACACAAAACCTTTTGGTTGTCCTCATTTTTAAACTTAAACCCTATTGATCCTTAATTTTCAAATAAGAAGTCACTTAAAAAATAAAATTCATTACCTACGAAATTTGTTTAAAGATATTAGGGGAATTTACTTTCGTACTTCTTAAATGTACAGTTGAATACTGGTTATCGAGTTTCTAACGATATTTCGAAACCACCGTATATTCGTGAAATATGCTATAAATCAAAATAACTCATCGTGTAATTCCTCTATAAAAATACAATAGCAAGGAGACTAGACGGTTAGGAGGTCCATTTGTGTATCAACTGAGAATTGTAAGTAGAGACGTTTCGCCATGTGGCGCGGATGGTTAGATTGAACCTTGCACTGATTGGTCAATGCAATAATATTGAAAGCACAGCACAGCTAATGGATAAGGTGCACGTGACGTTTCAGCTTGACAACGGTAGAAAGAGTGACGTACATGTGACGTCACAGCTTCAGATTTTGTCTATCTGTCAAAAAGTGGCATCGGCTACAGGTTACATATGCCCTACTTTTTAACATTTGAATTTTAATGTTTAGTCTTTAAAAATCTATAGTAACACAACAAAATTGTTCCTTAAATCTAAATAATTGTCCAAAAGCTCACTCCAAACTCACGATCCACGATCAGAATCCAATGAAAAAACGGTTTTCGGATTGTGTAACGTAAAAAGCGGCGTTACCAAAATATGCCCTGATTAATACAGTGTGGTTAGTGGATTATTTAAACTGATTTGCCAATTTATAATGTTCCAAGCAAGTGGAACTAATTCTAACGGCTCCAAACTTTTTTTATTATGATAAAAATTCAAACTTTTTCCTCAAATGAAATACAGTACTGAGATCTTCTGCTTCTTCTTCTTCTTCTTCTTACTCTTTTAATAGGACTATGTCCTGTTTTTTTCTGTTACAGTCTCTGCTGTGATCCGGAGCTCCAGCTCTCGTACCATCGCTTTTTTGGTCTTCCTATGGGTCGTTTGGTGTTGGAATTCTGAGTTTTCGCCCATTTCGCCATTCGTTCTGGCTCCATCCTATCTACGTGGTCTCTCCATAGACGTCGTTTTGTTCTTGTCCACCTTAATACATCCTGCACACCTAGCTCTCTCAGTGTGTCTGCATTTCTTATCCTGTCTCTGAGAGTAATACCTCTTATGGTCCTTAGTGTTTTCATTTCTGTTTATCTCATTATCTGCTTAGTCCTTGTTGTCTCGGCCCTTGTCTCAAGCTGCGTAGGTCATCACGGGTCTGACACAAGTCTTATAAACGCGGATTTTGCTTTCAGTACTTATGTACCTCAGAAAACCTGATATTCTCGCTGCTTTTATTGCCTGCCGTTTTGTTTCTTGTCCTAGGTTTCTGTCATTGATTATTTCCACACCCAGGTATCTACAGTTCATTACTTGTTCGATAATATGATCGTTCACTACTAGTTTACATCTAATTGGTTCCTTAGATATTACCATCGATTGGGTTTTCATGTTATACTTAGTTGACACTGTATGACAGCCACTCACTACGACTGCCGGAACAATACATTTGTGCCACCAATCTCAAGTAGTGAGTCACGTCACGTATACGTCACCCTTTTAACTTATGCCAAAAAGTGTTGCACGTCACTATCATTTTTTTTATTGTTTCATTTTTATTTATCAACCTTTGGCTCTAAACACTTATTTTAAAGATTCTGTAACTTGTTTAAGCCATTTAAATGATATGATTTGTTCAACACTGCAAAATGTGCCTCTGTGTCATCGATGAATGGTAAATATAAATGGTCCATTTCTTTAGGGCCTCCTTATTTCTAGGATTCTCGTTAAATACGTTTTCTGCTTACCGTAATTTTATTTTATTTTTTCTTTTAAATGATTATTTATCTTTTATTCGATATGCAATGTATTTTCACTGTGATAATATGAAGAAGTCTTGGCGTTTGTAAAAATAAATTTTAGATTAAAATTCTTTTACACCGGATGTATGTTCACTAATGTTCGAATATTATCATGGATGGAGGTGTAGTGATATTCCATTACCTGTCGTAAATATCTTTTGCAACTGTTCATTACTATCGTTACAAATAGTTAATGCGAGCGTTAATGATAAGGAACTTAACAATAACAATGAAAGAAAAATTCAAATCGCATTTTTTAATGGTCCAAAAATTTTACTATTTGAATTTGCAAAAGATGTTTGCCCTTTAGTTATTACAGATTAATTTTACATTTGAATACAAAATTAAAATATCAGTGGTATGTGTGCGAACCTAGAGGTCCACACGACTAACTTCCCAGTGGAAAGAATGAAAAAATACCATATGTTTTGTTGTTATAATAATTATTATTAAAATTATTATAAAAAACGATTTCAAATTGTTTATAACAAATTATAATTGTCATTAACAATATTCTGTTTGTCAACCGTATTCTTTCAAACTTTTTCTTATCATTTCATAAGTGGGAGCTATTTTCAATTGGTTATAACAATTGAAATTTTTTTTTAATTATCATGATCAATAATCATTTGTAAGTAACAATATTCAATTGTTACAAACAATGCTTGATTATAACTAACAAAATTTTTTCACTGTTATAGCGTCTTCAATGCTATTTTCTTAATACTGACACAAGTTTAAAATTCTCCATTTCCTATTTTTGTTTTCTAAAACTATCTCTTTTTATGAAATATTGTCATCATATTTTTTATACAAATATTCCTAACATGCAATAATCATATTATTCAAAGATCTTAAAATTCTGTATTAAAAATAGTATAATTTATGAATTGCAAAATTCCGGTAGTTTACCATTTTTTTGATTTTCCATAAAAAACAGCTATACCGATTTTGCTGAAAATCTAATCAGTTCAAGTTGCGTAATTATGCGTCGAATGCAATCGTTCCCACGTCGATATAATTTTTTGTTCTCGAGATAATCGAGACGAAAAATAATTCCGAACTTACATACACACAGACGTCCACTTAAAAACTATTGCATTCGACTCTGGTGACCTTGAAATGTGGAGATATGTCAAAATTCGGGATTCGCAAAATCGGACCCATTACTATAACTTCCACTGGGAAGTTAATTGATGGTACCTACAGAGTTTTTTGTTCCTTTGTTTTGTTTTATTACTTTTTTGCGTATATTTATTATTTTAGTAGAAGCCATTGCTGTAAATTGTGGGTACTAGTTACAATTTTAAAAAAAATTGTCAGTTACCAGTATGTAGGTACTGGATGTTATTACATCTCTTGCGCTACATATTTGAAGTAGTTCTTGTACATGTACATATTATAGGAGTTTAAAATTATTTTCAGTAATATTACCAGAGAATAACAAACTTACGAGAAGCCACAAACACCTGTTTCGAGCAAACGTTTTTTGGCAGCGCATTCCGGTTTTAGAAAATCGACCCAGAGTCAATCCATGTGAAGGTGACGGTTGTTTGATAATTTTTAGTTCGTATACGTTATTTTCTAATCATTAGAGAATATTTAATTAGAATCTAATGAATTAGCAAATCAAAATAGGTTTTTAGAAAAATGTTGTCTTAGCCCAGATGAAGAGGCGGCTATTTTTGTTCAGCTACGCTAGTCAATTTTAGGTTTTACAGACATAAGCACTAAATTAAATATCTCCAGAATGAGTTATGCTAAAGCAATAAAACACAAATTTTTGTCCTTCCAACTCCTTAAACTAATTTTACTAAAAGAAAATGACACCACCAACATTTGAATTGAAATTGAGTTCAAATTCAAAAATGCACTTTTTAGGGCTTACATTTTTAAGGAATAAAATTCCCAAATGATAAATCCAAAATAGGTCTCCCTCATTTTTTTTAAAATATTTAAAAACCGCTATTTTTTATTTTTTTTTCTAAATATTTGGTGCCAATATTTCTGGCATGGCGTATAAAGATCAGATTTTTTCACATAATTTGTATCTGTATGATAGTAAACTACAGAAAAAATTTCAATGTTGATATTTCATGTAGAACCAAGCTGTGAATTTTTTAAAGTTAAACAATAGGGATTTTTTTTGATAGTTTACATCGTTTTATAATAGTAAACAAAATTTTAACGCCAAAAAACTAATTTAAAGTTTTTTAAAAAAAAGTTAAAAATAGCCAACCAACACGGGCAATTTAAACGGTCGTCATTTTGGCGCGCTTGGTGTGACGTAATAGTATATGACAACAAACAAACAAGTGGAAAGGTTAGGTTGAAGATTTTTGAAGAAGGATTGTGATTTGCTGAAAAGGTATGCAAGAGAAAAATAAACATTATAAAAAATACGTAATTATCTTAAAGTATTCTCTCCTTTGAGTTCAACAGACTTGAAATCGGGATTTGATGGTAAAAATGTGGTCATCATAAACATATCCATATTTGGCAAATTATCTGATTGCGCCTTCACAACACCGCTTTCATTCATTTTCCAAAGTTTTTCGAATTATTTTTTACAAAACGAATGTAATTTTACTTCTATATATGCAATAAAATCGTATTAAAACTGACTGAATTAAAAACACTTCTAAGCAAATACCAAATACCTAACCTAACTACTCAGACTCACTCGATGTGATTGACATTTGTTGATACAGAGTTTTACGTCAAATTCCGCTCTGCCAATGACGTCGCTTTTCAAATGTTTAAATTTCCCACAGTATTTTCGTGCTGTTTAAAAATTAATTCCTTGTTCAAAAAAAAATTATAATCAAAAATATTAATAGAGGCATAATTCTTACGTATATAATAAATTTTATTAAAAAAAAAATATGGTGCACTATGTGCGCATATTAAAAGTGAAACTTCTAACGTTTAAACGGCTAGGATTAAATTCAATTATACTGAATATATAAGGAATATTATAAGGATTGGAATGAAGTATTTATAGAACGACATATACTACTGTTTGCGTATGAATATTATTCTTAATTTTTTTTTTAATATTTTTGCATACACGTTGACTACACAAATAGACGTCGCGTTGCTAAGTATTTCTATGCTCCTCTTCTCTACAACGGAACGCGCATGCGTCTTATGAATCGTTATACATTTTCGTCTCGCTAGCTAGTGTGACGCGGCCTTGAATTTTTATTTCCAGTGCGTGTATAGAAGTTTCACTTCAATATTTTACCGTTATTTGAATCACATACATATTCCCTATTAATACGCATTTGAGTCTAAAAAGCCTTAGTATGTTATACATTATCATACTGTAGTTCAGTAAGTTAAACAAGTGCTAAGCTTAGTTTTACAAGTAGCATTAAATACCAACATTAAAATTTTTACAGTAGTTTACTGTTGTAGAGATGTTACTTCGACTAGAGTGGAACTCTACTTACTTACTGGAACTGTATCTCTTCTAGATGATGTGTACAACTATTTCGCTATGTGTCATTACAGGAAGTTTCTTTTAGTGTTTGCTACTGTTTACACGTCTGAGCAGAAGTTATTATTTACAAGCTCAAGCTCATTCATGCTATTTAGCTACTTTGCATTTCCATAGGATGAGAATGATTTATATTAATATTGATCGTTTTTCAAAATAGTAGATTGTTTTTAAGTAATATTACTAGAAATATCGCAACAGAAATATTCAGCATCAAATTTTCAAAAAATTTTAAAATTTGCATAAAAAATGGCCGCCTCTGAGAAACAGATCAAGATAAAACATTTACAATACCTGTTTTAAACGGCAATTTGATCAGAAAATAATATTAAAAATTATAAACCAACCTGAAATTTTGTTTTCATTAGTCATGGTGACTCTCCCACAAATATCAAACGTTCCGAAGAAAGCTGTAGTTTCTCGTCGTTTTGTTATTTCCGGATATTAATGTAAAAAATAAAAAATCATTTTTATAAAAAATGAATTCAGCAGCTTTTGTTATTACCGACAATAATTTTGGATATATTTTTTTTAACTTTACGAACGTACTATCATGAGCTCATTATATTTTCATGTAAAATTGTTTACCGTTTGTTGTTATTCGATCGTAAAAATGTTATTTAAATTAGATTAAGCAGTAACTAAAAATTAGGGTGTCCCTTATTTACCAAGTTAGCTTCTTTCACTTGGGTATCGTTTAATTTGTTAGCTAACAGCCCAAAAGCAATTTTAAAATAAAAAAAAAATTTGATGCCGTTTAACCCTGCCTAACTGAAGATATTTTTCCCATTCATTTAACATGTAGTTTTTGCACTTTTTAGAAATTATTTTTTTCCCTACTTTTTATATTCAATAATTTTCCAAATATTGTTGATTCTGCTTCTATTTTGATCCCTTTGGATAAGGAAATTTAAATATTGGCGCTAAAAATTGATTTCATAAACTTTGATTTATAGCTCATTTCACCAATATACGACGGTATCGGATTAGTCACCGTGGCGCACTGTGTTGACAGGTACATTAGTAAATTCCCCCAAGATTTAAACCCGAAACTTTTTGTTTATTATTATGTTTTTATTATGCTTTATTGTGAACAGAAATCGTTGATGTAGCTCTCGATGAGTTTTTTGGCACATATTTAATTATGTTAAAAAGCAATGCAACAAAAATAAATTATCGGTACCAATTTAATAAATATGTTTAAGCATGTATTACTAACGGTATATCAAGCATTAGATTTATAGTCATCATAATCGGAATCACTGTCGTCGCTATCCTCATTCGTATTGTAAATAATAACAGGATTAACTGCTTCGATGCGGTTTTCACGAACCCACCATTCCTCTATTAAATGTGCACATTCTGTGACACATTTTTCCCAAATTTCAGGAGTGGCAGTATTAAGTGCTCGTTGCCAGGTTTCCAAAATAGCCCTATCACTGTAACCATTAGATCCAATGTGATTGTCTAATAAGTTTTGCATATTCCCCAAATATACTCAATGGGATTAAATTGGCACACGATGTTCATTACTGAGTATTATTTGATCCAATTTTTTCTCTTTCGTGCCTTTTAGTTATCGTTAATAATTCCGGCTTGAAGCAATACTGTGAAAATGAAATATTTTCGTTTGTTAAACATTTTTTTATTTTCTGTACCGTCCAGGAGTTAATAATTTAAAATTTCCGAATGGTACGGAGCATTATCTGATACAATGACAGATGGTTCATGTAACGATGGTAATAGTTTCTCTTTTAACCTTTTCACAGACATCTCTGTATCCATATTGGCGTGATAATCGGCCGATTTCGATTTTAAAAATAAAATAAAATATTCGCCCCATCAACAAAACCATGGTTTTCACCTACATGCACAATAATGTGTCTTTTTTCTTCACCGCTATAGACTTTATGTTATCTTCCTGCCAAATTCTTTCTGTTCCACCATTAGCAAAAATCCAAGTTTCGTCCAGATAAACAAATAATGAGCATTCTTGTTTAAAGTGAGTATAATTTTTCAAAAATTCAATTCTTATGTGCTCGACTCTAGCTTTTTTACACAAAGCCTTTCGGTTGTCCTCATTTTTAAACTTAAACCCTATTGATCCTTAATTTCCAAAGAAGTCCCTTATAAAATAAAATTCGTTACCCTTAAAATTTGATTACAAATATTAGGGGAATTTACTTTCGTACTTCTTAAATGTACAGTTGAATACTGGTTATCGAGTTTCTAATGATAATCCGAAACCACCGTATATTCGTGAAATATGCTATAGTCAAAATTCGCGGTCGAACGATAGATGAGCTTAGGGTATAACAGGTAATTTAAAATTAATTATTAATGGTTTATAATTTAAAATCTTGATTAAATTAATATTAAAAACGTGTTATAAAGAATTTAATATTAAATACTGAGTAGTCGTTAAATTAAATAAAATTATTGGTAAAAACGATAAAAATGAATATTGACTATATCAATTTTTAGCGTCAATTTTCAAATTTCTTTATCCAAAGGGATCATAATAAAAGTAGAATCAACAATATTTGGTAAATTATTAAATATAATAAGTAAGAAATTTTTTTTTTTCATTATTATCAATGGTACTACAGCTCTAGCTGAGCCTCGTCCTTCCTTAGCCTTTTTCGCCAGTCGGTTCTGTCCATTAACAACCGCTGTCAGTTTGTCGCGCCAATCTTTCTGGCATCCTCATGTACGCTATCCTTCCACCTTAATTTTGGCCTACCTTTGCATCTACTTCCCGCAGGCTGTGTCATGAGAACTCGTCTTGGAGGGTTATTTTCGCGTGTCCTCGCCTGTTGTCCTGCCCATCTCAATCTCCCTATTTTTATGGCGAATACAACATTCGTACCATTCGCTATTTGCTTATAGTTATTATAAATTTCATAGTTGTATCTCCTTCTCCATTATACCATTCTCGCAGATTGCGCCGAGAATTCTTCTCAGGATCTTTCGTTCGAAGATAGGTAAGAGATTTTCATTTGCTTTGGAGATGGTCCACGTTTCTGATCCGTATGTCAGTACTGGTAGAATAGGGGGTCTAGATTGTGAATTTGGTTTTCTGATTTGTTTTTTAGGTGTTTACTTAACTCAAAGTTGCACTTGTTCGCACGCACTATCCTTCGCTTTATTTCCTCGAAGGTACTATTTTCCTTTGTCACAACGGAGCCTAGGTACGTCAATTTGTTTACTACTTCAAAATTAAAATTATCAACGCTGAAGTTTTGACCGATAATTCTGGCTCTGTTAGTTAGCAAACATTTCCTTTTATTTGCGGGTGGTGCGTGCTGTTAGATCCAAGTCATCTGCATAGGCCATGTTTTGTGAGGACTTATTAAAGATAGTTCCCCTGTTGTCTAGTTAGGCGTCCCTCACAGCTTTTTCCTATACCATGTTGTGCATAATCTTCATGTTAAAAGTATCGTCATAAAGGCAGGTTTTTTTTTTTATGTCAGAATTGTTTTTTAGGCTTTAAACTAACAAATTAAAATATAACCAAGTGAAAAAAGCAAACTTTGCAAATAACGGACACCGTACTGAAAATTTATTTTGATGGTTTTTCGCAGATCGCCTGGAGATGTTATAAGCCAAGATATAATTTTATCGTCAAAATTAATAGTTTATTTTATTGGCCACGCCGTATCAACAAAGTACACATTATGATTTTACTTCCCTCTATAATGAGTGGTTTGACGGGATAACAGCAAGAATACAGTTGCACTTAAGTAATCGTGGAGGGATATACGTCCTCGTTGGGAATCGGCTTTGCAATTGTTATAAAATTATGTCTTTCTCTGTACGAAGCAATCAAAGCTGAACTTTTAAAATCAACTCAATAGAATTTGGGTATTTTTTTAGCCAAAATGTCTTTTAGATTGAGAGCAACTCCGGACGTTCTACCGCATTAGAAATGAACTGTTTTTTCTAATTTTACAAAATTTTAATTAATATAAATATTTTAATCAATAGTCGTTTTATTAAAAATCCGGAGCACTGGAAAACGTTGCTGTCAATGTAGTGCGACTACACATACATTGATGTTTGTGTAATTAAGAATAATGATGAAAGATAATCATTTTATTCATCGGCCCGAACAATATCTTCAAAAAAATATCGTATGATAGACAGAGAGCATTTAGTTTCTAGATCTTCTGTACAAATTTCAGCACGGTTGAACTGCTGATCTGAATAGCTGAAAAATAATAAAAAGGTAGTTATTTTTTTTTGTTTGAAAAATAAAATGCCGCGGATAGTCGAGGAAACGAAGCACTGCACCTCCGATTTTCTGTGCACTACCGATAAACTTTGTGACCATAAGTGATCAATTTATCTTTAAAATTGCACTTTTGCAAAAGAAAAATGCATTTTTGTAAGTGCATTTCAAAGTTATGATTTATAAAACATTTGAAACTCGGCTAATAATGACAAAAATGAGCCCAATTTTGTTACTCAAGAGTTTTAGAGATTGCTGAACACGAATGCGTTGTCGACAACGGCCTCCGAGGTACCTGGTGCCCAGAACAGCTGTCATTCACGTCATTTCCTGGAGTTTTATTTTATAGTCTTATGGAATCAATTGAAACTCTTCGCTCGGTAGTTTTCGAGGTCGCTGAAAAAGTATTTGTTTTTATTGACCTCGAAAACCCCCAAGCGACGAGTTTCGATTGGTTCCTTAAGACTATAAAACGAAACTCCGGGAGATGATGTAAATGACAGCCGTCCTGGACACCAGGTACCTCGGAGGCCGTCACCGACAACGTATTCGTGTTCAGCGACCTCTAAAACCCCCCGAGTGACGAGCTGTGTCTTATCCGTGCTGGCTTAATCGGATACTGTTCTTAGTCCAAGCAATAAGGAAAAGTGCGTGCAAAAATAAATATTCAAACAAAAAAAATTGCCCGTATAGGAAATTAAAATTTAGGGTGAGTTTCTATTTTGGCCTGCTTTAGGCTACACTTAACAGTGAGTAATAAGTTTGAATACGTTGCACTTAACGAGTTATAGAAAACCCGATTTTTCACGGTTTTTCCGATATAACTCGAAAAGTATCAATCATATTGAAAAATTATAATTAATTTAATAGAAAGATCTTTTTAATACTTACAATTTAGTTTTAGTTTTTTGGTTATTAACAAAAAACCGCTTTTCGCAACTTTGCCAATTTTTTAGGTTATGTTCGGTAATCAGGATCGAGTCGCAATAGAAATAGAAACTCACCCTGAATTTTAATTTCCTATACGGTCATGTATTTTTTTTTGGATATAAATTTTTGCACATTTAACATTGGGTCGTTTCCTCGTTTCTTGGACTATCTAGCCACTAACTCTTTAAAAACCCACATTGATAATCTCACAAACTAGATATTGTAGAGACAAAAACAGAGTCTCTCAATTGGATAGGTAGAAATCTTGAAAGTGAAAAGTACTTACTTAAAAACTTGAAATATAATATCACTTATCATAGTTCTCCCCGGATAGTTCGCAATTGTTTGAGCATCGCAAATCATCTTTTTTATGCACATATTTCCGTCAAGTCCATATCTAAAATAACACTACTTTAATATTAAATGAGATCAGGATTATTAAAGAAACTTTTTATTTAATACAGGGTGTTTAAAAAGAAAAGGTGACCGCGTCTCTAGGATAGGTAGAAAACATTTATCAAGATTTTGCCGAATATGATTTAAAAGCTGATACATCCCATGAATTTGTTTTTATATCTGACTCTCATAGAGGGCGCTAGTTACACGGTACTGTACCATTTTCGGAATATTTTGATTTGAAAATTATGAAGTAATATCCGATGCTGGTATAAAGTAATAATAAAGTTATTAATTATTATTATTAATTAGTATGCGTTATGTGAATTAAAAAATTTTTGTCGCGTAAATGAGACCTCATCGATAAAACGGATACATGTTTAAAAAATTGGGATTGAAGGCTTTTCTTTCTTGTAACGTTTCACAAAAATCCATTCTAATCGGTATATCTTGATTTTCTCCAAGTTTGCAATGGAAAACTGACATTTATTGATTGTTACGACGATAAGTCAACAATAATAAGATTTTTGAAACCTTGTTATTTGTAAAATTGGATATTGTTTATCAAAATATACTCAAATGTTGAATACACCGACATGTTATTTACCTTAGGCGAGTGTTTAGGAAACTCTAATGCAGCTGTTACGCGTTATGCAGAAAAGTTTCCTAGAAAAAACTTATCAATTAAAAAAACATTTGTTCTTAGTCTTTATTTTAATTTTCTTCTTGTGATTTTTTGTTTAATTAATAACTTTATCAGTACTTTATACCAGCATCGGTTATTCATAATTTTCAAATCAAAATATTCCGCAAACGGTACACAGTATCGAGTTTTACCAGGAGTACCTTTTTGGTGTAAAATTGAATGATTTTTAAGTTTACTTGAAATTTTGATTAATAAATCTAACCTTAAAAAAGTTAATTTCAATACTACTTGGTACGAACCGTGTAACTAGCGCCCTCTATGAGAGTCAGATACTAAAACAAATTCATGGGATGTATCAGCTTCTAAAACATATTCGTATAAAATTTCATTACAATGTTTCCAGTAGTTTCGGCAAAATCGTAATAAATATGTATACATTTTTTTTCTTCAACGCTCTTTATCTTGAATACGGATGGCATTACGAAAATTTTTTACAAAGCAAAACCCAATTATTTTTCAGTTTTCTACCTATCCTAGAGAAGCGCTCACCTTTTTTTGAAACACCCTGTATATCAGTGATGGGTAAAAATTATTTCTGAAAACTATGTACCTACCTTGTTAGTCCCTGTTGCAACGTTGAAAAAATCTCCCTACGATCTCTGTTAATCCTGTTTTTTCTTCGAAACACATTGGAGTCGTCAGGAAGAAAGAACGGATATTCCAATTCTTCTAAGAAATTCCACCCCGTAGGTTGTCTCTGCTGGACTGCTTTTATGGCGGAGAGTTGGATCTAAAATAACCTTTCCAAATGTATGCATTTTTTTTAATAAACATTTACTGGAAGGTGAGTGATAGAAATGAAAAGCACCTCACGTGGCTAAATTAGACCAAAACACAATGCGAAAACTTTTTTCGATAGGACGCGTTCCAAAAAAATAATCTTAAAAATATCCATTTTTTAATTTTCAATAATTTTGTATTGCTAAAGTATACTCCGGCAATGGCCGAAACTCAGGACTATATTTTCGTAGGTCCAAAGGGAAAAGGTTCGCAGCAGGACTGTAAGAACTACCGAAGTATTAGTTTACTCACCATAGTCGGCAAACTGTATGCAAAGATATTGATCAAAGGAGTAACGAATGAAACTGAGAAGATGATATGGGATGTACAAGCAGGATTTAGAAGAGGAAAGAGATGTATGGATCAGGTCTTTTCCTTACGAGGTATAGTCGAAAAATTCTTGGCTAGAAGTCAGAAAGTCTATTGCGCTTTTATAGAATTGGAAAAGGCCTACGGCAGAGTGTTGTGGAGTGAATTGTGGTCTACATTGTCTATGTAGGGGGTGATTGGTAGTTTAATACGAGCACTGAAATCACTTTACGAGGATTCCACTGCTTGTGTCAGGATAAACGGAGCTTGCACAGACTGGTTTAACATCGAAAAAGGTGTGAGACAGGGATGTGTGGCTTCGCCATGGCTGTTTAACTTATACATAGACGATTGTTTAAAAGATCTGAAACAGAGTGCGTATTTTTTTTTTTTTTTATGTTCTGGTTCCCACGAAAAGGGATATCCTGTAATGTTCAGAGAACATCGTGGGAACCAAGGGAAAGAAGGTAGGAGTTGGTGTTCTTCTTAAATTTCTGGAGGTTGTATGCCTCGGGGAACACCTCCCTAGGCAATGAGTTCCAAAGCCTCGCAATTCGTTGGATGAATGAGTCTTTGGAAAGTGATGTTCTGCAGGTCTCCAAAGTGACCACGAAGGGGTGTGAAGACTGAACTTGACGGGTTAATCTCGAAGAGACTGCCAAAGGAGGAACGATTGTTGATATTTCAGAAGAGCATCGCCCATGAAAATATCTATAAAATAGAGACAAATCGCCAACTTTTCTACGGTGTTCCAGACAAGTGAGCGAGTTTGTAAGCGAGGCATCACCGACGAGACGAATTGCCCTTTTTTGGACAGAATCCAGTAGCTTCAGGATATGTTTAGGTGCTGCACTCCAAATATGGGAACAGTACTCCAGTACAGGTCGGATCTGTGCCTTATAGATCATAAGCAGCTGACTGGAGGTGAAATAGCTCTTGGCACGAAACAAAAAACCAAGTTTTTGGAATGCACTTTTGGCAATGGACCTCACGTGATTTTCTCAGGAAAGGTTATTGCTGATAGTAATACCAAGCATCGATATGGATGACTTCAGTGGTATGGTTACTCCTGACAAAGTTATGTTAGGCACAGTGAGATCGGCTTTTCTAGAGAAAAGACATGCTTGTGTTTTGTTTGCATTGAATTCTACCAAGTTATTGGATCCCCATTCGAGAATTGTTGCTAAGTCCATATTTATATTGTTAACATTTTTTCCTCGTTCATTTCTGGTTTCACGGGCTGATATAGGGGCCCTGGAAGAGAAAGCGGTATGGAGGGTACTATCATCGGCAAAGCTGTGTACGGGACATGAAGTTGCTTTCAATAGGTCGTTGATGTGAAGTAAAAATAGTGTTGGTGCCAGAATGGATCCTTGCGGAACACCATCATTTATGAGTAGAGTGTCAGATGAAACTCCAGCGTATGGATTAAAAATGAATGATTTGATCGTCAAATGCCTTCTTTACGCCGATGTGAGCAAAACGAAAGTAATGGTTTTTGAAAGAGAAGAAAGCATGACAAACTGTGGGGTTTCGATTGAGGGAGAAAGAGTGGAACAAGTTAATGAATTTGTGTACTTGGGTTCAAAATTTACTAGAGATGGAAAGTATGACAGTGACATTGAGCGAAGGGTGTTGGCAGGAAAACAAATGAATGGGGCACTGCATAGCTTTATGAATAGCCAGAAAGTGTCAAAAAAGGCACGTCTGGCGGTGCATAGAGGTGTGTTGGTTCCTACACTTATGTATGGTAGTGAATGTTGGGTTTGGCAGAAGAAGCATGAAAATAGGATTAATGCTGCGGAGATGAGTAGTCTGAGAATTGTATAGCCGGAGTGACTCGGTTGGATAAAGTTAAGAATAGTGAGATAAGAAAACGCTGTGGTGTAAAAGAAGATGTGGTCACAAAGATAGATAAAGGAATGCTTAGATGGTTTGGACACGTAGAAAGGATGGATGAAGGAAGATTGACGTAACAAATTTATAAGGCGAGTGTGAATGGGCAAATCGGTAGACGTCGACCTCGGAGAACATCGATCTCGATCAGATCAACATTGTTTTGAAAAAAGAGTACCAACAACCGAAGAGCATGTATGAGAGCACTGATGAAAGTAGAGGAAGCAAAAGATGTGTGTACGAACCGTAACAAGTGGAAGGAAGTGGTCTCTGCCTACCCCTATGGGAAAAAGCGTGACTTTATTTATGTAAACAACCTATAAAAAAATTGGCCAAAGGTTGCGCCTCTTGAATAGAACTTCGTAAAATATGGCTTAAGGTGACTGGACCATATTTCTATAATACAAATTCCGACTTTAAAAGTAGTTTTACAAAAAGTACGCGATACACAAGTAGGTTTTGAACGTGTGTAGTCCATTTTAATAATACTACTTTTTAATTTGATGAAAAAAACACCCGATAATGGAGATATGTAAATGTAAGAGCCTATAGTATCTTACCACTAATACACTGCCTTTTGGAAAAACAAGATATCTTTTCTTTCTTGACAAAATATTCCTATTGATCACAGTCACATCATTTTTGGTGGAAGTTATACATGAATAATTTAATATCATTATTATAATAAAGACGAATATCATATTACTATAGAACGGCGCAACGTCAAATTGTTAAATGCAACAAAACTGGTATTAACTAAATAACAAAACAAAAATATTCACACTCTTAGGAGGATGTAATGCAAAATATGTATATTTTGAGCTGTCGCTAATTAAATAACTCGATTTCTTTGTAGTTTTATATTAGCATTTCGGTAAATTATTTAAATTATATTACGTATAAGCCAGGGGGTCGTTGTAGATCATAATATTGGGCATTACAGTTCGTTTCTATATAAGCATTATTGTAAGCGCCTTGAAACGGGTTGTCATATAATTCTTAAGGGTTGTTAATCCAAGAATTACATAATCACCGAGAATTAATCGTAGGCTGTAGATTTTAAGGGGTGTGATTAACTTATCGATTAGAAAGAATGTAACCGGCTTTAATAAAAAAGAGACTTACCATAAAATGATGATGCAAGTAATAGGAATCCCTACTATGAGTTTCTACGACCGACCGTTTCCGCTCCAAGTATGAACTCCTGCCGTTTTGCGCGCATGCGTAGTTCACGCACTAGTTCTATCACTCTTACTCTTATGCAAAGGATCCCCAAAGAATTTAATGAATCCTGAAAGTAATCAGGATAATAGGATATTTTGATCGAATTATTGCATTGTCATCGGTCTTTGACAAGTGTGTTAAGTTTAAATTAAATCTGTTAGCTTAAAGTACGGCAAAATCGAGGCCAAAGAGTCAGTTACAAACATACATACATACAAGCAAACAAGATACAGGTGAAACTAATATAAGCGTGTTAAAAATGGGAACTGATAACCACTTTATCAGAATTTGAGAGCGACCGTAAAGGTAAATGTTTGAAGTTTTAAGTTCGTTCCATTGATTCGTGTAATGCACAGGGTGAGTCAACAATTGCTATCGTTAAAACAACAGCAAAAACGAAGCACAACGCTGATAAATTGTTATTATTATACGAATGTCTAGAAATTGTAAAAGATAAAAGATTATGTTTTCGCTTGATAATGTTGCCATTTTAAATATGAACCTACTTTTGATTCGATTCGAAAAAGTTCTTACTATAATTTTAAAAATGGTGTCCTTGGATTTTGTTTCGTAATTACTTTATGACTTAACTAGCGGACCCGGCAGACGTTGTCCTGCCCGAACGTTTTCTTGTCTGCTTTGAAAATATTACTATCAAACCCAGTGACCCCGAATACTATGAATTCGACACTAATATCAGCCGTTTTTACATACATACATACATAAAGTCACGCCTTTTTCCCATAGGGGTAGGCAGAGACCACTTCCTTCCACTTGCTACGGTTCGTACACACATCTTTTGCTTCCTCTACTTTCATCAGTGCTCTCATACATGCTCTTCGGTTGTTATTACTCTTGACCTGGCCTTTCTTCAAAACAATGTTGATCTAATCGAGATATGTTCTCCGAGGTCGACCTCTGCCGATTTGTCCATTCACACTCGCCTTATAAATTTGTTTCGTCAATCTTCCTTCATCCATCCTTTCTACGTGTCCAAACCATCTAAGCATTCCTTTATCTATCTTTGTGATCACATATTCTTTTACACCACAGCGTTTTCTTATCTCACTATTCTTAACTTTATCCAACCGAGTCACTCTGGCTATACTTCTCAGACTACTCATCTCTGCAGCATTAATCCTATTTTCATGCTTCTTCTGCCAAACCCAACATTCACTACCATACATAAGTGTAGGAACCAACACACCTCTATGCACCGCCAGACGTGCCTTTTTTAACACTTTCTGGCTATTCATAAAGCTATGCAGTGCCCCATTCATTTGTTTTCCTGTCAACATCCTTCGCTCAATGTCATACTTTCCATCTCTAGTAAATTTTGAACCCAAGTACACAAATTCATTAACTTGTTCCACTCTTTCTCCCTCAATCGAAACCCCACAGTTTGTCATGCTTTCTTCTCTTTCAAAAACCATTACTTTCGTTTTGCTCACATTTATTTTTATCCCTTTGATTTTCAGGGAATCATGCATAACATTAACCATCGCCTGCAACTCCTCTTCAGATGACGCTAATATGACTTGATCATCGGCGTAAAGAAGGCATTTGACTATCAAATCATTCATTTTTAATCCATACGCACTCTCTTTCAAATCTTTTAAACAATCGTCTATGTATAAGTTAAACAGCCATGGCGAAGCCACACATCCCTGTCTCACACCTTTTTCGATGTTAAACCAGTCCGTGCAAGCTCCGTTTATCCTGACACAAGCAGTGGAATCCTCGTAAAGTGATTTCAGTGCTCGTATTAAACTACCACTCACCCCATACATAGACAATGTAGACCACATTTCACTCCTCACCACTCTGTCATACGCCTTTACCAAGTCTATAAAAGCACAATAGACCTTCTGACTTCTAGCCAAGAATTTTTAATAGGTTTTATATTCCATCCTCTTCCCATCCCTTTAGTTAGGGCGCTAACAAAATTGGGTATGTCACTTTCAAATTCAAATAAAAATGAACTATGGCATGAATGTCCTCATTATCTCAAAAGCGACAAGAGCTATGCATGTAAGTCCAATAATGAAAACGTTTTTATCACCATAGGTAAAATAAAAAAATAAATAAATTAAAAAAAAATACAACTTCATGCTACTCTGCTTTGGAATACCATATATGTGTAGTTCTAAATATGTTTAAATTCAGCACAATTTTTTTGATAATATCAAAGGCAAATAAAGTTTTTTGATATATTTTATCTACTAGACAAGAACTTTCTTTAAGTTATCGTTGAGTCATCCTGTACAAGTTTACTCGTATTTTTACTAGACAAAAAACTATTTAATAAAATCCTACATCACAAATAAATCGTAAGTAAACGAATTTATAAACGTCAATACTTTAAATTACGAATTAATTTATCGTCTTTAATGATGAAATCGCACGGGGAAAGTCGGGAGTGTAAGGTGATCGTTTTACCGGCATTTTTTGGTCTGAATAAAATTAAATAAAGAAACCAATTTTATCGATTTATTTATTTGTATAATAAGCTAATCGTTGACACTGCCTATTTCTTCGAGGATGTGTTCCATGATTGATATGGTGCAATTTTTTTCCAAGCTGTCTGTACACATTTCGGCGTTATTAAAGTCCTCTTCAGGATAACTAAAAAAATTGTCTGACATGAAACAAACTAAACCGAACGATATACATAAAAATAACGTCCTTTGAAGTATGTAGCAAATGGGATTTGATACAGAGACGTATGTACTTAGTAATGATTAAAATGAGCATGTGGAGTTATTTATCAAAAAAAGAAAAGTGTGCATTTTTTATACTTCATGGACTTACTCGAAAATAAGCAGAAGAATATCCTTAATCATCGATTTCCCTTTCATGGGAACGTATTTTTTAGCGTCACATATCATTTTCGTGATGCATTCTGTGCCATTAAATCCATGCCTAAAAAATACCATAACTACAAAACTATAGAGGGTAGAGATAATGAGAACATTTTCTGTGTTAAAAAAATATCCCTGAAACTATATTAAATTAGTTTGTCGTTACTGTAGTAGAATTATCATCATTGTCAGCTTGTCGTCCATCGTCGGACATACGCCTCCCCTAATCGTTGCCACTCCTTAACTCCTCTCGGTCTTGTGCTCGCCTCATCCAGCTATCTCCAATCAGTCTCTTGACATTGTCTGACCATCCGGTCTGGGGTCGTCCTCTGTTTCTTTTACTAGTCCACGGTCTCCACTCTATTACTTTACGTATCCGTCACTTTAGATCTACGCCGAATTTCTTCGTTGTTTATTCGGTCTAGGAGAGTTACACCTATCATTCTTCTTTTCATTGCTCGTTGTGCAGTTTGTAATCTATAAATAATCTCTTTGTTAACCGCCGTATGTTAAAGTTGGGAGAACGTACTGATCAAAGGTTCGTGCTTTGAGAGTGTTTGGAAGATCTCAATAAAAGACATCTCCAAACCTTCCAAAAGTTGACCATGCCAAAGATATCCTTCGAGATAAATCTGATTTTAAAATACCTTTTGATAATTTTATTTTTTGACCCAAGTAGATATATGACTCTGTTCGTTCTAGCTTCGTGTTATTGATTTTGATGTTTATATTCTGTGTGTAATTTTCGTTTGTCATGTATTTAGTTTTTTTGTGTTTATTTTAGGACCTACGTTCTTTGCATTCCGGTTTAGCTCTCTCATCATTTCCTGCAGATCCTGCTGATTTTGTGCGAACAGAACGATATCGTCTGCGAAACCAAGGTGGCTCAAGTATTCAACATTTATCTGTATTCCTTTGGTGTAGTAGAATACCGTTTTTTAAAAGAGCGCAACTGAGCATGGACAGACCAAGAGAAAGCCGGAACCTTCTCAGAAAAAAATCGGGCCCTAAAAAGGCTCCAGGATACGACCTTATTACAAACCGTATATTACAAGAACTACCTGAATCTGGCATAACTTTCCTTACGTCATTATTTAATGCCATGAACAGACTGCAGTTCTTTCCTCTGGAGTGAAGGTCGCACAAATTGTAATGCTGTTGAAGCCAGAGAAACAACCTGAAGAAACAAAATCGTATAGGCACATAAGTCTGTTACCTATTCTATTCAAAATATACGAATCTCTACTGGTACAACGAATCTGGCCTATACTTAGAGAAGGGGCTACTTCCTGATCACCAGTTTGGATTTGGCAGTAAGCATGCTACTATCGAGGTAAATATTATTGCGCCAGAGCATTCTTGGACATATCTCAAGCGTTTGACCGCGTGTGGCATGAAGGATTGTTATTCAAATTTAAAAATGGGCTACCAGATCACCTTTACGGAATATTAAAATCATTTCTTCAGCAGCGCCATTTTATAGTACAAGGGGAACCTTTGCTGACGATACCGCTATACTAGCTACACATAGCGACCCAAGAAATGCTTTAAAAAGGGCTAAATGATATATCCCACTGGCTCAAAAAGTGACAGATAAAAGCAAATGAAACAAAATCAGTCAACGTAACATTCACCTTAAGAAGAGACTCTTGTCCTTCAGTCACACTTAACAACAGTGCAGTCCCACAGGCAGATCATGTGAGATACCTTGGATTGCATTTGGACAAAAGACTTACCTGGCAAAAAAATATTTTCACCAAGAGAAAGCATTCAAACGCGTTAACTTTACTGGCTCATTGGAAGAAAGTCTTAACTATCTACTATACTTAACTATATGTACATACAATGATTCTAAATATTTATTGACAGGTTATCGAACAAAAAAGAATTAGAATTTGAGGTAAGAGTCGTGTCAAATTTATTTAGATAGATAAATTTAGAGGGTTTCGTTCAAAATGATAAGATCAAATATTGGCTCACAGCGTTAGGGCTTTGCTCAACGTAGAATAAATCTCTCTTCTGTTCCTTTTCAACCAACCGGTCTTTCTAAATATTCTTGTATCGCTGGGCAGTGCAAAAGGGCAGTCTATTTCTCCAAGTATGTTGAATCCGGTAGGTTGGGCCCTCAATAGAGCCTTTACGCCAGCAAAAGATATCTGAAAATACGGGTATGTGAAAACATTTTTTTGATGCATCAAACGCCACCTACAGTGAGTATTGTGATTTTAAAGATGTAGCAAAAAGATCAAAGTATACATAATATGCATTTACCAATCTTAAAATTTTACCTATGAATTCACTCTGATCATAGTATAATAGAAGGGAATTTTAAAGATTCCTTGTTTCCCTTGAATTTGCATTTCAAGTTATAAGTTTACCAATTAACATGTACATCCCACATTAAAATTTTATCTCGTTTTCTAATGTGAAGGGTAAGCGTGTTCTTCGTGGGCAGTGACAATATAAAATCTTAATTAAAAGGGGAAGGGTTACGACATAATAAATGTTTCTACGACAATGTTAGAACTGGGTAAACTAGTGCGTTTAACCATGGTGTGTATAGAGGATTTCCGAAGTTGCGTTAAGGTAGATGGAGAGTACTGCGAGGTGTTTGCTATAAACACAGGCCTAAAACTGGGAGATGCATTTTCTCCTGTGCTCTTTAACATGTCACAAGAAAAATCCGCAAGAACATCAGCTGTACGAGCCCAAGTATTTGCATATGCTGATTATATTGACGTTGTTGCTCCAGAGAAAAAAACTCTTGTACCACCACTGGTCACATTCGGCCGAAGAACTCGGTATGCTGATCAGTCTCGCCCATTTACTCTCAAAATTGACACTACAAGGACCAATCTCCATCAAGAGTCCTTCTTTTAACGGGCTGCTACGGAATGAAAGAAGCTTCCAAAATCAGAGAACTATGACCTGCAACTTTTCAAAAAGCGGGTCCACAATCATTTCCTTTCTATAATCCCTTCCCCTTCTAATAGTCGCAGTGCGGGTCGTCCGCGGCCCACACGATAGGTCTACCCTTTTTGCGACTATTTTTAGTATAAAAAAAAGTGACAATAGACAAATTTAATTTCGAGCATGTACAAACCTTCGAATACCTTGAGGCAATAATAACAGCGGAGACATGAAGAAATCAAGCATCACAGGGAAATAAATGTTACTTCGCCCTACAACCACTCTTTAAGTCCTAACACCCTCTAGAGCTTCAAAGATCATCTTGTATAAGACCATTGTCAGGCCTGTAGTGACATATGCGTGCGAATCATGGACTTTGACCATAAGTGATAGCCAAATAATAAGAATACGAACTAACGCTGAACTAGCCCAGCTTTTTTTTTTTATAAAAATAGTCGCAAAAAGGGTAGACCTATCGTGTGGGCCGCGGACGGCCCGCACTGCGACTATTAGAAGGAAAAGGGATTATAGAAAGGAAATGATTGTGGACACGCTTTTTTAAAAGTTGCAGGTCATAAATCTCTGGAAAAACTGATTTTGGAAGCTTATTCCATTCCGTAGCAGCCCTGTAAAAGAAGGATTCTTGATGAAGATTGGTCCTAGTAGTGTCAATCTTGAGAGTAAATGGGTGAGACTGATCAGCGTGCCGAGTTCTTCGGCCGAATGTGGCCAATGGTGGTACAAGAGTTTTTATTTCTCTGGAGCATCTGCCATGGAAATATCTGTAGAGCAATGACTGGTCTGCAACTCTTCTTCTATGTTCTAGAGGGTGAAGGGTATCTGTGAGAGTTGAACTGTTTATCAAGCGAATGGCTCTTTTCTTAATGGAATCTAGAAGACGAAGAGAATGCCTTGGTGCTGAACCCCAAATGTGCGAGCAATACTCCAGTAGAGGTCGGATTTGAGCCTTGTACGTCGTCAACAGTTGATCAGGAGTAAAAAACTTTCTGGCTTTCCACAGAAAACCTAGCCTCTGGCTTGCCGACTTTGCGATGTTAGCAACATGGTCATGCCAGGACATATTATTGGACACCGTGACTCCCAAAATCGAGATGGAGGGACTTAGTTCAAGGGTATTTCCGGACATTGTGATGGGATGATTTGAGGAATTCACTTTCTTGGAAAACGTGGCACTTTGTGTTTTTTGGGCGTTGAACTGAACAAGATTGTTGGTTCCCTGTATGCCAGCCTAGATATAATACAAGAAATGAAGGCAAATAGGCTGAGATGGGCTGGCCACGTCCGAAGGAGTCAGAATACAAGACTCATTAAATCGGTATGGGAAGGGGCACCTCAAGGAAAAAAGCCGCTAGGAAGGCCCAAATTGAGATGGCTGGACAACGTAAGAAGTCGAACTAAATATATACATACAAATAGTCACACCTTTTTCCCGTAGGGGTAGGCAGAGACCACTTGCTTCCACTTCCGCTACGGTTCTTACACACATATTTTGCTTCCTCTACTTTCATCAGTGCTCTCATACATGCTCGTCGGTTGTTGGTACTCTTGACCTGGCCTTTCTTTAGAACAATGTTGATCTGATCGAGATCGATGTTCGCCGAGGTCGACCTCTACCGACTTCCGTCCATTCACACTCGCCTTATAAATTTGTTTCGTCAATCTTCCTTCATCCATCCTTTCTTCGTGTCCAAACCATCTAAGCATTCCTTTATCTATCTTTGTAACCACATCTTCTTTGAGTTCGCCAGCGTGACAGCTCATCACCAAAACTAATAACAAATCTATTCGAGTACATGCTGAAGGAGATAAATTGGAATAACTTGGGAGTTAATATAAATATAGAAGACTTGAACCACCTTAGATTTGCCGATGATATTGTCCTGATTTCGGATACGATTGATAAAGCCGCACAGATGCTGTACGATCTATAAAAAGCGTCAAAAAAAGCCGGATCAAAGATCAATTCTTTAAAAACACAATATATGACAAATCTGGTGATGAGTGG
Source organism: Agelastica alni (assembly GCA_950111635.1). NCBI lineage: Eukaryota > Metazoa > Arthropoda > Insecta > Coleoptera > Chrysomelidae > Agelastica > Agelastica alni. Next base: position 7,172,383 of record OX467712.1, on the reverse strand, counting down.
TAATATTTTCTTGAGTGAGCACGAAGTGCAACAAGTATCGTCCTACAAATATCTTGGGCATGAACTGAAACTGTTCAGTTTCAAAGAAGAATATGACTCACCTGGGCAACTTTTGGGAACCTAAACATACGGAAAGGAAATACTTACTCTGACAAGAAAATCCATCAATAAATAACAAGTGACATAACGAGCTATGAAGAGAGCCATTTTGGTCATTTCTCTAAGAGATAGAATCCAGAACAACGAAATAAGAAGAAGAACAGTGGTAGCGGATGTCGTCAGGAGAATAACAACATTAAAATGTAATTGGGCAGGACACATTGCAAGAATAACTGACGACAGATTGACCAAAAGAATCCTTGAATGGAGGCCGAGACATAAGGCTTACCGAAATAAAGGACGATTTCCAACAAGATGGACTGATGATAGAAAGCGCATCAAGCACAACTGGATGCAGGCGGCGCAGTGCAGGGTGGAGTGGCACAGATTACGGGAAGCCCATTTTCAGCAGTAGAAGCGACAAGACTGATGATGATGATGATGTGATTAAGGGCGTCTAGTAATTTCGAAACAAAGTCGGGATTGTTTTTTCGAGTAATAAATTGTAGATATATAAAAAGACAGCGGTCGCGAAAGTTTTAAGTTTAGTTTAAAGTTTTAGTTTTGAAGAAATTATGAAGTGTTATAAAAAGATTGTATACAGTTGTGAATATCTAAGTGATTTGTCAAGTAAAACTTATTGTGTAGAAATATTAGAATAAAATTGTTTAGTTATTGTAGTGAGTGTTTGGAAGAATCTGTGTTAATAGAATCAACCTTTTATCTACTTTAGAGAACATTTATTATAAAATGTTGATAAATAAGCAGATTTGTGCCGGTGGATTTACTACGACTGAATCCATGTTGCTGTTTTATAATTATGTGAATGGCGTAACTCTTTCGTGTATGCCCATTGGAAAAGAAATAAATTGTTGAAACATCTCTACGTGGCGTAATATTCAGGCGATTGTTAGGAAAAGGGAGATCGTGCTTCTTAAATATTTAACAAAGAAAATATTTGGGTAAGAGCTTGGATCTAGCCGAGTAATCGAGTAAAATGCTTCACGAAGAATATAAAAATGTAATTTTACGTAGCCACTTTACCCAACAGTAACGTACTTCATTTATTTTGTATTTATTTATCCCTAGGTCGGGATCAATTTGCCCTGATACGATCTACGAATTTAAGAGTTTTTTAAAGAGATCTACGCTAGAAAAATTGCACGTTCACTATCATTTTCATAAAACTGTAATAGAAGTGGGTCTCTATATTGAAAATATTTACAAAAAAAGTCTAAGGTATTGCGTATTTGACTTTTTGGATGTTTTGTTCGTCTGTTTGAAAAGGTTTGTTGGAATCGTGCTTCAACTGTGGGATTTTTATCAGCTCGTATGTGGTTATTATAAAATTCGTAATGCCATTTCTTGGGAAGTTGGCTTCATTTATAAACAATACATGCATACATACATACATATAGTTACGCCTTTTTCCCGTCGGCTGTTGATATTCTTGACCTGGCCTTTCTTCAAAACAATGTTGATCTGATCGAGATACGTTCGCCGAGGTCGACCTCTACCGACTTCCCTATTCACACTCGTCCAATAAATATGTTTCGTCAATCTTCTTTCATCCATTCTCTCTTCTTCTTCTTCAAGTGCCGTATCCTCCTAGAACATTGGCGATCATTCGCATGATTTTCACTTTGTCCACTACGTTTTTTCTGTTTCGTAAGTAATCCTAGCCGCTTTACTAAACGAAAAAAATTTTAAAGTATTTCTCGCCGTTTGTTTTTTTTAATTAGTCATAAATACTCAAGTACAATTCCGTACTCTTAATCTAAAAGTAAGAGAATTGAAATTTTAATGATTGTTGTTGGCCATAGGATGCGGACTCAACAAGAGGTATGCACATTATTTCATAAAATGCATTCAGATCGTAAACGTATCTCTCAATCTACGGTAAGCAGAATTAAAAGGAAATACAGAGAATTAGGACACGTTTGGGATGTACCGAAGCAAGATAGACCTACATTTAATGCAAATATTCAACAAGATGTAATTTTGTCGGCAGTAGACGATCCATACTGTACAGTGCGGTAATTATCTAGGGATTTAGGTGTTGGAATCAGTGTCAAATCAGTGTCAAATATTTTACATACATACATACATATGGTCAAGCATTTTTCCCGTAGGAGTAGGCAGAGACCACTTTTATTAGTGCTCTCATACATGCTCATCGGATTTTCTTCAAAACAATGTTAATCTGATCAAGATATGTTCGCCGAGGTCGACCTCTACGGACTTTCGTCCATTTACACTCGCCTTATAAATTTGTTTCGTCAATCTTTCTTCATCCATCCTTTGTACGTGTCCAAACTAACTAAGCATTCTTCACTTTATCCAACCGAGTTACTCCAGCTATACTTCTCAGACTACTCATCTTCGCAGCATTAATCTTATTTTCATGCTCCTTCTGCCAAACCCAACATTCACGACCATACATAAGTGTAGGAACCAACACTTCTCTATGCACAGCCAAGTGTGCCTTTTTTGACACTTTCTGGCTGTTTATAAAGCTATGCATTGCCCCATTCATTTCTTTTCCTGCCAACACCCTTCGCTCAATGTCACTGTCATACTTTCCATCTCTCGTAAACTTTGAATCCAAGTTTATAAACTAATTTACTTGTTCCATTCTTTCTCCCTTAATCAGAAACTCGCAGTTTTTCATGCTTTCTTCTCTTTCAATAATTATAACTTTTCAGGGCATCATGCTTATCATTAACCATCGCCTGCAACTCCTCTTCAGATGACGCTAATATGACTTAATCATCGTCGTAAAGAAGGCATTTGACGATCAAATCATTCATTTTCAATCTATACGCACTCTCTTTCAAATATATTAAACAATCGTCTATGTATAAGTTAAACAGCCATGGCGAAGCCACACATCCCTGTCTCACACCTTTTTCGATGTTAAACCAGTCCGTGCAAGCTCCGTTTATCCTGACACAAGCAGTGGAATCCACGTAAAGTGATTTCATTGCTCGTATTAAACTACCGCTCACCCTATACATAGACAATGTCGACCACAATTCACTCCTTACCACTTTGTCATAGGCCTTTTCCTAGTCTATAAAAGCGAAAAAGACACAAGTAGGATAAAAAAATGCTTACAGCCATATTAGTTCCAACGGGAAATAATAGATATCGTCTTTTTCTGCTCAAAAGCACATTGTTCTTGTCGATTACTGTTACTTCATTTTTACCGATGACGACGCCAAAATAACCAACAACAAGTAATTTTAAAAGTTGAACCATTTTTTTTTCTTGTAGCGAACAAACTATTCAAACTCTGTTCGATAACTCATGTTGGTATATTTACTTTTAAAAAATATTGTAAATATTTGTTTGCAATCGACCTATTATTTAAATTTAGTTACTGCGTATATTTCTGTAAATATGTATGCATAACTGATTCGTGAGTCGTGAGGTTTTTAATTAACGTGTTTATTTTACAGTGTATAAAATAGAGCAAGTTAAAACATACGAGGATCGCTCCCTAAATATTCTTCTTCTAATGGATGTTTGCGATAACATTTTCCATCGCTTCTCTCTGTTTCTTGCGATATGTATCAGCGATTGTCCTTGTCCACTGTCGCAGCCATGATAATTTCTTTCTTCCGATTCGATATAAACAACGGCCTTAAACAGGCTGATTTCCTCACCGCTGCTTTTTAATGTTGCTCCGGAACATGCCACCAGAATGGCTGAAATCTGCCCTCCAGCGACGGTCTTTCAAAATAATGGCCCTAACCTACTTCTGGCTTTTGCGGATGACGTGGATATCATTGGAAACAGCAGACTAAATGTCAAAAATACATTCAGCAATTTCGAAGAACACGTTGGAAATATGGGGCTCAAGATTTATGAAGAAAAAACAAAATGTATGTACTCCACTAGAAACAGAGACAGAGTAGGTCAAAAAATTACGATGGATGACTATAACTTCGAACGGGTCAAAAAATTCAAATATCTTGGAACAACACTATCAGAAGACACTGATGGTACAGAAAAAGTTAACTGTACAATACAAGCCGGAAAAAATGCCTTTATTCTTCTTTCATGTGCCCTATCCGGTCTCCCGAACGTTGGCTATCACTCTGGCTAGAGCATTTCGATCTTCTGCTTAGTGTATAAGTTCACCTACTAAACGTATATTTGTCTATTCACGAATGTTCTTCAACCATGACTGTTGCCTTCTTCCAGGTCTACGGCGCCCCTCTATTTTTCCCTTCATTATTATTTGGATTAGTTGATATTTATCTCCTCTTAGTATGTGACCTAGGTATGCAATTTTGCGGCATTTTATGGTGGTCATTAATTGCCTGTTAGTTTTAGCCCTTCTGGGGATTTCCTTATTTGTTACATGGTCTGCCCAAGGTTTGCGCAGCTTCCTCCTGTGCAGCCACATCTCAAATGCCTCTAGTCGGTTCATTGTACTGATCTTGAGTGTCCACGTCACCGTACCATACAACAGTATGGACCATATATAACATTCAATCATCCGTTGTCTTAGCTTAAAGAAGCGGTCTCATTTTACTGAACGCTGCGCGCGTCATCTCTATTCTGCTTTTTATTTCTGTATCCAGTGTTTTCGTTATGATGCTTCCGAGATATTTAAACTTTGTGACACGTTCTAATGGGGTACCATCGGGGTGTAGATTGACGTTATTCTGTACCGTACGACTCACTACCATGAATTTTGTTTTATTAGCGTTGATATTCAAGCCGTATCTTTTTCCAACTGTGTTAATTCTGTCTAGCAATGTTTGCAGATTTTCTATTATGTCTGATAGTATTCCCGTGTCATCAGCATATCTTATTGTTGTTATGGGTAAGCCATTAATTTTAATTCCGCAGTGTTCCAGTTCTTCAAGATCTTCTTTAAATATTCGGTCGGAATAGAGGTTGAAAAGCAGTGGAGAAAGTATACATCCCTGTCTTACTCCTTTTTGTATTGCAATATCGTCTGTTGTTATATTACCTACTTTTGCACTTGCTATTATTCACCAATACAGATTCTTTACCAGCTGTATATACTGTCTATCTAATTCCTTTTCTTTTAACATTACCAGAAGTTTATCATGGTGAATTTGGTCGAACGCTTTTTCATAATCCAAAAAGCATATGAACACATCCCTACGTTGGTCTCGGCATTTCTGTAGCATCACGTTGATTCCGAACAGTGCCTACGCGAGAATGTTTTCAGCATGTGTGACATGAGGCTTATTAATCTATAGTCGCTACATTGTTTTGAATGTAGCTTCTTAGGTAAGGTAATAAATGTAGACTTTAGCCAATCACGCGGGATGTCACCTGTTTCGTATATCTTATTGAATAACCTTGATATTAATTCTATATTGTCTTCATTAATTAACTTGATTGCTTCCATCGGTAATCCATCTGGCCCACATGCCTTCCTATTTTTGGCGATTGAGATGGCGTGCATGACTTCGGATTTTAATATTTTGGGTCCTTCTTCGTTTATATGTTTAACAACCCCTCATCTCTTTAACTGGCGAATGACTCAGTAATGTAATCTTCCCATGTAGTCCTTATATCTTTTTCGTCTAGTAATAACTCGTTTCTTTGGTTTGTTAATGATATTGGGATTTGTTTTCTGTATGTTCCAGTGATTTTTTTGATTTTTCGATGCACATTAAGATCGTCGTTTGCTCTAAGTAACTTATCTAATGCCTTTATACAATTCATAATCTACTAAAATTCTACAAAATTCCTAGTAATCACTCGCAAATTGGATGAGTTCCAGAATGCAAAACTCTCATACGATAGTGAAGACATAGAACGAGTAAAAAAGTTAAACTATCTGGGGTACTTGGTTATGTAAAGACTGGTCTTCAGACGTAGAAATCAAATTCTGAATAGAAAAAGCGAGGAGCTCATTCCTGAGATTCAAAAACGTCTTCACGAACTCTGACTTTGACCTCAATCTCAGAATAAGATTCACAAAATGTTACGTACGGTCCGTGTTGTATGGTATGGAATGCTGGACATTGAAGGTTAGCACAATGAATAGGCTGGAAGCATTTGAAATGTGGATATATCAAAGTCTCTTAAAAGTCCCATAAACAGCAAGAAAAACCAACGAGGAAATTTTGAGGACGATAGGAAAAGATAATTGAAAATTTATATTGGAATCGCACTTGCTCTTTAATGTATACTTTGAAAGAATATTTAGCGCTAACTGATATACAAGCTGGCATTATTATACATGGCGAAATCATAAACAACCTTTTCTACGCAGACGATACGGTACTGTTGGCCTCCAGTCAGGAAGATTTACAACGGATACTGGATGCAGTCATCGAAAAATACGTAATGGCTGAACTCGGATTAAATGCAAAAAAGACCAAAGTATTAGTAACTAGCAAGCAACCTAATATCATAGCTAACATTACAGTTGGGGGTGAACTATTGAAGCAAGTAAACCAAATAAAATATCTAGGCAGCATAATAACTTACAGCGCGGATAGTCAAACTGAAGTGAAATCAAGGATTGAGCAGGCTCGAGCAGCATTTAAAAACATAAGTAGGGTCTTGTGCTGTAGAGATCTAAAGTTAACTCTAAGAATCCGACTTCTCAGATGTTATGTCTTCTCCACTCCCTGCTGTACGTTAGGAAGCCTGGACTATAAACAAGTACGAAGAAAGACGACTTGAAGCCTTTAAGGTACGGGCTTACAGAAAAATATTTAAAGTTTCATGGACGGAAAAAGTATCCAACTTGGTAATACTCAACGGCTGAATAAATCCACCGAAATTCTTACCACCATCAAAAGAAGGAAACTGCAATATTTCGGGCATGTTATGAGATGCGAAAAATACCGATTACCGCAGAACATCATGCAGGGAAAAATTTATTGTAAAAGAATGCCGGACCGCAGAAAAGCATCATGGCTCAAAAATCTACGTGACTGGTATAAACTCAACTCAAGCTCTATGTTTAGACTTGCCGTCGACAGAGTAAGAATAGCCTTGTTGGTGACCAACGTTCTAGAAGAACATGGTACTTAAGAAGAAGATAGGAAGAGAACGCGAATTGAAGGCACGATAAAACGCAGGAAGACAGCGTACCTGGGACATGTGTTACGCAACGAAACGTACCATTTGCTCCAACTAATAATAAAAGGAAAAATAGAGGGAAGAAGGGGTGTAGAAATATCAAACATTGGACAGGAAAAGAAACCACGGGAGAATTAATTCACATCACCAGAGATAGGAAAAAATGGTCAGAAGTGATCGCAAACATCCATTAATGGATAGCAGCGGAGGAAAAAGAAGAAGTTAATTTACCCCCATGTGGTGCCTTTCAATGGTTATTCATTTCTTACCCAATAATATCGTCAAAAAAAAAAAGAAAGAAGTGTCTGGCTGGTCATCGCGAAAACATCATCAAAATATATGGAGCGACCCCTGTACATTTTTTTCTAATCGTAAAAAAAAAAATATGCTAGAAAGGGGGATGCTAGCAATTGTATTATTAATTAATTATTCGTAAGAAGTAAATTTTGTATTTATTATCCGTGCTTTACCGTTTGTCCAATTGTGTAAACATTAAACTGTTATGTCGACAAGTTTGTTTTTCGAATTAACGTGATATATGTATAACATTGTTTGAATTAATAATTAAAATATATTACAACTCACTGTGACCGATGGTTAATATTTATTCAAATAATTTTACCCGGTGAAATAATTTCCGTAATACCACTATTCTTATTCCGGTAAAACTTCATCGTTTTCGACGCCAACTATGCCAAAATGTACGGATTTAATTTGAAATTTAAACTTGTAGCCGTATTTGCTCTGTTCTGCATTGTATCCTGTTGTTCTAACACTGAAGTGGCTAAAAAAAGAATAAGAAGGAGAGTAGTTTTTACGAAAAGTAGCAAATATTTCGTAAGTACTGTAGTAGGCAGGAAATAAGGGAAAACAATGCAAAAATGGTATTTGTGATGTCCAATAAATCTTGGTCAATAAAAATTATGTGAACTTTATTTTATTATTGACTTATTTATTTTAGTATCGTTTTAATGGTAAGCTTAACACACTCAATTACAATCAAGTCGTTGCATTCGGTTACACTATAAGAGTAAACTGGGATCTACCACACGATGTTAAAAGCAGATTTCTTTTTTTCAAAAGAGACATCCACGAGGACATCAGTAACATCCCCGACGAGTAAGTTTTTAATAATTATTAGAAGTGAAAATGTGATGTGAAAATGTGAAATGCTGAAGGCTGGACAAAGCGTGGTAACCAGTCTGCTGTACCGCCTTTTTAACCTTTGTTGGAGAAGGGGTAGCGTACCAGACGACTGGTACAAGGCCGTTATCGTATCGCTTTACAAGGCAGCAGGACTGTAAGAACTACCGAGATATTAGCTTACTCAGCTTATTCAGAAAACTGTATGCAAAGATATTGATTAAAAGAGAGACGAATAAAACTGAGAAGATGATATGGGATGTGCAAGCAGGCTTTAGAAGAGAAAGGAGATGTATGAATCTGGTCTTTTCATTACGAGGTATAGTCAAAAAATTCTTAGCTAGAAGTCAGAAGGTCTACTGCGCTGAAATCACTTTACGAGAATTCCACTGCTTGTGTCAGGATAAACGGAGCTTGCACGGACTGGTTTAACATCGAAAAAGGTGTGAGACAGGGATGTGTGGCTTCGCCATGGCTGTTTAACTTATACATGAAAATTAAAGGGATGAAAATAAATGTAAGCAAAACGAAAGTAAAGGTTTTTGAAAAAGAAGAAAGTTTGACAAACTGTGAGGTTCTGATTAAGGAAGAAAGAGTGGAACAAGTAAATTAGTTTGTATACTTGGGTTCAAAGTTTACGAGAGATGGAAAATATGACACTGACTTTGAGCGAATGGTGTTGGCAGGAAAACAAATGAGAGGGGCACTGCATAGTTTCATGAACATCCAGAAAGTGTCAAAAATGGCACGTCTGGCTGTTGGGTTTGGCAGAAGAAGCATGAAAATAGGATTAATGCTGCGGAGATGAGCAGTCTGAAAAGTATAGCTGAATTGACTCGGTTGGATAAAGTGAAGAGTAGCGAGATAAGGGAACGCTGTGGTGTAAAAAAGAGGTGGTTACAAAGATAGATAAAGGAATGCTTAGAGTGTTTGGACACGTAGAAAGGATGGATAAAGGAATTTGACAAAACAAATTTATAAGGCGAGTGTGATTGGACGGAAGTCGGTAGAGGTGGACTTTTAAAGTACTCAAAACAAATAAAAAAATGCCCCTTTTTAAAACATTTTTCTTATTCTCTTCATTTTGCCTCAGGTACTTTTCTCCCTCATGACGCTGTAATTGCAACTAATTCTACTTCCTTAATTTTGCGAGGTGAAATGTGAACTTACATACCACCACAGCAGGATTTTGGGGAAATTAATTTGGAATTTGTTATAAAATCTGCTCTTATTTTTAGATTTGTAGTGTCGGGTTTTTCCTGCGTCATGAAGCACATCTGCCAGGCGTTTTCGAATTTTGAATTCACAGAAACTTGCGGATTCTTCTGCGATCTAGGGAAAATAATTATCAGGTAAATATTTCTGACAATACTACGTTGTTTCTTAGAAAATAATTTCTACTGAAAAGCCCCCCACGTGACTAAATAAACCACGATTTATTGCAAATCATTTGAATATTGCCAAAGGTACCGTTCAGGATGATCTTACAAAGTATCGTCAGACTGTAGAATACATTAAAAGACCGGGATCAGGCAGAAAATTCTCCAGAAATCAGCGTGATGAACGTTTTTAAGGATATCCGTACTACGGGACCGCTCTTTAACATCAAATGTTTTCGCTGGTCGTTTGTTAAAAGCTCGAGAAACTCACATTTCTACACGAACTGTAAGAAGCATAAAATTGGTATACATTCTCGTTAGCCAGAGGCGTTCCCAAAATAGTAGCTTATCGATTTAACAGGATAAGATTTGCAGAGAACCATAGAAACTGGACTGTTCAGCAATGGATAGACTCAGGCAGGAACAGGTTGATTCCATAAATAGAGATCTTGAAGCAATTGTCGAGTGGGGAACCAACAATCTTGTTCAGTTCAACGCCCAAAAAACACAAAGTGCCACGTTTTCCAAGAAAGTGAATTCCTCAAATCATCCCATCACAATGTCCGGAAATACCCTTGAACCAAGTCCCTCCATCTCGATTTTGGGAGTCACGGTGTCCAATAATATGTCTTGGCATGACCATGTTGCTAACATCGCAAAGTCGGCAAGCCAGAGGCTAGGTTTTCTGTGGAAAGCCAGAAAGTTTTTTACTCCTGATCAACTGTTGACGACGTTGCCACGTCTTTTTCGTTCTCTAACGAGTACTCTGCTAGCGGTTTCTCTACTGGCAAATTATGCCCGAGCTCAGCCGTAGAGGGTAGAAGTAAAAAATATAAAAGTGAGCTGCGCCACCGACTTGACGGTATAAGCCGGAAACCCCTAGATCTTATAGGCACTAGCAGGGCCACAAGATAAACAACTATGATTATGGTGAACCAAATAAATAAAATTATAGCAAAAATATGTTGGATACTTTACTCACACAATAGATAACTAAGGTACACAGTTCAATAGCAACATCATAACAAATATAGTCAAAGTTAACAGCTATGGTAAAATTTCCTTGCTAAAACAAACCAAAAATGTAAAATTTACAACTTTATAAAATAACCAAAACAGAAGTAAGAGTAACAGACTTTACCAAGTTACAACAAAAAGTAAGACATATATAAATTAACTCATTAATAAAACTAATTCAAACATTTTACAAAAAGGCAAAGAAGATTCACTAGTTAACTGTTTACATAAAGATTTTCACTGCCAAAACAATCGAGTTCATTTAAAAATATCTTTACAATGGTTGTCCTTTAAAATATCAAGATTGTAGGATATTTACAAATAAGTAGGAAGAAAATATGTTTTTACTTGGACATAAAGAATTATTGAGGTTACTTTAATCCAAGTTTAGTTTTGGCATATTATCTAATGCAATAAATAGTTTCCAACAATGTACTATACTAATAAACTAGACATAACGTAATCGTGGTGTCAGAATGAGTCACTGCGTTATATATTTAAAAATAAATCACTTATAACCTTTGGGTATACGAATTCACAAAGTACTATACTTATAAACTGAAACAAAACTTACTGCTGGTGTCGAAATGAGACACAGCGCTATATATTTAAAAAATAAATCACTTATAACCTTTGGGTTATAAGTGATTTATTATTATTATACTCCTATGGCCTACTCCTGTGGCCTACTCCTGAACTACTCCGGGGGCTGGTTAGATTATGGGGGCGGCACCAGTTAGTGAACAATGGCTTTCCTCAAACAAATCCCGATAACGGCTATTCAACTTGACACCAACTCCAACAATATCCACAACAATGGCAAGACAAAATGGTCAAGTTGAAAATCAAATGGTTTTTCTTCAAAATCCAATTAAGATGGCCCAAATACAGCCAGATATGAAAGAAATCCCATAGAGGTTCTGCACACGTGCTAATAACACACCGTCCCCAACAACTTTTACTGACACCTGGCCTCCAAGACTCTCAAAACACAATTCCCGCTCCTAACCCGGAAATCAAGAAAAATGGCGCGGAATAAACGTCAACCCACAATCTTCTCAAATCTGTGCCTCGTCCGTGGGGATATCCAGTAATTGCAAACTATCGAATCTCCCCTACAAGTTATGCAACATCATCTACAACGAATGATATATTTGAATTACAGCATAGTGTACTGTATGCAACACTACTTACGAGTAAGAATTATAATGAACCGTAGAAGGGAAAAAATAGGCACGTGACAACGTACAAGGCTCAAATCCGACCTCTACTGGAGTATTGCTCGCACATTTGGGGTTCAGCACCAAGGCATTCTCTTCGTCTTCTAGATTCCATTCAGAAAAGAGCCATTCGCTTGATAAACAGCTCAACTCTCGCAGATACCCTTCACCCTCTAGAACATAGAAGAAGAGTTGCAGACCAGTCATTGCTCTACAGATATTTCCATGGCAGATGCTCCAGAGAAATAAAAACTCTTGTACCACCATTGGCCACATTCGGCCGAAGAACTCGGCACGGTGATCAGTCTCACACATTTACTCTCATGATTGACACTACAAGGACCAATCTTCATAAAGAATCCTTCTTTTACAGGGCTGCTACGGAATGGAATAAGCTTCCAAAATCAGTTTTTCTAGAGAACCATGACCTGCAACTTTTTAAAAAGCGTGTCCACAATCATTTCCTTTCTATAATCCCTTCCCCTTCTAATAGTCGCATTGCGGGCCGTCCGCGGCCCACACGATAGGTCTACCCTTTTTGCGACTATTTTCATAAAAAAAAAGTGCGACACTATTAAAACGTTCATCTCGGTCTTTAGTGCATCGTTTTCTCCCTTACCTTGGCCTTCTAGAATAATTTCCTACCTTATTCAAGCGTCTTACCAAACGACTTACTCGTGTTGTGGAATGATTTTTGCCTAACAAGTTGGCGACTTTGACAATATCCCTTATCCACTAAAACTGATGTCTGCACTACTTCTTGCTCAGTTTAATGTCTTGTTCGATTTAATTTTCCAATTTTTCGGGGTCAAAAATTAAATAATCCACGACAAGAATATTACTTTCAACGAAAATCTGTCACAAGTACATACTCTGCACAAAATTGTTTATCTTCTATTATATTCCTTAAAACTTTAAATCCAAACGAACTGTTTTGATAGCTGTCATTAACTTCTTCTTCTGGTGCCGTACGCTTTTTATTGTAGCGCGTTGGCGATCACGTGTTCATTGAGTAATGTGAAGCGTGCCCTCTTCGGCTCTTCTAAATATCGTGGCGGCATCCGCGATGTTACACCAGTTTCGAATATTGCGAAGCCATGAATGTTGTTTTCGGCCCGGTCCCCTTTTTCCCTCCATTTTTCCCATAAGTATAGTTTTGAGCAGAATATACCTAGGACCTCTTAAAATATGTCCCAAATAGGATGTTTTTCTTTCTTTTACAATGTCCAGTAGTTGCCGATTTGTTCTTGCTCTTTGTAAGACTTGCTCATTTGATATATGATCTACCCAGGGAATCTTGAGTAACCTTCTCACATTTCAAAGGCCTCGATTCTGTTAAGGGATTTGGCCTTTAGTGACCAGGTTTCTGCTCCGTATAGTAGTATTGGCCATATATAGCACTTGACAACTCGCAGCCGGATATTCAAGGGTATTTCTTGTCGTAGGAGGTAGGTATTGAACCTGACAAATGTGCTTCGAGCGATAGCCACACGTATTTTGACCTCATCATCATTATCCCACTTATCGTTCAGCGTTGTGCCAAGATACTTAAACTTGTTCACTCTCACTCTCGATCTGCATATTATCGATGTAGAGGTGAGCGTTCTCATGAGGCTGCCGACTCACTATCATTAGTTTGGTTTTACTTATATTGACATCGAGACCAAAATCTTTTCCTATGGTGTTTATAACATTTATGGTTGCTTGTAAATCCTCTATGTTATCTGCTAATATAGCTGTGTCATCGGCATAACGCAAATTGTTAATGGGAATGCCGTTCACCTTGATGCCTCTTGGGTTTCCTTTCAGTGCCAGTTGAAAAATCCTTTCCACGTAGACATTGAACAGCATTGGAGATAGTATGCAACCCTGTCGGACCCCTTTAGCAATAGTTATGTTCTTTGTGTGCTGTGAGTCATGAAGTCGCAGCTTTGCTGTTTGGTTCCAATATAGTTTGTGTATTATTTGTATATCTTTTTCATCAATTCCTGTCTCTCGTAAGATAGATAGGAGCATATCATGTCGTACGTTGTCAAATGCTTTTTGGTAGTCGATGAAACATACAAATACGTCCTTTCGTTGGTCATGGCATTTCTGTACTAGCAATTGCATGCAGTATAGGGCTTCTCGTGTGCCTAGGCCATTTTTAAAGCCAAACTGGGTTTCGCCAGATTTTTCTTCGCACTTTTGGTATATTCTTTTGTGGATAATTTTCAGGAATACCTTTAGTGCTGTCATTAACAACGGTACAAAATATGCATAGCCTACTTTTTCTTCCTTCTTCTAGTGGCTATCTTCTATTAATGTTGGCGATCATGTTGGCCCAGCGTACTGCCGCTCTGAACAGTTTTGTTGATGTTCCACTTTCTAAGGTTTGCCATCCAGGAGGATTTCTTTCCAGAATAGCGTCATTGGACGTGATGTACATATGACACTAGCAGCATTCGCCGGTAGCACCATGTATCGAACGTTTCCAGTCGCCTACAGGCGTTTTCAGTGGGGCTCCAACTTTCTGCTCCATATAGCAGCACAGAGATAACATATCATCGAAGGACTCTGATTCTTGAAGCAATCGTCGAGTGGGGAACCAACAATCTTGTTTAACGCCCAGAAAACACAAAGCGCCACGGTTTCCAAAAAAGTGAAAGTGGAGCGAAGACGCTGCACTTGTGCCTTTCAATAGTGAAATTATTATAAAACCATGCGTGCAATCGCGATTTCTCACGACGTTTATTTTTATTTCAGCCAGGAGGGTAATGAAGCACATTTCATTAAAAACTTCTTCAGCAAATGCGCTTACTACGATGAGATGTGTCAACATCAGGCACCAGTTACTACCACCATAAGTTATGATTAATTTAAGATGAAAGATATTTGTAACAAATGTTTTGTGTACATTTACGTTTATTTACATGAAACAGATTAATAAATAAAGTTCGACTATTTTTACAATAAATGTTGCCGCCTTCGCTCTGTTTATTATTACTATTTATACATTTAAAGATCTTGGTAGTTTTCCAATAATAGTACAAGAGCGCATTACGCGCTACAATGCTCAACAGTAACACACAGTAACGCCTCGCTTAATCGGGCACTAATGGATACTTACTCAGTAGTATAAAATATAAAATGTTTTTTTCCTTTATTTTATTTACATTGCTGTTGATAATTTGAAAGAGAAGAAAACGTGGCAAACTGTGAGGTTCTGATTAAGGGAGAAAGAGTGGAATAAGTAAATGAAATTTTATACGTGGTTCAAAGTTTACGAGAGATGGAAAGTATGACAGTGACATTGAGCGAAAAGTGTTGGCAGGAAAACAAATGAATGGAGCACTGCTTAGCTTTATGAACAGCCAGAAAGTGTCAAAAAAGGCACGTCTAGCTGAGCACGGGGGTGTGTTGGTCCCTAAACTTATGAATTAATGCTGCAGAGATGAGTAGTCTGAGAAGTATAGCCGGAGTGACTCGGTTAGATAAAGTAAAAAATAGTGAAATAAGAGAACGCTGTGGTGTAAAAGATGTGGTTACAAAGATTGATAAAGGAATGCCTAGATGGTTTGGTTACTTAGAAAGGATGGATGAAGGACGATTAACGGAACAAATTTATGAGGCGAGTGTGAATGGACAAGTCGCTAGAGGTCGGCCTAGGCGAACATATCTCGATCAGATCAACATTGTTTTGAAGAAAGGCCAGGTCAAGAGTACCAACAACCGACGAGCATGCATGAGAGCACTGATGAAAGTAGAGGAAGCAAAAGATATGTGTAAGAACCGTTGCAGGTGGAAGAAAGTGGCGTCTGCCTACCCCTACGGGAAAAAAGCGTTACTATATGTATGTATGTATGTATAATAATTTTTTTTATTGTTGAGATAATTTTTATTCCTTTCAAAGTAATCATATAAAAAGATTAAAAAGTGAATTAAAACTGTATTAAAAAATAAAAATAAGTGTGGATGAAGGTACTGGGTTAGCTTAGGTATCATGTGAGTGGGGAGTAGGTCGCCCTTTAGTAGGTCTATCGTGGATCAACCCTAAAGCTTACAGTTCACCGCACAATCCAGCCCTTCTCACGAAGTTTATGGTTGTATGGGGTGAGATTTTCTTGAAATCGGTAGGTTCTAGGTTAGTATAACCAAAAAACCTTCCCAGGCCGGGGCATGGATATAGTATATGTTCAGCAGTTTCGTCTTCCACGCAGCAAAATCGACAGTCTATTTGTTGGTACAGACGTATCCTTCCGAGGTAGTATCTTAGACGACAGTGTCCTGTAAGCAGTCCCGTTAGAATTCGCAGCTCATTCTTGCTCCATTCTAGAATATGCTTAGTTGTGTTTCTCGAGGGTTTCGGTAAGAACGCCTTCGAGTGAGTCAACCCTAGTATATCGGACCAGTACGTGAGTATTTTCCTCTCCACCCAGTCCAAAATAACTGTTTTGGCGGCACTTGCGGTAACTCCAAAAACCGGTTCTGGTCCAGTGAACGCAGATTCAGCCCCCTGTTTTGCAACGGTGTCGGATTTTTCGTTTCCTTTCACCCCTGGTGCCCAGGTACCCACAGCAGAGTCACTCTGTTGTTAGCACCAAGGTACTCCAGGGATTGAATGCATTTTATAAAAGTTTAGAATTTAATTTGTTGGAGCTCAGTGCTTTTAAAGCAGCCTGGCTGTCTGATACCATACGAATGTTTTTGTTTGCAAGAGGTTTGTTGGTCAACTCTCTTGCACATAATTCGATAGCGAATTTTTAGCCTGAAAGATTGTAGCATACCTTCCAAGACTGGTAGATATTTCAATCTTTGGTTTCCTGCTGAAAACACGGGCCCCAACTTTATCTTGGGTTTTTGAGCCATCTGTGTTCATTACGTATTCAGTCTCTGGAAAGAGGATTTATCCCCTCACCCATTTATCTCTCTTTGGAAAGAGGACTTTGAACGACTTTTCTACACGTGTTCTACGTGTGGCTAGTATGTCAGGAACCATCACGAGAATTTGGTGGTTTTTTGTTTTACTTAGTATTCCGGAGTGGTCCCCGAGTTGCTCTCCATTTATTTACCTTTTCAGAGACAGGAATCTGTAGGAGACTATCCTGGCCTCCCTCTCTAAATGAATATCTAGGGGAGGAAGATTTAGGAATTGTTCCATCGCTGCCGTTGGTGTGCTGGACATAGCTATGGCCAGGCATGCTAGCCGCTGAAGGCCAGCAAGCTTTGCTCTAGCTGTCTGTTGTAACCCTTTGATCCACCAGACTACTGAACCATACGTGCCCATAGATATTATCATTGTTTGATAAATCCGGTAAATCTGTTTGGGGTTCATTTCCCAAGATTTGCCGCATACTCTTCTGAGATTCCAGAGAGAAGACCTGGCTTTGTTTATTGTTTGTTCAGGTGGGCGTTTCAGGTGAGTTTTTTTATACAGAACTACACCCAGGTATTTCACTTCCGCCGCAAATAGAATGCTTTCTCCGTATAGGACAGGCTGCCGAAGCTTATCTAGCTTTTTCCTTCTTGTAAAAGGTATAATTACAGTTTTCCGGGGGTTGACAGATATTTGTTCCCTCTTGCACCATCTGTATACTGTGTTGAGGGCTTCTTGGAGGACGTTTGATATCGTCGCTTTAAATTTTCCTCCAATTATTGTAACCAAATCATCCGCATAGCATTGAAAATCTACACCCCGCACGAAAAGCTCGCTCAGCAGAGAGTTGACTACAAAAAAAAAACGTCCATTTCCTTTGGAAATACATAGTTCGTTACAACTGGCAAAAAAATGTCAAGTGCTAATTATCCCTAAAACGAATAACTGTTTTCCATTTTTTCGTGTGAAAAATATGAGCGGTGCAACTGTACTGTTACTTCGCAACAGAAGAAATTATCACCTCGAAAGAACAAATATTTAGAAGAAATATTAGTCTTTAGTCGGAGTCATTAAAATTAACAAGAGTAGACCACGTTGGCACGACCATGTTTCAAAGGACAGTAAAAGTACGATATATTTTACGAATAACTTTATGCTTAATTACAATTACGTTTAATTTTGGTCACGGGAACGACACACACAGTAAACGAAGTCTGTTATATCCGACAGATAGCTCAAATGTGATACAGGTAGGATAGAAATATATTTTTTACGTACAACCATTAGTTAACTCTTTGAGTACTGTATTAACAAGCTTACACTCGCAGACATCTACCGCGCTTGTTTTATATTGTAAAGTTAATACAAAAAATTGGTAAAATTTTTATTTTTTTTAGTTAATTATAGGCGTTGGAATTCCGGTTGAAGTGACTCCGGAATCTGTAATCATCGGTTGGGGCTTCAGAGCTTTTTATGCCATGCCTAACAATATTTCCCAACTTATGTGGATGGATTACGGTTCTACCAGAAAGAAGAGGCACGTTTCCAGATGGGACATTTACAAACTACTGGAACATGAAGCTTCCACGTAAGAGATAATATACAATCAGTCAATGTACAATTATAGGTCGCCTGCGTTTTGCTTCCCGGACAAAATATCCCCGACAAAATTTCCCCGTGATATAAAATCCCCGACAGAAAACCCCTCGACCAAAAATACGTGACAAAAATATTGAAAATTTAATAATAACATAATATGTGTATCATTAAATAACCTAATAACATAATAATCAATTATTTGACGAAATAAACTACACAACAAAATTAATAAAAAAAAAACACATTATATTTTTATTACTAAAATAACTTTTACATCACTCGCTAATGATTTCCATGAAGGGGAGCAAATAGAGTTATTAATTTTGGTAATAGTAAATATTTTACTAAAGATTTCCATGAAGCGGAGCAAATAGAGTTCTATTAATTTTGATAATAGTAAATATTTTACGTAAGATTTTCATGAAGAGAAGCAAATTAAGTCTATTCAACGATTGTGTGTTGTAAAAAACATCAGCAATATAATATTGCTCAAAACAATAAATACTAGATTATCGATAATAACCTAAACTAAATATGTTTTTATTACACTTTCTACCATCTCATAACAAAGGTTAAGATCTAATGCAACAGCCTGAAGTTGCAGTGAAGTTAAAAGTGAAACAGTAATTTCAATGACGGAGAAGTTTTGTCCATTTCTTTAAGGAACTGCACGATAGAGATAAAGTGCTTCTTAAATTAAAGAAGCGAATCATGCCTTTTAAGCAATCGTGTATCACTAAAACTTTGTAACCTAACTTTTTTCGCATCTGGGTGTTTATTAAGGATAGCTCGCTTGATAAGTTCCAACCTTTTTGCTGACTCTTGCACAAAACTGGTAACATTATCTACTATTTCCTTTATATTGCGAACACTATTGGTCGTGAAGGCTATGCTGCCTTTTAAGCACTTCGACCCATCAGATATTTTGTGCATAAACCTTAATCTATTCAAGGCCCGGGTTTCCGAGACTTCGTACAAAGTTTATCAGTTTCCTGGGGGCTAAGTTCCTGATAACGGATGGCTTTAGAAAGGCCCCTTCCAGAAACTTGAGCCTTTTGCAGAAAAGAGCTGGGCATTCGCAAAGCAAATGTTTTGCAGTTTCAGCGAAGTTCTCGCAGTAGCGGCAACTATCACTTTCTGTTTTGCCCATCTTTTTCAGGTGATACCTAAGAGGGCAGTGTCCAGTAAGGAGTCCCATCACCAGTTTCAAGTCTTTCTTTTCCAACTCGAGAAGTCGGTTAGCTTTCCTTTCGCTTGTCTTTGTCCTGGCACTTTATGCCAGTTAGATTTCATTTCATCTGTTTCCCAAGTTTCAAGTAGGCTTTGGAGAGTCCACAGAAGAGTTTTGGGCCGGAAAATTGTGTATTTGCCCCTTCTTTGGCGGGGCAGTCTGCTTCCTCGTTGTCTTTAACTCCCTTGTGACCTGGAACCCACATCAGAGTATCCTGATTTTTGGCTGCCAGTTATCTCAGGGATTGTTTACAGTCCCAAATCAGCTTACACTTACAAGTGTATGACTTTAGAGCTTTAAGTGCTACTTGGCTATTTGATAAAATATATATTTTTGCCCTTTGGTTGTTCCTTTCAATGCACTCCTGGGCACATATCTCTATAGCATGTAATTCTGCTTGAAAGATGGTTGGGGTCCAGAAAAACCTGGAAAACAGAAGCTCAAGATCAATAGTGGAAATATTGCGTCCTGCATCAGTGGAGACAGTCTTTAATGAAAGCATGGGTTCATTATAATAATGATGGTGATATAGAGCTATGGTGATCCTGATGTTTAGATAGAACCACGCTTTGATTATCTACGACAACGCAATAACACTGAAAGGTCAGCACAGCCAATCAGATGGTTAGATAGAACCGTAACAACACTGACAGCTTAGCACGTGCTGGTGAAGATATGAATGCGCGTGACATGGTCCTCCTGACCTTCTAGCCTTTTAAAGAAGCTTAATTATTAACCAGTTAATTTTTTTGACGTTTCAGAAGGGGATACGAAGGAAAAGCGTGCGTTCTCAGATCAATATGTCAAGTGGCCGATACACCGTTGGATAAAGATTTCGGTTTATTCGAAGAGCTGTTACATTCAATATTTACGTGAGTATCGAAAAATATTACATTTCAACATTGTTTGTAACAAAATTTTTCCTTAAATCGTCGCTGGAATTTCCATTTTGAAAACCACAAAGTGAAAAATAACAACTTTGTCTAATTTTGTGGTCCTTCTTCTGCTTCCGTTGATTTACGCAAGCAAACCTCCGTCTACCTTAATAAAAAAAGACGTCCAACGGAGATCCCCCAGGACTTCTCCGTAGTTATCGAGAGTGTTTCGCGCTATAAATTTACACATCCAGTCCCAAAAGGTTGTTAATCACAATACAATAATTTATTTTCGCTTAACAACCTATTCTTGGAAAATTGTATTTTTACTACTGTGAAAATGTGCAATTTTTCTTTAATTACTTTCTTAAAATATTTCATTACGTGTAATCTACATTTTAAACGTTTGTAGCCTAATTTTATCGATGAAGGATAGCAAAGGATGTGAAATTTCATCTGTGGAGTTTCTGTTCGCAAGTTTTCTGAAACTATTGATAAAAAATATTTTACCTAAGACGTAGAATATCAGGTATATTCTGGATAAAGTCCGGAGTATAGCAACTTAGATCTCTAAGCATAAGAACAATATTCCGGAGCTTCGTCGCTAGTCTCTAGTTCGAAGTAAAGCAATTTAGAGTAAGAGAACAATCCTTTAAAGCTAGGTCTCTGGATGAAGTCCAGAGTACACCAATTGAATTAATGAATAAATAGAAATTGTAGAAGAGGTCTAATTTTTCAGTAGGAATTGCAGCATTTTCTGTTTTTTGTACCTTTTCAGCTCCTTAGTTTAGGCCCATTTCTTCAATTCTCCTGTTAAGGAGTAGAAGCTCATGTACTGCAATTGCCCCAGGTAGATTACTCTTTTGGTCTTGTATACACCCCAGGTAGTGCCTCCACTGGGTGGTGGCTTCACATTCGAAGATAATATGAGTGGCTGTTTCCTTACATAATTTACATATAGGTTCTGTGTCAGACACGCCTATATTGTGCAGATGTTTTCTCAAAAACCAGAGCTACAACTCTTTTAAATTTTTCCCTACTTAGCAAGAGCAGCTTTCCTACCTGCTTAGGTAAGGGTTCTTTCAGCATAAACTTGCTGTGACTAGCACCCTCTGGCTGTGCCTACTACAGCTGATGTTGAGATTAGACCCAGTCATTGATCGCTGCTTTAATGATGGCCTTGCGTATCCCTTTTATTGGTTCTGGCCCAAAAAATGGTGTTCCAGAAACCCGCATTGCTAGTTTGTCCGCTTCTTCGTTACCAGAAATACATTTATGCCCTGGCTCCCACGACAAAGTGACCTTGTTATGGTTAACCAAGGTTCGTAGGTTTTCGGCACATTCCCTAACAATTTTTGAGTCTATTTTCCGTGATGCCAAAGCTTTAAGTGCTGCTTGACTATCTGATCTAATAAGAATTGTTTTCTTTGTGTATCTTCGTCACAGATTTTCATTAGCACAAGCGTTTATGGCATGTACTTCAGCTTGGAAGACCGAGGCATGTCTCCCCAATGAGTTTGTTTGCTCATATTTGGGTTTTAAAGAGTAGACGCCTGAGTCAGTTCCTTCGCTGGTTTTTGATCCATCTGTGTAGCAGGTGAGTTCACCAGGTTGATCATTATTTCCTTCGTCATCCTTGAGTTTTGCGTGAACCTCATAGTTTGTCTCAAAGGATATTTCTGCACTCATATAATCAGTTGCCATTTCTAGAAATGGTTTTTACGTAAGAATATTATTTGTTTACAGCCCAACCAGCACCAACGAAGCCGTAGAACAGCACACAGACAACCAATATTTTGCGGCACAATACTTGGGTTTAAAAAACCAAGGAAGATGCGCAGATTTATTTCCAGAATGTGACGCCTCATTGATCGACATGTTTACACATACAAGCTATTAAATAATATTTACAGCAAGTCGTGTTTTTATTTATAATTTATTGAGGTTTGTAAATGGGCGCATAGAGGGCGCGACGCTCAATAAGTACCGAGAATGTATCGGTTTGTTAATGACGGTCTGAAAGATTTAAAGGGAAAGATCAGAAAGAAATGTAAATGAGCTCCACTAATTGGATACTATGTTAACAACGTGCGTATACTAGGAATCCATTAAAGTATTCGTAAAAGCAGTGTTTATAAAAACTTTTGGACAAAATTAATGCACCAACATATTAAATCATACTAACTGCTATAATGAATTAATGTTAAAAAAAATTACATTGGTTACATTAAAACTTATTCGGATACTTTAAAAGTAAACGAGCTTTCATGTTTCTCCAAGATTGGAATACAAATTATTCAAATGGTTATTCAAAATTTATGTTTTGAAAAAAAATAAAACTCGTGCAGTTTTTAAATAACTTTGTAGATTTTCAATGCTATGCGGATGATTTAGTTATAATAGTTAGAGGAAAATTTGAAGCGACGATTTCAAACGTCCTCCAAGAAGCTCTCAACACAGTATACATATGGTGCTAGAGGGAACAGATGTCAACCTCCGGAAAACTGTAATTATTCCTTTTACAAGAAGGAAAAAGCTAGATAAGCTTCGGCAGTCTATCCTATACAGAGAGAGCATTCCATTCGCGGCGGAAGTGAAATACCTGGATGTAGTTGTGGATAAAAGACTCACCTGGAACGCCCACCTAAAAAAAAAATAAACAAAGCCAGGTCTTCTCTTCGGAATCTCAGAAAAATGTATGGAAAATCTTGGGAAATAAAGCGCAAACAGATTTACTGGATTTATCAAACAATGATAATATCTATGGTCACGTATGGTTCAGTAGTCTGGTGGACCAAAGGGTTACAACAGACCTTGCTGGCCTTTAGCGGCTGGCATGCCTGGCCATAAATGGAGCTTTTAACTTTTAACTGGCGTTTTTTCCTAAACCCTTGAGAAACACAACGAATCAGATCCTGGAATGGAGCAGGAATGACTGATTAACGGGACTGCTTACAGAACACTGTCGTCTAAAATACCACCTCAAAAGGATACGTCTTAAACAACAAACGGACTGTCGGTTTTGCTGCGTGGAAGACGAAACTGCTGAACATATACTACGTTCATGCCCCGGCCTGGGAAGAATAAGGTTCAACCTATTTGGTTACACCAATCAACAACCTACCGATTTCAAGAAAATCTCACCCCATACAACCATCAACTTCGTGAGAAGGGCTGGATTGTGCGGTGAACTGTAACCTCTAGGGGTGAGCCACAATAGACCTACTTAAGGTCGCAGTGGAGGGACCCCACTCACATGATACCTAACCTAACCTAACCTAAAGCACTCATGGTATTATCCCCGATAATTTTATATTGTTGTCTTAATTTTATTAGTTTAGATTTTTTTAATTGTTTCTTGCTACTCTTTATTTTTTTTAAACAATCAAGTGTGGGGTTCTGCATCTGTTTATTTTAAGGTCATTATCGAGTGACATGTTTTAAGAAGTAGACCTTTATAAATTTATTACTTTTGACATCTGATAAATGAACATTCAGGGCGTTTAAGAATTTGTTTGTTTAAACTCAAAATATATTATGATGCTATTTAAAAGCTTCTTTTTTTTTTCAAAATGTCTCTTTAAAACCGAGCAGAACTAGTAGTATTAGCATAACATCCATAAAGGTCGGGTGCAACACTTTATTATAAGTTTTGTGTCAATAAATTCTATCGAGATCTATTTATTTTCAATTATGTTTAAAAAATTATACATAAACAAAGACAATTTTACAGACAGAACCATTATTTGATTAAACTACTCTTTTTTTTAATATTAGTTTATTTTATAAATATAAATAGGTGTTTATCTTTTATTTAAGAAACCTTGAATATTGCTGGATAAAATTAAGCTTACACTCGGGATAGTGATAATCGCAATTTCCCGTCGTTTTTCCAAGTTTTTCCGCCGACATATAATCCATGTTGGTAGGGTGATAGAATTTTTCGTTCGTCAAAGATGGCCTAAAATTAATATATGTAAATTTACTGTCTCTTTACTATTTCTGTAATAATAAAATTAACATCTGCCTGCTAAAAACATTTAAACGTTAAAAATTTAACATTTATTTAAGTTAAATAAGAAATATATTTCTTACTTAAAAATTGCTGTTACAATTTCAGCAAGTAGTCCCGATCTTTCTTCCAAAGGAGTATGAGATATGTCGCAAATGTATCTTAAAATACAGGACTTTCCATCTCCATTATTATATCTATAATAAAAATGGTTATGTTTATCTAAAAAACTATAAAAGTAAATAAAAAAGTGGTGCAAAGGATCTTAAAGGTAAAGTGGCGTAAAGGGAACTAAAGCGAAGAAAAGTGGTACAAACAGACCTAGAGAGAAGTAAAGTGGTGTAAATTACCGGGTAAGGGGGAGATTTGATTGTTTAAAAAGATCTAGATAGAGGGTGAGTGGCGCACAAAGACCTATATAGAGGGGAAGTGGCGCATAGAGACCTAAAGAAAAGTAAGGTGATGAAAATGGACCTAGAGAGAAGTAAAGTGTTGTGAGGGAAGTTTTAATGGTTTAAAGAGATCTAGATAGAGGGTAAGTGGCGCATATAGATCTTAAGACAAGTAAGGTGATGGAAATGGACCTAGAGAAAAATAAAGTGGTGCGAATAGTTATAGAAAAGTGTCTTAAATAGACTCAAAAAAAAGTAAAGTAACATAAAGAGATCCACAGGAGCGTAAAGACAGCTAGAGCAATGGAAAGTGACGTAAAGAAACCTAGAAGAAAATAGAGTGAAGCAGTTATCATAAAAGTAAGTAATTAAGTGACTTAATAGGACCAAGTAAAGGGAAGTGGCGTTAAGAAACCTATTAAGAGGTAAAGTGATGCAAAGGGATTTAAAAAAGAGTAACGTGGCAAAACCTAGATCTAAAAAAAAGGGAAATGGCGTAAAGGGACCTAGAGGAATGTATAGTGGTGTAATATGGCTTTGAGGGAGGGTAGTGGCACAAAGAGACCTAGAGAAAAAGTAAAGTGGCAATAGGAGGCCTATAGGGAAGAAAAGTGGCGTAAATAGAACAAGAGGGAAATATAGTTGTGTAAAAATACATAAAAGACATAGATAAGAATAAAGTAACACAAAAAGTCCTAGAAAGAAGGTAGGTGGCGTAAATATACCTTGAAAAAGTAAAATTAGGAAAATGAATATGGAGTGAAATGGTGAAAGTGTCGTAAAGTAAAAAAAGTGATGCAGCAAGTATAAAAAAAGTGATGCAGTGAGTGTATAAAAAATAAAAAAGTGTTGCAAAGGGACCCAAAGGAAAGGAAAGTGGCGCAAAGAGACCTAGTGGGAAATAAAGTGGCGCAAATAGACCTAGAGAGGGAAATTGATGTAAAGAGACCTAGAGAAAAGTGAAGTACTGGGAGTACTCTACTGCGAGCTTACAGTTTATAATAATGCCTTTTTTTAACAGCGATTGATTAGCCAATCATACAGTAGTAGTAAAACTAATACCTTGCTAGCATACTTTCCAAAACTTCGTAAAATATCCATCTAGAAGTCGATCTCTTACTTCTTTCGATGTCGATACTAGGGTGCGTATATTCTGTAGCGTTTGTGGGCAACAAATAAAAAGCTTTAAATACCGTTCCAACAGTTATGGCGTGTCGTTCCACTTCAATGGGCAAACCCAATCCAAAAATGAACTTAAAAAATTACCAATTAACGTGATAATCGGGTGCAGAAAAAAAATATCGAAAACATCGATGAATACGAATCTGCATGTTTTTAAGAGTACTTACTTGGACCCAATTAATGCCGGCGTCACTCCATATAAGGGCGCGTTTTTGTCTGGATTTTAAATATGTTCTCGTATCCATTAACTTTGCGTCGACGATATAAACGGCCAGCAAAGCGATAACCAAAAATTTTAAACTCATTACAAATTCGTCTCAAACGTTTATGAGCCCTCCTAATTGTACAAATTGAACGGAGTCGAATTTTCGAAATCGTTAGCGAGATAGCGTTAAAAGTATTAATAAACAAACACGAATCGAAATCGTGTCGAATTGTCGTAGGTAACTGTTCTTTAAATTTACAGTGTGGAACAGCCAAATGGAATAAATTCGATAACAAATGAATTAGAGTGTTTTGCGAAAAACGCTTGGACACGTCGATTTTTATTTTTAGATGCGCATTTTTTCTCAGGAGCTCATGGAAGACGATTTCGGCAGGAGAACGTATTTTTGTGAACAAATGATGGAAATGTTGGATAACAATGTGATCCAATTAGAAGATGTTTTGTTTTCTGATGAAAGAACAGTTACACTTCACGGACATGTTAATCGTCAAAATTGCCGCTATTGGTCTAATGAGAATCCTCACTGGATGAGAGAGAAACATACGCAATATCCTGAAAAAGTTATTGTTCGGGCAGGAATTGTTGGAAATCATATCGTAGGTCCTTTTTTCATTGATGGCAACTTGAATGGAGATAAATATTTAGAACTGCTCCAAAATAATGTTTTGCCAACTTTGACAAACTTATATCCTGATCCAGCAAACCCACAAGTTCCTGCCAATATACTATGGTTTCAGCAAGATGGAGCACCCCCCCATTAACAAATCAATGTCCGGCAGTACCTGAACCAAAATTTTCCAAATCGGTGGATAGGGAGGCGCGGATCGATAGAATGGCCAGCACGATCTCCTGATCTGACGCCATTAGACTTCTTTTTGTGGGGATATGTCAAAAGTATTGTATACAAAACTAAACCACTCAACTTACATGACATAAAAAGACGAATCACGCTTGCGATTAGATCAGTCACGCCTGAGATGTTGAGTAACGTTAGAAAATCATCCAGTGTCTTCTATAACTTGCGGGTCATTATATATTCCCTCTAATTGTGGTCGATGCGTTGTCACCTCAAGGCAACAGAGACGTACTCAAAAAATCGTACCAATACATTGAAATTTTCACGTAATCAAAGGGTTCAGAAGCAACGGTGACGTTTTATTTGAAGACCAAAAAAACACAGTCAGTAGTCCCCATCGGCTTCCATTTTTTTTTTATTAAAACTGGTGGACCAGTGGTTTTCGTCATTTATTGCCCGGTTTGCAATAGTTTTAGTAGCCAAAACAGCAAATGATTACTTGTTTCAGATAATTAACCAAATAGGGGTGCAAGTGGTAACAAAAAATTATCCCTGCGTTTCATACAATTTTAATCGTTGAAATCGGTTGAGCAGCGTCCAGTGGCGGCGTTTCATAAATAAATAAATAAATACATTTTTTGTAATAGCTAAGCGGAAAAATAACCGATTCTTTTACTGAAGAAAATGTAAGCTAATCAACATGCATCATATGAAACAAAACCTAATTTTAACACAGGTCTACTAAACTTGGAATTTTGTTCGTTGTTGGGAGGCCACTTTTTGCACTTACTGCATAGAATTCGAATTCAGGGTAAGAATCGAACCATTAAGTCAGAATTTTAAGATATATAAGGTCATGTACTCAAAAAATGCACCCTTAAACTACTTTAGACGTTATGTAAAAGAGCACAGAATTTGTTTGGTCCCTTTTTTCCATTTGTCTCATTTAAAACTACTTTTAACCATCAAAATAAGCTATTAAGTGATGATTTTTTCTTGAAAAGTTACGATCATATTTAGTCAAGAGCATTCACATGGACCCATGGAAGCAAACACTTTTTTTTACTGGCTAATAACTTGAAAATTTGTACTTGGGAATTTTTGGGGTCGATAAGTATAAACATAAAGTCGAAAAATTAAAATTTTTGTTTTCAAATGAACAAAAAACGATAAACGTAAAAATCGGGGGTTTCAAATTTTCCATTTTTTATACGGGAGCAATAAATACTCAACTTCGATATAGTGGACTGGAAGTAATCACATTTTGGCTGATTTTTAACGTTTTATTTAAAACAAAATATTTCTTATTTCAAAAATACAATGCACTTTTCGCGACTGCTGCAAGCGATGAAATTAATTCAAAGCCGTGAAAACTAACGAATAAAAAGATTCTTTACTATCGATGTCAAAGAAATACAACAAGCGAGGTTTAATCACCTTGGAGAAAGGAACTGTATGACAGCCGGAGCAATACTTCTCACAACCATCGCCCTTTGCGGCCGGACAGAAACTGCTCTCGACCTTACCGGTCTAAAGCGGAAAGAATACGACCACCTTGGTCTACAGTTGAAGGGACACCGAAGGGAAATGGGAACGGTTCAAAACATTGGCGTCGTAAAGAATTAAAATTAGAGTAAATAAAATTTAAAAACGAAGTGAACTTAAAAAATTTCAATTGGCGTCTAATTTACGATTAATTTGTTTATAAAAGGGAACGTAGGCCGTTGTTTATTTCAATAATTAAAATATTATGTTTGTGAAAATGGGTCTTTGTTGTAATTCACAAACGTCTCTGTGCACACCGTTTTGTGCATGTGCGCCCCACTTATTGGGAAGAGTGGCGGAACCAAGAGTCAAGCTCGCGGAGAGAATCACTTGGAAAGTCAGTAGCTGTTCAGCGAAGGACCAGCCCACCACGGAAGACCCGAAGGACCAGCCCAAGACCAACTACCGAAGAGAGAACAGACCAGTGTCAAGGAGAGAAACCGTCCGGCCGACACACCAAGAGCCGCTGTGACACCGGATTGACCGAAGAGTGCAAAACTGAGTGTAAGGGTATTACTAATATTATTTTCAGTTCTATTTATATTTTATTTTATTTCATATATTGGTAGGAACCCCCTTCCGGTCTTTTCAATACGGCCTCCGATATCCGCTGCGATAAAGCCCCCGTATTTGAGGACGTCGTTGACGAGATACTCGTGAACAGGGCATCCGTTGCCACCGACACAAGGGTGTTTATTAATTTTATTTTCAGAATATTTTGTTAGTTTAATGTACTTGCTTTTGCGTAACTTAGTAGAACCGTTGTAAATAATACCGTTCTCCGTTTTTTAACCGTATATCTCAGAGGGGGTACACCGATTGTAGTGACTCGAACTCCGCGCATTGTAAAGTAGTATTAATAAAGTAGTTTTATTTGTATCCTTGTTTTATTTCTAAGAAGAGAGTTAGTAAAATCCGTGAGCAAAGAAATCTAGGGAAGTATCAACAGTCTTACTCCTGTCACTTTGACAGATTGCTATCAGACCCCTGGAATTAGCTTTCTCCACTGATAGCTGCCCGGTACAAGTGGACCTACCACTATAAAATAGGTAGCGCCCGAGATTGTAAATAAAATACCTGAGCTAGAGCGTCAAATTAGATAGTAGTAAGCGGAGTTAAAAAAAAAGGCTTTACAATAATGTTCTTTAAAAAATTTTACCCTGGAGTATTGAGGGTTAATATGTGAATTTTATTACTTAAAATGGTCTGTAGTGCCATAAGCTCTTCTTCTTCTTCTTCTTTTTCTTAAGACATTTGTCTTGTTTTTCCTCATATATTAGCACTCATAGCAGCCGCAACTAGGATTCTGATGTCTAGCTCTCATGCCACCTCTTGGGCGGTCGTCCTGGTGGTCCGTTACCTTCAGGCTTGTTGTGCTTAGCAGCTCTTACGAGGCGGTTTCCAGGCATTCTGTCCACATGATCCCTCCAAGCTCTCTTTCGGACTCTGGACCATCTTACTACATCTTGAATGCCGCAGGTAGCTCTGATGTCTTCGCTCCTCTGCCTGACGAGTAAAGTATGTCCTGTTATGGTCCTTAGGGTTCTCATTTCGGCTGCTCTTAAAATTCTCTTTGTTGCTGCTGTTTCTGCCATAAGCTCTGGTCGCTAACCCAACATAATATTATGCCTCTTACCTAACGTAACCCCAAGCAGTATATTGATTTAAAAACTTTCACAAAATCGAACGTACATTAAACGATTTATTAAACAATGATCACGAAATATATTTGTACAAATTGGAAACGTAGAGACGCACATTAATGAGATATCCTTGTCGGTGATTGGCGGCGACGTCGTCGGTAGAGGGGTTATCCGCTGAATAATTCAAGTGAGATTGTTGAAAGCATCGTATTCGTAATATCCCAAAGCTAAATCAATCAAGGAAATGGGGCACGAGGGATACAATTCCGCGCAATTCGGTCCTTCTTTTACTTCTTCTCTGCCGATCCTGTGAGCCTCGTGATAGAGACGATGATCGACGGGTTCGTCGTCCGATAGAGCTGTCAACGGAAATCTGGAAAATAAAAGAGAGGCAATTAGGAAATTAAGAGCCGTTAAATTGCCGATGGCTTTTTGTGTTTATGCAACTGGATATATTCTAAAGCAGTGGCGGATCTCTTTTCCACGAGAAATACTTTTCCTTTGCAATCACTAGCTCAAAAGGTTAACAAAATAAACAATCGCTGAATTGTGGTCGACATTGTCCATGTATGGAGTGAGCGGTAGTTTGATACATACATACATACATATAGTCACGCCTTTTTCCCGTAGCGGTAGGCAGAGACCACTTCCTTTCACTTCCGCTACAGTTCTTACACACATCTTTCGCTTCCTCTACTTTCATCAGTGCTCTCACACATTCTCGTCGGTTTTTGGCACTCTTCACCTGGCCTTTCTTCAAAACAATGTTGATCTGATCGAGATCGATGTTCGCCGAGCAGTCGACCTCTACCGACCATTCACAATCTTCTTATAAATTTGTTTCGTCAATCTTTCTTCGTCCATCCTTTCCACGTGTCCAAACTATCTAAGCATTCCTTTATCTATCTTTGTAACCACATCTTCTTTTACACCACAGCGTTCTCTTTTTTTTTTTTTTTTTTTTTTTTTTTTGGAAATGATTGTGGACACGCTTTTTAAAAAGTTGTAGGTCATAGTTTTTGGGAAAAACTGATTTTGGAAGCTTATTCCATTCCGTAGCAGCTCTGTAAAAAAAGGATTCTTGATGAAGATTGGTCTTTGTAGTGTCAATCTTGAGAGTAAATGGGTGAGACTGATCAGCGTGCCGAGTTCTTCGGCCGAATGTGGCCAATGGTGGTACAAGAGTTTTTATTTCTCTGAAGCATCTGCCATGGAAATATCTGTAGAACAATGACTGGTCTGCAACTCTTCTTCTATGTTCTAGAGGGTGAAGGGTATCTTTGAGAGTTGAGCTGTTTATCAAGCGAATGGCTCTTTTCTGAATGGAATCTAGAAGACGAAGAGAATGCCTTGGTGCTGAACCCCAAATGTGCGAGCAATACTCCAGTAGAGGTCGGATTTGAGCCTTGTACGTCGTCAACAGTTGATCAGGAGTAAAAAACTTTCTGGCTTTCCACAGAAAACCTAGCCTCTGGCTTGCCGACTTTGCGATGTTAGCAACATGGTCATGACAAGACATATTATTGGACACCGTGACTCCCAAAATCGAGATGGAGGGACTTAGTTTAAGGGTATTTCCGGACATTGTGATGGGATGATTTGAGGAATTCACTTTCTTGGAAAACGTGGCACTTTGTGTTTTTTTGGGCGTTAAACTGAACAAGATTGTTGGTTCCCCACTCGACGATTGCTTTAAGATCTCTATTAATGGAATCAACCTGTTCCTGCCTGAGTCTATTTGTATCATTCACCGAAAGTGATCGATAGGATGTGAAAGTTGAGACAAGTGTGCTATCGTCTGCGAAACTGTAAATGGGGTTCGTGGTGGTTTTCAAGAGGTCGTTGATGTGTAGAAGAAATAAGGTGGGGGACAGGATGGAATCCTGGGGGACCCCGGCATTAGTTTTAAACGCATCAGAAGAAATACCGTCAACTGCCACATGTAAGGAGCGATCTTGCATGCAGCTCAAGAGCCATTGGCGCAGTTTGGTTGGGAGACCATAGGCAGATAATTTACTTAACAATGCCTGGTGCCAAACGCGGTCAAAGGCTTTAGATATATCCAAGGCTATTGCACGGGATTCACCAAACTTTTCAATAGTGTTTGTCCAGAGCTGAGTGACATAAGCCAGCAAATCTCCAGTAGACCGAAGTTGTCGAAATCCATATTGTCTGTCATGGATTATCTCAAATTTCTCTAGATATTTGATAAGTTCTGTGTTAATCGCTTTTTCCATAACTTTGGATATGACTGAGAGCAATGCAATAGGGCGATAATTTGCAGGAATGGTCTTCTTTCCTTTTTTCGGAATCGGTTGGACTTTAGCGTTTTTCCACATGGACGGAAATACTCCTTTGCTGTATGATAACTTGAAGAGTCTACAGAGAACTGGGGTAGCATTAATCCTATTTTTATGCTTCTTCTGCCAAACCCAACATTTACCAGCATACATAGGTGTAGGAACCAACACTCCTTTATGCGCAGCCAGACGTGAAAACATCAGCTAGATTATCGGGATATTTACGAGACATTATATGGAGAAACAAAGACACGTATTTATAAAACCTGCATCAGGCCCATACTAAGCTACGTCGCTGAAACAAAAACAGAAACAAAACAAAAAATAAAAACAGCAGAAATGAAATTCGTGCGAATAATAACTGATTCTTGTACGTGCTATTTATGAAAGGAAGTGACTGCTTTACCAGCAAAGAACTTCTGCGTTAGCGCCTCTCAGGCTAAGTAAAGTTTTGATCTATGGTGTGATAGTACTTTGATAAAATGGGAATAACTAATGTTTGCTTTACATTTTTTTTTGAAAGGGGATTTAAATCATTAAAAATGGTAACAGTTTGCTTACTTAAAGAAAATTCTGAGAAGTTCTTCAGAGAGTTTCGTAGATTTTTTCTTAAACCTTCTTGGTGCTTCACACAAAGCTCTTGATACACATGAAGATCCGTCGTGTCCTATTCTGAAATAAAAATAGATATACTGACTTTTAAAAAAAAA
This sequence comes from Agelastica alni, assembly GCA_950111635.1. Classification (NCBI taxonomy): domain Eukaryota; kingdom Metazoa; phylum Arthropoda; class Insecta; order Coleoptera; family Chrysomelidae; genus Agelastica; species Agelastica alni. The sequence goes on along the minus strand of OX467712.1, from coordinate 7,139,073 downwards.
ATCCAAACACCCAGTATCTATATCGCGTTGCTGTAGCTATGCTGCGGGATGTAAGAAAAAAAAGAAAATATTCTTTTTACTAAAAATTGTTTTTTGTTGTAAAGGTAGAGAACATTTTTTGATTGTCCTTTTTCTACAAAAACATAAAGAACAGATATGGTTCACTACCGACTCTAGAGCATGCGACATATAATTTACCCATGAGAGAGGCATTCGTTTTCTAGATTAAAAGCACACACTTTTGAATGCAACAATCCAAATAAAAATAACTCACATTATGATTTTTTTAAAACAGACAATTAAATAATTTTTAAAACAAAACAAATTAATTAAATACAGCATTTACTATAAAATTAACTCACCTTTATTTTTTCGAAAACAAATAATATAAGTATTAAAATTACAGAAAACTTTAATACCATTATAGAAAAATATAAAATTCTTGACAGCGAAAAATACAAATAAAAATGTATAAAAATGATTTTTAAAGGACCAGCTACTTTCGCTGCATGTTAACCTATACTATGGGTATATATGGGTGGCTTATATATCAGAAAACAACTACACTCCTGGCTATATGCCTAAGACAAGCATTGAATTACATCTGTTACATAATCGTTCATAATCCCATTTCGGGTGATATGCAGATGCTTGTAATGTAAAAGAAATAATTATTAAATCTATCCATTCGAAGTGACCACCTATGGACCGGTTTCGGGGTGTTGCCCCTCATCAGCACAGGGTAGGTCTTGACAAATTCATGTTTGCTCTTCGAAAAGACAAATCAACAATTCCAACGCTTACCAAGTATACATAAAGGACTACACGATAAGCGCCAGTCATGACATCTATACCATCTTTTATTTTACAAGCATCTCCATATCACCCGAAATGGGATTATGCACGATTACGTATCAGATTTAATTCAATGCTTGTCGTAGGCATATAGCCAGGAGTGTAGTTGTTTTCTAATATATAATCGACCCACATATACCTATAGTATGTGTTAACATGCAGCGAACTGGTTCTTTAAAAATCAGTTTTATACATTTTTAACAAATAATATAATCACTTTTCAGATGAAATCAAATTTATTTCGACTTTTAATTAAATAATCATAAATAATACTGTGCACCTCAATTAATTGGTCACAGTAACATCTTTTTTCAGCACTAACGTTTATTTTCACTATCTACATTAATACTGTTACGAATTTTCGTTCTATCTTGGGTTCGGCGATTAAAACTCTCGATCCAGTAACAAAACAATGTTTATTTCAATACAATAAATTCTACTTTTATTAACCACTTAGATATTCACTTAGCTATACAACTTTTACAACTCTATATAACTATAGTCCGTACACAATTTGTTGATAGCTCACTGCAAGTTTGACCCTCATTAGAGAACTGAAATACAGAGAGGACAGGTAGTATGATATAATAACAAAAACCAACCTAAAACTGGCAGTTTAAGATGTTTTCGACTAACCCACCTTGTATCTGAATAAATACAATACAGCTATAGAACTTTTAATCCGATTATGTAGGTATTTTGAGTGGAAATGACTGACCAGTGTCGTAGAGTATATGATTAAAACATTACGTTACTTTAAATAAATAAATATATTAATATTCTTAAACTGTAGGTACTGTAAATTGTATTTTTATTTTAATAAAATTTCTTTATTTTATTTAAAAATAAAAAGTTACTTGCAATTTGTAAAAGATACATTTATTTAATTAATACCTATTTTTAAATGATATAAACTACGATTACTTACAAAACTATTCAAATTCAAAATAAACAGGATCATCTTCGGAATCCGAGTCGTCTTGCAGGTTAATAATTAGCGGTTGTGTCTCTACAGTCGCATCAATTATATTGTCAAGATCCCACATTTTTTGTTCTTCTTCTATTACATGTCTTACTGCATCTCGCCAATTTTGTTCTGTAATATGTTGTAAAGACTCATATAACAATTCACGTACAGCTTGTATTTTATATGACGTATTTTTTCTAGCCACATAGCTTTTCATTTGTGCCCAAATGAGTTCAATTGGATTTAATTCGCAGTGGTAGGGTGGAAGTCTAAGGACTGTGATGTTTCGTCTTTCCGCCATTTTGTCAACTACGTATTTCTTGAACTTAGATTTGTGTTGCCGGGCAATTTTTAAAAGTTCTGCTTTAACCATTCCATCTTTGTAAGGCAGGGACTTATTCCGCAGCCATTCAATGATATCCTGTTTCTTCCACGCAGTCGTTGGAAGTCTTTCTACTAGTCGTGAATGATAAGGTGCATTATCTAATACTATAATTGAGTTTGGTGGTATATGTTCAATCATCTGCTCAAAATACTCTTCGAAAACATCAGCTGTCATCTCCTCGTGATAATCTTTTGTGCTTTTGGATTGAAATTCCAACAAACCATGCTTAGCAAATACTTTTTCACTGCCAATGTGAGAAACTATTAATCTACTGCCTTTACCAGAGGGTGGGGAAATACCAGTAGACCAACCTTCCATAAAGGCTTGCCTGGAGCTTGATATATTTTTATCTGACCAAATTTTTGTGAGAGTATGACCTGCGTTTACCCACGTTTCGTCCTGATAGTAAATTGGCTTTCCTTCAGCCCGAAATTTTCGTATAGATCTTAGATACTTTCTTCTCCAACATATTATCTCTTCCCGGTCAATCAAAAGTGATTTTCGGTCTGATTTCTCCCACCGGAAATTTAATTCTTTTAAAACTTGCCACAATTTGGTTCGTCCGACATGAGGCAAATCCGGGTCGTCTCTAACTTCTTGTAAAATTTTGTTTAAGTTGGGTATTTCTTTTTTGTAAAAAAATTCGTGAATTTTCCTTCGAATACCATTTTTGGCAAATTCATCAATTTCAATAGGTTTTCTCCCCCTCTTTAAGTATTCGTTTGTATTTGGGTTAGCTATACCTTGTTTTTTTCTTTCTGATAGGAACCTATATATTGTTGACTCCCCTACGCCCGTCATGTGGGCACAACTCTTGATTATGTTCTGAACAGTGTTTGTGGGATTCTGAGAAAGCAGAGCATCGTGAACGTTCAAAACAATAGTCTTCTCTCTTGGTGAATAGACAGACTTACTGACTGTACGCAACAGTACCGGTGTAAAACTTCTTGATGATGTTGATGATGATGACGAAGCCATCGCAAGCAATCAAACAAAACAAGCAGGAACGAAAGGTACGTATATGTTTGTAGGAATATGAAAAAAAGTTACTCACGCACTGCACAAAATTCGCAAAATAAATATTAGAGACGTTAATTACTGCCGTAGACGCCGAAACACCAACGAGCCGTAAATTAAATGCGATCAAAAACGTACTAAACCTAATGAGGGTCAAACTTGCAGTGAGCTATCAACAAATTGTGTACGGACATGAATAAACACCTCAGGAACCTCCGCCTATGATTTTACGACTATTACGGCCGTTTTATGACTTGGACGCACATTTTGTGCTATCGACAAATTATGAACGGACTATACATTTATTAATTCATAAACACATAAGCCGATACTGACTCTTGTTATGATCGCTTCCCCTTTATATCTCCATATCACAGTTCCAGATCCTTCTACCTGTTACTCTATCATTCGACGCGGCTTCGAGCGGTTGCTCGACCTTTCCGGACCCCGTCGGCGGCAGACAAAGCAAGCGGTCTAAAATGGACCCTAGATGCGGTCGATTTCTCGGTTGCCGACAGGACCGGATTTGTAACAATACTGTTGGTCGAGATTAACGCTCATTGACGTTTATTGGTAAAATCATAAGTATTTGACATATTTAAAAATAATTGAGTAAATAGTAATGCGTGTAAATAAAAAAATGTCAATACACATAGTTATTCATTAGATATCCCTAAAAAAAAATGTATTTAAAATAATTTAATATTTAATCCTATTGAAACACTTTTTAATTCTTTAAATTCTTTTAAATACCTACTAACTCTAATGGCTGTTTATCTTAAGAAATTATTATTAATCCATTTGTTTTTTTAAATTGTTTTTATCTAAACCTCGCAATAAGCTTGGAATTTTCCATTTTTGTTGGACTTGGGTCACGGATCCCTTACAGAAGAAGGATACTTTTAGAAATATATCTAAAGCCATTGACCGCGTTTGGCCCCAGGCATTGTTAAGTAAATTATCTGCCTACGGTCTCCCAAACAGGAACAGGTTGATTCCATCAATAGAGATCTTAAAGCAATCGTCGAGTGGGGAACCAACAATCTTGTTCAGTTTAACGCCCAAAAAACACAAAGTGCCACGTTTTCCAAGAAAGTGAATTCCTCAAATCATCCCATCACAATGTCCGGAAATACCCTTGAACCAAGACCCTCCATCTCGATTTTGGGAGTCACGGTGTCCAATAATATGTCTTGGCATGACCACGTTGCTAACATCGCAAAGTCGGCAAGCCAGAGGCTAGGTTTTCTGTGGAAAGCCAGAAAGTTTTTTACTCCTGATCAACTGTTGACGACGTACAAGGCTCAAATCCGACCTCTACTGGAGTATTGCTCGCACATTTGGGGTTCAACACCAAGGCATTCTCTTCGTCTTCTAAATTCCATTCAGAAAAGAGCCATTCGCTTGATAAACAGCTCAACTCTCAAAGATACTCTTCACCCTCTAGAACATAGAAGAAGAGTTGCAGACCAGTCATTGCTCTACAGATATTTCCATGGCAGATGCTTCAGAGAAATAAAAACTCTTGTACCACCATTGGCCACATTCGGCCGAAGAACTCGGCACGCTGATCAGTCTCACCCATTTACTCTCAAGATTGACACTACAAGGACCAATCTTTATCAAGAAACCTTCTTTTACAGGGCTGCTACGGAATGGAACAAGCTTCCAAAATCAGTTTTTCCAGAGAACTATGACCTGCAACTTTTTAAAAAGCGTGTCCACAATCATTTCCTTTCTATAATCCCTTCCCCTTCTAATAGTCGCAGTGCGGGCTTGTCCGCGGCCCACACGATAGGTCTACCCTTTTTGCGACTATTTTCATAAAAAAAATATCGTTAAAAGGGACAAGTACTAATACGTGTCTGTGTTAGGTTATGGTAATCTTGACCAGACATCTTAAATACTTGCCCTTTATAACGACCATGAAATAATGAATGGGTTTATTGTCGACTTAGATGTTCGTTTTTGAGTTGTCAAGAGTAATAATTTTATGAATAAGTTTTAAAGTTTTAAGGGACAGTAGGACCTTTTTATATAAAAAAATTTGTTCATAAATAGGAACAAAAGAAATAAAAAATAGTTACAAATCTAACATCCATAACAATAAGTAAATACCTAAATACCCACGTAGGTATGCAATAGGCTGCTAGTAGTTTTGTGTGTAATCATTTACATTTAAGTTGCTGTTTCATTTGCTTAATAAATGCAAACTTATGACCACCGCCTTTATAAATACACATTAAAATTGTGCAACATAATGTTTAACTTTAAATAGCGACTTTATTGTTACTAAGGTAAAGTATATTATTTGCACAGAAAGTATTGGAGCTAAAATGACAATTTCGCCAATGGCGTAGAATTTAGGAAGGGTCCAGCTCTGACTTGCACTTGTCGAACGTCTCTGGTAGTAGCCAGAAACGTTTATTTACCATAATTTAGTAAGGTTTGCAATGTCTACACTTCCTGCTAAATATAATAAAAATTAGTCAAACAGTTTAAAAATAATGGGAACAAATCATTTTTAAATTACTAAATAAGACAGACAATAAGACAGACAGAAGACACATTTTTTCTAAGTGTATTAGATTAAATCTTATTATTTTGAAGCCAAGATTCTCCAGTTTAATTATTTTCCATTATTAATGATACACTCTGTATAGTACTTAAAAGAACTCCATGAATTTTTTCATAATTTTTTATCGTATGTTTTTTTGAAAAATATGATTTTAAAAATGGCTTTATTTAGCATGGGTTCTTCGGTCAAGTTCCCGATTTTGGTGATTGCTTATACACTATAAACATATTTTAAAAAAGTGATTATAACGTTAGATTGTCTTTTTAGGAATAATTTGGTAAGTTTGTTAAAGCATCTTACCCATAAATTTAACGAGGAAAGTATTTATTTTAATAACTGTGTCAAATATTTTGCAAGAGTTATGGCGTTATAAACACTACAATTTGCAACACCGCTTATTAAAACAATTATTTCGTGAATTATCTGTCCAATGTAAACAATAAATTTTTAGGTTAATACGAGTATAATTTGACATACTGGTAATGATTTTTAAAGAAAAAAGTATGATTATTTGATATAAAATTTAAAAGGAAAATTGCGTGGTGGAAAAACGAAATTTATTTGAATAATAAATCTAACTACAATGACTTTATTAATTAATACAATATAAAACTATAAGTAAAAAGTGCTGCCAACATCCAAATGCTTGCGCTGTTGTCACTTATAAAGTCATGGGGCTAAAGGTAGCAGTGGAGGGGTGAGCTACGCCCTATTCACGTGATACCTAACATAACCTTGCCTACAGGGTGCTAACAATCATTTAACTTTTAATTTACATCACATTTATGACTATACAGGGAGGCCAACCGAAAACAAATCAGAGCCATTTACAGGAACCTCGTCAACATTTTAGAAAAACGCTCAGACCCGTCGATTTTTGATTAAAGGGGGAAACTTTTTTCCGGTATTTTTGAATCCACTACTTTCAACTCCAAGCGAGGGTGAGAATTACCCCAAAATTTTTAAATGGCATTGGCGGTCAAATAAGACGTCTTTCAAAAGCTCTTACACTTCTACAAAATAATCTTTAAATTTTATAATTCCACCCATCACTTATTGAGAAATTAGATTTTAAATGTGAAACTTATCTGCAAACAATCACGAACGGTAAAAATGGCATTCATTTGAGTAAAGTACGCCAATGGTATAAATTGAGTAAGAGGCAGCTGGCATCTGTGTCTGGGATCAATCCAACTAGCATCCAAACCATTATGAAGAAGAATAAATTCCAACCATATAAAATACGTCTAATCCATAAACTTAATGAGGATTATTATGACCGCCATTTGCAGTTTTGCGAAATAATGAGTGAGCGAGCAGGGAACGATTCACAGTTCCTTCTTAATATCTGTTTTTCCGATGAATGCAGTTTTTTCTTGCACGGGACGGTAAATCGCCACTATTGCTCCGATTCAAACCTAAGCGTTTTTCACGAGGCGCATACACAGCAACCAGAGAAATTAAATGTATGAGCTGGTATTTGCAGTGACCGACTGGTGGGTCCTTTTTTTCTACCGGGAAATTTGACTGGCGAAATGTTTTTGCAATTACTGGAAGACGCTATTGACCCTGTCTTGACTGATATATATTTGAAAATAATCCACAGTATGACAAAGATCATTTTTATTTTCAACAGGACGGTGTTCCTCCGCATTATGCGGCGAGTTTTCGTCAGTATATACACCAACGTTTTCTACGGCATTGAATTGGGAGAAGAGGCAGCATTGAATGGCCTCCACGATCGCCAGAGTTATCGCCCCTAGATTTATTTTTGTGTGGACATCTGAAAATTTAAATCTATAAAACACAACCAGCGTCGTTGGAAAAAATTTTTGGGATAATTCTTACCCTCACTTGGGGTTGAAAGTAGTGAAGTCTCTAATAAAAAATCGACTGTTTTTCTAAAATGTTGACGAAAGTCTTGCAAATGGCTCTGTTTTGTTTTCGGTTGGCCACCCTGTACTATATAAACGAGTAATTTTTCACTAAGATTTACTAATTGCATTAAACTCATTTCACTTGACTAGAAGTTGTTTTGATAATTCAATCATTTTTTAATAAAGATTTTCGTGCTCAGAAAAAAATCAACTAGTCTGTAATATCTAATGACAACAAAACGTGCTATCATTTATCACGATCTGAAATGAGGGAGTTTCTATTAAAATGCCATAGCTGATGGATAAAATAATCAGACAATTTTTTCGAGCTATTTGACATTATTTACATGAGAAAATGCTTCCGATAATAAGTAGGGGTAATGCATAAAACGGCTTTTAATATTTCCCGATTTTTTGGTGCAAGCAATACTACTGTTACGGGCTGATATTTGACATTTTAAAAGTTGAACTTTTCATTACATTTTTACAAACCCTCTATACTGTAAAGAAGCTTTCAACACATCATTAATAACCTTTTACCTTTCTACTAACTACCCCATTAAGATGTATTTTACTTAAACGTCTGTCAATCTGTCAGTTTTTTATTAAAAAAATTAATACCTCAAAAAGTATACATTTTGAATATACAGTGCGTCTATAAAGTAATACATAAATTCATTATTAGCTTGATAAACAGTTATTTGAAACAAATAGAACTAAAGAGCGAAAAATAAATTATAGTTTAAAAAAACTAAAAAACACGCTTTTAAAGTTAAGAATGTTCTTGTGTTAAGAATTATTTTTTACTTTTTAGTTTGATTAACACTAAAAGCGTGTAACAGATCGAACTGTTTTGGAATTTTTTCACATTACTATTTATTTATCCAATAATAAATGTATGCGTTACTTTATGGACTGGGCTGTATACTATCCCTTATGATTCTCAACGCTTACTCTGAATTCAGAGTGCTGGACAACTGAGAGGGAGGTATAATTATTGGGAGAACTAGGATGTCTAACTTGAGATTCGCCGACGTCACAGCTCTACTAGCAACCCCAAAAGCTGAACTATTAGCTCTCCTTTATACCTTAGAACAAACTAGCAAGGCTTGCGGACCTCGGATCGTTAATTGAAAACACAGACAGCAGCGAAAAAAAATCCGCCGACGCATTCAACAGGCACGACTAGCCATGACAAAACTCAATAGAATATGGCATGACTCTAACATCACCAAAACAACTAAAATATCTCTGGTCCGACCCCTGGCTTTTTCCATCTTTCTGTAAGCTTCAGAGACGTGGACGACCAAACAGGCTGATCGCCATCGTATAGATGCCTTCAAGATGTGGTGCTGGAGGAGAATGCTGCGGATTCCGTGGACGGTACATAGAACGAACGTCTCAGTTCTAAATGCGATTGGTAATCCAAGGCGCCTGTTCTCCATAGTATTGAAGCGTGCCCTGACACATTCATAGGAATGACAACATGAAGAAACTAGTTGTGCAGGGCCATCCCCCCACTGGTCGACGACGTGGTCGATCTCCTACACGCTGGGTGGATATAACAAAGATGTGTAGGAGAGCAATCGACAAATTATATATCAGTAATGCCTTGGCCAATACCAGCAACATATATATTATATATATATATATATATATATATATATATATATATATATATATATATATATATATTATATTCTTCACAAAGTTTACGTAGAATCTTTAAAACAAAAAGTTGCTATCTACTTCTTGTATAACCGGAAGTAGCATGTCTGTCAAAACATTTTGTTTAAATTTGCGATGATTTGTGATCCATATCTACAATATAAATTACAATTATATTTTACACTTACGATTCAAGTATGCCTTCCACTTTGGAATATATCTCCCGCCTCTCTCTTCTTTTTTGTTTATGCTTGTGTTCCGTGACGATATCGATGACACTGGAACGATTGGGTAGCAGCCAACCCGTTCCCCAATTTATGCCTTCGAAGTAGATTCCAAATCCCCCTACTGTCGCTATCGTCGCGCATAAAGTGGCCTAAAAAGTAATTTATATTGACAGTGAAATTTTGTTGCTACATGTACAACTAAACAGACAACCCTCGAATAAGTATTAATTAATAAGTAAATAACATAACAGTTAAATAAATATTAAAAACTAGTAACCGTTTTAAATAAAAATGGTATAGCCTATCACTGACATTTTTAAAGTAAACATTTTTATTTAAATTTTTTTCGAAATTTTTTAATAAATGTTGGAGATATGTTGACGTTTAGGTCAGAACGTGATACTGCGAACGTTGTTGCTACATGTACAGGTATTTGATTCCCTTACCGTCTATAACTTTGAAAATATCTGCGCGTGCAAGAATCACAAAATTATTGAAGTGAATACAGAAAACATTGACTCAAATATTCGATTAGTGGAACTGTAATAGTCGATTGAAAGTTTACACTCGTCGGGTTGGAGATTGGTTTAGTAGAAATTATTATTAAATAAGTAAATATATTTTTAGGATGTATGTAAGAAAACTACACGTAGGCACTTACATAAAAAGGTAAAATAGAAATTTTTATAAATACGGAATTTACAATACATTTTATGTAATGGTTGGCAGCCGAAATCATCATATTTTGTTTCATTGTCAGACAGTTCTGATTCATTTTCACTGGTATCTTCTTGAGCGGGATATTCAAACGTATTACCTTCATTGTGTCTAGAATTTGTCAAAGCACTTGAGAGACTACTAAAATTATCTGAAGTAAAAACTTAATGAAAATAAACTACGGGAGTGTCAGAAATACACAATGTTTAAAAAAACAACGAAGGAACACAAAAAACAGAGCACTAATGCCAGCGATTTTCCGAAAGCCAACAGGAAAACAGATATCAACAACTCATTAAACCCGAATACGACTCTGTTCTTTTCTTCGCTTCTTTATAGTCACGTACGCTTCTACGCTTATAGAAAACCAGATGAAGAAGAGGTACCTATCCCAAGAATACTGAACCAGGGCTCTGAAGATGTACCAGACATAACCTACTGTGAAGTAAGAAAGGCGGTGTCTGAGATGAAGAATAATAAGTCACCAGGAGAAGACGAAATTGTTATAGAGGCAGTAAAGAAAGGTGGACACATAGTTATTAAAGCCCTATGTAAATTATTTAATGAATGTCTACATCAAGGAGTAACACCTTCAAAGTGGAACAACGCCACTATAGTAATAATGCACAAGAAGGGGAACATTGGTAATCTAGCAAATTACAGACCCATTAGTCTCCTATCCCACTTGTATAAACTATTTATGAAGATCATTGCTAAACGCCTAACTCCAAAATTAGATTTTTACCAGCCGAAAGAACAGGCAGGATTTCGAGCAGGGTACGGTACAAATGACCATTTACATACAATCAAGACCCTTATAGAAAAATCAACAGAATATAATAAACCTCTCATCCTTGTTTTCGTAGACTATGAAAAAGCTTTTGACTCAATCAGCCAACAACATATGCTCAAATCATTAACAGAATGCAGAATTGATTACAGGTACATTGCACTGATTAAGGGTATATACGAGAAAGCAACGGCGTGTGTAAGATTACATAAAAACACAAGAACATTCCGAATAGAACAAGGTGTACGTCAAGGAGATACCCTCTCTCCAAAGCTGTTCACCACACTGCTCGAATATGTCTGTAAGAAAATCGACTGGGGGGAAATGGGCCTAAATATAGACGGTGAAAGATTAAATAACTTAAGATTTGCAGACGATATCGTCCTTATCACCGACCGTATAGATCAAGCGTCCATGATGTTGGAAAAATTATACAATGCTTCAAGGGAAGTTGGCCTAAGAATTAACTTTGCAAAGACGCAAGTCATGACAAACCTAGTCCCCAGTAAAAACATAACTATTGGAAGCAAATCTATTGAACAGGTCACCGCCTACAAATATTTGGGTCATGAGATCCGAATAGGACGGGACAACCAGACGTGCGAACTTCTCCGGAGAGTAGGCTTGGGGTGGGCATCCTTTGGAAGATTAAAGTATGTTTTCAAGTCGGATATTCCCATCAGTCTAAAACGAAAAGTATACAATCAGTGCATATTACCAGTGATGACATACGGAGCCGAAACATTGACGCTTACAAAAAAGTCAGCAAAGAAACTGCATGTCACCCAACGGGCGATGGAGAGGGCTATTCTGGGTATCTCCCTCAGAGACCGAATACCAAATGAGATTATTCGCCAAAGAACAGGTGTTATAGATGTAATCGAAAAAATAACAACTTTAAAGTGGAACTGGGCTGGCCACGTAGCTAGAAGAACTGACGGAAGATGGTCTAAAAAACTATTGCAGTGGCGTCCGAGGCACGAAGCTTATCGTAGTAGAGGGCGCCCCCCCACACGATGGACCGATGACATCAAAAGAATCTGTGGTAATTGGATACAAATGGCTCAAGATAGAGCAGAGTGGCAAAATAAACGAGAGGCTTATGTTCAGCAGTGGACTACTATAGCTGAGTGATGATGATGATGACGCTTCTGTAGCGGTGTTGCCAGATAAGAAATCAAATAGTTCCTGCAATAAGAAATGAATATGGTAACAATTTTAATGAAATTTGGTTTCAGCGGGATGGTGCATCACCACACTTTAGTGTTCTTCTTCTTCTTGTTGTGCCATACGCCCTGGGGGGCGTCGGCGACCTCTCTGCAACTATTCATGTGCACGCTCAATCAGTGTTGCATGAATAGAAGGGACCTACAGTTTAATGCCGGTTCCGAACGGCTAGTTTAGAGAGGCCTTACTAGGCAGAATACATTCGGTGGTTTGCCATTGCCTTCCGAACGGTAGCGGTCGCTTATAATTCGTTGGTTTGACCTGGGAATCGAACCCGGGTCTCTTGGTGCAGAGGCTGGCGCGCTAGCAACTACACCGCGGCCACCACTTTAGTGTTGCTGTTCGAAATTACTTAAATGAAGTTTTCCAAGGAGGATTGAAAAAAGGGTCACAATTGAGTGGCCAGCCGGATCTCCCGATTTATCGCCTTACGACTATTTTTCAGGGGATATCTAAAAAATATTGTGAACAAGACAAAACCTGATAATAAGAATAAACTGATAAATAGAATACTGATAACAGCCCGTCAAATAACAAATCAGCAATTTCATAATACCATATCAGCTTTTTATAATACACTTGGATACTGTCAAGTAGAAGGTGTAAGACAATTTGAACATCTAATTAAATAAGATCAATAAGCTATTTGTTCCTGTTAATTATTTTTGTAATGAAGACGTTCCCGTAAATTATTTTTCTCAATAACTGTAGAATTAGTAAGGTTAGAAGTATACGGTCTTGACGGTTGTATTTAAAATTTAATAGTTTATGAAAAACTGAAAATATATACAGGGTGTAATATTTAAAAAATTATGTCAATAAGTTATATTGAAATAACGGTGCACACTGTATACTTCTAATTGACTTATGCAGAAGGCCTGAATTATTTAAAACAACATTTTTTTGCTAACCTAACAGAAATCGAAATATTGGCGAGTTACGGTACTTTATGTAAACACTGTATATGTATATATGTGTATATGTTTGTAAGATGTAAATTTTATGTATTCTCAGGATTTTGGTGCATAAGGCTTTCCTCTTTTTAATAAACTACTACTACTATTACTACTAACAACCTATCCAAATGATCCATCACCAACATTTGCAAATCTAAATAATACTTTCCATTAATTATTTTGACGAATTTTTATAAATTTGTGTCCACTCACAATAAAAGTAGATCCTTCGGGAAAAGCGACGTATCTTCGTCGTCTCGATTTCACCAGTTTATTTTTTTCCGCACAATCAACACCTTTCACGGTATCAAAAATAAATATCAAAATTATGTATTTAAAAAAAAGCAACCTCATGATGCTGGAGTTTTATAAGTATATTTTTCTTAGACTGGATTGTCAACCGAGTGTTTCATCGGTCATTCTTCGCTAACTCGATCTAATTACATTTGAAAATATAAATACTGAACGGTAATTTGAGTTTATTTACGTTATAACTTGATTCTGTTGAAAATTATTGTAAGAATAAAAATGAACTACTTTTGAACGTGGCTAAATTCGAAGGGAGAAGGAATTGAACGTCTACAAAACACTATAATTGCTGAATAACCCTGCTTTACGATAATTAAAAAAGTACGCGCGAATATTTTTAGAGGGAATGTGCAATAATAGTATATTGTGCAATGTGCAACTAGTGCACGGGTTGCACATCTTCTTTTGGTGCCATATCAGTTCCTCCTGATGTTGGCAATCACAATGACGAGCTGTGCTCTGTCTTCGGCGATTCTAGAGTTGTTCTGCGCTTCGAATTCCGGTCCACTCTCTAAGATTCCTTAACCACGAGGCTTGTCTTCTAGCGACTCCTCTACGGCCTTCTATCTTGCCCTTCATTATAAGTTGAAGGATACGGTAACGATCACCCCTGAGTATGTGACCTAGATAGGACAACTTTCGACATTTAACTGTTATTAGTAGTTCGCGGACGGCGTTTGCTCTATTTAAAACCGCTTCATTTGTCTGCTTGGCTACCCATGGGATTCGGAGCATACGCGTCTATGTAGCCACATTTCAAATGCTTCAAGACGATTAATGGTTGCTGCTTTTAAGGTCCAAATATCTGCCCCATACAACAGTATAGACCATATGTAGCACTTAATCATTCTCTGGCGGAGCTTTAGATTTAGATTAATATTGCAGAAGAGCGATCTCATTTTTTGAAAGGTTGCGCGAGCTGACTCGATCCTGCACTTGACTTCTTTATCCGAGTCGAGATGCTCTGTAATGTAACAACCGAGATATTTGAAACATGAAACCCTTTCAATGTTTTGACCATATATTTGCAGCGCAGCAGCATTATACGGCTGACGGCTAAGAACCGTAAACTTGGTTTTAGTGACATTTATGTTTAGACCCATTTTTTGTCCCATCACGTTGACCAGGTCTAAAAGACGTTGAAGGTCATCACATAAGATTGCGGTGTCATCGGCATAGCGAATGGTATTGATCAGTTCATAAACGCGAGCATAAAACAGGGGTCCACACCAAAAATAATAACTGAAATGAAAATATTAACTTTGTAAAGTCAACTTGACAGTTGCTCGTTTGGCTGTTAACCGAAAGGTTAGTGGTTCGAATTTGCGTGCGACAAGGATAGTTTGCGTGTGCTAAGTATAATTTGCGTGCGCCAAGTAACACTCAAATGACGTAAGCGTGCGCCAAGTAAACTTGTCGCACTCAAATGGGCAAACAGCTATTTTTTAACCGCAACAGCGTGCTCTAAGATACTGCTTATCCCGCATGAGTTATAAAAAAAAATCCTTAAAATTACAGTAGAGAAGGGGTAAGGGGTCGTTCATAAAATACGTTACGCAAAATTTTACCTTTTTAGACTTCCTTCCGTCACTTCATGACGCTATATCGCATTTTTTGCGACCCCCTATCAATATTACGTCACAAATGATATACCCCCCATATGACAAATGGCAATTAATAGCAGTAAAAATTTTTCAATATTTATAAATATTTATTGCTTGCAATTATTAGACTTTAATAAATAATTTAATATCTGTAATAACGAACCAACAAATATTTCTGTTTTTTATCATAAATGTTTCGATATATCTATAATCGGCATTGCAATGTCTTCTTCTTCTTCTTAATTATTAAAATTACCATTCACTTCATCTTTATCTATCCACTCTGAATCTTGTATACGATGAACCACTTCATCTTTTTGGCTCTGTTTTAGGTGTAAATTTTTTGAATGTTGCAGGAACGATTTATTAGACGTGCGATATAGACCACATTATTTACATGTTCTATTTGCCAATTTATTGTGAACCGATGGACAGAACCTTCTTCTTCTATCGGAGGTTTGCTATCATCACAACAATCCGGACCTTGTTGACTGCAGCTCTAAACAGTGGAACATTGCTACCATTAAACCGATCTCTTAGGTTCCTTAGCCAGGACACACGGCGTCTGCCAATGTTCCGACTTCCGCTACTGAGTGAAACAAAAAACCACCAAATTCTCGGGATGGTTCCTGGCTTGCTAGCCACAAAAATACACGTAGGAAAGTCGTTCAAAGTCACAGATAGCACAAAAACCCCAGATGGAGTTGGGGCCGGTGTTTTCAGCAGTAAACCAAAGATTGAAATATCTACCAGTCTTGGCAGGTATGCTACAATCTTTCAGGCTAAAGTCTTCGCTATCGAATTGTGTGCAAAAGAGTTCACCAACAGACCTCTAGCAAACAAAAACATACGTATAATATCAGACAGCCAGGCTGTTTTAAAATCACGGAGCTCCAACAAAATAAATTTTAAACTTGTATGAAATTGCATCGAATCCTTAGAGTACCTGGTTCGATACACCAGAGTTAACTCACTCGAAGGCGTTTCTACCTAAACCCTCGAGAACCAGAAGACTTGTGCAAGGCCGTTATCGTTCCGCTTTATAAAGAAAAAAATTCGCAGCTGGACTGCGAGGTATTAATTTACTCAGCATCGTCGCCAAACTGTATGCAAAGGTATTGATTCAAAGTGTGGCGAATAAAACTGACGAGTAAAAGAAGAAGAAGAAGAGGAAGGTTTATATCTAGAAGTACATTTAGGTCTAATATGAACGAATTTTAGAATTTTTTCGCTGCCCGTTTCACATGAAATGCCCATTTCTACAATAATGACTCCTAGAACTTTAAAATCAGACCTAGTAGTATCACAGTCAACCTTTTGTGGCAATCGAAGTGCAAATAAATAAGTTGGTAACACATTTACCACAAGATCATTTCAGAAGTTCTAAAGCCACTTATTTCCTAATGTTTTTCCATACCGAAACAATACGAGCACGAACTTTTGTTGCTTTTTAAAGTTCGTAAGTAAACAATCGAAATGTCTAAATTAAGGTCGTCGAGAAACACTATCCAACAAACTTTTCCTAACAATTTTCCAGTAAAATTAATTAGACTTCGTTTCGAGACGTGACTCAGTTTGGGTTGATTGTTCGTTCTATTTGATGGTGTATGTGTGTGATTAATTAATATGAGGCAAATCGAATGTAGTTCTATTGTATTTGTCTTTCATCAAATAATAATCTAGCGATTAAACTTTAAACATTATCTACACCAGATAATCACAGTTGAAAGTTTAGATTGAAAGACCGGCTTTTAATAGTTTTAAAGCGAATAGCGTAATTTTCAAAATCACATCTACTTCTTTTGAGCTGATTTGGCAATTGGGTTAATCACACTCGAGAGCTGTGATTGATTCACGTTTTTTCAACGTCCCAAACTTAACATAAATGGGAAGAAAAGTTAAAGCAAATAGCTGATCTTTCCAATGATTTAAACTTGTATTTAAAAATTCAAAATAGAAATAAACTTAAAACCCAGATTGGTAAACGAATGTTTACATAATTCTTTAAAAGTCGGTTTAAAAATATATAAAAAAAATCTAATTAAAATCCATAAAATTTTCAAAAGAAACCGGCGTATCAATTTTATTTCTAAATCAGATATATTTTCAAAAAATTATTTAATTTTTTATGAACGACATCGTAAGTGTCGAACTACGTTTCATCTAAATAAACTATATTTCTATTACTTTATCTATAACTTAAGATCTGTCTTAAATAATTTGACGAAGTACCACAATACGAGGCGATTCCATAATACACATTCGACTATCTAACTTCTTATAATAAAAAAACAACATTCTATTAAAATTGTTGCTAATGATTTATGTTTAAAATCTTGCAATTTATTAAATATAATTTCTAATGTTGGGACTTGATTTTATTTTTACGTATTGTAAACCGTTTGTCGAATTACATCTTCAGATGCATCATCTATCCGACGGCTGCCAACGCACTTCGGTCAATGTCACTGTCATACTTTCCATCTCTCGTAAACTTTGAACCCAAGTATACAAACTTATTTAAAGGTTCCACTCTTTTTTCCTTAATCAGAACTCTACAGTTTGTTATGCTTTTTTTCTCTTCAATAATCATTACTTTCGTTTTGCTTACATTTATTTTCATCCTTTTGATTTTCAGGGCATCATGCATAACATTAACCATCGCCTGCAACTCCTTTTCAGATGACGCTAATATGACTTGATCATCGGCGTAAAGAAGGCATCTGACGATCAAATCAATTATTTTCAATTCATATATACGCACTCTCTTTCAAATCTTTTAAACAATCGTCTATGTATAAGTTAAACAGCCATGGCGAAGCCACACATCCCTGTTTCGCACCTTTTTCGATGTTAAACCAGTCCGTATAAGCTTCGTTTTTCCTGACAAGCAGTGGAATACAGTTTGCCGACTATGCTGAGTAAACTAATAGCTCGGTAGTTCTTACAGTCCTGCTTAGAACCTTTTCCCTTGTACCAGTCGTCTGGTATGCTACCACTCCTCCAACAAAGGTTAAAAAGGCGGTACAGCAGACTAGTTACCACGTTTTGTCCAGCCTTCAGCATTTCAACTGTTATTCTGTCGTACCCAGCAGCTTTACCCAATTTCATACTGTTGAACGCTTCAACAATTTCTGTCGAACTAATTTTACTTACATTGTAACTTTCAATAATGGATCTAATTAGGGAGCAGTAAAAAGATTCACGTTTGGCTAAACATTTTGATTGGAAATTGGAAAAGTAATTACAAGCTGGTAATGTTTTTCAAGAAATAAGCGGAACCAGAAATTTTTGGTCAGTGTAGATTACTGTATAGGGAAAAATCCCGTAACGCGAGATGGCACTGTTAATGACAAAATGTCGGATCGAGGTGTGAACAACAAATATTATGTCATTTAATCACTTGTAATACCAAAATTTTTATTAAAGGGAATTTTATTTAGTTATCTCGGAGATTTGAGGGGATTTTTTTTGCTAAACTATTGGATTAAAGCTGGATTTAAGGTTTGTTTTTGATGTTTCGGTTTTATGGTCGCTGGTTTCTTCTTAAATGCCAGTAAAGACCAGGTGTGTCCAGATAATAATTTTGATATGTTTTCGAAGTTTTTTAGTTCTGTTGTCACTGGAATTCTTGTTGCAATGCCTTTTAAAATTAAAATATTAATTTCGGACATATTATATTATGTGTGTGAACGTGTTCGACCAATTAAGGAAGGTGAAGAGGTTTTTTAAAGCTGGCCACATCATTTTATGTGAAACTGATGGTGTCAATGAAAAAATCATAAAAATCATATTATTTTTTCCTAAACTATTCAAAATGTAACTAAATACAAGGTGTTTCATTTAAAAAAACATAACTTTGATATGTCACACTTTTTTGAGCCACCCTGTAGACTCCAAAATAATTTTCTTCTGCAGTCTTTATTAATATACATCTAAAAAAATAAAGAAATCTCCGAAAAAAATTTTGGTTTGGTTCACTTGGACCGTGTCGTATGGGGTGCCCCACCCTGTATATGTATATGTGCAAAAATTAAAGAAAATTGTAATATTATTGCAGTAAACTATAAAAAGTATTTTAAAGTTCCGACAGCGTAAATAGGTGTGAGAATTATATCTGCTGTATGTACCTGTTATTAATATAGGTATATGTGGGTCGATTATTTATTAGAAAACAACAACTTCTTTGGCAATATGCCTTTGACAGGCATTGAATTACATCTGATATATAATCGTGTATACTACCCCATCACAGGAAGCAAGATATGCAGGTGCTTGTTAAGAAAGAAAATGGGCTATTAAATTTATCTGTTCGAAGAGACCACCTATGGACCGGTTTCGGGGTAAATCGCCACTCGTCAGAATAGGGTTGGTCTTCTCGAACAGCTTACAGCTGTGAATGTGTCACAAAAAAGGTTGGGAAATACTGAGCTAATACCTAGATTATTTCGTTGAAAGAAAGTATACCGTGTACAGATGTAATAAAATTAGGGATAAAAAATGCTAGGCTCACAGATTAAAGAAATATCTTAATTGTCTGTTATCTTTCCTAGTTATATTTTTCCTATTTTATGTTACACAAATGAAAAAGCTATTAGATAATAGGTACAGGTCCAAATTTATTTTAGGATTTATTTTAGGACCAGATGGAATTCCGACAATTGTCCTGAAGACCTGTGCTCAAGAGCTCACCCCAGTTCTCTGTAGACTCTTCAAGTTATCATACAGCAAAGGAGTATTTCCGTCCATGTGGAAAAACGCCAAAGTCCAACCGATTCTGAAAAAAGGAAGAAGAATATTCCTGCAAATTATCGCCCTATTGCTTTGCTCTCAGTCATATCCAAAGTTATGGAAAAAGCGATTAACACAGAACTTATCAAATATCTGGAGAAATTTGAGATAATCCATGACAGACAATATGGATTTCGACAACTTCGGTCTACTGGAGATTTGCTGGCTTATGTCACTCAGCTCTGGACAAACACTATTGAAAAGTTTGGTGAATCTCGTTTGACCTTTGACCGCGTTTGGCACCAGGCATTGTTAAGTAAATTATCTGCCTACGGTCTCCCAACCAAACTGCGTCAATGGCTCTTGAGCTTCATGCTAGATCGCTCCTTACATGTGGCAGTTGACGGTATTTCTTCTGATGCGTTTAAAACTAATGCCGGGGTCCCCCAGGGTTCCATCCTGTCCCCCACCTTATTTCTTTTACACATCAACGACCTCTTGAAAACCACCACGAACCCCATTTACAGTTTCGCAGACGATAGCACACTTGTCTCAACTTTCACATCCTATCGATCACTTTCGGTGAATGATACAAATAGACTCAGGCAGGAACAGGTTGATTCCATCAATAGAGATCTTGAAGCAATCGTCGAGTGGGGAATCAACAATCTTGTTCAGTTCAACGCCCAAAAAACACAAAGTGCCACGTTTTCCAAGAAAGTGAATTCCTCAAATTATTCCATCACAATGTCCGGAAATACCCTTGAACCAAGTCCCTCCATCTCGATTTTGGGAGTCACGGAGTCCAATAATATGTTTTGGCATGACCATGTTGCTAACATCGCAAAGTCGGCAAGCCAGAGGCTAGCTTTTCTGTGGAAAGCCAGAAAGTTTTTTACTCCTGATCAACTGTTGACGACGTACAAGGCTCAAATCCGACCTCTACTGGAGTATTGTTCGCACATTTGGGGTTCAGCACCAAGGCATTCTCTTCGTCTTCTAGATTCCATTCAGAAAAGGGCCATTCGCTTGATAAACAGCTCAACTCTCACAGATACCCTTCACCCTCTAGAACATAGAAGAAGAGTTGCAGACCAGTCATTACTCTACAGATATTTCCATGGCAGATGCTCCAGAGAAATAAAAACTCTTGTACCACCATTGGCCACATTCGGTCGAAGAACTCGGCACGCTGATCAGTCTCACCCATTTACTCTCAAGATTGACACTACAAGGACCAATCTTTATCAAGAATCCTTCTTTTACAGGGCTGCTACGGAATGGAATAAGCTTCCAAAATCAGTTTTTCCAGGGAACTATAACCTGCAACTTTTTAAAAAGCGTGTCCACAATCATTTCCTTTCTATAATCCCTTCCCCTTCTAATAGTTGCAGTGCGGGCCGTCCGCGGCCTACACGATAGGTCTACCCTTTTTGCGACTATTTTCATAAAAAAAAAAAATTTCCCGGCCACAAAAAATACCACTCAATATATATTTTTTAACAATTTACCTTAAACGCTGGAGAAGGAGCCACTATCAAGTTGCTGGCTCGGTTCGAAGAAATCGTAGATCCGGATCTGAAAGCAGAGAAGTAACCCACCTTTTGAATAATTATTATACAAACGGAACTAATTGCACCGGGAAAATTAGACGGTACAAAATTAAAAAGACAAACACAAAAGTGTGTACACAATCGTTTCTCGGTTTAACTTTGCAAAAAACGGTAAAATAATTGTCGAGTTTTATATTTCTTGGCGTTCCGTCGTCGAAAATTTCGATAGCATAATGTTCGGAAGAGAAATAGTTTTTTTCCTATTCACTGTTATGCTCGTAAAAGATTCGAATGGGAATTTCGAAGAAGATATGTGGAAACGTATAAATCACTCGAATGGAGTTGAAAAGACGTTGTCCAGAAAACGACGTTATCTGACCTTCCCTTCGGGAAGTTCTCTTCAACTCGGTGAGTAAGAACATTTTTACTTTTTTTTCCAATTTTTACGATAAAATATTTCCATGGCGGTTTTTAGCCAATTAGGTCAATACATTTTTTTTTTAGTTTACTGTCTTACTATGCCCTCCGTGGGGGTGGGAGAAATTTTCACGTTTGGAATAACGGCTGCTTTGGCATGGGAATTACCGTCAAGTACTGATGAATTGCTGATGTCCTTCGGCAAGAAACCGATTACGACGACAACTACAACAGAAGCACCAACTACTTTACCGGTAATGAAATTTTGTGGGTTATAACTGTCACTCGAAGGGAGGGATGAAATTTCTTCGCTACAGGATGTCATATTATAATCTAAAATTGAAGTGTTTCGAGATTGAAATAATGAATATTCCATTTGATTGTTCCACATTATGTTATAAAGAGAAAGACAAAATTCCATTTGAAATCACCTTCGAGTATGAAATATTAACACTTATTACGAGCGAGTAACATCAACAACTTTATTTTATCTGAAATCACGTTCAAGTATGAAATATTAACACTTATTAAGAGCGAGTAACATCAACAATTTCTTTTGAGCAAAAGACAAAATTCCCATCTGAAATCCCCTTCAAATATGAAATATTAACTCTTATTTTGAGCGAGTAACATCAACAACTTCTTTTTAGCAAAAACTATAAAACGATTGTTTTTAAACGAGCGATTATTCGCGACTTAACAATGTTTACCTTCGGGAGTAAATATTAACAACTGGTTTAAAACGAGAACTCTTGGCGACTGCATGTAAAAGAGAACTGCCTTTTTTATAAAAAATATTGCTTTCAATAAGGCACCTTAAAATTAACCACATGTCCGTGCTGTAAAGCGATATTACATGTACGAGTATATCATTTTAATATGTAGGGACAATAAGGCGTCCTCTCTTTCCTCTTGACATGGGTTACAAAGAGCCTTACAACAACCAAAAAGCTCGCTTTTCAATAGCGCACATATGTTAACGATAACCGAGGGTTGCAAGTATTTTGATAAACACACACTAAACTACTTATCATTTTAATGTGGCGCTATCTAGATATTTCTCTACCTTTTTGAAACACCACATTTTTGGATTGGCGCCTTTCGAGAAGAATTACAAACGGGATTCTTAAATTGAGTTAGGTTAATAAGGTATAAATCATTAAAAGAAAAATAATAGCGCCATTTGAAATGGAGCGCCAAGATCAAGAGACTCATCTGGATGGCGTTGTGCAAATTAGAATTATGTTGTGCCCAAGTACCTAAGTCTTAATGATACAGGTGTAGCTTATCAAGCACAACCTTGGTTTTATTTGAGCTTGTAATTCTGAGAATGACTATCTTAAGACTAAAATACCACGAAAGTTGTTTTTAAGTACATAAAAGAACCCAAAATCTAGGGACTGTTTCATTTAGCGTCGATGTGCTTAAAACGATGGAGGTGCAGTTCATTAAACACTACCTTGGTTTTATTTGAGCTCGCAAATAAGTTTCATAATCTGACTCTAATACTTTAAGAATAGGCGGCTATGGCTCTAGATGTCACCACGTAAAAAAATAACATAAATAAAATGCGTGTATATTTGTAACATTTGCTATTTTCAGCTATTTTTCCTTCACTCTTATTTTATTTGTGTTTAAGCCTCATCACGACGTCGAATCATCGTATCATCAAGACTTATCCGATCACCCTTCTCAAAGGAAAGGCGGCTACGGATCTCCAAATCATATTTTCAACGACTGGACGTATAATAATGACATCAGATATCCGGCACCTGTCAAGACTTTCTACGATCCCTTTCGTCTCAAACAAAGTTATAAATACAAGGGTTATACCGATTCTAACGTCAAATTCGACTCGTCCAGGAAAATGTCACCTTTTATTCAAAATACGGGGTAAGGATTAAATGGTGATTTCACAACGTTGATATCATTTTTACATTCAGTTGGTGACTGATTACTTTTTAATACAGGCCACATTTATGACTTTTTTTTAAACACGTTTTGATACTTCAAAGTCGTGTTTTACGAATCATTAGCTTTGTTCGAGGAGCAATCCTGGACTAGTTTCCAACTGGTTACTGACTAAATCACATGCGTTCGCGGTTTGTAATCGCATGCGTATTAATAATTTCTATGACATTTACCACAAGATTTGTCTCCAGTCCACTGCGTGGATGATATTTTTATTTTTATCAATTGGTTTATTTTTCTATTTTAAGTATAACCAAATTTATAGTACTTATTTAAATAAAAAAATAAATGTAAAATGTTATTCAATACCAAAATTAAAATTTTATAGACCTATATTTACATAAACATGTTTTAAACAAAAAAAAAAAGCATTAATTATATTTTTATAACAAAAATAAAAATATCTTTAGGTATAATATCAGACAGCCAGGCTGTTTAAAAAGCACTTAGCTACAACAAGAGAAATTCTAAACTTGTATGGAATTGCATCGAATCCTTAGAGTACCTTGGTGCGAACAACAGAGTGACCCTGCTGTGGGTACCTGGGTACCAGGATGTGGAGGGAAACGAAAAAGCCGACATCCTCGCGAAACAGAGACCCGAATCTGCGTTCAGTGGACCAGAACCGGTCTTTGGAGTCACTGCAAGTGCCGCCAAAAAAATTATTTCGGACTGGGCGAAGAGAAAAAGACTCACGCACTGGTCCGCTATACAAAGGTTGACTCACTCGAAGGCGTTTTAACCTAAACCGTCGAGAAACATAACTAAGCACATCCTAGAATGGAGCAGGAATGACCTGCGAATTCCAACGGGACTGTTTACTGTCGTTTAAGATACCACCTCGGAAAGATATGTCTGAATCAACAAACTGACTGTCGGTTTTGCTGCGTGGAAGACGAAACTGCTGAACATATACTATATTTATGCCCCAACCTAGGAAGAATAAGGTTCAACATATTTGGTTATACCAACCTAGAACCTACCGATTTAAAGAAAATCTCACCCCATACAACCATGAACTTCGTAAGAAGGGCTGGATTGTGCGGTAAACTGTAACCTCTAGGGGTGAGCCACAATAGTCCTACTAAGTGTCGCAATGGAGGGGTGACCTACGTCCCTTTCTTATGATACCTAACCTAACCTTTAAACGCATAAAACAAAATAACATCTTTATAATAAAAATACCGTATGAAATGCCTTTTTTTAGATAAAACATGTTTAACACAAAAAGTTAACTAAATTTATTCTAATTAAATTCTTTTTTTTCTTAAATTTGTTCATTTTTGGGTATTGTCACGATTCTTCAATTTGTCGTTCGCAGAATCGGTTCTCAACCTGTTTCTGACCGCGCAAGCGTACATCGTTAATCCCAAATTAGTTCTCTCTCTTGTCCTTTTACTCTCGAGAGAGTATGGTGACATCATGTCTCAACTGCTCGTCTCGTAGTTCTCCATTCTTCTCTGTCTTGAGCTGCAAGAGAAGTTTCTTGCAAATCGTGGTTTGGTCCACACAGCGCGTCGGAGACCTTCCTCTTGGTCGTTTGCCATTGATTTTTCCCTCTACAATAAGTTTTTTCCAGCCCATTCGTTCTTCTTGAAATGTGTATTCTTCGATTGGCCATTTTTAAAAGCAGGTCTCAGAGGTATATGTGGCAGTAGGAAAGAGTTATTAGTTACAGAGAAATTAGTTATGTATCAGAAAGGAATTTGTTAGAAATCAGCACCACGAACAAAGCTATTTATTCAATAACTTTTCACAATTTATTGATTTTTATGAAATAAAAATTGTTTTAGAAGCTCAAAGAAGTATTTTAATAACGAAATAGATTCTTACATTCATCCGGTATATCATCAAATTCACCGAAGAACTAGACGAGCTTTATATGGTAAACTGGAAAAATTACTTTCAGCGTAAGTTTTTTTTAACTAATACAGTAAAACGCCTTTAAACGTTCACCTGTATAAAACTAGATGGTGTTTTAATTTAAAATTTATACCCATGCATTTTTTATTTTTATTCCGGTTTTAAATGGAGTGTATGAATAGGGAGGGAGGTATAACCATTGGTGAAACTGGGATGTCTAACTTGAGATTCGCCGACGACACAGCTCTCCTAGCAACCATAGAAGCTAAAATATTAGCTCTCCTTAATACCTTAAAGCTCAAAGTCGAAATGGAGGCCATGGTTAGACAAACGAAACCCCTAAACACCACCCACCAGATGGACAGATGATTTAAAAAAGATCAACACCAACTGGATTGCAGCGGCACAGGATCGAGAAACTTGGAAGAAACAATATATATATATATATATATATATATATATATATATATATATATATATATATATATATATATATATATATATATATATATATATATATTTATTCGAGAAAAAAGGACGTCAAGCTAACCTATCTTTCTTTGGGGAAGTTTTTCGCGAGTGATTTGTTAGAATATATTTAGGCAATTTTTCGCGAATAAAATAAAATTTATAATTATGGTAGAAATGAGATTTGTTTTGTTGCTGTCATGGTTAATATTTTTAAAAAGTGAACAGATTGATCATTATATTGTGATCTGTATTCACGTTAATATTGATTCCTTCTTTTTTCTGTTTATGTAGTTGTATATTTTCAGGAACTTTATCTGTCAAAGAGACAGTGTAAATTTTATTTGAGAAAAAATGTATACATTTTTAAAGGACATCGAGCTAACCTATCTTTCATATAGGGAGTTTTTCGCAAGTGATTTGTTAAAATATATATAGGCAATTTTTTGCGAATAAAATAAAATTTATTGTGTCAAAGGACGTCCAGCTAACCTAGATCTTTTGTGCATAACCCTTAATCTATTCGAAGCCCGGGATTTCAGCTAACCTGTCTTTCATTAATAGTTTTTGGGGTCGCTGAGTTTGAAAGTGACTTACCCAATTTTGTCCTACGAAAAGGGTAGGAAGGATAAAAATATAAAAACTATTAAAAACACCGATATGTGTCGAATTCATAGTCTTCGGGACGTAGAGTTTAATAGTGACATTCCCAAAGCAGGCAAGCCTACGAGAGAGATAAGAGGGGGTTGAAATATAAAAACTATTAAAAACGCAGACATTATTGTTAAATTCATAGTTTTCAGGGTTCTGATTTTGATAGTGATATTCCCAAAGGTAAAAGGGTGTTGAAATATAAAAACTATTAAAAATGCCGATATTAGTGTCAAGTTCATAATTTTTGGGGTCGCTGAGTTTAATAGTAACATTCCTAATTTTGTTAGCACCTATACAAAAGGGGTGAGAAGCGATAAAATATAAAAACTATGAAAAACGGCTAATATTAGTGTCGATTTAATAGTTTTTGAGGTTGCTGACTTTAAAAGTAACATTACCAATTATGTCAGCACCCATACAAAAGGGGTGGGAAGGGGATGAAATATAAAAACTATTAAAAAAGCCGATTTAGCGTCGAATTCATAGTTTTCGGGGTCGCTGAGTATGATAGTGATATTCCCAAAGCAGGCAAGCTAACGTTCGGGCAGAACAACGGCTGCCGGGTTCTGGTAGTTGTATATAAATTATAACAAATAATTAAAAGAGTCTTGATAGTATAATATAGTCTTCATAATATAGTCTTTAGTAGCAAGACGTTTTATTATTAACCATCCACTACAGCAGTTTGCAGGATTTAAGTAATATGGAACGTTCATTTTATCCAGGAGTGTATAGGTGAAATAAAATTTGCAATTTGTGTCAAAACTAACGTACGGGTAAATTAAGTGACACCAAAAAATATTAATTATTTAATTTCAATCAAAACGTTTGTCAGATCATCAATAATTCGAACTTCTGTTATTGAATTACGTTTAATAATTCATAACTTAATTGATAAATCGAATAAATCATCGGTGTCTCTTCGTGAATTTTGGAATATTTGAATGCCAATCATAATTTTAGGTTAAGCAAAGACGGTAAGGCGTGTCTGAAGAAGGCTATCTGTGAAGTAAATAAAGTTCCCGAAGGAAAGGGTACTTTATATCAAGAACTAATGAAAACTATCTTTAGGTATGTTTATTGCTTTTAATTTATTATCCATATTATTACGGTTTTTGATCAAAGATGGCGAAACATATCGACAGTTAAAAGGCTAATTTTTGTTAGTGATTTTTTGTAAAAGTTGTAGGAAAGAGGTTTTTTATATACATACATATAGTCACGCTTTTTTCCCGTAGGGGTAGGCAGAGACCACGTCTTTTCACTTGCTACGGTTTTTATACAAGCCTTTTGGTTCTTCTACTTTCATCATCAACGCTTTCATACATGCTCGTCGGTTGCTGGCATAGACATATAAAGATTAGACCGCAGGTCCCAGTGCGGAGAGTTGGCTCCCGATGAGAGAGAGATAGTTGCCCCAAGTGTTGTTTCGCTCTCTATTTCTAATAGGTCGCGCGTGCGCGCAGGCACCGCCGACCGTGGCAGGCAGAGCAGTGGAGGGGCGAGTAGGGGACTCGGGCGTCGGCCGGTAATAGAGTATTGCTATCGGCCGGCGTAACTTGCAGGCTATGTTTTTTTCTCTCTTTTCCTCGAGCAATGCTAAGCGCACAGATGTTTATCAGTAGACTACATAGTATGTAGAAACTTAAACTATCGGAATCTAATTGTAATTTAAAAAATTCAAAAGCATCAAACATAAATATTCATTCGTATTTTCGTTCATATCTGTTTGGGGAAAAAGAGAAAAAAATGTCCAGGCGAATCTCGATCCCACGCTTTCGGATAGACCCCTCCACTCAGCCAGTCGCGTACCTCTCGGGCGTAAGCCCTGTCATTAGAGAGAGAGAAAAACAACACTCGGGGCAACTATCTCTCTCTCTCTCTCTCATCGGGAGCCAACTCTCCGCACTGGGACCTGCGGTCTAATCTTTATATGTCTATGGTTGCTGGTACTCTTAACCTGGCATTTTTTTAAAACAATTTGGATTCGACCGAAAAACGTCTGCCAACCGTTACCGACTTGCCCATTCATACTCGCCTTATAAATCTGTTTCGTTAATCTACTTTCATCTATCCTCTCAACGTGTTTAAACCAACTAATCATTTCTTTATCTATCTTTGTTACCACATCTTATTGCACACCACAAAAAAAGTGTTCAAACAATTTTTAAACCCGTCTCAAACGATTCGTTGATTCCAAATATGTATACACTGTGTTCATTTAAAAATAACCCACCCTTAATATTTTACAATGAAATACCTAAACACGTCTTTGAAAAATTTAAGGGGTATCTCTAGCAGGAAGGGGTTGAATTTGACGTTTATGATAATAATTAAGGGTGGGTCCTTTTCAAAGAAACAATTTAAAACAACGATTAAATAACAAAGAAAGGCTGGTAGCAAAGGCAAACAAATATGATTGATCAGAGATTTACCAGACCTTTTAAATGAGGTATTATAACTTGACCCTTACCAATGCTTTTGCTAAAAAACTAAAAGTTACACAGCGCAAAATGGAGACATCGATGCTTGGCGTTACGTGACCACATTAAAAATGAAGAACAGGCGTCACTAATGTGGTCGTAAATGTAACAAAACTCAAATGGAAGTGGCCGGGACATGTGGCTTGCATGCAAGATGGCAGGTGGACAAAACGATTACTTGAATGGAGACCCAGATCTGATAAAAAATAGAAAGAGACCACCATCTCGCTGGACAAACGACATTACAAAAATTACAAAAACTGGATTCGTAGCGCTCAAGACAGAAAAAAATTGGACTCAACTGGGGGAGGCCTATGTCTAGCAGTGGACGCACAGGGCTGATTTATGATGATGATGATGATAACATGATACCTAACTCCATTTGAAAACATTTAAGGAGTATCTCCACTAGGGAGGAGGTGAATCTGACGTTTATGACATTAGCGCTAAAAAGTGCCCCCCTAAAGTTAAAATTTGACGTGTTTCGGAATTTCATTCTAATATGCCACATTTCTAATATATTAAGAATGGGTATTTTTCAAATAAACACAGTGCATGACTCAATATTGCAAAAAATGTCGCTTGGAATAATTAGCCTTTTAACTGTCGATTTAAAATTTGACGATTCCTCCGAATGGGATTGTTTTATAACCTAAACGGTTTCATTACTCTTTTACGATAACTTAAAACACATTGTTCATTGAACACTTTTTCAGAATCAAACCGCATGAAGATTATGTAGATGAAGATGACTATGATACAGCTGCAAACAAAAGTCACAACTGCACCGACAAATATCCCAGTTGCAAGCATTCCGTTTGGACAGATATGTTTTAATAAATTTAATTCGGGAAAAATACCAACCTATTTTTTTACCCTTTATTTTCCACATATTTCTTCTGCATAACGCGATCTTTTCATATCTTTTGAATCTCTTGAATTTTTCTTTTATTATCAAAACACAGCACGTGCTGTGACATTGTAGCAAAACCTCCATCATTTTTTAGAATGATGATTTGCTTGCACGCGGGGTGTCCAAAAATTAATGTTAAGTTCTTGCATTCAGGAATTATAGCAGATACGAAATAATTATAATTAAATCAAAATTATTAATCATCTCAAGATGCATAATGCAAAATTATTCATAAACGTACAGGGTATTCTATAACTTTAATATTTAAAATTAAAATTTTAATTTAAGATTTTTTTATGAAAACAAAGTTTACCATGTCATGTTTATTACAGGCTGGCCAACCGAAAACGAAACAGAGCCATTTGCAGGAACATCGTCAACATTTTAAAAAGACGCTTAGACCCGTTGGTTATTGATTAAAGGGGGACACTCTTTTCACCAAAATTTTAAAAGGCATTGTGGGTCGAATAAGATGTCTTATGAGAGCTCTGACAATCCTCTATACAATAGTCTTTAAATTTTACAGTTCCTCCCAATACTTTGAAAAAAATAACATGTTAAAATTTCAATTATCCTAGTTGCTTACTTACTACTTAATTGATTAAATGTTTAAACTGATGCCCACCCGCTTCCATACAATAATAAAGATTTTGTTCAAAACGTTCACGCTTATTCCGAAGAATTTCCGGAGTAATTCGACGGCACTCGTCAACGATTTTTTGACGCAAATCTCCCAACGACGCTGGTTGCGTTTTATAGATTTTACTTTTCAGATGTCCCCACAAAAAGAAATCGAGGGGCGATAACTCTGGCGATCGTGGAGACCATTCAATGCTGCCTGTTCTTCCAATTCAATGCCGTGGAAAACAGTTAGTTCGTCATTGTTTGCAGATAAATTTCACATTTAAAATCTAATTTCTTAATAAGTAATGGGCGTAATTTTAAAATGATGTGTATAGAGAATTGTAAGAGCTTTTGAAAGACATTCTATTCAACCCCCAAGGCCATTTAAAAATATTGGGGTAATGTTTACCCTCGCTTGGGGCTAAAAGTAGTGGAGTCAAAAATACCGAAAAAGAGTGTCCCCCTTTAATCAAAAATCGACGGGTCTAGGCGTTTTTCTAAAATTTTGACGAGGTGCCTGTAAATGGCTCTGTTTCGTTTTCGGTTGGCCACCCTGTATGTACTCTGTATTTAGTGTCGGTTAAAACGCGAATCTGTAGATTTCTCATATAACTTAAAATATTTTTAATACTCTGTGGGTAGCCACTTAATAACTATTTCATTTTCATTAACAATTTCCTTTATCTGACTAAAATACAAAATCAAGCTTTTCATTTAATTTTTGATTTTGTCGAGTAAGCTATAAAGAGGAGCTGGATAACCTCAACGTTCCCATGTTGTAGTTTGTTCATGGCTACTGGCGAATTTGGCTATGGTCTGGTCAACAGTTTCTACATCAAGGTCCCTATGGAGATCACTGTTACGGCAGTACCAAGGTGCATTAACGATGTTCCTCAATACTTTATTCTGAAAACGTTGTATTACTTGAATATTACTTTTACTGGCACAGCCCCAAAGCTGTTTACCATATGTCCAGACAGGTTTCAATATCTGTTTGTAGAGAAGCAGTTTGTTGTGTATGGACAATTTGGAGTTTCTTCCTAGCAGCCAATACATCTTTTTATATTTTATACCAAGCTCTTCGCGTTTCTTTTTAACGTGGACTCTCCAGCGAAGTCTAGCGTCAAGTGTCATTCCCAAATACTTTGCAGTGTCAGCATGAGGAATTTGAGCATTGTTGATTGTTACTTGGATATTTCGTTTTCGTTTGTTGGTAAAGTTAACACGAGCAGATTTGTTTTCGTTTAGCTTGGTACGCCATCTATTAGTCCAAGTGTTAATCTGGTCTATGGATAGATATAACTAGCTAGCTAGATATAACTTAACCAAACTTTTTTACGAACTCTTTTAGTACCAACCAAAAAATGATTTTTTTATGCTTGCCTACTTTATTTTAAAACATTTAAAGTAAAATTATATACAGTGCGTGCATAAAGTAAGGCATAAATTCATTATTAGCTATAAGACAGTAATATGAAAATATCCCGAGATAGATAGGTTTTTAATTTTAATTTACTATTATTTAAAAAAATTATCTATCATTCAGGGTGAAAAACCTTTGAGTAATGACGTCAGCACCAGTTTTTTTTAATTTGCGGATTTCCCTTGCTGATTTTATTCCAAAAATGTATCACACGTTGATTCAAATTAATACAGGGTGGACAAAAATGCGAAAGTTGTTTTACTTTACTTTATGGACGTGTGCAATAGCCTTGGATATATCTAAAGCCTTCGACCACGTCTGGCACCAGGCATTGTTAGGCAAGTTGTCTGCCTACGGTATCCCAACCAAACTACGCTAATGGCTCATGAGCTTCATGCAAGATCGCTCCTTGCATGTGGCAGTTGACCGTATTTCCTCTGATAACTTGGGGTCGCCAGGGTTCTATCCTGTCCCCCACCCTATTTCTTTTACGCATCAAAGACCTCTTGAAAACCACGACGAACACCAATTGAAGTTTCGCAGATGACAGGCTGGGTTTTCTGTGAAAAGCTAAAAAACTTTTTTTACTCCTCATCAATTGTTGACGGCGTACAAGGCTCAAATCCAACCTCTACTGGAGTATTGCTCGCACATTTGGGGTTTAGCACCAAGCATTCTCTTCGTATTCTAGATTACATTCAGAAAAGGGCCATTCGGTTGATAAATAGCTCAACTCTCACAGATACCCTTCACCCTCTAGAACATAGAAGAAGAGTTGCAGACCAGTCATTACTCTACATTACTCTATGGCAGATGCTCCAGAGAAATAAAAACTCTTGTACCACCACCGGCCACATTCTGCCGAAGAACTCGGCACACCGATCATTCTCACCCATTTACTCTTAAGATTCACTCTACAAGGACCAATCTCCATCAAGAATCCTTCATTTACAGGGCTGCTACGGAATGGAACAAGCTACCTGCAAATTTTCAAAAAGCGGGTCCACAATCATCTCCTTTCTATAATCCCTCCCCCTTTTAATAGTCGCAGTGCGGGCCGTCCGCGGCCCGCACGATAGGTCTACCCTTTTTGCGACTATTTTTGGTAAAAAAAAATGGCCGCACTGTATTTCATAACTTAAAATGATTGTGACTAGAAAAAATCGTAGTTGACCTTTTAATAGCTTATGTCGAAGAGTAAGAGTGGTTTTAAATAATGCAACTAAGAAAAAAGGCCAACAAAATTTTGTACATCGTACAAATACATTGCGTGCATAACCTTAAATATCTCAAAGTCCTGACGTGATGGACAATTCTGAGCTCGGATTCGGATTTAACGAAGTAAATACTTTCGAAAACGGTCCCCAGTGGCCTATCAACAAACAATACCGCATTTTTCGTAGACCAGTGTCATTTGTTTTCATTTGTGTCATTATTTCACTCTGAAACAAAAGAAATAAATTTCAAGGAAAATTAATATAATCAACTGAACCAGATTCGGGAGAATATTTTGCTAAACCCTGCATTCAACATACCTGAATTGACTCATTAGACAAGTTAATCCGAGATATATGTACGTCATTTACTAGATCATAATCAAGGGATGATAATTGGGGCGAGAACAACAAAATCATGAGCATTTAGGGATGACACCTAAAATGAGGTGTGCATGTTAATGAGGATGCAGCAGCGAAGTAGATACATTAATGTATGCCTCGGGGATTTTCTTTTGATATTAACACGTCCTCTGACGCTAACACACCAAGAATGTAGGTCAACCAAAGCGTACTTAGCTGTATAGTTGTTTTATTCATTTGAGATGCAAAAAACCCTCTTCAGTAAACAACTACACCTTTAATTTTTATTTAAATAGCAAAAATGGATAGGGTTGTAAAAAGCCAATAGTAAAAACGTGTTAACAGCAAACTGTTTAACTTGTTTAACTGTAGTGTTTGGGTAAAAGGAGCTTACTCGGACTGGTTTTACATCTAAAAAGGTATTAAACAGGGATGTGTGGCTTTGCCATGGCTGTTTAATTTATTCATAGACATTTGTTTGAAAGATTTGAAAGATAGTCATATTAGCATCATCTGAAGAGGAGTTGCAGGCGATATTTAATATTATGCATAATGCCCTAAAATTTAAAGGGATAAAAGTAAATGAAAGCAAAAAGTTAGCTCTTTGCAGAAAAGTCTTTGATAAAATCTGGGATTTTGTTCGTCATGTCCAATGGATTGATCAGATCTGGATGATATAATGTTTAGTGATGGCAGGTAAAGCACCCTATCAATATGTTTTGTGATGGTTTATCCAGTTCTTTATGCCAGAAAACTTCCTTAGCATGTGTTCTGAGATGGCACTACTAAAAAAGGAGCTATAAAAGTTATTCCTTTGAAGAGAAACCTTTGGTAAAATATGTGAAGAAACAGGATCTACAAAAAGCAAAATAATTTTTTTTGACATGTTTGATAAATAGATCAGATATGGATAATGTTCACCAGCTTTAAGAGTGATAAGGGGTAAAGTGCTCCACTATTATGATGTTTTAAAGTGGCTTTTTTAGTTCTTTATTCTAGGGTACTTCTTTTGCATGCCTTCCAAAGCTCTCTTTGAGTGTCCTATTTTTGACTACTTACCCAGAATTTTAAAAAATCAAAAATATTTTTCGAGCATTGTATCTGTTAAACCTAATTAAAATGGAGACAAATGCTAACAACTCGCGGGACAACCTATATAATACTCTCTCTTTTCGAAGGATTTTTGAAAGATATTTAAGAGAAAAATTACGAATCTTATCGATATATTTTTTGGCGAGTTTGTTCATCAATATGTATTGTTCGGCGCAAGCTGCGTGCTTCCGCAACGAAACATCGGTGAAAAATGAGGTGAAATTTCTCACGACGTCTTCAATGTTGCCTTTTTCGTCATTGAAATATTTGGGAAATTGTATTTGAGTTTGAAAAATAGACGCAGGATTCTTGTCGCCACACCAAACCGTCGGGAAAATAGAGAATCGGAAACTTCAGACGACTCTATCCATGAAAGATAATGATATTGCTCATAATTTACCAAGACGAGATTTTATATTCTTCCAGAAAAACACGATTTTTGTGAGCTTTTGAATCTGTGACAGGTACAAAAAAATCTTGTGACATAAATAATGATTTAATACTTAAATGAACCTGTAAATTGATAAAAAATGATTAAAAAAAAATATATAAACATGTATATTTAATGAATAATAATAATATTTAATGCTTGTCTGCATGCAAGGGTGTGAGACAGGGCTGTGTTTTCTCCCTGCTTCTTTTTAATATCGAATTTATTATGAGACAGGTTCTAGAGGACTGACAGGGTGGAGTAAATATTGGCGGCACAAAATTGTCTAACTTAAGGTTTGCCGATGATAAAACCTTAAAAGCTGCCTTCCAGAGAGAAATTCTGGAACTCCTGATGAGACTTAAAGATGTCAGTGCTCTTTACGGCCTAAACATAAATTATAATAAAACCAAAATTATGATCATTGATAGAGAACATAATAACTACCCTGAAACTCGGACTATTGGACACTGTGAAGTTGTCAACAGTTTCGTCTATCTTGGAGCCCTAATATAAAATACCGGGAGATGTGATGGCGAAATAAGACGGCGTATTCAGCTTGCTAGGTCAGCAATGACACAGTTAAATGAAGTATGGAGGGATTGGAATATCACAAAACAAACTAAAATCAATCTAGTGAGTACCTTGGTCTTTTCGGTCTTTTTATATGCTTCAGAATCTTGGACTGTCAAAGAAGTAAATCGTCGTCGGATTGATGCATTTGAGATGTGGGCATGGCGACGAATGTTGAGAGTGTCCTGGACCGCTGCCACGTCTTTTAGTTCTCTAAAGAGTACTCTGCCAGTGGTCTCTCTACTGGCAAATTATGCCCGAGCTCAGCCGTAGAGGGTAGAAGAAAAAAATATAAAAGTGAGCCGCGCCACCGACTTAGACGGTACAAGCTGGAAGCCCCTAGGTCTAGTAGGCACTAGCAGAGCCACACGATAAACAACAAACAATTATGGTGAACTAGATAAATAAAACTATGTTTACAATTCCTGCAATATATATATATATATATATATATATATATATATATATATATATATATATATATATATATATATATATATATATATATATATATATATATATATCGCGTTAAAACGTGCGTCGGCGTCTTGCGATTCCTAATCTCCATTCCTCTCTATTCGTCCACATGTCCTCTCTCAGATCTCTCTCTTCCATCTCTTTTTGTATGCCTTCTCTCCAGCTCTTTCGTGGTCTTCCTCTTCTTCTTCTTCCTCTGGGGTTCCACTGTAATATTTTCTTTGGGATTCTGTCTGGTGGCATTCTTTGAACATGCCCGTACCATATCAACTGTTTAGTTCTTATTTCGTCTGTGATGTCGTGCTGTACTCCCATTATTTGTTTTATCCTCTCATTTGTAACTCTTTCTAGTCTTGATTTCCCCGCTGCTCGTCTCCAGTAATCCATTTCTGTGGCTCTAATTTTTCTTTCGATCTTTTCTTTCAAAGGCCATACTTCGCAACCGTACATTATTATGCTCTTCACTATCGTGTCGTAAATTCTTTTTTTGTTGTTGTTGCTTATTGTTCTATCCCACAGTACTCCGTTTAACATTGATATTGCTCTTCTTCCTTTCATATTTCTGTCCAATATTGCTTCTTCGAGTGTCCCATCCTTTGATATTCTCATTCCTAAGTAATTGTAAGCTGACGTGTGTTTGATTTTTTGTCCATTTGATAATTGTAAGTCCTGTTGCACTCCCCCAATACACATATTCCGTTTTTTCTACATTAACCTCTAGTCCCCAAATTTTATATTCTTCTATAAGTTTTCGTGTCATATACTCTGTGTCGTCTATGTCTTGGCCGACTATAATTTGATCGTCTGCGAATGAGAGTGTGTATAATGTTGTGTCCTCATCTAAAGGTATGCCCATGTTTTGGCATTTCCGTTTCCAATTCGCTAGTGCCCGTTCCAAATATATTTTAAATAATGTTGGTGACAAGCAACACCCTTGTGCAATATATTAATTAAGTAAAAATGATGTTCTGATTTTTTACAACAAATTCTGTATTTTTGTAAAGTGGATTAAACGAATTTAATACACTTTTCTTAAAATAATATTTAAATTAATTATAACAATCTTTCAGACAATAATAAAAACCTAATGATGTACAAAAGAGAATTAAAAACAACAACAAAAAAAATGTTCACAATATTAAAAATTTCAAAAATAATTGGTTTTATATAGAATTCCTGATAGCAAAAGATTAACAAAAAAAAAAAAAATAAATGGACTTGCAACAAAAATAATAATTTGAAACCCTCACAATAACTACATAAAGTATATTCAGTAATGTATAAATTCAGATTCAACTTGGAGCAGGTACAAATTTAATGAAAATAATTTGTTACTTTTAAACTATTGAAAACACTTAGATTAAGCACATAATAACTGATAAGTTGATAAAATTAAACTCAATACTATGTAACGAATTGAAAACTTCATTGAGACGCCACTGTTACATCGATGATCCAAGAAACAGAAACACCAAGTAGTATTTTTAAAGATTTACACTGTTAAAACAATTGAGCTTATTTAAAAATATTTCTTTTTACGATGGCTGTCCTTCAAAATAGCAATATTGTAGGATATTTACAAATAAGTATGAATAAACGTTCTTACTTGGACACAAAGAACTATTGATAATATTACTTTAATCAAAGTTCAGCCTTGGCATATTATCCAATGCAATAAATAGTTTTCAACAGTGTACCATATTAATAAATTAAAACAAAACTTAACCGCGGTGTCAAAAATAAGTCACGTCGTTTAAATATACTAAAATAAATCACTTGTAACCTTTGGATACTCGAATTCATGAATCCTGTGGCCTACTCCTGTAGCCGGTTTGAATTATGGAACAATGGCTTAACAATGGCTTCCCTCCATCAGATCCCGCACGCGGTCATTTTAACTCGACACCAAAATCCAAAATATCCACCACAAAGGCACGACAGAATGGTCAAGTTAAAAATTAAATGGTTTTCTTCAAAATCCAATTAAGATGGCCCAAATACAGCCAGATATGAAAGAAAAAACCGTAGAAGTTCTGCTCACGTGTTAATATCAAATCGTTCCAAAAACTCTCACCTGACTTCCACCACTGACACCAAACGACCCCTTCTCCTAGGCCGGAAATCAAGAAATGACACGGAATAAACGTCAACCCACAATCTTCTTCAGTCCGGGCTCCACAATCGCCTCGTCCGTGCTGTTAGCCAGCCCCATCCACACAGAAATGCAAACCAAACAATAATCCTATCACTACTAGGTATGCAACACTATTTACAACTAATTACAACGCAATTAATAATGGAACTGTAGGATTTAATTAAAAATAGGTACGTGACACCGCACATAGAACAAATGCTTCGGATTTACAAGAAATATGTCCATCAAAACGTTTGCCCAGTATCGTGTACTCTCAAATTCTTACATTTTTCGGACACATTAGTCGGAGTGAGCATATGGAAAGGCTTATTGTACAGGGAAAACCTGAAGGAAACAGAAGGCGTGGCCGATCACCAAATCATGTGTGGATGTTACCAAAAAATTATTAGATGCTACTCTCCCACAAGCTACTCACATGTCATTCTTCATAAAAAACAGCTAATTGGTCCCACGTCAATATCATTTTTTGTTCTCGTAATAATCGAGACAAAAAATAATTTCAAACGCACATACGAACACAAACACACACAAACACACACACACACATAGACACACACACACACACACACACACACACACACACACACACACACACACACACACAAACACACACACACACACACACACACAGACGTCCACATAAAAACTATTGCATTCGACTCTGGGGACCTTGAAATTTAGAGATATGTTAAAATTCGGGATTCGAAAAATCGGACCCATTACTATAACTTCCACTGGGATGTTAATAAGTTAAACAGCCATGGCAAAGCCACACATCCCAGTTTAACCCTTTTTTCGATGTTAAACCAGGCCATGAAAGCTCCTTTTATCCTCCGTTAATTATTTAAACATCTACATATGGAGTATTCGATTCAAGAATTCGTCCTCAAATCCCACAAAATGTCACCGTTAGAGCTAACAATATTTGTGTAGAAAATCAATCAATTAATTAAAATAGTTTAATGAGTAAACAGGAAAAAAGTGGAGCAAAATGTCAATAGAAACAGTTAAGAACATTTAGCGTATGCAGTCTAATTCAATCACCACAACCGTTTTCAATTTAAATTTAAAATTATTATGATTAGGTGTTTTAAAGAGGAGTCATGTCGATGAAATGAAGAAGTA
Source organism: Agelastica alni (assembly GCA_950111635.1). Lineage (NCBI taxonomy): Eukaryota > Metazoa > Arthropoda > Insecta > Coleoptera > Chrysomelidae > Agelastica > Agelastica alni. Next base: position 7,099,367 of record OX467712.1, on the reverse strand, counting down.
TCGCTTTTTGTTTGGTTTTTGTTTACTATTTCAGCTTTTAGATACGGCGCAGTTGAAAAAAAGTTATCGGAACAAAGTTTTATCGAGAAGCAAGAGATATTTGACTTTTCCCGAAGGAGCTAGCGTTTCGGTAAGTCGTTTTTAATGCCTTTTGTTTTTTATGCAGATTAAGAACCGCATAACACTTTTCGATACAGGACCATATCGCTATTAGGATTTTTTTTTCAGGCGGCTGCGTGTATGACATCTCAGCTATGGGTTAACCCACAGGGAATATTTACAGAAAGCATCGCTTGGGGTCTCGCCTACGACTTACCCAACGACACGAAGTCGATAGCCAATTTTTTGGGACCAAAATTTTTGGCGAAACGTCGACACAGAAGAGATTTGTACGGCAAAATGGAAAAAATCATGGAGTCGTAAGTAAAAAAAAATAGCAATTTAACTACGTTGTTCAAATTTAATAGAAAAAAATTAATATACTAACAATATTATATTATATATATATATATATATAATGTGCAAAAATTATAGAAAACTGTAATATTATTGCAATAAACTATAAAAGTATAATGTAGCCCGACAGCGAAAATTGGATGTGAAAATTATGACTGCTGTATGTACCTACATATTTTTAATATATAGGTATAAGTGGGTCGATTATATATCAGAAAACAAAATTCTCCTCTGGCTATATGCCTACGACAGGCATTGAATTACATCTGATATATAACCGTGTATACTATCCCATCACAGGAAGCAAGATATACACGTGCTTGTTAAGAAAGAGAAAGGGCTATTAAATTTATTTGCTCGAAGAAACCACCTGTAGACCGGTTTCGGAGTAAATTGCTCCTCATCAGTACAGGGCAGGTTTTGTCGAACAAATACATACCAGCTCAGACTCCTTTTAAATACACATGAAGGACCTCGCAAAAGCGCTAGACGCGACATCTGTACTTTTTAACAAGCACCACCCGGTTCATCTCCGAAAATTTGTTTGAGTCTAGCGTGTAAATTGTTATTTTATTTTTTAGGATGGGCTACAACGGCCGAACGTGTGTTTTGCGATCTGTATGCGAAGCTACTCAAAGATTTGTTCCGAAAGAGGACAATCTTCTAAACTTTATTGTGAAACTTATTTTTGAGTAAGTAACATTTTTATTTACTTCTTCTTTAAGCGCCATCTCCGCGACGAAGGTTGGCAATCATCATCGCTATCGCAACTTTTGAGGCAGTTGCTCTCAAAAGTTGTTTGGAGCTACAACCCAACCATTATCTCAGATTTTTTAGCCAAGAATTTCGTTTTCTTCCTATGTTTCTTTTGCCTTCTATTTTCCCTTGTATTATTAGTCGGAAGAGGCTGTATCTTTCGCCGCGAATTATGTGTCTCAAATACTGTAGCTTTCCCTCCTTAATTGTACGTTCATTTTCTTTTTGTTTACCGATTCCTTTTAGCACTTTGATGTTAGTAATTCGATCTACCCACGAAATTCTTAAGAATTTTCTATAAATCCACATTTCGAAAGAGTTAAGCATCTGCATTTAGATTTAGATTCTGCACCATAGTAGAGCACACTAAGTATATAACATTTTGCCAATCGCAGTCTCAGGCCTTACGTCAAATCTCTGCTACATAGCACTTTTTTTATTTTTATAAAGTTGGTACGAGCCTTTTCAAATCTGGTTTTTATTTTTGCGGTATAGTCATTGTTTTTAGTAATAAGCGTTCCAAAGTAATTGTATCTTTTTACTTTTTCAATCTGTTGATCTCCAACCATTAAGATTTCATTGGTGTTGTTATTCTTACATATTGGGGTTCAGTACCAAGGCATTCTCTTCGTCTTCTAGATTCCATTCAGAAAAGAGCCATTCGCTTGATAAACAGCTCAACTCTCACAGATACCCTTCACCCTCTAGAACATAGAAGAAGAGTTGCAGACCAGTCATTGCTCTACATATATTTCCATGGCAGATGCTCCAGAGAAATAAAAACTCTTGTACCACCATTGGCCACATTCGGCCGAAGAACTCGACACGCTGATCAGTCTCACCCATTTACTCTCAAGATTGACACTACAAGGACCAATCTTCATCAAGAATCCTTCTTTTACAGGGCTGCTACGGAATGGAATAAGCTTCCAAAATCAGTTTTTCCAGAGAACTATGACCTGCAACTTTTTAAAAAGCGTGTCCACAATCATTTCCTTTCTATAATCCCTTCCCCTTCTAATAGTCGCAGTGCGGGCCGTCTGCGGCCCACACGATAGGTCTACCCTTTTTGCGACTATTTTCATAAAAAAAAAAAATTTCATATACTTGGTTTTTTTGATATTAAGGAAGAACCTTACTATTTTGTTCATACCTCTTTTTAAATTCTTCAAACTATTGGCTATTATTACTGTGTCGTGGGCATATCTGATGTTGTTAATGAACCCAAGTACACAAATTCATTTATTTGTTCCACTTTTACTCCCTCAATCGAAACTTCACAGTTTGTCATGCTTTCTTCTTTTTCAAAAACCCTTACTTTCATTTTGCCAACATTTGTTTTCATCTCTTTGATTTTCAGGGCATAACATTATCCATCGCCTGCTTTTTCTCTTCAAATGACGCTAATATGACTTGATCATCGTCGTAAAGAAGGCATTTGACGATCAAATCATTCATTTTTAATCCATACGCACTCTCTTTCAAATCTTTAAACAATCGTCTATGCATAAGTTAAACACCCATGGAGAAGCCACACATCCCTGTCTCACACCTTTTTCGATGTTAAACCAGTCCGTGCAAGCTCCGTTTATCCTGACTCAAGCAGAGGAATCCTCATAAAGTGATTTCAGTGCTCGTATTAAACTACCGCTCACCCATACATAGATAATGTCGACCACAGTTCACTCCTCACCATTCCGTCATAGGCTTTTTCCAAGTCTATTAAAGCGTAATAGACCTTGTAACGTGCCTTTTTTTTTCCTTCTACAGTTCCATTATAATTGTGTCTCTGATGATTTTGTATTCCTCAGGTACTCGTAAGTAGTGTCGCCTACCGTATTTTGTGGTAACTTAAATATATCATTCGTTGTAAATAGTGTTGCATACCTTGTTGTGATAGGATTCGATTGTTAATGGCTGTGGTGTTTTCGTTATTAGATTTTGCTTTGGTTTTTGGCCTCGATTGTTGTGTGTTGTCGGTTATATTATTGTTTGGTTTGCATTTCTGTGTGGATGGGGCTGGCTATCAACACGGACGAGCGCGATTCTTAGTATGGAACATGGACTTGCGAATATTCTTGTTTGACGTCGATTCCGTGTCATTTTTCTTGATATCCGGCTTGGGAAGTAGGCAGTCGTTTGGTGGCAGTCTTGGGAGTGGTGTGGTGAGAATTTTTGGGACAGTGTGATATTGGCAAGTGTGCAGAACCTCTACGGTTTTACTTTCATATCTGGCTGTATTTGGGCCATCTTAATTGGATTTTGAAGTAAAACCATTTAATTTTTAACTTGACCATTCTATCTTACCTTCGTTGTTGATATTTTGGATTTTGGTGTCGAGTTAAAATAACCGCATGCGGGATTTATTTGAGGGAAGCCATTGTTAAGTAGCAGGTGCCGTTCCATAACCAAACCGGCCACAGGAGTAGTGAATTCGTATACCCAAAGGTTACAAGTAATTTATTTTTAAATATTTAACGACGTGACTTATTTTTGACACCACGATTAAGTTTTGTTTTAGTTTATTAATATAGTACATTGTTGGAAACTATTTATTGCATTAGATAATATGCCAAAACTGAGTACTTTGATTTATTGTTAACTGTTGATTTTGATTATATTTGTTATAAGTTTATTATTGAACTGAGTACTTTGATTTATTGTTGGCTGTTGATTTTGACTATATTTGTTATAATGTTGCTATTGAGCTGTGTACTTTGATTTATTTTAGGAGTAAAGTATCCAATATATTTTTGCTATAATTTCATTTATTTGGTTCACCTTAATCTTAGTTGTTTATCGTGTGGCTCTGCTAGTGCCTATAAGACCTAGGGGTTTCCGGCTTGAACCGTCTAAGTCGGTGGCGCGGCTCACTTTTTTTTTTTTTTTTTCTACCCTCTACGGCTGAGCTCGGGCATAATTTGCCAGTAGAGAGACCGCTGGCAGAGTACTATATAGAGAACGAACAAGACGTGGCAACCTTCTGGCTTGTAGCTAAGAATTTTTTAACTATACCTCGTAATAAAAAAACCTGATCCATACATCTCTTTTCTCTTCTAAATTCTGCTTGCACATCCTATATCATCTTATCAGTTTCATTCGTTACTCTTTTAATCAATATCTTTGCATACAGTTTGCCGACTATGCTGAGTAAACTAATACCTCGGTAGTTCTTACAGTCCTGCTGCGAACCTTTTCCCTTGTAAAGCGACACGATAACGGCTTTGCACCAGTTGTCTGGTACGCTACCACTCCTCCAACAAAGGTTAAAAAGGCGGTACAGTAGACTAGCTACTACGTTTTGTCCAGCCTTCAGCATTTTTACTGTTATCCTGTTGTACCCAGCAGCTTTACCCAATTTCATACTGTTCAACGCTTCCACAATTTCTGTCGTAGTAATTTCACTTTTATTGCAATTTTCACTCATGTCTTAAAAAAATGCATTGCAATTAAACGAATACAACTTTGGAGTTATTTAAAAATCAGTATAAACATAAAAAAGTTCATAAAAAACGTTTTTTCGTTGTTATCCTGATGAATTTTAAGTGTCGTATTTTTTCAGTTACCCCTCAGAGCGCGTTCTACCATCCGAACCAGACGAACATCGCATTTACCACTTGGCAGGAGAGATGGGTAGAGAAAGACGAGACTGCACGGAAACATTTAATTGCCCTTTTTCATTAATCGATCTCGCTTTTGGTCAATATTCAAATTATTTGCATTAATTTACTTCTGTTATTATCTCCGTTAAATTATTAAATAGCACGTACAGTAAACTCAGACTGACGAGTAATAAAATTGCCAATAAACGTGTAAATAGTTTTTTTTTGTGTGTTCCAAAATAAAATCTTTTCACCGGTTATCCTTATTATTTTGCATACGATACTAAGGTCGCAAAATGTGATCACCGCCCAATTTCCCCGATCAATCGGGGGCATTTCCGTTCGCATTTCCGCGCGAAAATGCATCGAATTAATTTGTGAAGCGGTCGACGACGATGGCGATGGTTCACCATCAACACCGCGCCGCGTGGTTCATATCCTCCTGCAGATAGTATCCAATTTATTTTCGGAAACGAACACGGATGGATATCATTACGATGCAAATTCTTCTGAATTTATACACAGCGTATAATCGTTCGAAGAAGAGATTGGTGAATCAAACGAAAGCAATTAATGGTATCGATTTAAGATAATATTTTTATAAAATACCGTCTCATGCTAAAAATCAAATGTACCTTCGAAACAAATATTTTGCACTCCTTCAACATCTTGCCACGTCTTTTTTTGTTCTCTAAAGAGTACTCTGCCAGCGGTCTCTCTACTGGCAAATTATGCCCGAGCTCAGCCGTAGAGGGTAGAAGAAAAAAGATATAAAAGTGAGCCGCGCCACCGACTTAGACGGTATAAGCCGGAAACCCCTAGGTCTTGTAGGCACTAGCAGAGCCACACGATAAACAACAAACAATTTTGGTGAACTAAATAAATAAAACTATATTTACAATTCCTGCAAAATATTAATTAAGTAAAAATGATGTTCTGATTTTTTTTTTACAACAAATTCTGTATATTTGGTAAAGTGGATTAAACAAATTTAATACACTTTTCTTAAAATAATATTTAAATTAATTATAACAATCTTTTAGACAATAATAAAAACCTAATGATGTACAAAAGAGAATTAACAAAAAAAAATGTTCACAATATTAAAAATTTCAAAAATAATTGGTTTTATATAGAATTCTTGATATCAAAAGATTTAAAAAAAATACAAAATAAATGGACTTGCAACAAAAATAATAATTTGAAACCATCACAATAATTACATAATGTATATTCAGTAATGTATACGTTCAGATTCAACTTGGAGCAGGTACAAATTTAATGAAAATAATTTGTTACTTTTAAACTATTGAAAACATATAGATCAAGCACATAATAACTGATAAGTTGATAAAATTAAACTCAATTCTATGTAACCAATTAAAAACTTCATAGAGACGTCACTGTTACATCGATGATCCAAGAAACAGAAACACCAAGTAGTATTATCATAATAATTTCTGCTAAAAACACCAAGCAAGTCTTTATAACACTGAAATTTATCGTCGATATGGATGATGGTTATGGAACGGCACGTGCTAATCAACAATGGCTTCCCTCAAATAAATCCCGCATGCGGTTATTTTAACTCGACACCAAAAATATCAACAACGAAGGTAAGATAGAATGGCCAAGTTAAAAATCAAATGATTTTTCTTCAAAATCCAATTAAGATGGCCCAAACACAGCCAGATATGAAGAGAAAACCGTAGAGGTTTTGCACACTTGTTAATATCACACGACGACACTCAAATCCTCACTACCGACTCCCAAGACTGACACCAAGCGACTGTCTCCAACTACTCACTCGCAGGCCGGATATCAGAAAATGACACGGGACACGCGTCAGCCAACCATCTTCGCAAATCTATGTTCCAAACTCATAATCGCGCTTGTCCGTGTTGATAGCCAGCCCATCCACACAGAAAAGCAAACCAAACAATAATATAGCTGACAACACACGACAATCGAGGCCGAAAAATCAAGGCAAAATCTAATAACAAAAACCCCCACTCCATCTCCATTGATTAGCAAAAATGTCACAGCCATTAATAATTAAATCCTATCACTACTAGGTATGCAACACTATTTACAACGAATGATATACTTAAGTTAAAACAAAATACGGTAAGCAAAACTATTTACGAGCACCAGACTATCAGAGACCCAATCACTAATGGAACGGTAGAAGGGAAAAAAATAGGCACGTGACAACCTAAAATGGGATACTTAATACTCATATAATATAAATGTGCATGCACGTCACATTTGAACATTGCCAGACTGTGACAGTAGTACCAACACTGAGGAAATAATAAGGTTATGTTGTAGATCATTTTATAAACATACTTTACCATTAATTAGTTTAGGACATTGCAATAAAACTTTTAAAATGCTTCACAATGAAGGTAGAATGCTGTTTAGGGGCTGACAAACTTACCAAATAGCTGCTTTTTCATTTCAAGCAAAATATTAATAAATTACAAAAAAAGTAGTTTTAAGCTATATTACATTAGTTTAATTAAGCTACAACGATAAAATGTCTGAAACAGAATGGATAAGGTGTTTCTCTATTCTGATTCTCACTCAAAGTCTCTGACATCAATATCAATAAAAATGGGAGTATTATTTTTTGTCTTTCTAATATTCGTTCTCATTTGTCAATTTCTTTTTCTGTATGATCAATAGAGTTTTTCCAGATCTCTGAGTTAACGGTTTGAAGTGATTCAGACCACATATTTAAACGGTCTTTTTTTGCATTTCTATCATGGCCAATATGTTTATTATAATATTGCTTTGCAATGCCCAAAATCAATTCAATTGGATTAAAAATGCAGTGATACGGCGAGAGACGGTAACACTTTATGTCCATATTGTTTAGCTAGGTCATCTATCAAATATCTTTTTGGTGGTTTGCTTCTAAAAAATATACCAGTTTCAATTTTGTTAACAAAATCAGTAAAACTACTTTAAAATTTAATTACAATGCAATATAAAAATACAGGTAGAAGATTGTTTTATAAAATTAGAAACTATTAAATAAACACAAAATATAATGTACTTACTGATCCACAATCTTTAGAAGCTCACGTTTAAACATAGTATGTGAAAAAGCGATATTTCGATTTGCTATCCATTCTTCAATATCCGATTTGAGTCAGGACATGTTTGGTATTTTGTGTAATAACATACTGTGGTAAGGGGCATTATCCATAAGAATTACTGATGGTTTAGTGAGACTGTTTAGCAACTGATTTTCAAGCCATTTTAAATAATTATCGTGGTTCATTTCACCATGATAATCAGATAATTGTGTTTTAGATGAAACAATTTGACAACGTCTTAGAAACGTATGTAAAATTGCCTATTTATGAATTAACTGTCAACTGCCAGTTGGCGTTCATAGATCTTCAATCTTAAAATCCGTTTTTAGTAATACATAATAAAACTTGAAGTGTGTGTAATATTTATTGAAATATTTATGTATAATATCTGCAATTTTATATACCGTGCCATACCATAGTCACGCCTTTTTCCCGTAGGAGTAGGCAGATATATACCGTCTAAAATAATATAGAAATTGTAATATTTAACAAGACATTGACTTGATTAATGCAATAAAATATTACGAACCGACTGACCCGATATGTTCGAGATTAAATAAAACGAACGGTAATTTTTATATTTTTTTTCTTCGTTTAAGGCATCGACTTCTGAGGTCATTAGCCTTTTCTAGTTTGGTTTCGCTAGATTTTATTGAAAAGTCTCGTTGTTCTCAGGAATTCTAGAATATCTTTCATTCTGCTATCACTACTCAGGCAGTCTTTCAAATTATTTGGGATGTTGTAGAGTCTTCGAGCATTTTCGTATTGGTGGCATTGCAATATTATATGTTCTACTGTTAAGGTGGATTGGCATGTTTGACATTTTGGTTGTCTTTCTCTTGTCATTATATATCTAGAGGTTAAGTTGGTATGACCTATTCTGAGTCGAGTTATGATGACTTGTTCTCTCCGTGTGAGTTCACGTAGATATCTGATATTTTTTGTGTCAGGTTTTATATGTTTGAGTTTTGAATCGGAGATTTTCCATTCATCATCCCATTTTCTATATATTTCTCTCTTGCAGAAATTCTTGTAGTCTTTAGGAGCTATGGGGATATTTTCATCGACGTCATTTGTAGTTGCTAGTTTCGCTGCGGTATCTGCATTTTCATTTCCTTCTATACCAATAAGGCTAGGGATCCAGACAAGAATGATGGTTTTGCCTTGTGTTTGAAGGTAATAGAGTTGTGTCACTATTTCTACTATGTTTGGCAATATTTGTCGAATTATTTGAGTAAGCAAAGCGCTGAATGAAGTTTTAAAATATGTTTTAAATATTTTTATTTAAAATTACACAAAACTGATGAGCGAATTGAAACTAAAGACCACATGTAACAATTTCCTTTTTTTTTCCTTTAAATTGTTAACCTGTTTTTTTGTTAATCGATTACATAGATACTAATGTGTATGATTTTTTTTTCAGCGATAATATTAAAGGCACCTACACTATTTGTAACTACACTGTTAAAATGATGTATATTTAAAAAAAATAAAAACATTTCACAGGAACGGCGTCGTTATAAAATCGTTACCAAAATTATAACCAATGGACTGTATGGAATGTATCCCAATGGACTAAACAGCTATTAATAATTTGGTAGCAGGACTCTTCGTATTCATAGTATATTTAGTAATCTGCAGAATGTCTCTTGCAGGTTATAAATAGCTTAATGATTTTTTTTAGCCCGCTACTTACCTTGGGCCTCTGTATAGTGCCTTTGTATTTCAAGAGGTAAATAGCTATAAATAATTTGGTAGCTGCACTCTTTGTATTCAAAGTATGTATGTTAATTTTTTTAATTGGATTAAGTACCTAAGACACAGGTAAGAGTATAATTTTAACGTGTATACTTTGAATCTGAAGAGTATCTTTTACAGTGATCACCCCAAATGTTTAGAAACAGACCGTTTAAAACTGGCTCGTCTAGCTAACGGCTGTTTGCGATCGGTACAAAGTGACATTCGACGCTTTATCGACACTGGGGGCGAAAAGCTAACAAAGATCACTGTAAGTTTCTGTTAAAGAAAGCTACTGACCTCGGGCCACTGTGTAGTGCCTTTGTAGGGGCTCAAAAGCTATAAACAGGTAGAAAGATCTGGAACTATGATATCGGGAATATAAAAGGGGAAACGATTATAACGATTATTAGTATTAGCTTATGTGTTTACGAATTATTAAATGTAAATAGTTATATAGAGTTGTAAAAGTTGTATTGCTAAGTGAATATCCAACTGGTTAATGAAAATAGAAGTTATTGTATTAAAAAAACATTGTTTGGTTATTGGATCAAGAGTAAGTTATGGGTAAAATGGGACTGAAGGATGGGGTAAAACGGGATTTGTAATTAGTGTTCAAAATACTGAAAATAATCCTTATTTGGAAAATAACATAATCCAGTTGTTTATGAATCGCGACAAGTATCGCAAATGAAATAATCTTCATATGCTTCGATACCCGCCCAAGCATCATGTGTCCAATTTTTATATGTGCTGCATTGTATCCAGCCATCTTGTGAGTACTTATTATGACAGTATAGACATTCAGCGTCATCTTCGCTCTCTGCGTTACTACTACTTTCCTCTTTTCGAAACATCCCCTTTTTTATTTTCGCAGGTATTTTTTTTTTCTTTTAGTGAGTTGATTTTAGTTCTGCAAGCTACTTTCTTAACATTCACTTTTTCTTATTTTCGTTTTTTTCATTCAAGGATTGTTCCAGTTCTTACTTATATGAGGTACTGGTTAGTATGACAGCTTACCCCCTCTTCCGTTTCGTAGTTTTTTGATTTTTTTCATTAGTTTCATTTGTTCAGGGTGAATATAAGTAATTAAGTAACTACAGCTTTTAAATAACCGCAAGTGCCATTTCTAATGGATTTTTGTGACATTGACTCCTTGGACGAGCACTGTCTAGTAGTATTCTTTTTGTAAGTATGTGGCATCTGAAAACAAAATTAATATACTGTTTAGTTGATTGAGGTAAAACGGTATACTCCATTTTAACCAAAGCGCAGACTTACCATTTTACCCGCAACCAGTTTGAATTGTTCAAACTAACCTCAAGGTCATATTTACACCAACAAACAACATCTACAATGGTAGCAAAATACTAACGCTTCACACAGATAACTATAAAAGTTCAATATTTCAGTACTTTCAACTTCAAGAGCTTTTTTTTTACTGAAAGTAAAGACCTATCGTTGTCTCAGGGACTGTTTACAGTCCCAAATCAGCTTAGACTCACAAGTGTATGACTTTTAGTGTTTCTTGGCTATCTGATAAAATATAGATTTCTACCCTTCGGGTGTTTCTTTCGGTGCACTCCTAAGCACATATCTCTATGGCATGTAATTCTGTTTGAAAGATGATTGGTGTGTTACCAAGGGGTTTTGAGAGCCTAAAATTCGGCCCTATAACGCCCACTCCAACCCTTTCATCCATCTTGGATCCATCAGTGTACCACACTACAGCATCCCTTCCTAGTTGAGGTCCGTTCTCAGTGCAAACTTGGTGGTTGTTTATAACCACTTCAAACTGCATTTCAAAGTCGTAACCAACTGGCATAATATCTGTCGGCTTAGACATGGATTCTAGCGAAATATTTTCCAAAATCTTCAAATGTCAATTCTGATTTCTTGCTCTTAGATTTATTGTCTTTAAAAGGTAAGTCGATTGTATTTTTAACGATTCGCTAATTGTACAATATCTTTAAGTACTATAGTCCATTTTTTCTCAAGCCATCAGCACTTACACTCTCATTGGTGAAATGCAGTGTGACGTGCTACATTTCCATCGATCTTGAGCTGACCAATCGTAGGTTAGGTTAGGTTAAGTTAGGTTCATCATAGTAAATCCATGCACATCCGAGGTCCTGAGGTTGCGTGTCTGACAGACAAAAATAGATAATATTAGGAATTATTACGTCATAGCACCTGTAACACCCGTTATAGCAGCCGTAACCCACACCCTGTCGCTAGACTTCAATTAAATAGTATTCCAATTGAAAGGGTTCCCCAATTTTTAAATTTGAGGAACATTATAACGGACCAACGGAACGCAGACATAGAAATAAAACGTAGAATATCAATGACGGAAACAACTTTTACAGGAATGAGAAAATTTCTAGACAATGACCACCTTAACTAAGAATTTAGATAAATAATGGTTAAGTGTTATATTCGGTTAGGATACTGGATACAAACAGCAAAAAATCGATTGAAATGGAAAATGATTAGGGAGGCCTATGTTCAACAGTGGACACAAAGGGCTGAATGATGATGATGATGTTATATTTGGTCGGTTTTGTTGTATGAAGCGGTGGCATGGATCCTGAAATTGTCAACAATGAATCGCATGGAAGCATTAAAAATGTGGATACATAGACGAATGCTTGTTTGTATTTTTTTGTGTAGATTAACAAAAAAATATACGAACTTCGTTTGATGCTTTGCAAAAAAGTTATGAACGATTATATTCAAATTAAGTGCATTTATCACATAGTCATAAAACCATATAAAATCTTTAAGTGAGATATTTCCTATATTTTTTTCTATAAATCCGCCGTAAAAACGAAGATTTTAAAAAAAATTAATCGAAATTGGATGGTTTTTCAATTTTCTAGAGCCAAAAAATGAGGGGACCGCGATAGTATAAAATTACCAAAAAACGTACTCCAATAGGAAATTATCTTGAAAAAACTGAAAGATTTTTCTCGATCAGATGGTACACGATAGCTTTACCGCCTACTTGATGCAGTAGCTATGTCGATGTTTTGGATCCCTCATCGACCTTGTTATATTTTTGTAATTTGTGCGTGCACGTAAGATTTTAATCCAACAGAATACTGCGCGTTCTTATTGTTGTTTAAATTACGTTTAAGGCGGCATTGGTGGCCGAACGAGGGGGCCGAGCCCCCTCCAGTTCGACACTGACTGTATTCATGATCCGCGAGACTCCCCCGACCGGGTATTGACTGGCAGTTTTCGGGGATACTCGCTTTACTCCGCTTCCCCAAAGAATTGCTAAGGGATGATGCTGCACCCCAGTATCAAGGGATGATTCGGAGAGAGCGGACGTGCTCGTTTTGTGGTCGAAATTCGTAGATCGCGGCAAATACGATGAGTTCGCAATTCGACGAGAGTTTTTCCCAATTCACCAGAAAAAAAATGTAAATCGGTAAGTTGACGTGATGAATTTTTTGCTGGCGAGTTGTTTCGTATGTAATTTACACGTTTTTTTTTTGTCGGGGGCGTTTTTTAGTTTTTGCGGTAACGGAGAAAGTGGGCGTATCTCGCTCGTAAGGGGGCTTGTCACGATGGTTGGAACTGGACTGCTATTTTGTGGGGTCCCATCGTCACAAAAGTTCGAATTAATGCTTTACTTTAACGGCCCTACCAGTTTTTATTATAACGCCAACAACAATAACACTGCGGGTCAATGACAAATTAACAAAATATATGATATGTTTTTGTAATCTTTTTTTTGGAAAACTTGTTAAGAAGGTTACTTTATATAACTAAATTAACAAATACTATGATTTAAAAAAAAAAAGAAAGTTTTACTTAACAGAGACAAACTCTTGGAGAGTCAACATGATAAACTCCTGCACAAAATTATCGTAACGAATGTAATTATCCAAAAAATTAATTTATATTTTTCTGTCTGTTTTTATAAAGTTTATCAAGTATTTAAATAGTAGGCTATGCATATTTTGTTTCGTTGTTAATGACAGCTATCAAAACTATTCGTTTAGTTTTATAGCTTTAAAGAATTTTTTGGAAGGTTAACAATTTTGTGCAGAACTTGCGGATACATTTTCGTTAAAAGTAAGCTTATAAATTTTATTTTTTGGAAGTGGACTGTTTTTTTTTTCATTGCAGTCGCTTTAAATGCTGATCTAATTAGTGACATAAGATACAGAGTATAAATTAAAAAATTACAATATATATATATATATATATATATATATATATATATATATATATATATATATATATATATATATGCCTGTCACGGCATATATCCAGAGGAGTAGTTGTTTTTTGATAATAATCGACCCACATGAACCTATAATATAGGTAACATACAGCAGAATTGGCTGATTTTTAAAAATCAGCTATACATTTTTCCCATCTATTGACGCTGTCGAAAAATGTTTATAGTCTACTATAATAATATTATAGTTTTTTATAAATTTTGCAGATTACAATACTTCTTTGCAGAAGCTATTCACCGGGTGGTGCTTGTTAAAAAGTATAGATGTCGTGACTGGCGCTTTTCGCGTAGCACTTCATGTATACTTGGTAGGAGTCGAAGCTGTTGATGTGTCCAATCGAGGTAGACCTGTCTTATGCTGATGAGGGGCAACACACCCCGAAACCGGTCCATAGGTGGTTACTTCGGATGGATAAATCTAATAGTTCCTTCTCTGACTTAACAAGCATCTGCTTATTGTTACCCGAAATGGGGTATTATAAACGATAATGTATTAGATGTAATTCAATGCCTGTCATGGCATATAGCCAGAGGAGTAGTTGTTTTTTGATACATAATCGACCCACATGAACCTATAATATAAGTCACATACAGCAAAATTAGCTGATTTTTAAAAAATCAGTCATACATTTTTTCCATATATATGTATATATATATATATATATATATATATATATATATATATATATATATATATATATATATATATATATATTCTTTGCCCTTTAAGTAAATTTTTGTTTTTCTCAACGTTCATGTTTTCACCTAGAGTCTGCTATATTCGTTTAAATGTTGTACTTCTTTCTTGTAGCTTCGTATTATTCACACTCGATTAATATATGCTTCACACTTACACTTATTTGACAAGTTTTACATATTGGTAACCAAGTTCGTGTGATGAGATGTTTATGGGTTAAATTACTATGACCTAGCCGCAAACGAGATATGCTTACTTGGTGTGGTCTGTTCGATGTTGGTTGGGGCCAGGGATTTACTGATTGCTTGTCTTCTTTTAGATCATTTTGTGTTGCACTCCATATGTTTTGCCACGCACAAAAAACTTTAGATTTCATTACGGATTTCATGTCATAAGATGATACTTCGTCTATTCGGATAGAGTCCTGGTTGTTTGGTGCTGCTCGAGCTAGTTGGTCTACTTTTTTGTTTCCCTTTATACCGGAATGTGATGGTACAAACATAAATTCCACGTTGGCATCTTTATCTTTCAAGTACGCTACTGTTTAAAGTTTGACCCCGAAAAACTTAAAAAATAAATCTAGCAAGGAATTTAACTGAAGAGGAGGTAATGACGGCCTCAATTTAATTGGATAAAGGATATTGTCAACGTTATGTTACCAATTCGTTAGGAAAAAATAGTTCCGCAGACGCTTGAATGAGGCAAAAAAAATGTCTAGAAGACCAGGGCAAGGGCATAACATTCACTAGTTATGTGATCAGAAAAGTACTCGAAGCTATCCGCAATGTCACAATTTCTTTTAAAACAGTCACTTCTTAGACTACTCATCTCCACAGCATTAATCCCATTTTCATGCCTTTTCTGCCAAACTCAACATTTACTACCATATATAAGTGTAGGAACCAACACTCCTCTATGCACAGCCAGACGTGCACACCCTTCGCTCAATTTCACTATTTTAAAAAAAAAATCTGGTCAACGAAAATAACAAATATTTATAGGCTATATTTATAATTATAGCTTAAAACAATCAGTCGAAACACATCAGTATACCAAGTGGGGTGCAAATGCACCCCACATGTACTTTTTTGTATATATCTAAGCCAATTATATTTTGTTTTATTTCCTCTTTTTAGTAGCTGCATTTTTTTAGGTACCAAATGTAATTTACATAAAATCTTACATGGATTTTTTCCATCTCAGTAATTATTTAGGTTTTTAGAGTGTGGGGTGCATTTGCACCCCACTTGGCATTTTACGTATACCAATATTTCTATGTTATTATGAGCTAACGGCAGGGTAAAAACCTTACATGCTGTACTGTTCGTATCCCCACTTCCCCGCATTGACGAGCAACTCGTCCCATTTCGAGGAAAGGCTCCATTTAGGGTCTATATGAAAAGCAAGCCAGCAAAGTATGGAATAAAGATATGGGCACTGGCAGATTGTGAATACAATTATACTTTGAATATGCAAGTGTATTTAGGTAAGTCAGTTATTTTCATTTATGCTATGTTATCTACCGATTTTTTTTGTTAGGCAAAGTAGGCAACAAGCCTGAAAAAGGACAAGGTTAACGGGTTGTTCTTGAACTTTCTGATAATCTAAGTCAAGGATATGGTATCACAACTGATAACTTCTTTACTAGTCTTCAGCTATCTCAAAAATTGTTGGATAAGAAGCTTACATTATGTGGCACTCTGCGCAAAAATAAGACGTTTATACCAAAGGAACTACTTCCGTCCTCTTCAAAAAAAGAATATTCTTCAATGTTTGCTTTTACAAAACATTGTTCATTAGTGTCTTATGTGCCGAAACAGAACAAAACCGTTATTTTGTTATCAACCGAGCATGACGATGACAAAGTAAGTAATAAGGAGTCAGACTACAAACCAGATATTGTCTTGCATTATAATAGTACTAAAGGAGCTGTAGATGCAACAGACCAAATGGCAGCAAAATATACCACTCAAAGAAAAACTCTTAGATGGCCCATGGTACTTTTTTATCATATTATCGATATTGGAGCTATAAATGCCTATAAAATATGGAAAATTAAAAATCCAAATTACGGATCTGGGCACTTAGATGCAAGAAGAAAATATCTTCTTCAGTTGGGAAAGGAACTGGCCAAGGAAAATATAATTTATAGATTTAGAAATACTAATGGTTTGCAAGCAAGCAAACAAGAAAATATTCTTAAAGTTGTTCCAGAATTGGAGCAAAATATCCCTTCAACAAGACCTGTAGGAACTCAAGGTAGATGTTTTCTCTGTGAGAGAACTAAAGATAGAAAATCAAGACAACGTTGTGGAAAATGTGAGCGTTTTGTTTGTGTAAAACACTCTGAAAAAGAAATTTTTTGTATCCCATGTAAAGCAAAAAATTAAAATTAATTTTGAATACCTAATTAATATTTGTTTATTTTTTAGTAACTAAATTGAAATAAAAATAGATACAAAATAATTTATTTGCGTTTTTTTTTTCATTTTACTTAAAAAAAGTGTAAAAATTACAAAGATAGACAAAAAAAAATGGGGTGCTAATGAACCCCGCTTGGTATCGCACGTATGTAAAAAAGCTTGGTATTATAAACGCTTATAAACACACTTGTGGTTTAAACTGAACCTATACAGGTGGGCCTAAGTTAGCTAAATCTAAAAGTTAAGTTTTGTATACAATACTTTTCTCATATCCTTAAGAAAAAATGTTTAATAGCCTACGGTCAAGCTTATGGCATGACACAAAAGAAAGTAAAAAAACACACATTATTAAAAACTAAACGGTATTAAGTACTCATTAATTTTTAGAGAATTTTGTTAATCAGATGATTTAATTTATTTAACGTTAATTTTTTTAATAGATTTGAAAAAAATAACACTCATTGAATTAAATTTCTGTTCAGTCTTGGGTGGATTTTCCAGATATAATAGTCCATTCAGAATGACGAATCATCATTCACCACAAGTCCGCACAGCTTCACAACCACCTTACATAGCCGAAAGACCAAAAATAGACTGCGCCACAAACTTAATAACACAATGACACAATTCTCAAGTCAATTTGCTGTTTGAATTATTAGTTTATTTTATAACAAATAAGACGACACACATTTACTGACGCACATTTTGGTGAATAAAATATCTACCATGACACGTCTAATAAATTATTAAATATTTCTCTAGTTTACTACTTTTATTATTTTCTGAATTCAGTTTCGGCTGACCGTGTGGCATGGGTCGCTAAAATTATATTTATTTGACGTTCATAAAGACCGTAGATGTTCACTTGAGCCACGTTTCCGATGGGTTAAGTCTTGACAGTTTTAAGGGTCTTAATAAAACGTCCTGTGTGAAATAGTTAGCGAATTAAATTTGTGATTATTTTTTCTTGCGTTGTAAAGATAAATTACCAATAAAAGGCATACTTTACTTCATATTTAACAGAAGCGCATAACAACTGCCTAATTAAACCGAAATGGTTACCAATGGCGTATCTAAAATATTTTGTAACCGTAACCGAATCTTTACTCATCAAAAAATGTATTGAAATTGAAAGTAAATTAAATAAAATTATAAAAAATATTTTTAGTATCATTTAAGAATCCACTTTTCGCAAGTGACAAAATAAAAAATAATTATTGGTACCAAGTATGTTGTTTAAGAATTTCACAAATTTATTAGGATATTACGTGAAACTAGTGCAAACATCGGTATAAATGATATAAAGGGTGGCCAACCGACAACGAAAATGGGACGGAAAATTGTGTATTTGCCCCTTCCTTGACAAGGCAGTCTGCTTCCTCGCTGCCTTTAACTCGCTTGTGACCTAGAACCCACATCAGAGTAATCTGATTGATTGCTGCCAGTTGTCTCAGGGATTGTTTACAGTCCCAAGTCAGCTTAGACTTACAAGTGTATGACTTCAGAGCTTTTAGTGCTGCTTGGCTATCTGATAAAATATAGATATCTGCCCTTCAGGTTTTCCTTTCGATGCTCTCCAACCCTTTTATTCATCTTGGATCCATCAGTGTACCACACTAAAGCATCCCAGTTAAGGTCCGTTCTCTGTGCAAACTTGGTGGTAATCATAAGTACTTAGGCATTTAATTGTTAGTCCTTGTAAGTATTAAAAGCTTGCTACTATCTACGAATTCGCGATTCGTAATTCGTGGGCAGTTCGTTAACAGAGTGTAGGTATTCGTAACAACGTAGTTGGTGTATTCGCATTGATTTGCTCTCGGAAGTAAATTGGTGAATATGAAAGACCGCGCATTCATTCAGTTATAGTTATGTTTCACGAACTACAAACGAACGCTGCACGATTCACGCATCGCAAACTGCGAATACACGCAGAGTCTATATAAAATTAAACTTGAGTAGGATTCAAACCCACGATATTCAACTTGCGGGGTAAAGGCTCGTCCTACTGTGACACTTACCCCTTAGCACCACAAGTTATCTACTTATTTATATGATAGCAAAACTCTTTTGCAATGGACGTTTCTGTCATCATCGAAGTCAGTGTGAAATGAACTAGTCATCTCCTCTTATGTAGTGATAATTTTTTTCTATAAGCTCTAGAAGTTTAAAAGTCTGAAGTGTTTTATTGTATTTAGAATATAGTCTTGTTTTTGAGTGATTTATTTTGTTACCAAATAAAATGTGTGCCATCGTGGTATTTGATCTCAATTTATTTGTATATAAACGAAGAAAATTATATGGCATTATTTTAACTAAAAAATAAATGCTATTATTTATCAAATCTCAAACGTATTTATAGATAAAGTCTTCTCTGAGTTATAATAAAAAATATTTTTTGTTAATACAGGGTGTCACTTGCAAGAAAAACGAAATTTTGGAGGGTATAGTCATTATTTTGCAGTATATTGAGGAGTACTGGTTAGTGTTTATCGATGTTTTAGGATATACTCATTATTATATGTGGAATAGAGATTTAAAATAAAAAATATTTTTATTGTTTGTGGGACATCCTGCCTAACTAAAGTAAAAATTTCATTTTTTATTATACAGGGTGGCCAACCGAAAACGAAACAGAGCCATTTGCAGGAACCTCGTCAACATTTAGAAATTTAGAATTTTGATTAAAGGGGGACACTCTTTTCCGGTATTTTTGACTCCACTACTTTCAAACACAAGCGAGGGTAACAATTACCCCAAAATTTTTGAAATGGCATTGGGGGTCGAATAAGATATCTTTTGAAAGCGCTGACAATTCTTTTTACAATTTACATTTTTGGGTATATATCTAGACAGGAAGTTAAATTGGAGAAAACACATATTCTCAAAAAGAAAGCAACTGGGCCACAAGTTGAGGAGCATGTACTGGCTACTAGGTAAAAAATGTGAATTATCAATTTAAAATAAGATGATATACAAATCCATCCTGAAACCAATTTGGACCTATGGACTAGAATTATGGGTAACACCCGAGAACAACAATCTACAACTGACTACATCGTAACTAACAGGGGTTTGTACACCCGACACAAATACAGGATATAAGAACCCTAAATTCGGCTGATGTGGGCAGTGATCACAGCTTACTACTAGGAAAAATTGAAATAGGGATAAAAGTGAAAAATAAGACAAAATTAGAACCAGGGACACAAACACAATAAGTAAATGTTAAATCACTTCGGGATATTAGTATAATATAACTGTATCAAAAACGATTACAGGAAAAAGTTGACAAGAACCCAATAAGCGAAGCCGAAGAAGTGAATTAAAGTTGGAAGAAACTAAAACGGAACATTATAGAATCTACAACAGAAGCTCTTGGCACCCGAAATATAAAACAACAAAAACACTGCCCCAATAAAACCCCATGGTTCTGCAACGAAGTCAAAGAACAATGCATCAAAAAAAGGAAGGCTTATCTAAAATACATGACAACCAAAACGCCTGAAGCCTATGATGATTATAAGAGGGTACGAAATGCCACCTACACACTAGTAAGGCAAATAAAAGAACAATCTTACTGTTATAACTGAAAAATCCATCGAGTATAACAAACCAGCCTTCATGTGTTTTATAGACCTGGAAAAGGCGTTTGATCGAATACAACTGAAGGACGTGGTACACCTTCTATACAACAGGCAATCTTTAAAGAAGCGCTGTCAGAGGAAACCGGTGGTATTGTCATAAACGGGGAAAGAATTAACAACTTGCAATACGCAGACGATACCGTTATCTTCGCCGACAGTCTGGAAGATCTACAACATCTGGTTGAGTTAACAAGCATTTTCTGCAAGAAATATGGCCTAAATATGAACCTAAAAAAAACCAAAGTCATGGCAACTTCAAAAAAACAAAGCACAAATCACAATAGACCATCTATAAATATTAATAACGACAACCTCTTACAAATATCTTGGCACATGGGTAACTGAAACAGCAGAACACAAAAAAGAAATCAAGTGTCGAATTGAAGTAGCTCGCAGCGCTTTCATAAAAATGAATAAAATACTCAGCAGCCGAGATATAACATTAGAACTGAGAACCAGAATGCTAAAATGCTATATATTCTCCATTCTATTGTATGGAATGGAGGCTTGGACACTTAAATCAGAAAACATCAAGAACATAGAAGCATTTGAAATGTGGTGTAAAAGGAGGATGCTGAGGATACCATGGGTTGACAAGGTTTCAAATGAGGCAGTACTACGCCGAATGAATAAAGCCAAAGAAATTAGTAACACCATAAAAAGGAGAAAATTAGAATATCTAGGACATGTTCTGAGAGGAGATAGATATAATATCCTTAAGCTAATTATTTAAGGCAAAATAAAAGGCAAGAGAACGGTTGGCAGAAGAAGAATCTGCACGTCCGCAGAAATCTTTAGGCGGGCGATTGATAAGGTCCGAGTAGTGGTGATGATTTCCAATCTACGATAGGAGCGGAATTTCAAGAAGAAGAAGCATTTTAATTTGCTTCAACGCAGAATATCAAATCCAAATAGACAAAATCTCATTAACGCAATTACATACTAACAATACTGTGGTATTTTTCGAATTGTAACTCTTACGACGGCGGTTAATCTTTACTAAAATATGGCAATTAGCAACAACCTGTACTCGTTTGTAAGTTGGGGCATTATAATATGACAGGAAATTTTGGCTGCTAATCCTCTTACGTTTCGAAACATGAGTCGGTTAAATTTGTACACCAAACAAGCCCGCAATCATTAATTCGGACTAGCAAAGAAGCTTTATTTAAAATTAAATCTGATAGTTTGCAACTATCCAAAAACCGGTCACAGTGGCGTATCTACAAAATAAAGGGTTTCATTGTTATTGACGGGAAGTCGTTTATATCTGGGGAAGCACTATGCCATGCGAAAACGAGAAAAATCTACGACTCTCGAGTAAAACGATTGCGGGTACAAATATTAAGACTGGCCGTTCAGTAGACCATTAATTCAACAATGACGAAATAAATCTGTAGGTAATAAATGTGACAGCTGAAAATAAAGTTCTCGTCATTTTCAGTGCTTCCAACAAGTAAATACTCAAGTTAATTTATGAATGTTTAAAAAAAATGTTGACTACTTACAAGTCGCGACAAAGAAATGATAAAAATAGATAACAAGAAATATTTAATTAATATTATGAATGACTAAACTTTATAGCTGTCAATAAGAGTGGTACCATCTAAAGTGAAAGTAACCGTTGAGAAAATTTGATTTAAATAAAGAAAGAACAGGGAGTCATAAATGAATGAATGAATAAATAGGAGTTGTGGAAGAGGTCTTATTTTTTCCCTAGATACTTCAGTATTGTCTGCTTTTTGTACCTTTTTAGCTCCTTGGTTTAGTCCCATTTCTTCAATTTTCCTGTTAAGGAGTAGAAGCTCATGTACTGCTATTGCCCCAGGTGGATCACTCCCTTGGTCTCGTATACAACCCAGGTTGTACCACCATTGGGCGGTGGCTTCACATTCAAAGATAATATGAGTAGCTGTTTCCTCCTCCTCATTACATAATCTGCATATAGGTGTCCGGTACAAATCCCTACAAATGTTCTGAGTTTTTCCCTACTTAGTGAGAGCAGCTTCCCTGCCTGCTTGGGTGAGGGTTCTTTAAACATTAACGTGCTGTGCCTAGCTCTCTCTGGCTGTGCCCACTTCAGCTGATGCTAAGAATGGACTCAACCATTGATCGCTGCTTTAACGCTGGTCTTGGGTATCCCTATTATTGGTTTTGGTCCAATAAATGGTGTATAGTATTTGGTACGATTGTTATAAACAATTGAAAATAGCTTTCGCTTATGAAATGATAAGAAAAAGTTTGAAAGAATACGGTTGACATAAACAGAAAATTGTTTTCTTTCTTTCTTTCTTTCTTAAGGCTTTTTAATTCGTAGTCTTTAATGTAATTTTTTTTTTGATATTCTATCCATCATATAAACAGGGCAAACATGTCTACAATTAACATTGAGCAAATGAATTAATAACATAACAAAACAAAATCGGGAAAACAACCCTCGAGCATTACACCTATTGACAGTCACATGCCCGAGATCACCTTTCGCCAACGTACTATCAGAAAGATTTTGCTGGGTCTCAACACCAACAAAGCCTGTGGATCTGACGGAATCCCGCCGATTGTTCTCAAGAAATGTGCCCCCGAACTAACACCTGTTCTCTGCAAGTTGTTCAACCACTCTTACAATTTGGGAGTATTTCCGTCCAATTGGAAAATTGCAAGAGTACAGCCAGTCCCTAAAAAAGGCAAAAAGACCCTACCTAGCAACTACAGACCTATCGCACTGCTATCTAATATTTCAAAGGTCATGGAAAAAGCCATCAACATCGAGCTCATGAAATATCTGGAAGACTCAGGAATTATCAATGATAGGCAATATGGCTTCCGCCATCAGAGATCAACTGGTGACCTGCTCGCATACGTCTCACATATATGGCAGCTATCTATTGAAAAGTATGGAGAAACTTTAGCTGTGGCATTAGATATCTCCAAGGCGTTCGATCGAGTTTGGCACCAGGGACTCCTCGCCAAGCTTCCATCTTATGGCTTGCCCCCTCAGCTGTGTTCTCTGCTTGCTAGTTTTCTCTTAAACAGGTCTCTCCATGTAGTGGTCGATGGAGTTTCATCTGACACCCTACTCATAAATGCTGGTGTTCCGCAAGGATCCATTCTAGCACCAACACTATTTTTACTTCACATCAACGACCTATTGAAAGCAACTTCATGTCCCGTACACAGCTTTGCCGATGATAGTACCCTCCAGTCCGCATTCTCTTCCAGGGCCCCTATATCAGCCCGTGAAACCAGAAATGAACGAGGAAGAAATGTTAACAATATAAATATGGACTTAGCAACAATTCTCGAATGGGGATCCAATAACTTGGTAGAATTCAATGCCAACAAAACACAAGCATGTCTTTTCTCTAGAAAAGCCGATCTCACTGTGCCTAACATAACTTTGTCAGGAGTAACCATACCATTGAAGTCATCCATATCGATGCTTGGTATTACTATCAGCAATAACCTTTCCTGGGAAAATCACGTGAGGTCCATTGCCAAAAGTGCATCCCAAAAACTTGGTTTTTTGTTTCGTGCCAAGAGCTATTTCACCTCCAGTCAGATGCTTATGATCTATAAGGCACAGATCCGACCTGTACTGGAGTACTGTTCCCATATTTGGAGTGCAGCACCTAAACATATCCTGAAGCTACTGGATTCTGTCCAAAAAAGGGCAATTCGTCTCGTTGGTGATGCCTCGCTTACAAACTCGCTCACTTGTCTGGAACACCGTAGAAAAGTTGGCGATTTGTCTCTATTTTATAGATATTTTCATGGGCGATGCTCTTCTGAAATATCAACAATCGTTCCTCCTTTGGCAGTCTCTTCGAGATTAACCCGTCAAGTTCAGTCTTCACACCCCTTCGTGGTCACTTTGGAGACTTGCAGAACATCACTTTCCAAAGACTCATTCATCCAACGAATTGCGAGGCTTTGGAACTCATTGCCTAGGAAGGTGTTCCCCGAGGCATACAACCTCCAGAAATTTAAGAAGAACACCAACTCCTACCTTCTTTCCCTTGGTTCCCACGATGTTCTCTGAACATTACAGGATATCCCTTTTCGTGGGAACCAGAACATAAAAAAAAAAAAAAAAAATATTAAAGCGAATAATTTCTATTCCTTCAATAATATTAAAATCACATACAGACAGCACAAACAAACTGAGGCCGAGAGAGCGAGAAGTTTGTTGTCTTCCGTCCTAAACCTATCCACTATCTACTATCTATCCACTATCTATCCACGCTATCCACCCCGAAAAATAATTAAGAAGAACATGAACCATAATAATATAATAATAATAATAATTATAACAACAAAACATATAGTATTTTTTCATTCTCTCCCCTGAAAAGTTAGTCGTGTGGATCTCTCGGGTGGCACCCAGACCACTGATATTATTTATTTTAATTTCCATGCGAGTATATTCCTTTTTCAAATATTACTTCCAGTACGTGCTTGGGTTCAAAATTTACTAGAGATGGAAAGTATGACAGTGACATTGAGCGAAGGGTGTTGGCGGGAAAACAAATGAATGGGGCACTGCATAGCTTTATGAATAGCCAGAAAGTGTCAAAAAAGGCACGTCTGGCTGTGCATAGAGGAGTGTTGGTTCCTACACTTATGTATGGTAGTGAATGTTGGGTTTGGCAGAAGGATGAAAACAGGATTAATGCTGCGGAGATGAATAGTCTGAGAACTATAGCCGGAGTGACTCGGTTGGATAAAGTAAAGAATAGTGAGATAAGAAAACGCTGTGGTGTAAAAGAAGATGTGGTCACAAAGATAAATAAAGGAATGCTTTGATGGTTTGGACACGTAGAAAGGATGGATAAAGGAAGATTGACGAAACAAATTTATAATGCGAGTCTGAATGGGCAAATCGGTAGAGGTCGACCTCGGAAAACATATCTCGATCAGATCAACATTGTTTTGAAGAAAGGCCAGGTCAAGAGTACCAACAACCGAAGAGCATGTATGAGAGCACTGATGAAAGTAGAGGAAGCAAAAGATGTGTGTTCGAACCGTAGCAAGTGGAAGGAATTGGTCTCTGCCTACCCCTATGGGAAAAAGGCGTGACTTTATGTATGTATGTATGTACGTGCTGTCGTCCTTTGTTAATAATGGCTCTTACCCTGTCCATCGAAGAATCTTCGCTCCAATCTGCTGCCAGCGTAAACGAATTTTTCGTTTTATAAATATCCGTGCATTAGCCGGAATATTTTATCATCACTTCAGATTCTGTAATCTACTTTTCTCATCCGTCATAATCCGTTCTCTTTAAACACTCTTTTTGATATTCGATTCTCTTGAAAAAAAAATGAAAAAAGGAACAACTCTTTAATAATGTACCCCCGAAGCAAAAAGTCGTTGATATCATCAGATTTATGCAATCAAGCATACTTATACTTTGACTGTCTTTTTGTTGAGGCGAAGGGGACTCTACAATAAAGCCACTCTTAGCGGGAGGTTCTTTTTCAACTTTAACCTGCCAGTGAACGTTAATATGCGTCGATCAGTTTATTCAAGTTCTTTAATCTGTTATATTTGGCACAATGGATTTATTCTTTCGCAAGTGGTGAAGACGAATTAAAAATCCGTTAAATCAATAGCTATTCGTTATCCAATTTTAGTTTTATTAAATACAGGGTTGGTTATAAGACAGCTCTAGGGCCGTAGCAATACAATAATTAATTTGAACAAGTCATAAATTCGCTTAACATCAATTAATCCTTTGAAAACCGGACTGTATTTAAGAATTAACTCGAGTATTATTACTTTATCATTTTCAAAATCAATAAATTATAGTTTAAAAATACTAAAAAACAAGGAGAAAGGCCAGGTCAAGAGTACCAACAACCGACGAGCATGTATGAAAGCACTGATGAAAGTAGAGGAAGCAAAAGATGTGTGTAAGAACCGTAGCAGAAGTGGTCTCTGCTCACCCCTACGGGAAAAAGGCGTGACTATATGTATGTATGTATCATAGACCTATTATCCAGTGGAGACGCAACATTCCATTCATAAAACTTTGTTTGTTTTGTCGCAATGATTACACGAAAGTGGCCATGAGTTTGACAAAGAATACCAATCGATTATCTTTGTCCCGTCCTCGTGCTGGCAACGCTGTAACATTATTGTCGTCTTATGGCAATGCTTGTAATCAGTGGTGTGCTGTTTGTTCAAAATGAGAATGAATCCATCGGGTAATATTTAGTTTTTTATGAGAATGTATATATGAATAGGTAATACTCAGTTTTTTATCAAATTGAAGAGTTGTAGCCTACTTAAATTATTTTTCTAAACCCCAAAAGTTGGGCGTCAAATTGTGTTACTCTAACTAAACTGTTTTTCTAAAGTTACAAAAGTGGAGAGTCGATTTTAAAAAACTTACTAATTCCCCAAATGTTGGGCGACAATTTTGTAGTGTTACGTTAAAGTTTCCTTTCTAAAGCCAATTGTGTGTAATGTTATAAGTTACTTTTATAAAACTAAATTATTTCAACTCAAGGGCTGCTAATTGTTTAGCGAACAGTTAAAATAAATTATTTTATCAAATTAAAGTACTGAAAAAGAATTTTAAATAATTTTACCTAACTGTCTGAAATGAAAAGAAACCTAAATAATTATCATTAATATTAATTGTACAAATAAAATGTAATGTATTTTAAATTTAAATTTTCAATGTTCAAACCATTAACAGCTAAGTAACCTAAAGGAAAAGATTAAAATATTTTACTTAGGGTTCCGTGACTTCTTGATTTCTCGATTGGATTAAAATTGAGGTGATGTATAGATTTCTTATGAAATACTACTATAAAATGGATCAGGAAGGTATATAGTTCTTCAAATAACAACGAAAGAAGGTTGATACCACTGAATAAGTGTTGCTGAATAACAGGAAAATAATGACCTTTTTTGAGAATATCTCGAAAAGTATTGATTTCCGCATCGTTTGGTTTTCAGATACTTGTTTTACGCATCAAAATGATACCTGTTTATTTTGGTATTTAATCGTCATCGCTACACCACTGGATGAAAATATAGTAAACAATGGGATGTTCCAACTAACTTGCGAAAATAAACACTGGGGCTTAAATAGTCCGATTTTTTACACACTTGGCAATGACGAATTATTTCTTCCACTAAATTTAACTGAATATTACCAATAATATGCTGAAAATCACCGATAATACACCAAAATCTCGTTGCAACACCTTCGGCGACAGCGCTACTAATAAAAGCCGATTTCTTAGTAAACACACATTTTTGCACGTGAAACGATTCAAACAAGCCGTGCGGCGTTGTCGCTTATTGAGTAACACATTTCTATGATCTAACGGAATGAAATAGTTCAATGGTTCAACATTCCATAAAATGGGTTGTATTATTCAGCTTGTTATAATTCATGAAATATTAATAATTATGGACACAATATTGTTGCAAATATAATCAACAAATACTATAGACGATTCAATAACAATCACAAATCTCTTTCCATAACTGAAGAGCAGACAACATCACAGCACAACATATTCCAGTCGGCCGCATAAAGACAATACAGTCGACCAGAAAGTGGGGATGTATGATCGTGTTTAAAAGTAAATAGTTCCGTCTCCTCTGTTAATAGGTTTATGGTATGTATGTATGCATGTTGGGCAAAATCATCATATTTTGAGGTCTAAAATCTACAATTCAGAGATCGCACATTCTTAATGAATCACCCTATATAGAAAGAGGTACGAAATAGTTTTTATAAATTCGAACACGATTAACTCAGGTAGAGGAGAAAAGCAAATTGAATTTCTGCCTTTGACAGATACAAATTAGATTTCGCTTGATAGAGTAAACGTTTCGATCGTATTATATTTTTCGCTTGCGAGGTTTTCTTTTAACGATCGTTTGATACGCGAAAAATTAACGGCAATTTTTCTCGGTAAATTACGTTGCGGTGAATGACTAGAAAAACATAGAATTTTCCTCGAACGAAAGAATAAAGCGTTTCTTTGATTCACTGTCGTTAGTTTATTAGTAATTGAAAGTTTTTTTCCAACACGAATTACGACTACTTATCGTCAAGTACTCGTAGCGTTTCCAGGGTAATATGCTTCGTATATTTTTGCATTGAAAAATTGTTTATTTGGTAATTAATACTTTGGTAATTTTATACTATACCGGTCTCTTCGTTTTTTGGCTCTAGAAAATTGAAAAACCATCCGATCGCGATAATTTTTTTTTTAAATTTTCGTTTTTACGGCGAATTTATGGAAAAAAATATAGAAAATATTCCACTTAAAGATTTCATATGGTTTGATGACTTTAAATGCGATCATAATCGCACTTCTTTGAATATAATCGTTCATAACTTTTTTACAAAGCATCAAAAGAAGTTCATATATTTTTTTGTTAATCTACACAAAAAAACGAACATTTAAAAAAAATCATATAATCTGTTGGTCAACTCTCTTGCACACAATTCGATAGCGAAGACGTCAGCCTAAAAGATTGGTAGATATTTCAATCTTTGGCTTCCTGCTGAAAACACCGGCCCCAACTCCATCTGGGGTTTTTGAGCCATCTGTGTACATTATGTATTCAGTCTCTGGAAACAGAATTTATCCTCTTACCCATTCATTTCTCTTCGGAAAGAGGACTTTGAACGACTTTTCTACGTGTATTTTTGTGGCTAGCAACCCGAGAATTTGGTGGTTTTTTGTTTCACTCAGTATCCTGAAGTGATCCCCCAGTTGTTCTTCAATAATTTGCCTTTCCAAAGACAGGAATCTGTGGGAGACTATATTGGCCTTCCACTCTAAGAGAATATCTAGGGGAGGAAGATGTAGGAGGTGTTCCATCGCTGCCGTTGGTGTGCTGGACATAGCTCCAGTTATGGCCAGGCATGTCAGCCGCTGAAGGCCGGCAAGCTTTGCTCTAGCTGTCTGTTTTAACCCTTTTGTCCACCAGTCTACTGAACCATACGTGCCCATAGATATTATCATTGTTTGATAAATCCAGTAAATCTGTTTGGGGTTCATTCCCCAAGATTTGCTTCATACTCTTCTGTGATTCCAGAGAGAAAACCTGGCTTTGTTTATTGTTTTTTTCAAGTGGGCGTTCCAGGTGAGTATTTTATCTAGAACTACACCTAGGTATTTCATTTCCGCCGCAAATGGAATGCTCTCTCCGTATAGGACAGGCTGCCGAAGCTAATCTAACTTTTTCCTTTTTGTAAAAGGAATAATTACAGTTTTTCGGGGGTTGACAGACATCTGTTCCCTCTCGCACCATCTGTGTACTGTGTTAAGGGCTCCTTGGAGGACGTTTGAGATCTTCGCTTAAAATTTTCCTCTGATCATCCGCATAGCATTGAAAATCTACTCCCTGCATGGAAAGCTCGATCAGCAGAGAGACGACCACATTAGGGAGGAAAGTACCCCACCTTGTGGACACCCCTTCGCTGCCCTGAACCTAAGCGACTCTCCAAGCAGTGATGATATTACATATCGGTTTTTAATCATGCTTTTAATCCAGTTACAGATTTTACTGTCGATCCCTCTATCCCCAATTGATGTATAGAGTGACTGTGGTAGGGCGTTATTGAACGCTCCTTCTATATCAGGAAAAGCTGCCAGCGCAATATGTTTAAGGAAATGGCCGATCTTTCCTATTAGATTGTTTAGTGCTAAATCCGTAGATTTGCCTGTTTGGTAGGCATATTGATGGGGTTTTAAGGGATGTTCTCTAAGATTTCCCTCTCTAATATGTCTATCAATAATTCTTTCCAGAGTTTTTATTAAGAATAAGGTGAGGCTGATCGGCCGGAAGGATTTAGGTAGGGAATGGTTCACCGTACCCGTTTTACGTATGTAGACAACTCTCGCCGTTGACCAGCCCAGCGGAATATAACTCCACGCTAAACTCGCTCTGAAATGTTTAACCGGAAGAGGTAGTAAAATTTCACTGTCCTTCTGAATGAGGGCAGGGAAAACACCATCCTCCCCTGGAGACTTGTCTGGGAAGAAATTGTACTGATCCTGGGGTGACCACTTTTGAAACATTTCTCCAGTCCTCCCTTTTGGGTCGTGCTGTCGATCCCATTAAAAGTGGAATTTGCTCCTGGTCCCTCAGAAGCAGACTGCCGGGAAAGTGGGTCTCTAACGTACAATGCTAATAATTTAAAACTGAAAGAAATATTTTTGGTATAGAAATGTTTTACCGCTATTAAACCCTTTTTTAACAAAGTAAAAAACAAACATAAAGATCCTCACACCAACGACATTATAAAAATATAATTTTCCATATCGCTGCCAGTTGTTGTTTGTATATTACCAGCACTGTGTGAAGTTTTTACGATTTTTCTTTTGTAAAAAGAATGGTATTGGTGAATTTAAAAGCTTTTGCTAAAGGATGGAATTATCCACTAGAAGTTTTCTTGCTACGTTTAGCAGCGACCTACATTTTGTCTTTAAAACCGCTACCCTAGGAAATCCGGTTTCGCATTGATGGAAAGAAGAAAAGCTAAAAAAATACTAAAGCCATTTTCTTTCGGTACAAAAAATAATTTAATTGGGGCTCCAAAAATGAGACGCGAATAAAACTGTTGGGGAAATTTGGGTCACAGTTACAGGAAGGTCGATATACGCTCGGGCAATTTATATAATTCGGGTATATGGAGGAATAATATCTTGAATAACATTCAGTGTTTTCTCTCAAGATTTTCGGTGCTTCCCTTACTCTATAATGCCTAAAAATCCCTTTTTTAGTAACAATAACAGAATAATTTGATTTTTTTTTATGAAAATAGTCGCAAAGAGGGTAGACCTATCGTGTGGGCCGCGGACGGCCCGCACTGCGACTATTAGAAGGGGAAGGGATTATAGAAAGGAAATAATTGTGGACACGCTTTTTAAAAAGTTGCAGGTCATAGTTCTCTGGAAAAACTGATTTTGGAAGCTTATTCCATTTCGTAGCAGCCCTGTAAAAGAAGGATTCTTGATAAACGATCGGTCCTTGTAGTGTCAATCTTGAGAGTGAATGTGTGAGACTGATTAGCGTGCCGAGTTCTTCGGCCGAATGTGGCCAATGGTGGTACAAGAGTTTTTATTTCTCTGAAGCATCTGCCATGGAAATATCTGTAGAGCAATTACTGGTCTGCAACTTTTCTTCTATGTTCTAGAGGGTAAAGGGTATCTGTGAGAGTTGAGCTGTTTATCAAGCGAATGGCTCTTTTCTAAATGGAATCTAGAGACGAAGAGAATGCCTTGGTGCTGAACCCCAAATATGCGATTAATACTCCAGTAGAGGTCGGATATGAGCATTGTACGTCGTCAACAGTTGATCAGGAGTAAAAAACTTTCTGGCTTGTTGGTTCCCCACTCGA
Organism: Agelastica alni; assembly: GCA_950111635.1. Lineage (NCBI taxonomy): Eukaryota > Metazoa > Arthropoda > Insecta > Coleoptera > Chrysomelidae > Agelastica > Agelastica alni. The sequence continues at coordinate 7,067,316 of OX467712.1, read as the reverse complement.
CGATTGCTTTAAGATCTCTATTGATGGAATCAACCTGTTCCTGCCTGAGTCTATTTGTATCATTTACCGAAAATGATCGATAGGATGTGAAAGTTGAGATAAGTGTGCTATCGTCTGCGAAACTGTAAATGGGGTTCGTGGTGGTTTTCAAGAGGTCGTTGATGTGTAAAAGAAATAAGGTGGGGGACAGGATGGAACCCTGGGGGACCCCGGCATTATTTTTAAACGCATCAGAAGAAATACCGTCAACTGCCACATGTAAGGAGCGATCTTGCATGAAGCTCAAGAACCATTGGCGCAGTTTGGTTGGGAGACCGTAGGCAGATAATTTACTTTCGGTGACTCGTAGCATCCTTTTGGTCTTGTTGGTATCCTCTCTCGCTTCTACCATTTGTCATTATTGGCCTGACGCATGTCTTATGATTTAACTCTTCTTTCGCATGTAAGGATTAGCCCATAAAGGTTCCCTTAGACATCCTGACATTATGGCTGATTTGTAAGTTTGGTTTCTCAGGTCCTTTACCTGGTCGTGAGCGCTGGGCATATCTATGCCCAGGTATATAAATTGCATGACCTGCTCTATGGGTTTATTATCTATTACCAGCTTGCATCTCATTGGCTCCCTAGCGAAGGTCATGGTTTTAGTTTTACCTATGGATATATCCATATTGAGTTGCTGACTGATCTGGTAGAACTTAAATAACTGTCTCTGTAAGTCATTCTCACTTTCTGCAAATATTACAGCGTCGTCGGCGTACCAGACCATGCTGATAGCCCTATTGTTCATTCTGTATCCCGAATTCATGGATGTTACTTCATCTATGATTCATAATTCATTCTTCAATAATCATGTCTGTTAAAATATTTTGTTTAAATTTGCCATAAATTGTGATTCGTGTCCCACAATTTTTTATAGTAAAGTAGTTTTCATTACAGAGATAATTTGAGCTCAAATTTAGCAACAAATTTAGCCTTTCATTAGTAATTCATTACAACATTTGGTTTGAAATCGGTCAATAACAGATGCGCATTAACGTTGATTTGAAAACTATTAGTAACTTTTATGCGAATAAACAAATCGATTCTGCAAGTCACTCCATTAAAGCGACAGCAAAAAATGAAAGAGAATTGAAAACCAGTAAATTTATCAGGTTTTTTTGCAATCGTTTTATTTTAATTTAAAGTTTGTGTGGAAACGCGGTACTGGCGGGAGTCGCGGCTTTTAAAAACTTTTCCTACCTACGCTACACCACCAACACAGTTTCAGAATAAACATTCTTAGCGGGAAAGTGAAGTAGCAAATAATTGATTGCTTCCAAGTTGTTTAATCGAATTTCCACATCAATTCTATTCATGCAGTGACGATGCCAAAGTTATTAGTGCAGCGGCGGAGGAACTATATTTCAAAAAGGATATACATCCAAAATTTAAAATCATGAATATTGAGACGTCAACGACGGCATTTAAAACTACAAAAATTTCTTGAAGCGCTTATCGTTTATAGCTTGGAGCTATTTATTTATTCGTGTCAGAAGCAACATAAGTAACTGAAATAGAAGAAAAGGATATAGAAACGGCATTAATGAAAATTAAGAACAGAAAAAGTCCAGGCCCAGACGGTATTCCCAATGAACTTCTTAAATACGGCGGGAGAAGCCTGAAACAGCAGCTAACAGCCATAATTCGCAAAATCCTTTTACATCAAAAAATTCCGGACGAATGGCGCCTAAGTACCACAATATTACTGTTTAAAAAAGGAGACAAAAAGATACCTGCAAACTACCGAGGCATTCTAAATACAACCTTAAAGCTAGCAACAAAGATTATAACAAATAAAATAAATAAACTCACCACATTGGGCGATGAACAACAAGGATTCAGATCAGAAAGATCTTGTACTGATGCGATATTTTTCCTGCGACAAATAACTGAAAAATCCATCGAGTATGACAAACCAGCCTTCATGTGTTTTATAAACCGGGAAAAGGCGTTTGACCGAATACAACTGGAGGACGTGGTACACCTCCTATACAACAGGCAACATCATAAAAACCATCGAAAATATTTACCAGAGAAACAAAATACAAGCCAAAATTAATGGCACAACTACCGAAGAAATTCCTGTAAATAGTGGAATTCGACAAGGAGATTCCCTTAGCCCCTTATTGTTCAACATCGTTATGGACGAAATAATAAACAGCACTCCTAACCTAAAAGGGTATAAAATGGGAAGCAAAGACGTCAAAATCCTATGCTATGCCGATGATACTGTTCTGATTACAGAAAACGAAGATGACCTACAAAGATTACTATTCAAATTTAACACAACGGCAAAAAATCTAAAAATGAAGATATCTGCAGTAAAGACGAAATGCATGACCACTTCAAAAACACCTATCAGATGCAAATTTAAATACCTAGGCATAGAAATATCAGGATACGGTGAAATCGATGCGGAAGTAAGAAACCAAGCGGCAAAAGCAGCACGAACCTCAGCTTACCTGAACGATACAATCCTCCGAAACAAATATATCGGAATCGAGACCAAATCCCGAATCTACAAGGCGGTCATCCGACCTATATTAACATACACAGCGGAAACTAGACCAGATACATCGAACACAAAAAGAATATTAGAAACCACCGAAATGAAAATAGTGCGCAGGATCACTGGAAAAACACTTTTTGACAGGAAGAGAAGCGATGACATTAGGAGAACATGTTAAATAGACAATGTAAATGAATGGATACTGGGAAGAAAGAGAGAGTGGAACAAACACATAGACCGGATGAATGACGACAGAATGGTCAAAATAACTAGAGACAAGTCGCCCTTAGTGCGCCGAAGCGTTGGAAGACCCCGCAAGAGATGGAGCGACAACCTTTCTTATAATTGAACGGCAGAGTATACGAAGAAAAACAAGCAAATTGCTTACATTAAAGAAAGAAGAAGAAGATAAAGATAAAATAACACAAAACAAAACAAAAGTCCAAAAACGGGTGACTTCAATAGCATTTGGTTTTGCCGCCTTCAGATCCTCCAAGGTGCATTGGGCTGGGCACAGTGGACAAGTGTATATATGAGTTGTTGTTTGTACGTTTTCGCAGTCACATAAGGTGAAAGGTGTGTTACATCCCCATTTATTGAGACAGTATTTTGATCTAACAGCCTATTCAGCGCTCTCCAGGTTTCCCAGTTCTACTCGCACCCAGGAGCCATATCTTCTGAGGGAGTCATCCAATGTTGGTTTCCAGAGACTTTCCATCGGTCGATGCTGTTTCTGGGGCCTGCATAATTTGTTGTCGAGCCAAAGAAGCATTTTCTGGACTTGAGTCTCCGAGGGGCTGGTTGTGCATTGTGTAGGGGATGTTTAGCTGTCTGTGATGACCTTCGTCTCTCCCTGCATGCTGATGCATCTCTTCGTACTTCAGGGGGGCCTTTCCAGCAGGTGAACCTGTAATTATTTTGCTTGTTTCGTTCAAAATAATTTTTTAAATTTTTTATTTAATTTAAATAATCAGACCTTATATGTTTTAACTTCTTTCTTAATGAATGTCCTATCCTTTCTATGCACTGCGCAGTCAAAGGGCCACTTGTGAAAGATTTCTCAGGATGCTGCTGATTTTTCTTAAAACTTTGTTAATCACTTTTTTATTATTATTATTATTATACCAAACAATTTTTAATTTTTTAACAACAAAATCCTTAGTAAACCCATTTTTCAATGTTTTAATATGTTTTGCAACTATGATATACAAAATCATTTATAGTTTACAAATTTTTCTTTACTTCTGACTAAATTATTTGTTTTACAAGACCAGACTTTTATTTTTGAATATATCTGTCATTCCTTTACTTGTCTATCAAATTCTTCTTTTTATTTTAATATCCAAATAACTGTCAACGTAAATTTTTTTTGATTACTATTATTTACAAAACTTATGAAATTTTTAAAGTATTATTTTAAGCAAATTATCATGTAACAATATATATAAATATTATTATATTATATTATATTATCTTTTTCTTTTATTATAAATAATAAATTACTTTAATTTTCTTTTATTTGTTTGCCCGATAAGTTTCTTTATTTTAGAGAGGATACTATTTAAAAAATTTATAAATTTTACACAAAATTTTATTTAATATTAATTTTAAATTACCAACACATAAATATAATCCCCAAATATTGTTTCTACCCCAAATTTATTAATTTTTTTGAATTATTGTCCAAAATAATATTGTTCTTTTAAATAAAACAGTTCCATTTAATGCGAAAATAGATACTCCTCTAACTTTCCTTGTATTAAGGAGCAAAATTTAAACCGTCTGTCATAATCTCTTTCTTTTAATGCATGAACAAACTGCGGTTTGTATGGATGATACAGAGAAGTTAATAAAAACAACAAAATATGTTTTCTTATGGCAGATGAATAATATTGGATATCTGACAATAGTTTTCAATTATGATTAACTTTTTTGCATAACAATTGTCACTATTCTTAAATATAAAGGTACTTTACTTTTGAGTAAAATTCACATTTTTTGACAAACCTAGTATACGGTTTAAAGAAATTGATATTTAATGATTGTATTTTAAGTTTTAGACTATGTTTCACTTTTTATAAAGAATAACTTTTTTTCATAAAACTAAAAATAAAAAAGTTTCCCATATGATGCCGACTTAATTGGACACACTGTATATATAAAACTGTATCGTGAGACTGTATAAAACCAGCGAAACGTATCCGACCTAAATAAATGATATCCGATCTTTTTTTTCTGATACATTCTTCCCAGCACTGCAAATCTCGAAATGCAATTAAAAACTGCTCAAACTAAGAGCCAAGGAACGACGTTAATTAGATTTATACAAGTTTCATTGATCAATCAATCGATAACTCAACGACGAAATCGCATCGACGAGTTTGATACGGGCGGCGAAATTTCCTTTTCTTAGTAAACGATAACATATCATAGATAAATTATTTATGGAAGCAATGGTGTCATTTCAAGAAGAAGTTGGTTACAATCGTATAAAACTCTTTATAATAATTGTAAAACTTAAAATGAATTCTAAACAAAACGATAAAATTATACAGGGTGGCCAACCGAAAACGACACAGAACCATTTGCAGAAACCTCGTCAACATTTTAGAAAAACGCTCAGACCCGTCGATTTTTGATTAAAGGGAGACACTTTTTCCCGGTATTTTTGACTCCACTACTTTTAACCCCAAGCGAGGGTAAACATTACCCCAAAAATTTTAAATGGCATTGAGGGTCAAATAAAATGTCTTTTCAAAAGCTCTGACAATTCTCTTTACAATAGTCGTTAAATTTTACATTTACTCCCAATACTTTGAATAAAATTTCAATTATTTACGTTGCTTACTTACTACTTAATTGATTAAATGTTCAAACTGATGACCGCCCGCTTCAATACAATAATAAAGATTTTGTTCAAAACGTTCACGCACATTCCGAAGAAATTCCGGAGTAATTCGACGGCACTCGATTCTTTGACGCAAATAATGTAAAGACGCTGGTTGTGTTTTATAAATTTTACTTTTCAGATGTCCCCACAAAAAGAAATCGAGGGGCGATAAATCTGGCGATCGTGGAGGCTATTCAATCCAATGCCGTGGAAAACATTGGTCTAAATACTGACGAACAATCGCCGCATAATACGGAAGAGCACCGTCCTGTTGCAAATAAAAATGATCTTCGTCATACTGTGGATTATTTTCAAATACATATCAGTCAAGGCAGGTTTTGGTTAATTTTAGGGGAAAGGAAAGTTCAAGAGGGTTTTCATATAAGGGTGTCACGGACGATGAGTTATTGGAAACCAAATAACAATGATCATTTCAAAAGATGAAGAGATATCTTAGAATACCAACATACTTAACTACTAAGACAAAATTATTCTGAAACGATGTCAGATTTTCAAGGACAAAAATAACATTAGAAGCTGCTAATAATTTGATTTTATTTCTTTTATCGTTAAAGTACCAACCTGTTACTTTAAAAAGGTTTTTAAAAACTACATCAGAGGTCACAAAGGATGATGTTTTTAAACATTACTCAAGGATTAGACGTCGAAAAATCAATAATCTACTCGTATTTTTATTTAGAAACAAAACTAACAGGAATAAATTAAGTAATGATTATTTATTTATTAAACGGACAAAATTATTATTACACCATTTCAAAAAGAACGAACAGAGTAAATTTACATTTGTACAGATGAAAAGAAATTAAGATTAAAAAAAAATTAATACCTACATTTTTTACTGCTTTTCTAAAGGATGGTAAAGATAAATCAAACAATTCAAGTCTGTTTCATTATTATTCTGTTAAGGTTTAGGGATTAATAAAAGGAATTAAGGGTAAAAGAGTGAAACAAGTAAATGGGTTTGTATACTTGGGTTCAAAGTTTACGAGAGATGGAAAGTATGACAGTGACATTGAGCAAAGGGTATTGGCAGAAAAACAAATGAATGGGGTACTACATAGCTTTATCAACAGCCAAAAAGTGTTAAAAATGGCACGTTTGGCTCTGCATAGAGGAGTTTTTGTTCCTACACGTATGTATGGTAGTGAATATTTGGTTTGGCAGAAGAAGCATGACAATAGGATTAATGCTGCGGAGATGAGTAGTCTGATAAGTATAGCCGTAGTGACTAGGTTGGATAAAGTGAAGAATGGTGAGATAAGATATCGCTGTGGTGTAAAAGAAGATGTTTTTTTACTGAAAATAGTCGCAAAAAGGGTAGACCTATCGTGTGGGCCGCGGTCGGCCCGCACTGCGACTATTAGAAGGGGAAGGGATTATAGAAAGGAGATGCTTTTTGAAAATTTGCAAGTCATAGTTCTCTGGAAAAACTGATTTTAAAAGCTTGTTACATTCCGTAGCAGCCCTGTAAAAGAAGAATTCTTGATGGAGATTGGTCCTTGTAGTGTGAATCTTGAGAGTAAATGGGTGAGACTGATTAGCGTGCCGAGTTCTTCGACCGAATGTGGCCAATGGTGGTATAAGAGTTTTTATTTCTCTGGAGCATCTGCCATGGAAATATCTGTAAAGTAATGTCTGGTCTGCAACTCTTTTTCTATGTTCTAGTGGGTGAAGGGTATCTGTGAGAGTTGAGCTGTCTATCAACCGAATGGCCCTTTTCTGAATGGAATCTAGAAGACGAAGAGAATACTTTGGTGCTGAACCCTATATGAACGAGCAATACTTCACTAGAGGTCGGATTTGAGCCTTGTACGTCGTCAACAGTTGATCAGAAGTAAAAAACTTTCTAGCTTTTCACGGGAAACCTAGCCTCTGGCTTGCTGACTTTGCGATGTTAGCAACATGGTCATGCCGAGACATATTATTAGACACCGTGACTCCCAAAATCGAGATGAAGGGACTTGATTTAAGGGTATTTCCGGACATTGTAATGGTTACAAAGATGGATAAAGGAATGCTTAGATGGTTTGGACACGTAGAAAGGATGGATAAAGGAAGATTGACGAAACAAATTTGTAAGGCAAGTGTGAATGAACAAGTCGGTAGAGGTCGACCCCGGCGAAGATATCTCGATCAGATCAACATTGTTTTGAAAAAGTTCAGGTCAAGAGTACCAACAACCGACGAGCATGTATGAGAGCACTGATAAAAGTAGAGGAAGCAAAAGATGTGTGTAAGAACCGTAGCAAGTGGAAGGTAGTGGTCTCTGCCTACCCCTACGGGATAGAAAGGCGTTACTATATGTATGTATGTATGTTAATAAAAGTTTAGAAAATGATTTAAATAAGAAACGTACTGGTAAAAACAAGTTTGGTAATAAAAATATAAAGAAAAATCCACAATATACGAATATTTTACGAGTATTTTAACTGCTAGTAGCTATTTTTCTGAATGTTTGCAAAATTAACAGAGTTACGTAGTGAAATTTGGTTCAAAAAATAAAAAAAAATGCTTAAGTACTTTCCGAAAACTTTGGAACTGTTTAAAATTATCCAATAATCAACAAAGGGCGTTAAAATCAAACGAGCCACTTAATTGAACATCTAAAGTGATTAACCCTTGACAAAGCGAATAGACGCCTCCTTAATTTCAGCAAAATAGAGCGAATTAATGATAAAACACCGGCAGCTAAATCAAAGTCGGCCATCATCAAGTTTACAACCATACCAGATTCGTCGCAATTCTCCGAAATCTAATCCTGAACTTCGGAGATCGGAATCCGATCAATCTCTCACAATTAATTTGTTTTACAGGTCAGTTGAGAATTTGTATTTCGATAAAAACGAGCGGTGACTGTTTCAGCTCTTTACCGCGTTTTTTTAGTCTGAATATCGACCGATCTGGTCGTTTCGAACGTCGCGTCGATCGGATTATTTTTTTTTCACGCCCCGTTTGGCAGATTTATTTAAACCTATCGATTTTTTGGGTCTGGCTATTTGTTATTGTTCTCTTCTCTTCTCTAGGTGCCGTCTCCGCTTCGCAGGTGGGCAATCATCATAGCAATTCTTATTTTTGAGACCGCATCTCTAAATAGTTCATTATTACTGCATCCAAACCAATCCCTAAGGTTCTTCAGCCATGAATTTTGTCTTCTTCCTATAGATCTCTTGCCTTGGATTTTTTCCTGCGTAATTATTATGGAATGACTTGGGAGTTAATATAAATGGAGAAGACTTGAACCACCTTAGGTTTGCCGATGATATTGTCCTGATTTCGGATAGTATTGATAAAGCCAAACAGATGCTATACGATCTAGAAAAAGCGTCGAAAAAAACCTGATTAAAGATCAATTCTACAAAATCACAATATATGACAAATCTGGTGATGAGTGGTAATATCTCCTTGAGTGGGCACGAAGTGCAACAAGTATCGTCCTACAAATATATTGGTCATGGAATTCGTGTATTCGTGTCGAGACAACCAAACTGTTGAGTTTCAAAGAAGAAGAGGACTCACCTGGGCAGCTTTTGGAAACCTAAAGGAGGTGTTCCGGTCCGGCATCCCGGTATGTTTAAAGAGAAAAGTTTTCAATCAGTGTGTCCTGCCTGTTATGACATACGGAGCGAAAACACTTACTCTGACAAGAAAATCCATCAATAAATTACAAGTGACACAGCGAGCTATGGAGAGAGCCATTTTGGCAATTTCTCTAAGAGATAGAATCCAGAACAACGAAATAAGAAGAAGAACAGGTGTAGCTTATGTCGTCAGGAGAATAACAACATAAATATGGAATTGGGCAGGACACATTGCAAGAATAATTGACGACAGATGGACAAAGAAAATCATTGAATGGATACCGAGACATGAGGCTTGCCGAAAAAAAGGACGACCACCAACGAGATGGGCTGATGATATAAAACGCGGTTAAGCATAACTGGATGCACAGATTCCGGGAGGCCTATGTTCAGCAGTGGACGCGACAAGGCTGATGATGATAATGATGAATTATTTGTAGCATTTGATATTTTTCTCCCCTCATGACATGTCCCATGTACAGCAATTTTCTTCTCTTAATTGTCGGAATCACTTCTCTCTTCTTATGCATACGTCTCATCACTTCCACGTTGGTTATTCTCTCTACCCATCAGATCCTCAATATTCTCCGGTATATCCATCCCATAGTATAGTATAGACAGCACACAGCATCTCATCAGTCATATTTTTAAATCAAGGTTTAAATCTCGGCAGCAGAAAAGCCTCTTCTTCGTTCTTGTAAAGGTGCTTCTCGCCTGTTCTATTTTGACTCGTATTTCTTGGGAGCTGTCATTGTTCTCATTAATAATCGTACCTAGGTATTTTTATTGTCTTATTTTTTTAATAGGCTGACCACCCCGACGGATATAAAAGACCGTGCACCGAGCAGTAGCAGCACCTTGTTGTGCGAGGCGTAGACCAGAGATATTGAGTCTAGTCTAGTATTGACCAGTATCTGGTCGGAGTATTGATCCGATCTTGCACACACTCACCGGGACCGCCGTTAATTTTCGGTATTGACGAAAGTTTGAAACGATCGGGTTAAACTGTCAGGACAATTTCAGATGCGGTACTGACGCTCCGAAATACACCTACAGTTCCACGACTCGGAATCACCGTTAGGCCGGGTATTGACCGTTCATAAAAGATGTTCCTGTCCTCTGAGTCAAACCGATAGAGTATTGATTTGTCGATAACTCAGTCCCTACTCGACCCGTGCTACACAAACAATTAGTCGCATATACCATCCACGTTGAAGCTAAGCCGCCCACGCCGTGAGAAGTACGTCGAGCTACCAGTATTCGTTCGACATCACCGATAGAATCTTATTTTTATTTTATTTTATCTATTGTATATATTTTTCATTTTGCAAATAAACATTAAATTTAATAGAACTCTGTCTCCTTGGGCTATCTGGGTAACACGCGTTACATGCTGGTTCCTCACATATTGCTTACGATTGTCTTGAGTTGTTTTTGTTGTCAGCATATATTTTGTTTTACTTATGTTTAGTGATAATCCATATTTTTCGCTTTGTTATTGTTATTGTTCACTCTATTTATTCGCGCTTTAAAAATTAAGCCAAAAAAAACCTAAATCTGTAGAGTTTTAGCAAATGATAAAGGGAAGGTCAAATCTGGGAAATAAATTGAATTGTTTAGTTTTAAAAGCCAGTACTGCTTTATTTGCTCAGTTTTTACTATTTTAATAAACGAATATGCTGATGAGCAACTTTGGTAAGTAGTATAAAAATTCCGGTCTTGTTTAGAACGGCGATCGTTGGAAATAATAATAATTTGAGTTTAATACTGTTTGTAGTTAAGGTCGAATTATAATCGGTGAGTTTTGTTTAATTATTGTAAGTTTTCTTAAAAATGTATTTGCTAAATTATTGCATGTATTTAAGATTATTTTTGGTACAGCCTTTGAATCTTTTCACTAAGAAAGCTGCTGTTTTTTTTATTGCTAGGATGTATTTAATTTTTTGTTTAAATTACTTGTTAATTATGGAAATTGGAAAGACTCCGTACTCAATATCTCGATTCCTTTTTTTTCTTGTTTTTTCTTTCTGTGCAGGGTGATTCATAGCTATTGGGACATATGATTTGGACCAGAAGATGACGATAAAACCAAATATGCCTTAATAAAGTAATGCTATGGAAAAAGATACAAGCCGTTAAATTTAAAATTTTTGTTTTTATGTTTTGCTAATTATTTCACTGTAAATTCATTTATTGTTATCAAAATTGGCGGAGAGGCAAGGAATAATATTTTATATATTATTTTACATTTTGTTATATTATAGTTTACGAGATAATAAATTTAATCCTTTCATTTGGATCACAACGTAAAACATCCTTACTTAGACGTTCCTTAATTCATAAATACCGAGTCTTATTGGTTGAATTTAGTTAGCAGCCAACGTAAAAGGAAATTCGGTCGGAAAATGATGTACCGTGTTTGTTGCAATAAAACCGAAATTTCAAATTAGTAGGAACTAGATAATTACCAACGGTGTACATTATACAGGAATTTCCAAGATTTGCCGGAAGCGATTCATGTATCAATAATTGAATAAGAAAATGAGCCAAGTTCTACGAAATTTTCAAAGCAGTTCGGGTACAAAGCAACCGTCAAGTTATATTGCAAATCTAAGACGTAGAAAAAGCATAAATTGTAGGGAACGGATTTAAAACTACATAATATTATCTGACTATATGGCCCTATAACTTTACTTGATTAATAATCAATATTAAAACATGTTCCTGGTTTACCAAAAATAATTATACTTGACGCATTTGGATAAAGTAACTTGGGCCCCTTTATTATTTATTATTATTTAACAACATATTTATTTAGCGTATGGCATAGGGTAATACATCACGTGTAAGTTTGTTCTAACTATAAGTTATACACAAATGTCAATAATAATAATAAAAAAATATTAGTAATAACAAGTAAATTATAAAGATAAAACATACGTACATACATACATATAGTCACGCCTTTTTCCCGTAGGGATAGGCAGAGACCACTTCCTTCCACTTGCTACGGTTCTTACACACATCTTTTGCTTACTCTACTTTCATCAGTGCTCTCATACATGCTCGTCGGTTGTTGGTACTATTGACCTGGCCTTTCTTCAAAACAATGTTGATCTGATCGGGAGTCGACCTCTACCGACTTGTCCATTCACACTCGCCTTATAAATTTGTTTCGTCAATCTTCCTTTATCCATCCTTTTTACGTGTCCAAACCATCTAAGCATTTCTTTATCTATCGTTGTGACCACATCTCCTTTTACACCACAACGTTCTCTTGTCTCACTATTGTTTAGTTTATCCAACCGAGTCACTCCGGCTATACTTCTCAGACTACTCATCTCTGCAGCATTATCCTATTTTCATGCTTCTTTTACCGAACCCAACATTTACTACCAAACATAAGTGTAGAAACCAACAAACCTCTATGCACAGCCAGTCGTGCGTTTTTTGACACTTTCTGGCTGTTCACAGATAACATAGATAATAAAATAAGAGTATAATGGACGCAGTCAATTCACAAACAAACACCAATAAATATCATGAAAAAATGAATTTTTAAAAAAAAATTATTTAGGGTTTATTCCGTAAATAATGAGAATCTTTGGATTATTGCTGCTATAATAGCAAATAAAACCCCTATTGATAAAACAAAATGGAAATGTGCGACAACATAATATGTATCATGAAGTACAATATCAATTGAAGATTAGCCAGGACTACACCTGTTAATTCCCCTACTGTAAATAAAAGACAGGGAAGTGTCCTTTCGCCGCTAATATTCAACTTGTATTCCGAGAGAATTTTTAACGAAGCACTTAACGGTGTAGAAGAGGGGGTATCCTTCTAAACGGAGTCAGACTGAATAATATTCGGTACGCCGACGATACCATGGTGATAGCAGATAGCCTGGAAGCATTGCAAAGATTAATGAAGAATATTACGCAGTATAGTCGACAATATGGTCTTAATATCAACGTAAAGAAAACAAAACAAATGATCATCAGCAGAAGAGATATAAATAGAGCTCACCTATATATCAACGGAACTCGAATTGAACGTGTTCAACAATATTGCTACCTTGGAACCATCATAAACGAAAAATGGGACAGTGCACAAGAGGTAAAATGTCGTATAGGAAAAGCCAGGACGGTTTTTAACAAAATGAGTGCCATCTTTAAAAGTCACAACATATCCCTAGAAACGAAAATAAGACACTTAAGATGCTATGTTTTTTCTGTTCTATTGTATGGAGTAGAATCCTGGACACTCACAGAAGCCATCACTAAAAAAGTGGAAGCATTTGAGATGTGGCTGTATAGGAGAATGATCCGAATACCATGGACAGCTCACGTTACAAAAATAGAAGTGCTAAAGAGAATTAAAAAAGATATTAGAAATCATGTACATCATTAAAAAAAGAAAACTAGAATACCAAGGGCACGTTATGAGGAATAACGATCGACACTCCCTACTGCAAACCATAATACAGGGAAAGATACTGGGTAGGAGAGTACCCGGAAGAAGAAGAAGAATCTCATGGTTGAGGAATTTACGGACTTGGTTTGGGTAAACTCAGCAGAATTGTTTCGAGCGTGTACAAACAAAGTTATAATTGCCAACATGATTGCCAACATCCGAAACGGATAGGTAGCCGAAGAAGAAGAAATAAAAAGATAAATCCTAGAGATCATAATTAATTTTTGTACCATGTAAGGTAACACTTTTCCGGCACTGCGGGAATGGGGAACTACGTCGGTTTTACTTCCCCAGAAATCACGAATTTTATACGAAAAACAAAACAACACATTCATTACTTTCATAAAGGTATGTAGAGGTCGACGAAAAAATGTAATATGCAAACTGTCTAATGTCTAGCCTGCTTGCTAGCCTCGGCTATCAATTTGCAGACTCGACTATAATATACAGTTTTTCGTCCTTGGTACATAAATAACTATTATCGTGCAATTTGGTGTGTTATTACACAAGTAAAATAACTATTTTTTGACATAAAAATGACAGTCTAAAGTTTCATAATGACAGCTGGGCGACATTTTTAAAAAAATTTAAAATTGATTCCGAACGTACTTCAAAATATGACAGTTAATTTTACCTATATCTTATTTGTATGTTTGTAACTGACTGTGCGTAAACTACGCATGCGCGCAGAACAAATATTAACACAATTCATCGCATCGGTGGTCAGTGGTAGAATGCTAGCCTGCCACGCGGGCAGCCCAGGTTCGATTTGCGGCCGATGCATTCTTTTTGTGCTTTTACCATTTAAAACATAATTTTTTTAGTGAGTAAAACAAATCGAGCTAAAAATCGAAAAATAAATTATAGTTTAAAAAAACTAAAAAACACGCTGCGACTATTAGAAGGGGAAGGTATTATAGAAAGGAAATGATTGTGGACACGCTTTTTAAAAAGTTGCAGGTCATAGTTCTCTGGAAAACTGATTTGGAAGCTTATTCCATTCCGTAGCAGCCCTGTAAAAGAAGGATTCTTGATGAAGATTGGTCCTTGTAGTGTAGTAGAGGTCGGATTTGATCCTTGTACGTTGCAACAGTTGATCAGGAGTAAAAACTTTTTGGCTTTCCACAGAAAACCTAGCCTCTGGCTTGCCGACTTTGCGATGTTAGCAACATGGTCATGCCAAGACATGTTATTGGACACCGTGACTCCCAAAATCGAGATGGAGGGACTTGGTTTAAGGGTATTTCCGGACATTGTGATGGGATGATTTGAGGTATTCACTTTCTTGGAAAACGTGGCACTTTGTGTTTTTTGGGCGTTGAACTGATCAAGATTGTTGGTTCCCCAATCGACGATTGCTTTAAGATCTCTATTAATGGAATCAAACTTTTCCTGTCTGAGTCTATTTGTATCATTCACCGAAAGTGATCGATAGGATGTGAAAGTTTGCGAAACTGTAAATGAGGTTCGTGGTGGTTTTCAAGAGGTCGTTGATGTGTAAAAGAAATAAGATGGGGGACAGGATGGAACCCTGGGGGACCTCGGCATTGGTTTTAAACGCATCAGAAGAAATACATATTTTCATCCCGTAACGTTTCTATTTTATATAACACTATGTGTCTGATTCATATTTATATTTAATGACTCTTAATTGTAAAATAAATACCGACTCTTAATAAATTATTTGTTTTATTCTTCTATAGCATTTTTTGTTATGTTGAGAGGTGCATCCAGTTTGGAAGACCTCAGGAGGTCTCCAGGGAATGTCTGGCTCACAGATTCGAATCCATGAGAATCCGCTCTTTGTACTCACTCTGTGATAATTCATTTTCATTAAAACGAAATAGTCGTTATGTTTTTGAAAAAAAAATGTCCAGCTTGTAATACAAATAAATCACGTTTTGGGGTACCAACTAAAAGTATTTTCTTAGGTGGAGGAAAATTTTTTTTTAAACTTTTAAATTTTTGAATAAATATATTCTAAATCAAAGTAAGAGAAATTTTTATAGCCCGGATTCCTTCCATCAATCAAAATTCCACTCGGTTGTAGAATCTTTTAAAAAATTTCAATAACATCAGTTGTTTTCGTCGAAAACTTTTTGTTATTACTTCCGACCTCTCAACCAGAAACTATCAAAGTTGTTTACAAAATATCACCGCTTCCGTTTAACTTTAAAATTTCTCTTAATTTAGAATTCCAACCGCAGGATGTTTCGATTTTTCAGTTACTTAAAAATATGCCGATACAAATTATCTTGTCGACGAGGTAACTTCGTTTATTTTTACACCCAGATTTATTTTTTTTTTTTTTATGAAAATAGTCGCAAAAAGGGTAGACCTATCGTGTGGGCCTTGGACGGCCCGCACTGCGACTATTAGAAGGGAAAGGGATTATAGAAAGGAAATGATTGTGGACACGCTTTTTAAAAAGTTGCAGGTCATAGTTCTCTGGAAAAACTGATTTTGGAAGCTTATTCCATTCCGTAGCAGCCCTGTAAAAGAAGGATTTTTGATAAAGATTGGTCCTTGTAGTGTCAATCTTGAGAGTAAATGGGTGAGACTGATCAGCGTGCCGAGTTCTTCGGCCGAATATGGCCAATGGTGGTACAAGAGTTTTTATTTCTCTGGAGCATTTGCTAGTAATTTATTCCTGGTGACAAAAAAAAATATTAACTAGTCATTTCTGAGACTTTTTTCTAACAATCTTTCAACGAATTATCAAGAAAGACTAGTTGGGCGATATAAATCGGTGAAACTATCACTCTCTGTTTTGCCCATCTTTTTCAGGTGATACCTCAGAGGGCAGTGTCCAGTAAGGAGCCCCGTCACGAGTTTCAAGTCTTTCTTGTCAAACTCGAGAAGCTGTTTAGCTTTCCTTGGCGAAAGGCTTACTAGCCTTTTCACTTGTCTTTGTCCTGGCACTTTATGCCAGTAAGATTTCATCTTTTCTTTTTTTTTAAATTACTTTAAGTAAGTTAACAGTGATTTAAAACATTTTACAGATTGTAATTTAGCTGAAAAAATACGTCGCAATTAAAGGACGTTCTAATTTTAGGACGAATAAAAAATGTTTACATGTTGTCAAAACGTCGATTTGAACGTTACTCGAGAGTGACGCCAAAACATGTTTCCCAATAGACACCTTTTAATCCAAACACAATTATAAATCCGTTGAAATGATAAAAATCTCGTATTAAATTGATATATATATATATATATATATATATATATATATATATATATATATATATATATATATATATATATATATATATATATATATAATATTTTGATTGTTTCAGGAAGTTTGAAATGGGGCTGTGGCTCACTCTAACATGGCTGATGTTGGGCGGACTCACCCCCCCGACCCCGATTTGGGGCAATCCTGACGCGAAGAGACTCTACGACGACCTTCTCTCGAATTACAACCGTCTCATCAGGCCTGTGGGCAACAACTCCGATCGACTTACGGTTAAAATGGGCCTCAGACTATCTCAACTCATCGATGTGGTAATTTTTTTGTGTTATTATTATTATCTGCTTAACCGCCTTTTTAACCTTGTTGGAGGAGTGGTAGCGTATCAGAAGACTAGTGCAAGGCCGTTATCGTGCCGCTTTACAAGGGAAATGGTTCGCTGCGGGACCGTAAGAACTACTGAGGTATTAGTTTACTCAGCATAGTCGGCAAACTGTATGCAAAGATATTGATTAAAAGAGTAACGAATGTAACTGAGATGATATGGGATGTGCAAGCAGGATTTAGAAGGAAAAAAAGTATGGATCAGGTCTTTTCATTACGGGATATAGTCAAAAAATTCTTGGCTAGAAGTCCCTGTAAGACAGGGATGTGTGGCTTCGCCTTTGCTGACTTATACATAGACGATTGTTTAAAAGATTTAAAAAAAAGTGCGTATGGATTGAAAATGAATTATTTGATCGTCAAATGCCTTCTTTACGCCGATGATCAAGTCATATTAGCGTCATCTGAAGAGGAGTTTCAGGCGATGGTTAATGTTATGCATGATGCCCTGAAAATCAAAGGGATGAAAATAAGAAAGCATGACAAATTGTAAAGTTTCAATTAAGAGAGAAAGAGTGGAACAAGTAAATGAATTTGTGTACTTGGGTTCAAAGTTTACGAGAAATGGAAAGTATGACAGTGACATTATTCAAATGGTGTTGGCAGGAAAACACATTAATGGGGCACTGCATAGCTTTATGAACAGCCAGAAAGTGTCAAGAAACGCACGTCTAGCTGTGTTGGCTAGAGGTGTGTTGGCTCCTACATTAATGTATGTTAGTGAATGTTGGGTTTGGCAGAAGAAGCATGAAAATAGGATTAATACTGCGGAGATGAGTAGTCTGAGAAGTATAGCCGGAGTGACTCAGTTGGCTAAAGTGAAGAATAGTCAGATAAGGGAACGCTGAGGTGTAAAAGAAGATGAAGGAAAGATGGATGAAGAAATATTGACGAAACAAATTTATAAGGCGAGTGTGAAGTCGGAAGAGGTCGACCTCGGCGAACATATCTCGATCAGATCAACATTTTTTTAAAGAAAGGCCAAGAGTACCAACAACCGACGAACATGTATGAGAGCACTGATAAAAGTAGATGAAGCAAAAGATATGTGTAAGAACCGTAGCGGAAGTGGAAGGAAGTGGTCTCTAGCTACCCTTACGGGAAAAAGGCGTGTCTATATTTATGTATGTATGTACTTTGTGTAACTCTCCTTCACACTCTTTATCTGTGCCATTAAGAACCATATAGATTGTTTAATCACTATGAACTCGTCAATTTACACCCAAAGTGTAAAAGTTACTAATTCATCAACACTTCAATGCCCGTGTTATTCCACCAACGCCACTTATTATCCCTATTATTAATTAATTTTTATTTGCGTTCGTTTTTTCAAATTCGACACTTAAACGAATTAGGGTAATAAACTTTGTCATTGTACTTGAAATTTAATGAAATTCATTTAAAATTAAAATGGAAGAAAGCATTTATGTTCGAACATTTCGCCGAAAAAGGGACATGCGACGGACGAAAGGCTGTGATGTCAATCGACTAATTACTAAGACCGAAAACCGGGAAATTCGTGAAAATAAAGAGTTTTAATACAATCACAGTTATTTTGTCGCAAGTGCGTGCTACATTATTTTAAAATTATCTCAAGCTTCGCCAAACAACTATAAAACCCCTTTTTTTCAAATCGGAATAAATTTAATTATTATTTCTATTATTTATTTGAGGAAGCATTTAAAAGGATATTGTAAAAAGCTTTCGCGGCCATCGTTTATTAGTGAAAGGTTTTCGGGGTTTTTTGGCCGTCGTAGGTCTGAGTTAATACTCGACGTTTCGCCATCTCGAGTGGATGGCATCTTCTGGAGATATAATGTCTGTTTTTTTAAAGCTGACAGTTTTTGACATTTTTGTGTCACGATAGCAGGTTGTATTCCATGCATTTGTAAAAATGTCTAAATTGGAACAACTAAAGGGTCCATTAACACCAGGGTTAAAGAACACATAGCCAACTGCCGTCTTGGGCATACAGAAAAATCCGCTGTCGCGAAACACACGATTAATAATAATAATCACAGATCACCCATGTTTTATGTACCACATCTGCATATTACCCGAAGCTTTATAGAGAAGCGATTGAAATACATAAACACCAGCAGAACTATTATAAATCTGAGGACCCACTTAAAATTAATACAACATGGGTATCTGTACTCAAAAATACAACGCTGCTTCCTTACAAAAATAAGTAGAATGAATCTCCGGAACGTGAACAATTTATGAACAGCCCTCAAATATGCCCCGCCCACCAAAACGTATATAACCTGCGATCGAGACATACAAATGTCACAAACCGTCAGCCTTAAAAAAGCAAACATTATATCTCCAGAAGATGCCATCCACTCGAGATAGCGGAATGTCGAGTATTAACTCAGACCTACGACGGCCAAAAAACCTGAAAAATCATTCACCAATAAAAGAATATTTTTATTAGTGCGTATCATTTTTATTTATCTTGTCATTATCCTTCAATACTCTTTTGTAATAGTTCCAGATTCACGAAAATGTTTATCTCGATAATGGCCTGCCCATTAACAAATAAGTGAGCATGCGTTGGGTTACATCGCAGACTTGGGTTTTTTGTCTAATACACTCGTTGGTCTTGTGGTTTCTGAGTTATATTAGATCCTACTAAACAGATATTAAAAGTCATCTGGTATCAGCATCTGGAGATAGTTGATTGGCTCAATAAATTCCTTGCTAGATAATTATTATCTATTGCAAGCCAAAAGTTGTTCCTGGAGACTTTATCAGTGGTTAGTTCACCCTTCACCGTTTTACTGTCTGCCCAAACCTCTGAAGTCGTTGCCGTGATTTGTTGACTCAATACGTTTAAAGCCAGATAACTATCTATCATAAGCATAAGGTTGTCACTGGTTTATCCTTCAGCAGTTAACTGCCTGCCATAAGCCTTTGAAGATTTCGTCGTCAGATAACTATCAGTAATGCATAAATGTATTTCTGGAGACGTTGCTCTCATCTGGTTAGTTAACACATTAAGTTTTTTAGTAGGTAACTGACTACCTAAGCAAAGTTTGCCACTTGGTTCATCTCTCGCCAAATAACACTATCTCTTCTGAAGATTAATTGGACTCTGTAGACGTAGTCGATCTCTGGTTTATTTACTCAATAAGATTTTTGTCAGATAATTCCTTCGCAAGTATAACGTTGATCCTGAAGACGTCACCAGCTGTTAAGTTTGTGTCCTAAGCCTCTAAAAATGTTGCATTCGCTTGGTTAGTTGGCTTATTAAGTTTTCTTACTAGATAACTAGCAATCTCGTATGAATTTACTTCTCGGTTGACTCATTAAGTTTCTCTACTCATAACTGTCAACTATAAGCAAATTTTTCCACTGGAGATTGTAATTGTTTTACCTTCGCCAGATAAATGTCTCTTTTAAAGATAAATTTGTTTTTTTAGACTTGCCCATTGTGTTCCTTGCAAGTTAACTATCTGTAGTATCGTCCTCTTAGTTACTTATCGGTATTTTTTTTGTCGTAAACCCATCTCCAATAACGCCCAAAAAACACAAAGTGCCACGTTTTCCAAGAAAGTGAATTCCTCAAATCATCCCATCACAATGTCCGGAAATACCTTGAACCAAGTCCCTCCATCTCGATTTTGGGAGTCACGGTGTCCAATAATATGTCTTGGCATGACCATGTTGCTAACAAACGCAAAGTCGGCAAGCCAGAGGCTAGGTTTTCTGTGGAAAGCCAGAAAGTTTTTTACTCCTGATCAACTGTTGACGACGTACAAGGCTCAAATCCGACCTCTACTGGAGTATTGCTCGCACATTTGGGGTTCAGCACCAAGGCATTCTCTTCGTCTTCTAGATTCCATTCAGAAAAGAGCCATTCGCTTGATAAACAGCTCAACTCTCACAGATACCCTTCACCCTCTAGAACATAGAAGAAGAGTTGCAGACCAGTCATTGCTCTACAGATATTTCCATGGCAGATGCTCCAGAGAAATAAAAACTCTTGTGCCACCATTGGCCACATTCGGCCATAGAACTCGGCACGCTGATCAGTCTCACCCATTTACTCTCAAGATTGACACTACAAGGACCAATCTTTATCAAGAATATTTCTTTTACAGGGCTGCTACGGAATGGAATAAGCTTCCAAAATCAGTTTTTCCAGAGAACTATGACCTGCAACTTTTTAAAAAGCGTGTCCACAACCATTTCCTTTCTATAATCCCTTTCCCTTCTAATAGTCGCAGTGCGGGCCGTCCGCGGCCCACACGATAGGTCTACCCTTTTTGCGACTATTTTCATAAAAAAAAAAAAAACAACCAGCAATATATTAACACGATTTTTGTTCCAGAATTTAAAGAACCAGATAATGACCACGAACGTCTGGGTTGAACAGGTAATGACAATTAAAAAATGAATTAAAGCGAAAATAAATAACATTGTAACTCAGAAACGTTGCAGGAATGGAACGACTACAAGTTAAAATGGAATCCTGATGATTATGGAGGAGTAGAAACGTTGCACGTTCCTTCGGAACACATTTGGCTTCCAGATATCGTCCTATATAATAAGTAAGTTATTTTAAGCATTCTTTAAATCTGTTTAGTCGATTGTGATAGATTTATATCGTAAAACAACATTTAAGATTATAAGAAAAAACACTTGTTCAAAAAAAATGTTTTTAGTTTATTAAAAACCTCCGAGGATTTAAAAATATTTGACTGCTTTTCAATAACAAATACCTCGTGATACGCCGCCACTGGTCTACCAATTTTAATAAACAAAAAAAGGTTGGCATTTATTCGGACAGCCGATAGAAGTGAAAATTCAAAACTATGAAATACACACATCATATGAGGTGACTCGTAAAAACGAACCGAGTTCAAATATAAAATGTGTGATGACATTTCAAAAAAATATTACCTATGTTTGGTTGGGTTTGAAGCTTTATGGTACCCTGTTTGTTAAAAAATAATTCTAAATTTTGTATTTATAATTTGTTAAATAAATATAGCAACTTTACCACAGTATTGAGTCACCCTGTATTTTTTTTCCGTTAATATTAGTTTCCCGGTGACGGAAATTGTATTTTCCTGCTACCTAATGATGTGTTCGCATAAATACAATAGAAGACTGCGATCCTGCATCATGAATTACCGTTCATGGGATGAACGCTGATGAAAATTCGATGTGTGATTTCCACACGCCCACCTGCAGCTCAGGTTCACATTCCAATCTCACAGCAGAAGTTATCTATTATCCCATTACCTGGATACGTATCGGTATTCGCGACTAATATATGTATTATCACTTTAGAAAAAATATAGAAAAAAGGCTAATACGTAGTTATAGTATGTATAACATAATGAAGCATAAAATCGCAAAAATTTCGTTTAAAAAAAAAATAAATGAAAGGCCTAAAAAACGAAACAAACTAAATATAATAAAAAAAATTATAGAAATATGCACATACCAAAATTAACAAATTAATAATAATTATTTTTGAGCGATAGTGGGCTATAATCTATACATATAAAATGCTTTGTCCTGAACGACTGACTGACGGATCAACGCACAGCCTAAACTGCTGATCGTAGAGACCTGAAACTTGGAGGGTTTGTTCTTTGTATGACGCAGGCATCCGATAAGAAAGGACTTTCCAAAATTCTACCCCTAGTAGGGTGAAAAACGGAGGCAACGTTTGTAGACAACGTGATTTCTTGGTCCAATCTACTTCAAATTTCGCATAAACATTCTTTAACAGAATTGATTGAAGACGTGTTTCGTATTTTATTGAAACTCATTGCCTAATAGGGTTAAAAAGGGGTAGAAAGTTATTTTGAGGGTGATTAGCATCGAAGTTGATATCAATATTCCTTAGTGCTTTTGAATTAAATTACTTTTTATTTATATTTATTATACAGAGTTAGGTACAATTGTTTCCACTTTAGAAGAGCTTATAGCTAAAATTTACGCAAACATTAATAATATTCACGATAAACCTGCAGAATGGTTATGCGAGTGTGCCATCTTAACATCCGAAAACGAACAAGCCTCAGTAATAAATGAAATACTTTTGAGATCATTAGAAAGGGGTCGAATATCCATATAAATCCGTCGACTCGGTGATAAACACCGATGATGCCATTAATTATTCGGTAGAGTTCCTGAATACACTGAAGCCTCCCGGTCTCCCAACTCACATGTTAAAATTGAGAGTAGATGCGCCAATTATATTGCTGCGCAATATAAATGCTTCGCCATAAACATAAACAAAGCTCAAGGTCAAACTCTTAAGGTAGCGGGAGTAGACTTGAGAGAAAGCTGCTTCTCCCACGGCTAGCTGTATGTGGCATGCTTCAGAGTAAGCGCACAGAGTAGCCTGGAGATTCTAGCACCCGAAGGAAAAACAAAAAATTTTGTTTACAAAGAATTACTGACGTAGGTGTAGTATTTCGATTTCGTTGAAAAAAGATACTGTCCCCGTGTCACTTTTACCGGATCAAAGGCCAAGCTTCGTGTTCATAAAATATAACAAAATTAATAACGTAAAAAACCAATTAAAATTCCTATCAGAACCATTTATACGTTTATACTCAACGTTTCGCCATCTCTAGTGGATGGCATCTTCTGGAGATATAATGTCTGCTTTTTTAAGGCTAATGGTTTGTGATATTCGTATGTCATGATCACGGGTTGTTCAGCGGGCTGTTCAGAAATTGGTCATGTTCCGGAGATTCATTCTTTTTATGTTATTAAGAAAGCAGCGTTGTATTTTTAAGTACAGGAACCCATGTTCTATTAATTTTAACTGTTTCCTTAGATTTATTAACGTTCTGCTGGTGTTTATGTATATCAATCGCTTCTCTATAAAGCCTTGGGTAATATGCAGATGTGATGCATAAAACTTGGGTTTCCTCGAATTAAATTCTGTGATCATTATTATTAATTGAGTGCTCCGCGACAGCAGATTTTTCTGTATGTCCAAGACGGCAGTTGGCTTTGTGTTTTTTGACCCTGGTGTAAATGGACCGTTTATTTTTTCCAATGTACACACTACCACAAGTACATGGAATACGATAAACAATACGATTAACTTCTAAAGCGTTTTTACCCTACATTTCTCGAGTGACATATGACTTTAAAACTATCTTCAAGCCATATAAGAAGATCGAAAACTATCTGAAATCTGCCAAGGACAAGAGAGCCCCACTAAGTTCTAAGTGTTAATCGTATTCCATGCACTTGTGGTAGTGTCTACATTGGAACAACTAAACGGTCCATATACACCAGGGTCAAAGAAGAAGAAGTATTGTAATCTGCTAAATTTATAGAAAACTATTATATTATTATAGTAAACTATAAACATTTTTCGACAGCGTGATAGATGTGAAAAATGTATAACTGATTTATAGAAAACTATAATTTTGAAGATTACAATACTTCTTCGCAGAAGCTATTTACCGGGTGTGCTTGTTAAAAAGTATAAATGTCGTGACTGGCGCTTTTTGCGTAGCACTTTATGTATACTTGGTAGGAGTCGAAGCTGTTGATGTGTCCAGTCGAGGTAGACCTGCCCTAAGCTGATGAGGGGCAATTCACCCCGAAACCGGTCCATAGGTGGTCAATTCGGATGGATAAATCTAATAGTTCCTTCTCTTACTTAACAAGCATCTGCAAATTATTACCCGAAATGGGGTATTATACACGATTATGTATCAGATGTAATTCAATGCCTGTCGCGGCATATAGCCAGAGGAGTAGTTGTTTTTTGATACATAATCGACCCACATGAACCTGTAATATAGGTGACCTACAGCGAAATTAGCAGATTTTTTAAAAATTAGTTATACATTTTTCACATCTATTCACGCTGTCGAAAAATGTTTATCGTTTACTATAATAATATTATAGTTTTTTATAAATTTTACAGATATATATATATATATATATATATATATATATATATATATTCTGACACAAACAGTGAAATCTTCGTAAAGTGAATTCAGTGGTCGTATCAAACTACCACTCACCCCATACATAGACAATGTCGACCATACTTCATTCCCCACCACTCAGTCATATGCCTTTTACAAGTCTACAAAAGCTTAGTTGACTTTTTGACTTTTAGTTAAAAAATTGTCAGCCATTCCACATCTTCCATCAGTTTCATTCGTCACTCTTTTAATCAATACATTTGAATACAGTTCGCCAACGCCGCTGAGTAAGATTATTGCAGTCCCACTGCGAACTATTTCGTAAAGTGATACGATAACGGCCTTGCACCAGTATCCTGGTACGTTCCTTCAGTAAAATTTAAATAGGTGGTGCAGCAGACTATTTACCACGCATCGTCCATTCTTCAGCATTTTAACCGTAATACTGTCAAACCCTGCAGCCTTAAGCAATTTCATACTGTTTCTTCTTCTTCTTCTTACGTTAGGACTACGTCCTGTGTTTGCCTCAAAGGTTGCCCAAAAACAATTGGGACGATGAAGACCAGCTATCATACCATCTTTTTGGTGGGCGTCCAGTTGGGCGTGGTGTGTTGGGCCGCTTCTCTCTCACAATTTTTGCCAGCCGGTCGTTTGGCATTCTGCTAACATGGTCTCTCCATTCTCTTCTTCGGTTTCTTGCCCATCTTACTATGTCTTGGACTTCACATATTTCCCTTATCTCTTCGCTTCTTTTATGGTCAAGTAAAGTATAGCCAGTTATCGATCTAAGAATTCGCATTTCCGTTGAGCTAAAAAGTCGCTTAGTAGTCTTGTTCTTCGCTCTGGTCTCTATCGCGTATGTCATAATCGGTCTTACACATATCTTATATATTCTGACCTTACTTCTGGTACTCATATGTTTATTTCTCCAGATTATGTCTCTCAAGAATCCTGAGATTAGAGATGCCTTTGTTGTTTGAGCTTTTACTTCCTCCTTAATATTTCTAGTGCTAGTTATATTAGCTCCTGAATATTTAAAGGACATCACTTGTTCTAAACTCTGCTCATAGATTGCGAGTTTACATCTTCTCGGTTCTTTGGATATTGTTAGCGATTTGGTTTTCTTGACGGATATTTGCATATTAAATTCTTCAGCTGTTTTTTGGAACTTGTGTAAGAGTCTCTGTAGGTTGTATCTTGTATCTTCCGATACGATTACAGCATCATCAGCGTAGCATATGATTTTTATTTCTTTATCTCCCAGTCGATACCCTCTCCCAGTTACTTTGACTTCATTTATAATTTCATCCATGATGATATTAAATAGGATTGGGCTTAGGCTATCTCCTTGCCTGATTCCGGTTGTCATAGGAATTTTATTGCTTAGCTTATTTGCAGTTCTTACATATGTGTAGTTGTTCTTGTTCAATTCTTCGATGGTCTTTATTACATTCGGATGAATTCTTCTCTTTTGTAGTAGGGCCAAGACGTCTGTTAACCGTACCCTATCGAATGCCTGGGTTAGGTCAATGAAACACGTGAAGGCTACTTTATTGAACTCAATGGCTTTCTCAGTAATTTGACGTATTATAAATATAGCATCTATAGTAGACCTGTTCTGTCTGAACCCTTGCTGTTCTTCACATATTCCGGTTAAAGATATTTCTTCTGCTAGAATTTTTGTAATCAGTTTTAGTACAGCACTCAATAAGCTAATACCTCGATAGTTTTTAGGGTCTGCTTTCTCTCCTTTTTTGAAAACTGGTATCAGTATGCTCTCTTTCCATTCGGATGAAACAACCTTGACAGTAAGTATTTTATTGAAGAAAATCTGTAATTCGGCCAATAAGCTTTCACCTCCATATTTGATCATCTCATTCTTAATTTCGTCAATGCCCGGGGCTTTTCTGTTTTTTAGTTTTTGGACCATGTATCGTATTTTCTCCAACCTAACCTAACCTAACCTAACCTAACCATACTGTTTAATGCTTCTATAGTCTCTGTCGTACTAATTTTACTTTCACTCTTGTCCCAGAAAGGTGTCTGCACTTGTGAATCCTCTTTCTCAAATAAACTTTTGAAGTATTCCTTCCATCTTTTTAGAACGCATTTCTCTTCTCCCACCATACTACCAGCTTAGTTTCTGATTTGTCCAGTTACGGTGTGGTATTATTACCTACGGCTATTCTTATGGACTTCCAGAAGAATTTATGCTGCTCCGAAAGAAATCTCATATTCTTTATTACCCGTAAAATAAATAATATAACACGAAATTCTTCGTGAGTGATAATTTAGGAAACACTCATGGCATTAAGTTTTTTTTTAAGTAAAATTATAAAAAGCCTCAACAAAATTAGAAAATAGTGTCGTTGGAGCGTACGTTAAAATGGTAAAATAATGTACTCTCTCTTTCTCTCTGTAAAGTTAAATGCTTTAGCGTGAATGACTAGCGGGGCACGAAGTCGAGTGCAGCAAGTTTCATGAGTATCCTTATCGAGGAAGTTCAAGAACAATTGTCGACGCTGTGTGAATAGAATGATGTCCCGGAACGTTCCGCCTTTATTATCTATGTTTTTGCTTGTTTTCGTCAAAAAAAAAGGAAAAAAATTATAACGATATCACACCGCGAATACGTTCAAAGGCTTACTTCGGACGAATAACCTGTTGGTAGGCCGACAGACGTTCGACGCTTGAAAAAATAAAGACATGCAGATTATTTATGCCACCATCCGTCAGTCCTACAGTATTATTAGATGATCTATCGAGTAAAACTAGACAAAGGACCGTAATTTTGAGTAAATAAAATAAACAATAATAAAAAACTAATTATACGTATAACGAGAGCTTCCTTCGACAACAAAACGGCCACTCACCTTGGTCTTCTGTGAAGTGATGGAGTATTAGCGTCGGGCACAATAATACACGAATGCCAACGAAGACTGGTTTTTTTTTATGAAAATAGTCGCAAAAAGGGTAGACCTATCGTCTGGGGCCCGGATGGCCCGCACTGCGACTATTAGAAGGGGAAGTGATTATAAAAAGGAAATGATTGTGGACACGCTTTTTAAAAAGTTGTAGGTCATAGTTCTCTGGAAAAACTGATTTTGGAAGCTTATTCCATTCCGTAGCAGCCCTGTAAAAGAAGGATTCTTGATGAAGATTGGTCCTAGTAGTGTCAATCTTGAGAGTAAATGGGTGAGACTGATCAGCATGCCGAGTTCTTCGGCCGAATGTGGCCAATGGTGGTACAAGAGTTTTTATTTCTCTGGAGCATCTGCCATGGAAATATCTGTAGAGCAATGACTGGTCTGCAACTCTTCTTCTATGTTCTAGAGGGTGAAGGGTATCTGTGAGAGTTGAGCTGTTTATCAAGCGAATGGCTCTTTTCTGAATGGAATCTAGAAGACGAAGAGAATGCCTTGGTGCTGAACCCCAAATGTGCGAGCAATACTCCAGTAGAGGTCGGATTTGAGCCTTGTACGTCGTCAACAGTTGATCAGGAGTAAAAAACTTTCTGGCTTTCCACAGAAAACCTAGCCTCTGGCTTGCCGACTTTGCGATTGTTAGCAACATGGTCATGCCAAGACATATTATTGGACACCGTGACTCCCAAAATCAAGATGAAGGGGCTTGGTTCAAGGATATTTCCGGACATTGTGATGGGATGATTTGAGGTATTCACTTTCTTGGAAAACGTGGCACTTTGTGTTTTTTTGGCGTTAAACTGAACAAGATTGTTGGTTCCCCACTCGACGATTGCTTTAAGATCTCTATTGATGGAATCAACCTGTTCCTGCCTGAGTCTATTTGTATCATTCACCGAAAGTGATCGATAGGATGTGAAAGTTGAGACAAGTGTGCTATCGTCTGCGAAACTGTAAATGTTAGTTTAGTAAAGTTTAGTTTTAATCGCATCAGAAGAAATACCGTCAACTGCCACATGTAAGGAGCGATCTAGCATGAAGCTCAAGAGCCATTGGCGCAGTTTGGTTGGGAGACCGTAGGCAGATAATTTACTTAACAATGCCTGGTGCCAAACGCGGTCAAAGGCTTTAGATATATCCAAGGCTATTGCACGAGATTCGCCAAACTTTTCAATAGTGTTTGTCCAGAGCTGAGTGACATAAGCCAGCAAATCTCCAGTAGACCGAAGTTGTCGAAATCCATATTAATATCAGAGTTTATTACGTTACCTAAGAAAGCAGGAGCTAAAAAATGCAACGAGTACCGTACAATTAGTCCAATGAGCCACTTTCTGAAAATATTCCTCAAAGTCATCCACAGAAGACTATACAGATTATGTGAAGAGCAGATATCTGAAACCCATTTCGGTTTTTGTGATGCCCTGAGAACCAGAGAAGCCCTATTCGCCATACAAGTTTTAATCCAACGGTGCAGATATGTTAACTGTGATGTATACATATGCTTTATTGACTATCAGAAAGCATTTGATAGAGTCCAACATCACAAATTGATAGCAATATTTGAACAACTAGGCCTAGATAAGAATTTTTCGCGTCTCGAAATTGTTGGACACCTTTTAAATTGTAGTCACTTTTTGTCGGTTTAGGCCAGAGACTAAGCCCAAGTCTGTGAACATGCGTTGAGGCGCCATATCTAACGCCATCGGTTTTTTAATTGTCGACACCTGCCTCATACTGTGTGCCACTTTTATCTTCGTTGCACATGCGTACTGCATTGTCTAACTCCGCAGGTAATGAGTGGCCCAAAAAGAAGTCTCTCATTACTATCGCGCGGCGAATATAATAAATATACTGGGTGATAATAAAATAATGAATTCTCAGGATGAATTTGTATAAATACGGAAGATAGAGAGTTAAGGTATTTTTCGTTTCATTTTTGATGAAAGTTTTATTGTTTTCAGCGCCGATGGAAATTACGAAGTAACGATAATGACAAAAGCGATCCTCCACCACACGGGCACGGTGGTGTGGAAGCCTCCTGCCATCTATAAATCATTCTGCGAAATTGACGTCGAATATTTTCCCTTCGACGAACAAACATGTTTCATGAAATTCGGCTCGTGGACTTATGACGGATACATGGTATGAATTTTAAAGCATATTTTATTCAATTTTCCATTCGACGTACGAAGGTACGCTATGAAATATAATCCTGAAAAATACGATGAATTTCCGTTTTTGTCTTGTTTTTTATGTCGTTTATAATGTCAGATTTAAGATACCTACTCCCCTCAGTTGTGATATACCGTTAGTAAGAAATATCCTATAATGATTTAAGTAATAATTATGTATGGGAAATTTACTTCATTTTCTACGCATTCAACTAAATGAACCATCTAACCACGTTATACCACCATTCGTACAATCAGTAACACAACCATTTATACCTCCAGCTAAATCTCCAATTATACCATCAGTTATACGAGCCCTAACCACTATATGTTTGGACGATATTAAAATCAAACAAATATATAAAATATTTTAATTTCTTCAATGTTGTATGTTTAGTTCATTTTAAACATTTAATCATTTTATATGAACGAGTTACTGAATACAAAAAAATTTATCACATTTTTAAGTTAAAACAAAGTAAAAAACACTGTAAAAGTTGAATGATAACAAAATTTTAATTGTTTTTTAACAACATTTTTTATTTATTTTAATATGGCGTAACATCCCCTCAAGCTTTGATTACGGCTTTTTTACGCAAGGGCTTTGTTGCCGCAAGCATTTGACATTCTTCAGCAGAAAATGAGTCCCAAAGTGTTAAACGTAGATCCGAAATAGTGCGTTGGGGATTATTTCTAAGACACTGTTTCATTTTATGTCATAGTGTCTTAAATATGTTGAGGTCTGGGCTGCTCGAAGGTCAGTCCAAGGTGTTAATCTCATTATCTGCAAACCATGTTTTTGTTGATTTAGCAGTAAGTTATAAATATTCGGTTAAAATATTATGATATTTCTGCGCATTTACCGTACCATCTATAAAATGTAATTTCCCCAGACCCTTTGCTGACATACATCCCCAAAAGCATAATTTCTTGAGAAAACTTAACTTTGCGCTTTATGAAATCTTAATGAAATGCCTCTGCTTTACTTCTAGATATATGCTTCCTACAATCACCCAACCTGATATCAAATTTTGACTAATCGCTAAATATCACTTTACCCCAGTCCTCTTTAGCCCACAAAGCCCTTTCTTTAGCTCAAAAAAGACGTTTCTTTTTTTGCTTTTGAGTTAACAAAGGTTTTTCTTTCGCCTGCAAACAAATACTCAAATGTCTAGAATTATTTTAGCAACTTTTAAGCATATCATACCCAGATTTATGAATCTACATCCGACAACCTTACTCTCTTCCAAAATTTAACCCAGTTTACTGATTCCAAGAATAGATAATTTCGCGCAGTGTTGATCTTCTTTGAGTCTTGCAAATTTTTAACAAAAGTTTTCTGTTTTCTTCAGTTAGTAATTGTGGGCGTCCACTACTTTTAATGATGTCTCCAATTGTTGATTTTGATATTTCAAGATCAGAAGCAATTTGAGACATTGACTTGCCTTCTTTATGTTTTTAACAATCAATTCCCGAATTTTTAACGGTGGGACTAATCCCCGGCCCATTTTTACTTTACAAAATGACAAATGTCAACCAGTAAACAAACCTTCCTAAAATTGTGGTTATATTTTACAGCCAACTATTGTTTGACATAACTATTAATTAAAAGAGAAAATACCAAAACACTCACACTAAACACACATTTATTTACCCAGTTTATAGATAAAAATTGTTTGGTAGAATAAAATATTATTTAAAAAATAATAAATTATCTGAAAAGGAGTTGCAGTCAATGGTTAATGTTATGCATGATGCCCTGAAAATCAGAGGGATGAAAATAAATGTGAGCAAAACTAAAGTAATGGTTTTTGAAAGAGAAGAAAGTATGACAAACTGTGGAGTTTCGGTTGAGGGAGAAAAAGTGGAACTAGTAAATGAATTTGTGTACTTGGGTTCAAAGTTTACTAGAAATGGAAAGTAAGACAGTGACATTGAGCGAAGGGTGTTGGCAGGAAAACAAATGAATGGAGCACTGTATAGCTTTATGAATAGCCAGAAAGTGTCAAAAAAGGCACGTCTGGCGGTGCATAGAGGTGTGTTGGTTCCTACACTTATGTATGGTAGTGAATGTTGGGTTTGGCAGAAGAAGCATGAAAATAGGATTAATGCTGCGGAGATGAGTAGTCTGAGAAGTATAGCCGGAGTGACTCGGTCGGATAAAGTAAAGAATAGTGAGATAAGCGAAAGGATAGATGAAGGAAGATTGACGAAACAAATTTATAAGGCGAGTGTGAATGGACAAATCGGTAGAGGTCGACCTCGGAGACCATATCTCGATCAGATCAACATTGTTTTGAAGAAAGGCCAGGTCAAGAGTACCAACAACCGACGAACATGTATGAGAGCACTGATGAAATTAGAGGAAGCAAAAGATGTGTGTAAGAACCGTAGCGGAAGTGGAAGGAAGTGGTCTCTGCCTACCCCTATGGGGAAAAGGCGTGACTTTATGTATGTATGTAAATTATTAATCGTCAAAAAACTTGTCCGTCCGAACATGTAGTGGTTAGGGCTCGTGCAAGCACATTTCTAATACAAAATATATCATTTTTAAGTGTTGATTTTATTGACACAAATATAAATAAGTATTTCATGTAACCGCTCTGCTTATAAAATTATTATTTTATATCAAGATATCCCTCAGTTTTAAACCTCTCGGTGCATCCGCCAATATTTAAAGTTTTTAATTGCCCGTCGCATTCGCCAATTTTTTAATTTCTTTTTCTACCAATAGTAATACTGAAAGCCTCTTACCACCCACATCATAATCAAATAAGATGTGCCGTTGGCACAACTACAATTTTTTAATTTATTTGAAATCAGCGGTCCGTTACAAAAAAATTTAAAAAATGTTATCGCGTCGTCGCTTCGGCTCTAGTCACATGTGCATTTCATTGCGTCCCTGGATAGTCCCGATGCGTCTTGGAAATCCTTTTTCCTCGAAATAAAACCGACCGGACAAACCTCCGGGGTGCCGTAACCTCCTCGTACCTATAAAGAAAAATCGATGTGTAGACGACAATAAATCCCCCCCATCTTTGTAGGTTGACCTGAGGCATCTCCAGCAAGTTCAGGATTCCAATAAAATTGACGTCGGAATTGACCTACAAGATTATTACATATCAGTAGAATGGGACATCATGAAGGTGAGTCACATTAAATAAACTCTTGCACTTTGAGGGATGAGTGAGAGGAACTTTAGAGTCCGCCTAATGCAATTATAGAATGTTAAAATTTCTGACAAAGTGATTCAATCAAACGAGTATTTTTGATAATGCATTTACGAGGGCAGTTTGATAAGTCAGTGACTTTTTGAATTACCCGCGCAGTTACTCCAAATGCAACAGTGCTGCCGTTAACTATAATCTATCAGTGGGCAACTTTCTAATTTTGAGCAAGCTACGTCGTGCAGTTGGTGTTTGATAGCCGTTCAAAGCAGATAACCTCGTGAATTTTTACGAAAAAGGAAAAAAGTAAATTTCGTGTGCTGATTAAGCATTACTTTTTACGTAAAAAATCCATCACTGAAACTAACGAAAGACTTGATAAATACTACGGGGACTCGGCACCATCAATTTCAATGGTTAAGAAGTGGTTTACACAGTTCCGTTGTGGTCGTACCAGCACTAGTGACGCCGAACGTCCAGGTCGCATAAAAGAAGTGATCACGCCGGAAATCGTCGATAAAATCCATGAAATGATATTGGATGATCGGAGAATGAAAGTGCGTGAGTTGGCTCATGCTGTAGGTGTATCTCAACTGAACGGGTACATCATATTTTACACGAATATTTGGACATGAAAAAACTCCCTGCGAGATGGGTGCCGCGATTGCTCACACTCGACCATAAGCGCAATCGTGTGACCACTTCCAAAGAGTGTTTAGCGATGTTCAGCCGTAATCCGGACGAATTTTTGCGCCGTTTTGTTACTGTGGATGAAACATGGATCCATCACAACACGCCAGAGACCAAGAAACAATCGAAACAGTGGGTTGCTCGGGGTGAACGTGGACCAAAGAAGGCGAAACAGAGTCTGTCAGCCAACAAGGTCATGGCCACACTTTTTTGGGATGTACGCGGTGTCATTCACATCGATTACCTCAAGAAAGGTAAAACGATCACCGGCGAATATTATTCAAAGCTTTTGAACAGATTCGACGTTGATTTGAAGCAAAAACGACCGCATTTGGGAAGAAGAAAGTGCTGTTCCATCAAGACAATGCACGTGTGCACACTTGTCTAGTCACGATGGCCAAAATCCACGAATTGGGATACGAACTGCTACCCCATCCAGCATATTCTCCAGATTTAGCCCCCTGCGACTATTTTCTGTTTCCAAACCTAAAGAAATGTCTGGACGGTAAGAGATTTGAGTCGAATGAAGAAGTCATTACCGAAACAAACGCGTATTTTGAGAGCTTTGAAAAAACCTATTATTTGGAGGAAATAAAAAAATTAGAAAAACGCTGGACTAAATGTATCGAGCTAAAAGGTGATTATGTAGAAAAATAAAATGTTTATTTGCGGAAAAAAATTTGTTTTATTCAAAAAGTCACTGACTTATCAAACCGCCCTCGTATTTTTAAATTTTCAACATTGTATATTTCATTTTGAAATGTTACAGGTACCAGCTGTAAGAAACGAAAAATACTACAGTTGCTGTGAAGAACCCTATCCAGACATAATATTCTATATCACGTTGAGAAGAAAGACCCTCTTTTACACTGTTAATTTAATCATACCTTGCGTGGGAATATCTTTTCTCTCTATTCTGGTGTTTTATTTGCCATCAGATTCTGGTGAGAAAGTTTCGTTGTCCATTTCGATTCTCCTGTCTCTTACTGTGTTCTTTTTGCTGCTGGTGGAGATCATACCTCCGACATCCATAACAGTGCCTCTGCTTGGTAAGTACAACACTCTGTTGCTTTTAGCAATATATAATTTTACACCCCTCACCCCTTTTTTAGTAAAAATTTATGCGTGGGTGGGAACACATGAATAAAATTAAAAAACATATATATTTAATTTTGATACTGATACATCAGATAAGTAGGTACACAAAATTGAAATAATCGCTATTACTTAATTGATTTTGAAATGAAATATGTGTAACATGTTAATTTATATACCGCATAATGTATAATCTATAATTTTAAATCATCATTATCATTTGATGGTTTGCAAATAAAGGAAATGAGTATTTCCGAAAGCTCAAATAAAAAAAAGTGTACTGATTTTAATCAGCATAATACCTGACTACTGATCACCATAACATTAAGACCTAAGGATTAACGAAGAATAAAAAAAGCTAAGCAATAAAACACTAACAAAACTATAAAAATGTTACATAACAGAAAAAAAAAACAAAATAACTTATTGGAAGCACTATTTTCTTGCAAAATCTTTAATCGACTCGTCTAAAGAAACACAATCCGTAAGGTCACTTTCTATGGATATAATTGCCAAATTACTGAGTCTCTCTTGAGCAAAAGTTGATTGTAAAAAAGTTTTAATTAATGTTAATTTTGAAAAAGACCTTTCTTTCGATGCTACAGATGCTGGTAGCTGATTTATAAGTATTGTACACAAATTTATGGTGTATACTGTTGCAAATAATATTGTCAAAATATACGGAGTGGGCCACAAAAAACAGTCCACCCCGATATTTGGCAGTATTCATTAGAACACATCGGTTCGATACCTGTACACCGCTAGCATCGGGCAGTAACACAGAATGTGTATGCTGCTCTCTTCCTCTTCGCCGCATAGCCGGCAGTTTTTCTCAGCCGCCAGCTTAAGTTTGAAGAGGTGCGCTTTTAGTGCGATGTGGCCAGTGAGCAGGCCAAGCGTGCTGCTTCTCTAATCTAAAAGAAAATTATCAAATAAAATACGAAATTATTAAAAAAATAGTAACTCTACTAGTTGAGATTAATTAAACATACATTTAATTTTTATAGTTGAATTTTTAATGAAAAAGACATATCAACAGTCCTCACCATTTTCCAAATTCAGCAGATATGTGCAGCGCCGAATCATACCGAATTTGGTACCAGTGGCGTATCGTAAATATTTTGTAACGGTTACCAAATATTTACATTTTTGCGGTTGGGCCATTGGTATAGGCACCTATGTTACCTAGATCTTTGATGCTTTGTGACTACCGCTGTGTCTTCAGGGTATCAGAATTTCAGTCCGCTGGTTTTGGCAAACCACAGGATTTCTGTTGGCACTGTCTCATTTAGATCACTTGGATCCATTATCATGCGGCCTCAGATTTGATACCTGTACACCGCTAGCATCGGGCAGCAACACAGAATGTGTATGCTGCTTTCTTCCTCTTCACCGCATAGTCGGCAGTTTTTCTTAGCCGCCAGCTTAAGTTTGAAGAGGTGCGCCCTTAGTGCGATGTGTCCTGTGAGCAGGCCAAGCGTGCTGTTTAGCCTACTCCAGTTAATCGTCCAGAGTGCGTCTGTCCTATTCTGGAGAGTTTTTTTTATCAGCTGTCTTAATGTTCTGCAGCCATTATTTGCATTCCACTAAGCGATATGTTCTTGCTCAAGGATTAGTTTTAATTCATGTTTCGCTTCGGCAATTGACAATCCTGGTTACACCAGGGTCCCATTTCTTGCCAGTTCATCGGCTACTTCGTTGGCATTTATTCCTTTGTGCCCAGGAACCCATGTAAGAGTGACCTTGTTTGCAGTCGCTATCTCAGTGAGGACCTGCATGCAGTCTCACACCACCGATAATGTTATGGTGCAACTCACGAGGGCCCCAATGGCCGCGCGACTGTCAGCGAGAATATCAATCTCACTGTTAGTCACTCTGTTTTCTGTCAGGTGCGTAGCACACCTGGGTATGGCATATTCATAAGTTGTAACTTTACAAGAAAAAATCGTATATGACCGCTCGATAGCTTAGTTTGAAGGGTAAGTAAGAATAAAAGACCAAATAAATGTTGTGCAACCGGTACATAACCTTCAAAGTAGCGAAAAGGCGCATTTTTTATTCAAATATCTCAAAACCTTGAAGTTATAATTCTGACCTCAAATTCGGATTCTGCGCAGAAAATTAGTTTGGAAATTAATATATTTTATGCGAGCTTTACTCACAACGTCCCCATCGCTCCCACTTAAGGAATAGTGTCAGATGGTGATAAAAAGAATTAATCACTTAGATGTCTTTGCTTTAATTTATAATACCCCTTTTTAAGGACTTTTAAAAATGATAAATGATAAAACTTGCGCGTGTTAAAAAATGTATTTCTTTCAGGTAAATACTTGCTCTTCACCATGTTGCTGTGCACCCTTTCAGTAGTCGTCACCATAGCTGTACTAAATGTGAACTTTCGTTCGCCGGTTACACACAAACTGGCGCCTTGGGTGAAAGTTTTCTTCATCGATTTTTTACCGAAATACCTCTTTATCGAACGTCCTCGCAAGGAAGACGATGACAAAAGTCTGGATAGTATGTTGACTGATGTCATTCAAGTTCCGATGACGGATAGCACCAAGCACTACGAGAAATCCTCGTTCGGCAGCTTCGATTTAGGTACGATTGCAAGTATCTTTTTTTATAAAACAAACTAATACGGGGTGTTTCCAAAATAATCTAAAATATTGTTGTGAAAATCATCATTCAATTTTAGAGCTAAAAGTTCCTATAAACGTGTATCATAAATTGTGTCGTTATCGAAACACAGAATGTTGATTTTATTATTTTAATAGAAATAATATCATTATAATAATTATGACATAAAAGTAATACATTTAAGAGCGTATGTTTAAAATGTATTCTTCTTTTTACAGTGTCTTGCTTTCTCAAGCGTTGACGATTCCCATATTGACTACTTCTTTTTATCTATCTCTATCTTGAGCTGCGTGGAGAAGTTCCTCAGCAGTTAACTCTGTCCATTGTCGAAGATTTCGAAGCCAGGATAACTTTTTGCGGCCTATCCATTTTTTTCCTCGATCTTGCCATTCAGAATAAGCCAAAGCAGACTATAACGTGGTCCACGCATTACATGCCCCAAGTATTCCAGTTTGTGGCGCTTGATGGTAGTTAAGAGCTCTCTATCGTGACCCATTCTGATAAGTACATTCTCGTTGGTATTTCGGCTTGTCCACGGAATTTTGAGCATCCTTCTGTACAGCCACATCTCGAATGAACTAATGCGGTCGATTTTTTGGTGAAGCGTCCATGTTTCGAAAGAGGAACAGAAACAGAATAGACCATACATAGCACTTGATAAACCTTTGCCGCAGAAGAATGTTAAGTTGCTCGGCACATAGTAGGGCTTAAGTTTCAGAAATTCTCTTCTAGCTATTTCTATTCTAGCCTTGATTTTTTCATCTGGATCCATCGACTGATTAATCTAGCTTCCAAGATATTTAAAGTGTTGAACTCTTTCTTTATTTTCACCATAAAGTGTTACTCTTTCCGGGCCAACATCAATTTTGCTAACAAACATAAATTTAGTTTTTTTTGACATTGATTATTAGTCCCCATCCATTACTTTGAAATGTTAACCTGATACAAATAGACTCAGACAGGAACAGGTTGATTCCATCAATAGAGATCTTAAAGCAATCGTCGAGTGAGGAACCAACAATCTTGTTCAGTTCAACGCCCAAAAAACACAAAGCGCCACGTTTTCCAAGAAAGTGAATTCCTCAAATCATCCCATCACAATGTCCGGAAATACCCTTGAACCAAGTCCCTCCATCTCGATTTTGGGAGTCACGGTGTCCAATAATATGTCTTGGCATGACCATGTTGCTAACATCGCAAAGTCGGCAAGCCAGAGGCTAGGTTTTCTGTGGAAAGCCAGAAAGTTTTTTACACCTGATCAACTGTTGACGACGTACAAGGCTCAAATCCGACCTTTACTGGAGTATTGCTCGCATATTTGGGGTTCAGCACCCAGGCATTCTCTTCGTCTTCTAGATTCCATTCAGAAAAGAGCCATTCGCTTGATAAACAGCTCAACTCTCACAGATACCCTTCACCCTCTAGAACATAGAAGAAGATTTGCAGACCAGTCATTGCTCTACAGATATTTCCATGGCAGATGCTCCAGAGAAATAAAAACTCTTGTACCACCATTGGCCACATTCGTCCGAAGAACTCGGCACGCTGATCAGTCTCACCCATTTACTCTCAAGATTGACACTACAAGTACCAATCAGTTTTTCCAGAGAACTATGACCTGCAACTTTTTAAAAAGCGTGTCCACAATCATTTCCTTTCTATAATCCCTTCCCCTTCTAATAGTCGCAGTGCGGGCCACACGATTGGTCTATCCTTTTTGCGACTATTTTCATTAAAAAAAAAAAAGCCAAAATGCAAGCTACCTACCAATCGACATCTAACAAATTTCCGAATCCGTTTCAAATAGCCAGGAGTGTGGCAAATAATATTAATTCAGTCAAATTAAACATGAAAAGGGCGTCAACGCTGAATCAAATCAGGTATTTTCTTTTTTTTGATACGAGGATAGTTCACGAATTGTTGTCCCTAACATAGTTGGCGTTGAATGACAAATGCAAATAAAGGACAAAATGGACAAAACTAAGATCAGAGGTGCAATAAAGTACTTCGGTAATAAGTGGTTATAACTGCAAGAAATTTATAAGGACATGGTAAAAGTATTGGGTGACCCTGCCCCTTCGTATTGGGTAATCAAGAACTGGTCACGCCATTTCAAACTGAGAAGAGAGTCCTGTCAACATGCACCAGGTGCAGAAGCCCCCAAAACTGTGGTAACCAAAGAAAAAGTTAATTTAATCCATGACATGGTATTAAATTTTAGGAGAATTACAGTCAATGCTATAGCAAAAACATAGGTTTTCTGTTGGAAGCGTTGAAAAAATTTTACATGAGGAATTGGGTCTCAAAAAACTCTCTGCACGTTGTGTTCCATGAACGCTGACGGCTGACCAGAAGCGTGTTCGTCAGGTTGAAGCGGAGAAAAATTTGGAGATCATTAACGGGAATCCCGACGAATTTAAGCGAAAATTTCTTACAGTCGACGAAACATGGGTTCATCACTTTCATCCAGAATCCAAAAAACAAAGCTGAAATGGCAGCATAGAGGTTCCTCTCCCCCTCGAAAATTTCGTGTTGACCCATCAGCTTTCTTCTCAGATCCTATATATTCTTTGATGGATTAATTTCAAAAAGAGTTTAAGAGAGTAACTCATGAGACTAATCGTACAAAAGTCTTCACAGTTCTTTGTACTTGATTTCTTGGGTAACGTTATAAATGTACTTTTGAGCCATACGTCCAGATGTCCAGATATCATAATTGTTGACAACTTAAATATAAAATTGAATGTTATTACGCTTCATGGATTTTGACAAGCTTGCAACAATAAACAACAATTAATTACGTAAAAATCCAGCAAAAATAAACTACATTGACCCATAGACATAAAAAGGATAGACCGCGGAACCCATTGCGGAGAGTTGGCTCCCGATAAGAGAGAGATAGTTGCCCCGAGTGTTGTTTCGTTCTCTCTCTAATGGGCGGGGCCTACGGTCACGCGTGCGCGCAGGCACCAAAGGGGCACCGCCGACCGTGGCAGGCTGAGCAGTAGAGGGGCGAGTAGGGGACTTCTGTGCCTACATCATGAAAATGGGAAAGATATCTTCATAGTTATTACAAGGCGTATAATGAGCTAATAAAAGAGTACAATTCGAAAACTTCACAGCATTTTTCTTTACCTATTAAAATTTAGCCATTAAAAACTAAAATTTCATGTGTAAATTGTGTTGCAGGTCTTCCACCCCCTCGGTTTGAAGTACCGCATAGTGGGGGATTGGGTTCTTGTTTTGGAGAACCCCCATTTCCATTGCCTCTTACAGGAGGCGATGAAGATCTGTATAGTCCTGCTAGTTGCAGGACGAACACCTTTGATGGTACCAGCGATATAAGTCCATCATTCGACAAAGTTGATATCCAAGATATGGAGAGAACGATTGCCGATTCCAGATTCATTGCTCAACATGTTAGAAATAAGGACTCATTTG
Source organism: Agelastica alni (assembly GCA_950111635.1). NCBI lineage: Eukaryota > Metazoa > Arthropoda > Insecta > Coleoptera > Chrysomelidae > Agelastica > Agelastica alni. Next base: position 7,026,167 of record OX467712.1, on the reverse strand, counting down.
AAAGTGTAAGTATGTTCGAATTTAAAACACACAATTACTAATTACGTTTTCTTAAATTATTAAATTCATAATATAGTAAAAGTAACATTTTTTTTCCCAAAGTTTAAAAACGCTTTTTCAAATAAGTAGTATTAACGCTTTTAAAACTTCCTGTCAAAGCTTTGAATATAAAACGAAGAGAAACAAGCATCGTTACTCTGTTCGGTTATTGGAATATTTCAAGCGCGAGCGATAGCAGGCGTAAGGAAACACGAGTATCGAATTTTTTCATTCTAACCGTCTAGCAGACGATATTTTTTCCACGACAAAAGAATTTAAATAAAAAATATTTTAAAGAACTTAAGTTATACAGGGTGATTCATTAAGAATGGGCAATTTCTGAACCGGAGATACTGCACACCAAAATATGGCAATTGAGCTTAACTGTTCAGACGTTTTTATACCCACTTAGGCGAAACAGGGTGTTTCTGTCCTAAAAGCTTAAATAGTGGTCCAAAAAATATCAACGTCGATAATGAAGAAGAGAATTTAGTTCGTATTTCGAAAAATCCAGATCTCAGTACTCGTCGGTTAAGTGCGGCAACAGGAATGAGTCAATCGTCTATCTGGAGAATTTTAGAGAAAGAGAATCTCCGTCCATATCACTATACTCCTGTCCAAAATTTGCTACCTCAAGATTTACCAGTTCGCCTACAGTTTGCTCAATTTATGCTAGATAAACAAAACGAAAACCAGGATTTTCTTAATTACCTTCTTTTTACCGATGAGGCGACGTTTACTAGACGAGGTGTTTTTAATTGGAAAAACAATCATTTGTGGAACTCCAAAAATCCACATGCTCTAAAGGAACGGCATTTTCAGCATGAATTCAAGGTAAATATTTGGTGTGTGGTGTGGTGTTATATCTGTTTTTTTATTGGTCCTTTTGAACTTCCTTCTAATCTGAACGGGCCCCTCTATTTAACCTTCCTTGAACAACAGTTTAACACAATACTAGAAGATGTACCACTAGCCATAAGGCGGAACATGTGGTTTATGCAAGACGGGGCGCCGCCACATATTTCTCTGCCAGTACAGCAATACCTGAATGAACATTTTCACCGGTGGATTGGGCTTGGCAGTGAATTTGTTTGGCCACCTAGAAGTCCAGATTTAAACCTTCTAGACTTCTCAATATGGTCACAAATGAAGGACATGGTTTACAATAAATTCCATCGAAGAATTACGACAGAAAATTCAAGAAGCTGCTAATATTAAAAATAATCGACAAATCGTCAAAGAGACGCATTACAAAATGTATTAAAGTGGGAGGCGGGCATTTTGAGCATTTACTTTGAATTTTTCTTTTATTACTGTTACTGATTGTTATTTGTTGTACTGTTGTTATCCCGCATAGTAGTAATTTAAAGGAATAAATAAATTCATTTCACAATAAACAAAATTCATTGAATGTTTAATATGCAAATAACGCAAAAAAATGATAGTGTTACATGAAATAAACAAGAGTACCACTTTTATTCAAAATTAAACTACCTTTTAGATTTTTTAGTCATTTTAGCCATAACTCATTAGCCAAAAAAGATTTGTTGTAATTTATCTAATTAACAGGGTGTAACTAACGCCCTGTATGAATAGTGCTAAATTCAGCATAAAATTCGTATTTTCCAAAAAACATAAAGTTGCCAATTTTCAAGACGATGCTGCTTAAAATGACAAAATTATTAAGAAATTTCAAATTAAAATTCCAACTTTAAATACCCTGTGGATCTCGTAAACCTGCAACATTTGTATAAGACATGTTAAGCTCAACCGCCATATTTTGGTGTGTAGTATCTCCAGTTCAGAGATTGCCCATTCTTAATGAATCACCCTGTATATTGAAACATAGATATGTATTAATTGGTATTAATATTTATTTTGTTGGTACAGTTACTAAAATGAAAAACCGGTGTATTTGAAATAATATTTGTAAAAATTTTTAAAACAGATTGATTGGATGAGGCAGATGTAACGTTCGTGTAACAGGAAGAATTGGAGGTTAAGGGGATGTTTTTTGGCAAATTAGTATTACTTATGAAAGAAATTAATTGGTTTAATATATTTATTTTGTTTTGTTCGGAATTTTCTATGTAGCCTTCTGCTACTTTAGTAGATTCTCAACCTTCATGCCTTTTTAAAGTTATTATGTCTGCACCTGCATTTACTAATGTGGCTGAGGTTCGACGGAAACAGTGCCCAGGATAATCTTGTGGATTATTTAGATTAAGATATGTGGCAATTTGTTTTGGCATATTACCCACCTTATTTATTCCGATTACTTGTTTTGTACATTTATTTTTTTTTAAATTTATAGAAAAACTATTTGAAGGTCTCAGAGCCCAATATTTTTTTATAATATTATAAAAATGTTCAGTAATCATGAACTCTCTTTGTTTTTTTTTCTGTATTGGGAATAACAATTGATAAAGGATCCCAAATCTTTAATAACTTAAATTTAAATATAATTCAGTTCATTTTCACGGCAAGCCCCCAAAACACCATTGATAAAGGCTACCTAAAAGTTCAAATATCATCAAAATTGAGTATATTCAAATTCTAAATCTATGGCAATCGCAATTGTTTAAAACATTTACGGATTATTCATACCGTAACAAGTGATGAAATGAAAATACATGCAAACCCCATAAGAAACAACTGATACAGAAAAAAATAATCTCACTCTAGAGTGTGAATGTTGTCAAAATGTTCTTAAAAATAATTTTATAATGAGCATATTCCAAGTATGGTCGTGGGGAATAGTTATTTATATACCGAGGACGAAAAACTGTATATTATAGTCGAGTCTTTAAATTGATAGCCGAGACTAGCAAACAGTCGAGACATTAGGCAGCTTTTTGCCGAGATGTATATTACATTTTTTCGTCGACCTCTACATACCTTTATGAAAGTAATGAATGTGTTGTATTGTTTTTCGTATAAAATTCGTGATTTCTGGGGGAGTAAATCCAACGTGGCCGTAGTTGCCATTTCCCGCAGCTCCGGAAGGGTGTTACTGATATCTCTATCGCTATCACTATCCATTTTTTATTATTATGAACACTAATATTCACACCAGGGTCTTATTCACACATAAAATCTAGCGGATTTCGTAAGTAATTAATTTGAAAACAGCAAATGACAGTTATTGTCACAGGCGCCTATGTTTTTATTAAATCTTGGATTTACGAAAATGACCCAATCGTCGCTCTTGCACCGCGCCGTATTATAGTGACCACAGCGGACGAAAAGTGTTTGCGGACGAAAAGTGTCTGAGGACGAAAAATACTTGCCTTCAAAAATAGTCGATTTTTCATCCGGAAATTAGTACGTAAAATGTCATTTTTGTAGAGGTCGACGAAAAAGTGAATTTCTAATAGATTTTAGCAATTTAAGGTTTTTGTAACGCTTAAAATTAGTTAGACAAGACATTGTTGTATGCTTTGGTGTAAATACTTGGTAATTAACCGTTAAAGACATCTAAATACATTGGTTAAACATTCTTATACTACTGAGACAATAACGACAAATATGGTTGTTAGTTGTTTATCTTGTGGGTGTTTCCTGAAACCAAAACATAAAAGTTCTGGTGTAACATTTTACGAGTAAATATTTAGAAATAAATAGGTTAATCTCAGCAATTACAAAGTATGCATTGGCATAGCCTACGTTGCTTACTTTAATTTTTCGTGTCCGAATCCTAATGTTACAGTTTTTCGGCCCAAAATTAGGCTAAGTCGATTGCTTCATTTTTAGCGAGCTACAATTCTTAAGTGCTCCATGTTTTGTGTTTCTCCGCACTCACACTCGTCATTTCCTATTGTACCCCACTTCGCCAGGTTGGACTTGACAGGGGCGACGCCAGCACGTATGCGCCAGGTTTTCCACTTCGTCTCTATTCCGTGAGAGGGCTCTTGATGCAGGAGGTAAGTCTCTGGGGGTTCTATGGTGACAGTTCTCATAAAACGTTTCCTGGACTTTAGCCGGCTGGATCCTCCAGGTTCTTCGAGCTGGTGCAAAGGGTGTCTGTCATCAAAAGTTTGTTTGAACCTCTTCAAGTATTGAACACCGGTTCTTCGCTCTTCCGGTGATGCAAAACCCGCTGCTCGGTAGAGCAGCGGTAATGGAGTAGCCTTCATACAGCCGGTAATTACCCGACATGTGTCGTTTAGTGCCATAGTGACTTGTTTTGCGTGTTTTGATCTACCCCATACCGGATAGGCATACTCCACCGTTGACAAACAAATTGCTTTAGCTGTTGTTCTTAACACCTTTGGGTTAGCTCCCCATTTTCTCCCTGCTAGTTTTTTAAGAAGGTTGTTCCTAGTAGCCTGATAGCCTATGTTAAAGTTATAGGTTTGCGGTAATTTTTTATTACGAGGGCGGTTTGATAAGTCAGTGACTTTTTGAATAAAACAAATTTTTTTCCGCAAATAAACATTTTATTTTTCTACATAATCACCTTTTTGCTCGATACATTTAGTCCAGCGTTTTTCTAATTTTTTTATTCCCTCCAAATAATAGGTTTTTTCAAAGCTCTCAAAATACGCGTTTGTTTCGGTAATGACTTCTTCATTCGACTCAAATCTCTTACCGCCCAGCCATTTCTTTAGGTTTGGAAACAGAAAATAGACGCAGGGGGCTAAATCTGAAGAATATGCTGGATGGGGTAGCAGTTCGTATCCCAATTCGTGGATTTTGGCCATCGTGACTAGACAAGTGTGCACACGTGCATTGTCTTGATGAAACAGCAAAATGCCAAATGCGGCCGTTTTTGCTTCAAATCAACGTCGAATCTGTTCAAAAGCTTTGAATAATATTCGCCGGTGATCGTTTTACCTTTCTTGAGGTAATCGATGTGAATGACACCGCGTACATCCCAAAAAAGTGTGGCCATGACCTTGTTGGCTGACAGACTCTGTTTCGCCTTCTTTGGTCCACGTTTACCCCGAGCAACCCACTGTTTCGATTATTCCTTGGTCTCTGGCGTGTTGTGATGTTTCATCCACAGTAACAAAACGGCGCAAAAATTCGTCCGGATTACGGCTGAACATCGCTAAACACTCTTTGGAAGTGGTCACACGATTGCGCTTATGGTCGAGTGTGAGCACACCCATCTCACAGAGAGTTTTTTCATGTCCAAATATTCGTGTAAAATATGATGTACCCGTTCAGTTGAGATACACCTACAGCATGAGCCAACTCACGCACTTTCATTCTCCGATCATCCAATATCATTTCATGGATTTTATCGACGATTTCCGGCGTGATCACTTCTTTTGTGCGACCTGGACGTTCGGCGTCACTAGTGCTGGTACGACCACAACGGAAATGTGTAAACCACTTCTTAACCATTGAAATTGATGGTGCCGAGTCCCCGTAGTATTTATCAAGTCTTTCCTTAGTTTCAGTGATGGATTTGTTACGTAAAAAGTAATGCTTAATCAGCACACGAAATTCACTTTTTTCCATTTTCGTAAAAATTCACGGGGTGAACGGCTATCAAACACCAACTGCACAACGTAGCTTGCTCAAAATTAGAAAGTTGCCCACTGATAGACTGATAGACGGCAGCACTGTTGCATTTGGAGTAACTGCGCGGGAAATTCAAAAAGTCACTGATTTATCAAACTGCCCTCGTACATATATGCATGCATATATACACATAGTCACGCCTTTTTTCCGTAGGGGTAGGCAGAGACCACTTTCTTCTACTTGCTACGGTTCTTACACACATCTTTTGCTTCTTCTAATTTCATCAATGCACCTTATACATACACCTTAAAAGACAGACAATTTATGTACAGGAAGGCTTAAGTTACCCAAGTGGTGATGTTATAACCAGAAATATTTTAAAACAAAACCATCCTCCATTTCAATCAACACTAATCTATGTCTATCCTTCTTCCTGATGTTTTATATTCAAAGTGTCAAAGCTTTACAGCGCAGCCATTTGTAATTATAAGTTGGCACGATTGCATTTGTGACGTTGACAATTCGTTGACATGTTATTTACGATCTTAGTGTATTTTATGTTTGTTTTAGGTGGCTGAAGATTGGAAATACGTAGCCATGGTGCTCGACAGACTTTTTTTGTGGATTTTTACGATGGCTTGCATTGTCGGTACAGGCATTATCATCCTCAACGCTCCATCTTTATACGACACCACGAAACCGATAGACGTACTCATTTCGAAAGTGGCGAAAAAGAAAATGGCGCTACTCAAAATGGTTCCCGAGGAACTTTAAAACTTGGAAAATTTTGTTCAGCTGTCACTATTTTTATTTCTAATTTTAAAACAAGCAAATCCGATGAGATAGTTTGAATTAGAAAAAAAAAGAGAAAATAATTTTGAATGCCTCTGTGGCCTTCAACGGGATTTGTTACTGGATGTAAAATACCAGCTTTTAATAAGCAGTTTAATGACAAACCGGGAGTTTTTTTATCATAAAAATGAATGAGGAAATTTTTAGGTAACATAATTTGACAGGATAAAAACTTTTCGACACCAATTTTAACGTTTATATAATCTAAACTAAGTTTGATTAAAAATGAATGTTTACTTTTGACTGTGATAAAAGTAGTTTTATTAAAGTAATCTTCCAAATTCCGATTAACAAAAAAGAAACGTTTAATAATTCGCATTTGAATCATACAAATTCAGATTTTAAATTATTCTCTTCTCTTTAACATTTACACTTAAACAAGACAATCAACACATTACTACAACGTTAAATTGCAAATAATTATTATTTAGACATTTTGGAAATTCACAAAAGTGTGATTTATAATAAAATCATGGTTTACTACAGTGATTCCCAAATTTTTCTAGATGGCACTTCAATTTTTACAGCCAATACACAAAACGTGTTGTGCTCTACATTAATTTTTGTTGACGTAAAACCAAATTCTAAATATCATATACGGGGTGTCCCAAAAGTATGGACACACTTAAATATTTTGAAAAATAAGGGTGCTATGAAAAAAACTTTTAATACAAGAGTTTTGGAAACTCAAAACGCTGAATTTAACCTTGAACGTGACTTTGAAGGTTATTTTAAGGTCAACGTGATTTTTTTAAATGGAAACCCCTATTTTTTTAGTAAATTCGGAAAGAACAGAAAATTCTACGCCCAAAATAATAGTTTATACATTTTAAGAGTGACCTTGAATTTGTCAGATGAAGGTCAAGTATTGAAAATTCATCCAAAATCTGTTTTTTTTTAATATTTGATTGTTTAGTAGGCTTAGGGGCCCATGACTGATCATTTTAACCTTAATGTAAAATGAATTTGGTCTATCAAGGCATTGATTCTATTTTCTATTATTAGTTTCGTCTTTACTTTTTTAGCTTATTCTTAGTTTCCTTTTTTATCATTTGAAAATGATCGTCTACCATTCGTTTACCATTACAAACAGGAATTTCACAAAAAACAGAATTCGGTGTAAAAAATAGGGGTTTCCATTGGAAAAACACCCTAACCTCAAAATAGTCTTGAAAACATGTGTTTTTCTGGATTTTAACCTTGAATACCCCCCACCTTTTAGAACAATGACAGTAATTTTATTCCTATGTTAGGAATTATTTGTTACTTTTTATTAGTTTACTATTTATTAGTTCTGCGCGCATGCGTAGTTCACGCACTAGTTCTATCTCTCTTACTCTCATGCAAATAATCCTTAAAGAAATTTATTAATCCTAGTGAAACTAATCAGGATAATCGGATATTTTGATCGAATTATTGCATTGTCGTCGGTCTTCGACAAGTGTGCGAAGTTTAAATTAAATCTGATCGCTTAAAGTAGGGCAAAATCGAGGCCAAAGAGTCAGTTACAAACATACATACAAACAAACAAAATGTGAAACTAATATAAGCGTGTTAATTAGATATTTATCCTAATATTCTAGTAAAGCATATGATGCGGAGTGATTCCAATTTTCATTGACTAAAAAGAAAGGCTCCTGGAGATATGTAGAGACGTAATATAAAATTAAGGCACATGTGACTTTATGAGCAGTCAGAACGTATCAGATTAAAATTGTTTTGAGGTCAGGTCAAGAGTACCAGCAATCGACGAGCATGTATGAAAGTAGAAGAAGCGAAAGATATGTGTAACAACCGTAGAAAATGAAAAGAAGTGATCCTTGTCTAACCCTACGGGAAAAAAGCGTGACTATATAATATGTACGTATGTCACTGGACTGCCCTTTAAGATATTGTTACGAAATTTTAGTTCTTTTTTGGGTTCGGCGATTTAAACTCTCGAAACAGTAACAAAACAATGTTTATTTCACTACTTTTACACAATTAATTTTACTTTTATAAATCACTTAGATATACAACTTTTACAACTATTTAAATTTCATAAATCATAAACACTTTTAAAACTTAACTAAAAACTGTCCACGGCCGCTGTCCCTTTTATACCTGTAAACCATACTTCGACCTTCTTCGCGAAGGCGGCAGACCCCTTTCGAGACGGTAAAAATTTACTTGACACCTCGTCGAGAATTTGCAGGAACTTTCCTTTGGTCTCCGCGCCGACAGTCCCCCAATTGTGGCCGACGCATTGTCGCGACAGAAAGGGTCAACAGAGACGGACTCAAGAAATCGTAACAATATAATACATCCCTAACTATTTGCTAAATGTTTAATAGAACAGATTGCAACCAAAAACAACAAAATTACATTTATTTGACTGACTAAAATTATAAAACCACTGATTGAATCAAGCCGGCAACGTTTGCATATGTGGCAGTGGCGGCTCGTCAGCTGAAGTAATCTATTCTGTATAGTTCCAATTTTAGTATAAAAAAAACCCTAAATCCTAATAATAATAGTCATTGTTAAATTTGACAAATCAATTAAATAAGTTAGATTCACGTTTCGGGGTTGAAAATGCGAGGTTGAAAATGCGTGGTTGCTACCAAACTTCACACGATCATTCGCCGGGCTAATCTTAAGATTGGCTGAAAATGTCATCAAAATTGGTCCAGTCGTTGGCTATAAAAAAAATTGAAAAAGCAGGGACGATTTTTATAACGTGTTTTTTTTTTGGAATTCAAATTTTTAGTTTATTTTCTGCAATATCTTTCAGAACGCTAACGCACTTTGACGTGTCTAGTGCGCGATCGTGGCGTACACAGTTTGGGAACCACTGGTAACACTTTTTTTCAAATTTAAAAAACGATTTAAAATCTGAGTTGCACGTAAACTTTAAAAAAATATCGATCAAAAGAATTTATATGATATTTGGTGGCAGTTGAATGATAATTTTAAATACAATCAATTTTTCAGCAGTTCTCTTAAAATTTTTACGTATTTTTTAAGAAAATTTTCATGTAAGTCGACTTGATAATGTGATATTTTTAGGTAAAGTTATATAAAAGTTTAAAATAATATATGTATATATATTTTCAAGTATACCTTAATGCAATGATTTGAAATCGATTTAATACCAAAACAAATAAGTATTGTAGCAACGGTATGTATATATTTAAAAACTCTTATCTAAAAACCTTTTGGTAAAAGCGGACTCCTTCTACTCGTGTATATTGCAAGTACGCCAATATTTGTGTACAGCAGGTTTCGTTGCCTCGCGGCCTTCTCTCTCGGTCGCAATAGGATCGGCCGGCAATAGGGAAGAATCACGGAGTATGCGACATCTATTATTGATCGTATGAACTTCTCGAGGTGTGAACAACAAACTAACCTCCATTTGTTGTTATGGGTGAAAAGTAACTTTACATATTATTTTGAGCAGCTTAAGCATTAAAAATGTTATATTTGAACGATATTTTGTGAACAATTGGTGGGTAATAAACCACAAAATCCTAAAATGCAAACAATTAAAAAAGGTGATAAGGAGATAAAATCGCTAAAACTATGCTCTGTTCCACAATGCTCTACATTATGGCAATTCGGGCTTAAATTTAATTTATGGGAGTCACCAAAACGTATGGCATACGTCGTACGATATTGTCACTAGTGTCATTCGACGCAGAATGACCACCCAAGTCGAATGACACCCCTCACAAGTTGAGGAAACGGCCCTTTCAAAAGTTACGCCACTTTAAATTGTTAATTTTTCAATTTTTAGAAAAACTTTTTTTTCGCCCCTCTTAACTATCGATTTTTATATAATCATAGACAACAATCTTAATCAAATAAAGGGCTGGGGAGGGTGGTGCGGTACCGCCCCTCCTGCCCCCCCATCTGCCTTTCATCACTCTTAACTATCAATTTTTATGTAATCATAGACAACAATTGTTAAACTTGATTAATATTGTTGTCTATGATAACATAAAAATCGATAGTTAAGTGGGCCCGGCCTTCAATGGTCGGGGGGACGGCCGCCGGCCCCCTCTGTCGGATGACACTAGTGGCACCATCGTAAGACGTATGCCATAAGTTTTAGACGAAAAAATTGTGTTTTGAAATATTGCCATACGTTTTAGACGAAAAACATGTGTTTCTAAAAGTTGAAAATTTAAAGTGGCGTAGCTTTTGAAAGGGGCATTTCCTCACCCTGGAGGGGTGTCATTGGACTCAGCTTTTCAAGCCACGTCGTATAAAATTGGTCTCATTTTTGGTGACTCCCATAAAGTAAATTTGTACCGGCAATTCGATTATATCTCCTTAAAGATAGAAAAACTAATTTCAAAGTTTATGTTTGTTTGCAGCAAGCACTTTGTGAAAGATGATTTTTTTTAGTGGTAAGTTTGATATTGTTGTCCAATGATCTATCATTTTATTTGTGATTATTCATAGTGACTTTAATAATACAGAAAATGCATTTGAAACATGATTTTTTCATTGAGACCGTCAGTTCCACATAAAATGATGTGGCCAGCCCTAAAAACCTTTTCATCTTCCCTTATTGGTCGAACACGTTCACCCACATAATACGATATGTCCGAAATTGATATTTCGACTTCCATAGGCATTGCAACAAGAGTTACAGGGACAACAGAACTGAAAAACTTCGAAAACAAACCAAAATTGATGCCTGGACACACGTGGTCTTTACTGGCATTTAACGAGAATCCAACGACAATAGGGAGATTTTAAGCCACCTATTTGAACAGCAATATACTTTATCCGTTATTCATCGCATGCGCAATTGCGCTAAAATAAGGGATAACGTTATTAACCGATATTGCTTTAAGTTATTAGAGTTGAAATAAAGTTCCCTTAATAAAGGTTATTGATTTTGCCATGGTGCCGCCTGTAGAACATTTATATTTAAGTTTTATCGTAAACTCCAAAGTCTATGATAAATACATGTAAAATTTAGAAAATATGAGTAAGTCTATCTTCTTCTTCTTATGGTGCCGTCTTCCGTCGAAGGTTGGCGATCATCATGATTATTTGCATTTTGTTGACTGCTGATCTGAAAAGATGATTTGATGAACAGTTGAACCATTCTCTCAGGTTGCGGAGCCACGACATTCGTCTTCTTCCCACGCTGCGCTTCCCTGCAATCTTTCCCTGCATCACCACTTGTAGCATTCGGTATCTCTCTCCTCTCATAGTGTGGCCCAAATATTGTAATTTTCTGATTTTTATTTCGTTATTAATTTCTGTTTCTTTTGAGAGTCTTTTTAGTACTTCTTCGTTTGTAATTCTGTCCATATAAGATATTCTCAGTATTCTCCTGTATAGCCACATCTCGAATGCTTCTATTTTTCTCATCATGACTTTTGTCAATGTGGCCGCTTCTATGCCGTATAGTAAGATGGTGAATATGTAGCATCTCAGCATACGTATTTTGAGATCGTTATTTAAATTTCTGTTACAGAAAAACTGTTTCATATTTATGAAGGCTCTGCGTGCGATTTCAATTCTTGCTTTCAGTTCGCTAGCATAATCATTGTTGCTGTTAATCCATGTTCCCAAATATTTATATTTATATACCCGTTCTATTATCTGGTTGTTTACTATCAGCTGTGTGTTGTTGTTTCGGGTCTTTGTGAATACAAGGAATTTTGTTTTGCTGACGTATAGTAAGTCTATAGTTTTCACCATTTTTAACACTTTTTTGTTTAAATTTGAAATGAAAACATTTCATAAAATTAAATGTTATGGCAACATCGGATATGAAAATTGAAGAGAAGTCGCCAACGTCACAGCAATTATTGTACCTAACCTATCTTTGATGTTGTCAATCATTTGTTCCACAGTAAATTTAAAAGACGAATAGGCAGTTTAAATAAAAAAAATCGTAAATGATTATTAAACTATTACATAGTTCATTTATAAGGTTATAAATGTTACTGATATCTGTCACGTAAATAACGGAAGAATGGGATGCCTTAAAAACTTATTTTCGAAATACGTTATTACCTTCAATTATTTACTTCAATAGCGGATAAAGAGATATAACGTATAATGCTTAAGTTGTGATTTAAAATCTCCCTAATAAAACTGAAACGTCGAAAACAAACCTTAAATCCAGCTTCAATCCAATAGTTTAACACGAAAAATCAACTCAAATCTCTGAGATAACTAAAATTCCCTTCAATAAAAACTTTGGTTTTACAAGTGATCAAATGACAGAATATTTGTTGTTCACACCTCGATACGATATTTTGTCATTGACAACGCCATCTCGCGTTACGTGAATTTTCCCTATTAGTGGGAGCGCATCGACAAGTGCGTACTTGTCGAATACGCAAATAATTGAAATCCCTTTGACTCGCGGCATTTTTCCCGTCAACCGGCGGGACTTCGCCAGTGGCCAATAATTGTACAAGTAATGGCCCAGTGAACCACTCCCGCTACATGGCAAATATTTGCCAAATACACGAATAGTAGGAGTCCGCCTTAAAAATTAGAAGCGATGTCAACTATTATTTTCATTATCTGAAATTTTTTATGCAAAAAAAAATGTTGAATTGTAAAAATTATACAAGATATCTCGCTAATTATTTGGAAGTGGGAATCCACCACATGTTTAAGGAAAAAACATCGAAAAATGAAAAAAATTTAAATTGTTCTATTTCATAACGGATTTATTATTTTTAAAAAAGATGACTAGCTTAATTGTTTCTTTTAGTTTAAAACTACAAAAACAGCGTTTTTGACATGTTTTTCGTGAATTATTAATGTTAACCTGTTTTAAAGACGTGGAGCAAGAAAACTCATTAGGGAAAAAAAAGAGAGAACATCAGAAGAAACCAATACAAGATATCGAAGATAGTGGAGGACATAAAACAGTAGGACATTATTTAAAGAAACGTTTCGAATTAAAATGGACTTTAAACCGCAAACAAGTACAGTAGAAGTCCATTAGTCCGGCATCCAACAGTCCGGAATGCCCGATAGTCCGGCATCGCTCCGGAAAATTGTAAAAATTTTGGTTTTCTCCAAAAGTGTGTCTTTAAAGCAAATAAAAACGTTCGAGAGCTTTTCGGAAGTATTTGGGGTAGTTCGGGATCATCCGGAAGCACTCGGTATTGTTCGGAAACAATTAGGGGCCGGCTAGTCTCAGCTGTCACAACAAATACAGGTGCAGTGCTGCACAGTTAATCAATCACGAAGCGTCTTCGCCATTTTTTGTGCGTTGTTGTTTTGTGTCCTTTCACATCGCAGTAAACTGTGTCTCAGTACTCTCTACTTTAATACAGTACATCTGTAGTGACGTACGTAACTTTTAAAACTGTTTATAAACAAAGTGAGTTTCGTTCTAACTGTACAGTGACCATGTTTTCAAAACCTAAGCCTTCGAGTTCAAAAGGAGAGAAACGAAAACACGTAACACTGACTCTCAATCAGAAACTAGAAATCATCAAACGGCTAGAAAAAGGTGAGAATAGAAATGTTTTAACGAATGAGTTTAATATTGGCTCATCAACTATTTATGACATTAAAAAACAATAAGATGATCTAATGAATGTATTTGTAGTTTAATTATTAACCTAATCGTTCTTATAATTACGATTTATGTATGTATGTAGTTAAAAAAACAAAGTACATTTGTTTAACGGCAAAGTCTACTCTAAAAAGAAGGGGCACCGCCCGATAGACCGGAATTTTCGGTAGTCCGGCACCGAGCCGGTCCCGAACGTGCCGGATTATCGGACTTCTTCTGTCATATAATACGGAAAGATAATGGTGAACTCATCACCGGCATTAAAAACATGGAAAGAACATTTTCAGAAACTCCTCAATGTAACAAAGGACGACCCAACAAATATACCGGTGTACCTAACCGCCGAAATAGCAACCGAAAAACCAACACTAGAAGAAGTGACGAAGGCCATACAACGCTTAAAAAACAATAAAGCGGCAGGAAATGATACTATCCCCTCTGAATGGGAGGTCCAGTACTCTATCAAAAGATGCATGAGTTAATCTTACTAATATGGGACAGCGAAACATTACCGGAAAGCTGGAAACAGTGTTATTATACTCCTACATAAAAAAGGAAGCTATCAGGTATGCAAAAACTTCCAGAGGGATATCTCTTCGTCTTTAGACCGGGCAGGTCAACGATGGATCAAATCTTCACTATCCGCCAAATCCTCGAAAAACACTGTGAATTTGATAAGGACCTCCACCAACTATTTATCGACTTCCAACAAGCCTATGATAGTGTGATAAGAGACCATGTATGGGCAGCCATGGCAGAATGTGGAATCCCAAAGAAAATCATCGATATTACAAAAGGTGCTATGTTAAAGTTGGGAACAACATGTCGGAAAACTTTAAGGTGGACAATGGCCTGAAACAGGGTGATAGTTTGTCTCCAATATTGTTTAATATCGTTTTAGACGCAGCGATAAAACGGGCTAACATTGACGTAGAAGTTTTTTTAGAAGTGGACCAAACTCAAAAAACTAAATAACACGACAGTTAAAAGAATATACAGGGTGTTGGTAAATAAGTGCGACAAACTTCAGGGGATGATTTTGCATGAAAAATAATGACAGTTTGCTATATAAACGTATGTACGCAAATCCTTCGTTTCAGAGATACGGGGTGTTAAAGTTTTTCTTAAAAACTGACGATTTATTTATTGCTCTGAAACCGGACGAGATATGCAAATAAAATTTGGTGGGTTTTAAGAGGTAGTTGCGCATTCTTTGACATGCAGTTAAGAATTGTATGTTAATCACATAAATAAGTCATTTTTTAGTAATTAAAAATAGAAATACAAATTTAAAAATGTATCAAAATCGGTAAATTTATGATATTGAAACAACATTTTTAATTTGCTTACTTTTTTATGTATTTTAAAAAAAATACATCATAACATTTAAAAAATGTTTAAAAATTCACGAAAAACATGTCAAAAATGTTTTTTTTGTATTTTCAAATTAAAAACAAAACAAACGATCCAGTCATCTTTTTTTAAATAAAATACCACTTCCAAATAATTACCTATATTTCTCATTTTTATTTAATCCGCAACCCCCCATGGATATTTTTTTTTAAATTACCCTTTTATATAAACGTAATTTTTTTATAACCGCCATCAACGACCACACTTTAGAAACCACTGGTATAAAATTGGTGAAAATTATAATTTATTTTTATTACTTTTATTTCTAAGGGAAATGGTAAGAGTTAAACCTTACTTACACTATGCCTTTTTTGTGTCTATTCATCTACCTCACTGCCAGTGGTTGAAATTTAAAACAAATTTCTTTGTTTCAGGCATGAAAATAAGTAGGACCGGTTCTATTTTTCCCCCTGAGTCGAGGGGATTTCAAGGGCATTTGTGGAAATGTCAGAAAGGCCAACACAGTAATTATCTTGTTTGACTTGCCATAACCAACAAATAAATTCTGAAATTACTGCCTGGAACAAACATTAAAAAGGCATAGTTTAATAGTGCCAGTCATTTGGGAAAATCTAGCTAACAAAAAGCCATAAAATAGGCACGAAAAAGGGCATAGTTCAATAAAGGCGCGTTTACACCGGAGTTAATAGCACGTGTTGATAACATTTAAAAAACAGTGCTGAATTTGTTGGTAACCTTTGATGTTATTAAGTTACTACCACTACAGAATCTTCTAGGTGTCCTCTGCTTCGCCAAAATGACACAGGCAGCTGCAGCAAGAACCACGTCCTCCACCCTCGACATTCTCGCGGCAACTGACGTAACGAAATTTTGATGTAAAAACTTAAAGTAAAACCAAATGTTAATACCTCTTGTTATCTTGTTATCTTGTTATCAACCTGTTTTTCCAACAAAAAGATTATAACATTTGTTACTAAATCCGGTTTAAACTCGGCTTAAGGATTTTATAAAAAAAACTATATAGCACCACATATTCGCTTCCGAGATACTGCAGGATATAAAATAATAAAAAAACTTGAGTAAATGTTCCCAATAACTTTATTGTTAAGCTCAATTTATGGAATTTATCATAATGCCAATTGATATTTATATAAATATTAGTTAAATTTATATCTAATTGTAAGAACAGGAACATACGCAACAGTTATTTTTTTCCCACCTCTATATTCATCAGTTACAGAGAGGCGCTCGGCAAAAAATTTTCAGAAAAATTTTAATACTAGTTGTAACCTTCGTTAATGAAGCAAAAAATCAAATGTTAACTTGTTATTTCCAGTGCTGAAAATTTGATGGTAAATTTAAAGTCGCCGTTGCAAGACTAAAATTGCGATAACGATGATAATCACTAACATAGTAATTGTTATGTTAAATAATTGATAAATCAATAATATAATGTTAAATAATTGTTTCATTTGTAAGGGATAACATGTAGACGAGTCGATAAATAAAATTTTTTCATTAAGTAAAAGATGAGTTTATTATTTTCCGTCTCTAAAACCAAAAGCCAAGTTCCAATTAATTTTGTATGAAAAAAAAATATTTCAAATGTCAATCTAATAGAATTTTGCAAAAATCAAAACAATTTAAAAATTATTTTAAAGTCGGCACTGTCCTTTGTGGCTAAATAACGTAAGACTATTCCAGTCTATAGATATTTCATATGTCAGTAATGTACTAATGTAAAAGAAGAAGAATTAAAAAATTCTAACCTTAATGTTTTCATTTCAGTATCTCAAAAAATGTTAAAGAAAAGCGTTCAAATTTTACAAAGTTTTAGTCAATTCAAACATGTAATAAGAACTCAACATCAAAGTAGTTCAAATGAAAAATGGGATTTATTTACGGCTGTATGTTTAGAAAGAAAACCAGTGATAACAGGTGTACTAAATGATATTGAAAAAGAATTCAAACAACTGATGAATGATCTTGAATTTGAGAATAGCTTAAAATCAAGCTTTGAACTAAGACACGAGAATGACATGTAAATATTATATTAAATATCAATAAACATACCAATACTTTAATTTTAGAGTATGACATCTGCAATTAAGTGTAATTTCGCAAAAGGTTATACTAAAAATTTACTTACAAGTTAACATAGTGCAGAAAACCACACTTTAAGCGTTTCACTATAAAAAAATTATCTTTGTTTTTACAGTAAACAAATGGAAATCATAAAAAAAGGTGGAGAACTGGATGATTCAGAGAGTAATTTAAAGCAAACTGCCCAGGACTTAAAAGATTTGTGGACAGCTGAATTTTCAGAATTTAAAGCTGGAGATAGAATTACTGGTACATAATAAAATAAAAAATAATTCAATTATAAAAATAACTTTGTTTAAAAGAAACATTATTTTAAATTTCATTTTAGATGGAGACAGGAACAATGACTTCAAATCCTTAAAAAGGAAATTAGACAAGCATTTAGTATTTCTTTTAAATCAACAAATAGGAGACAAGAAGTTTTACCTATTACCACAAGGAATTAGACAAGATGGTGAAACTTTAAGACAGGTGAGCAGAAATTAATTTAAAAAAAATTGTTAATACAACTGTTTTTAATTACTTTTAGTGTGCTGAAAGAATTTTAAAAGAAACTGTAGGCACTGAGCTGAAAGCTCAAATTTACAGTAATGCACCATGTGGGTTTTATAAATATAAATACCCCCAAAGTATAAAAAATGAAGTGAATACTGTAGGAGCCAAGGTATTTATAAAAATATTATATTTAAAATGGACAAATTATTCAATTGTTGGAAAGGCAGTTTGCACTAATAAATAATTTTTCAGGTATTCATTTACTTTGCTAGGTACTTAAAGGGTCAACTTCCTCAAAAAGATATAGACTACAAATGGTTAGATAGAGAAGAACTACAGAAAATTCTACCTCCGAAATACAAATCAAGTGTTAGACAGTTTTTAATAGATGAGTAAAGATAAATTAATAAAGTAGTAATACATGTTAAAAATGCCTTTGATACTTGTCCATAACTAATTCTGAATTATTTCCTTGTATTTGTGTATTTTACACACTTTATATCAGTCGGCCATAATCGTGCCGCTTTACAAGGGAAAAGGTTCGCAGCAGGACTTTAAGAACTACCGAGTTATTAGTTTACTCAGCATAGTCGGCAAACTGTATGCAAAGATATTGATTAAAAGAGTGACGAATGAAATTAAGAAGATGATATGGGATGTGCAAGCAGGATTTAGAAGAAGAAGGAGAAGTACGAGGTATAGTCGAAAAAATTTTGGCTGAAAGTCAAAGGGTCTACTGCGCTTTTATGGACTTGGAAAGGCCTATGACAGAGTGGTGAGGAATGAATTGTGGTCGAAATTGTCTATGTATGGAGTGAGCGGTAGTTTAATACAAGCACTGAAATCACTTTAAGAGAATTACACTGCTTGTGTCAGGATAAATGGAGCTTACATGGACTGGTTTAACATCAAGAAAGGTGTGAGATGTTGCAGGCAATGGTTAATGTTATGCATGATGCCCTGAAAATCAAAGAGTTAAAAATAAATGTAATCAAAACGAAAGTAATGGTTTTTGAAAGAGAAGAAAGTATGTCAAACTGTGAGGTTCTGATTAAGGGAGAAAAAGTGGAACAAGTAAATGAGTTTGTATACTTGGGTTTAAAGATTACGAGAGATGGAAAGTATGATAGTGACATTGAGCGAAGGGTGTTGGCAGGAAAACAAATGAATGGGGTACTACATAGCTTTATCAACAGCCAGAAAGTGTCAAAAAAGGCACATCTGGCTGACATAGAGTGTTGGTTCCTTTACTTATGTATGGTAGTAAATGTTGGGTTTGGCAAAAAAAGCATGAAAATAGGATTAATGCTGCGGAAATGAGTAGTCTGAGAAGTATAGCCAGAGTGACTCGGTTGAATAAAGTGAAGAATAGTGAGATAAGGGTACACTGTGGTGTAAAGGAAGATGTGGTTATAAAGATAGATAAAGGAATGCTTAGATGGTTTGGACGCGTAGAAAGGATGGATGAAGGAAGATTGAGGAAACAAATTAATAAGGCGAGTGTGAATGGACAAGTCAGTAGAGGTCAGCCTCGGCAAACATATCTTGATCTGATCAACATTTTTTTGAAGAAAGGCCAGGTCAAGAGTACCAACAACCGACGAGCATGTATGAGAGCACTGATGAAAGTAGGGGAAGCAAAAGATGTATGTAAGAACCGTAGTGGAAGTGGAAGGAAATGGTATCTGCCTACCGGTACCGGAAAAAGGGGTGACTATATGTATTTATGTATATCAATCTGTTTCTCATTAGAATTTTAAAGATAGGTGATAACAATTGTTTATATTATTTTTGATCAAAATAAATAAAAAATTAAAAAACAGTGCTTTTAATAGTATCATAGTGTTATCTTGACTTGTTTATATGTAAAAAAAACTTGTTTGAGTTATCATTTTAAATACTTTGCTTATCATCTAATTTAATTGCTAGTTGGTAAAGAATTCGTCAGAAATTAGTTTGTTTAAATAAATGATTAAAATGGGTACTCCAATAAAAAATTTAATTAAAATACCAAGATTGTTATCGCCTAGATCTCCAAAATTTTTAAATGTCTTGAATCCTGAACTTATACATAACAGAGAAAGGTAACGTACTTTTTTATATACAATTAAATCTTAAAAATATAATTCTAGCTCCCAACTATAAGATCTCTGGAGAAAAAAATTATGACTCCATAATTTCAATTGTTTTCTAAAATGAGTACGTACAAAGTGCGATTAACTTTTATTTTAGAATCAAGCAAGTTAAGCTCTCAGATTCTGGGATAACGCCAGTAAAAATTCGTATTAGTCCCGCCTCTGATTTATTGGGAGGCGATTTTAAAAGAGATATTTTAATTACCACTCCAAATAAGCAAAAATTAATGGAAAACGGGATTGAAAATGAAAACCTTTTTCATGTTTTGGGAAAAGGTAGTTTTGGTAACGTATTTAAAGCTGTGTATAAAGGTAAGTTTGCATTTTTTTACACTTGGACTATGTAACTGTGGAAAAACATGATATATTTTTAGACCAAACTACAGCAGTAAAACTAGTAAAAAAATCGCATTCTTACTGCAGAGAAAAAAATGCACTTAATTTTAGCCATAAAAATATTGTTAAAACACTAGAAGTAATTGAAAATGAAAATAAAAAAAAAACCTTTTCGCTTGTAATCATGGAATACCTTCCAAATAGCACAAATCTTCAAAATATTATTAACAATTTCCAGGATGAAATTGATTTTATTCAATATGCAAGAGATATAAGCGAAGGATTATTATATTGCCACAAGAATTTTATCCTTCATTTAGATATAAAACCTAGTAACATATTGGTGTTTAACAATGTTTGTAAAATATGTGATTTTGGAAACTCAATGACTGTTTTCGACAGAACAGATTCTTTTGAACATCGTGTAAGTAGGTAACAATTTAAGTAGAATAGTATGAATATTTGCTTCTTGTATTAACTGTACCATTATCGAAGTTTTATGGAAAGCTAATAAATAAAACGTAAATTATAATTTGGCAGATACAAAACAAAATCATTCAAATTTGAATACCTAATTAAAAAATTTTATATTGAGCACATTGTTTAAACATTTTTATTTATAAAATTGTGTTGATGTGCAGTTTTTAGGGAACCATTCAGTACACATCTCCAGAAATTTTACTAGGAAAAAAACCAACTGAAAAATCGGACGTTTTCTCTCTAGGAGTGGTATTTTGGCAAATGAAAACAAGAAAATGTTTGTATCAAGATATTGATAACGTTCAGTGCATTATATACAAGGTAAACTTTTCATTACAATATAACTATCATGGGCAGAGATATTGGGTTCTTCTTCTTTAAATGCTATCTCCCTATCAGGTTAGATACCATCCTGGCTATTTTAACTCTGTCTACTGCTGCTCTAAACAATTCTATTGAGCTGCATCGATACCATTCCCTCAGATTTCTCAACCACGATATTCTTCTTCCAATATTCCGTTTTCCTTTTATTTTTCCCTTAAATTAAAGTAAAACTCTTTAATCAAATTATATCACATTGAATAAAACTATTGATATTCCAAAGTAAATGCGAGTCACTTTCATCGTTGTCGATTTACTGACACATCTTCCAAAATTAATATCATAGAAATTTCCAGTCATCAGTGACTAAAATCACAGTGATTTATAAATCACTTTCACCGGTTACTACAAAATCACTGTATCGCCCAACTCTAAAAAAAATGTCAAAAATGTACTAAATTCAGGGTTACTAGTAATTGTCAAAAATATGCTATAAATGTTGCCTAACTGCAGGATGGGGGTAGTTACTGGTAGCCATTTTTTGTCCATTCCAAGTTGTTTTTTAAAGTAGGAAGAAAATAAATTGTACATTTCATGTATGAAATACAGTTTTTTAATAACAAGGTCAGAGATACATAACAGTAAAATATAAAAAATTGTCGATAATAACTAAAAAATATTTAAAATATTCAATAAAATGTGTGATACACAAAAATAGTACTCTCTGTTCACTAAACCTAATACATTGAAAAATATCAACAAATGGGTACCTACTTATAAAAACCACCATATTGAATTATTTTTATTTCTAATAACCGGAGACATAAAACATATTTACAATATAATAAAACTAATAAAAATTTCATAAACAAATAAAATTACCCACTAATATCTAACTATACAGCCATTACCATTGAAAAATATCAATATGTGAAATCCCTTTTCGAAGGAACCCCCCTTTAATACTTACTTCAAATTTTTTATACCCCTTATCGACATCTACAAACAAATTAAAACAAAGTTGTAATGGTACTACGATTACGTCGTAAACGTTAAAATATTAAAACAAAACTAGTCTTTTAATACAAATATGCTACTAATATGCTGAATATTTTAAATTGCACTAGATTGTCATGAATTCGATCTAAAATGTACTTTTGAGTTTTTCCTTGAAATTTACTAGATTTAGTACAATAGGGTATTCTACTATGTTTGAAAAAGTACTTTAAAATGTTTATTTTCCTAATAAAAAGCCCCAAAAATTATATTTCGGCAATATAAACACGCTTTCTTTCCATAAAATTAAATTAAATTTTAAACCTTTTTTTTTGTAAGAAAATAAATAATAATAAAAAAATAATATTCCTGCGAAAACGCTGTCTGTCATTTTGGTGACGTAATATTGGTAAAAACAACAGAAGTAGCTTGGCGGGCGACTAGCCTCTACAATAACAAATATTCGGCTGAATATACCTACTTCACATTTGTAAACTTCTTCCTCCGATTGTACTTGAGACTCGCGATTACTGAAAATTTCGTCGTCGCCGATCGGATCGTCATTCGAATGTTTTCGTTGTGCGCAGATTTTGTGATCTCTCGCCCGCCAATCTACTTCTGTTGCACTGTACGACCGGCACTCATTCAACGTTAACAGCTATAAAGTTGTAGTTGTACAAATACTAGCATTAAAACTTGTAGATCTGTGAAAAAAACAATGAAGTCTTAATTTGGCAGTAACATAGGGAATAAAACATAACCTAACACTTATCCAATATTTTTTACTAAATAGGTATACCTGGCACTTACATAGAAAAACAGTATAATATTACAAGTAATACTTACAAAGATGTTTTAACATGCCGGAATTCGGCTGAACAGAAGTCTGGGTTACATGCAAAGAACTTTGCAACCATCATTGAATCAATTTTTGGCAGATTCGTACTAACCGCTTTTACAAAACCGGTTTGCATTTTAATAAATAAATAGGTACAAATGAAATGCACTGACGAAACAACACAATTATTACTCCTTGAAGTTACACTGAACTGACAGTTTTTGCCTATATGACGTCACACCATGGCAGCTCGTGTTTTAGGTCACGTGATATACAGATTAAAAATTACGACTTTTAATTTCAATATAATAAAACAATAATGTGCTTTTATGACTCGAAATCAGAATATTTAAGTATATTTCTACATAAATATTATTCTGGTTCATGTCCTTCTCAATTATTTTTTGGGGTGGATAGCGGGTTTAGGACGAAAGAAAACAAACTTTTCGCTCTTCCTAAATTTTTTTTCCGTATATGTAGCCTTGAGAAAATAAAGATCGAAACGTCGGCGATTTAAGAAGAGCGAGAAGTTTGTTTTCTACATAAATTTTAATTTTTATCAAATTTCATAATTTATTTTTCACTACCGAAAGTACCCTATTGTACCAAAGCGACAGCACTTTCTTCTTCTTCTTCAGCCAATTATTGCCCACTGCAGGACATAGGCCCTTTTCTAATCTCTTCCATGCGTTTCTGTCTTGAGCTGTTTGCTGCCAATGGGTGCCCGCTGTTCTCTTCACATCATCTAGCCATCTTTTTGGAGGTCTACCTATGCTCCTCCTTGTTTCTCTGGATCTCCACTGAATTAGCTTTTTCGTCCATCTGCTGTCGTTTTGTCTAGCCACATGACCAGCCCATTGCCACTTAAGGTGTGCGACACGCTCTATGATATCGGTGACTTTAGTTCTTTGTCGAATGGTCTCATTACGTACTCTGTTCCTCAGACTTATCCCAAGCATTCTTCGTTCTATTGCTCGTTGCGTCGTTCTAAGTCTTTTTGCGTTTTTTTTAGTTAATGTGGCGGTTTCTAGACCGTAAGTTGAGACTGGCAGTATGCAAGCTTCATGTACCTTCCGTTTCAAGTTTATGGGCATATTGGCATCTTTAAATATATATTGGAGCTTTCCAAAAGCCGAGCATGTCAAAGCTACTCTTCTGCCAATCTCCGCCGTTTGATTTTACTTTCCAAGCTTTACTGCATTCATTTGCTCTTTCAATGAGTAATTTTTTAGTCTAGTCTTTTAATATAAAACATCGTTTATTCTTTTAGGTAGTGAAATGTAATTTACGTCCAGATTTGGCAGAACCTACAGATAGATTTTCACTATTATATCAACAATGTTGGAGTCAAAACCCTAGCGACAGACCAAACGTATCTAGTATTTTAAAATTGTTGATAACTTTATAATATTTGTTTTTATATTTATTAACCTTTTATTTTTTATTATATTTTTATTAAAACTAATTTTCACTGTCTTATTATTAAACCTGTAGATATAAAATAGAGTACGCGAATACCCCTAACGGTGATTGTCTACAATTAACGAGAGAAAGTTGCATAAGTTCCGTGCCATTTTCTTTGTTTCACGTTCGCTCAGAAGCCATAAATATTGATAGTGGCTAGATTTTTTAACTCTGATTTCCTTCCCCGCGAAATTACAAAATCCCAAGCTTTTAAAAACTCATAATTGAATAGCTTTATCCTTTTAACCGACCATTTTTACCAAGACGCCGCGAGTGCCAAACCAACAATCAAGATCGGTATCAGAGGTATTTTATTTTAAAAAAAAATGAATGTCATCAAACCCTTTTTATGTTAGTAAGACATTCGTCGGAAACCTGTTTATAAAATAATATAAGGTACTAAAATAATAATTTTTTGAACATATCTTATTTTATTACGAGTATCAGTGTATCTCCATATATATTGTTACTTCACGATACATTTCTTCGACAATTTTGTAAATAAACGGAAATTTTTTGGAATAAGGCTGCCAAAGGAATTTTTATAAAAATTTCAGAGGCTTTCGCGGTCATCGTTTGTTGGTGAATGGTTTTTCGGGTATATAGGTCGTCGTAAGTTTCGCCATATCTAGTGGATGGCATCTTCTGGAGATATAATTGTCTTCTTTTTAGGGCTGACAGTCTATGAATTTGTATGTCGCGATCGCAGGTTGTATACGTTTTGTTGGGCGGGGCATATTTGATGGCTGTTCAGAAATTGGTCATGTTCCGGAGAGAATCATTCTTCTTATTTTTGTAAGAAAGCAGCCTTGTATTTTTTAGTACAGGTACCCATGTTCTATTAATTTTAAGTGTTTTCTCACATTTATTAAAGTTCTGCTGGTGTTTATGTATTTTATTTGCTTCTCTATAATGCCTCAGATAATATGCAGATGTGGTGCATAAGACTTGGGTGTCATCGAATTAAATTATGTGCTCATTATTATTAATTGTGTGCTGCGCGACAGCAGATTTTTTTGTATGTCCAAGACGGCAGTTGGCTTTGTGTTCTTCGACCCAGGTGTTAATGGACCGTTTGGTTGTTCCAATGTAGACACTTCCACAAGTGCATGGAATACGATAAACACCTGCAGAACTTAGTTCATGAAATATTGGAAAAAATCGATTTTTATTTTGTTATTTCCAAGGGCTGTAAGTTATGTTCAATCGAGTTATTTTCGACCCCATAATTTATGACCTACCTTTTTGTTACACCCTGTATATACAATATACATCTATACAATGTAATATGTAGGTATTTACTTATGACACATTCTTTCTTCGTGAAATATTTCCAAACACATATTCACCACAATCTAATCGTAACATTTAATTTAGATCTCTTAAAAATTGGTTTGACTCCAAGAGATTTCAACGATCAAAGGAAAATTATTATAGGTATTTGTTTTTTAACCAATGAAACAAATGTTTTTTTGTTTAACTCATTTAATATCAACAATAATTACAAAGTCTAGCAAATATAACAATAACAACATTAAATCAAAGACATCTATTAACGACGTCACACATAATTTGTTTCTGTGAAATATTGGGTGGGTTTTAAAAAATGTAAATTGTTATTGCACTACATACCTTTTTAAATACGGGGCTGGTTTATGCGTATTTATATTTGAAATTAAAAGGCACTTTGTGGGGTTTTTATGTTCCAATCAAGTAATGTACTTTTGATATACTGCATGAAATTTTTTAACAGATTTTAAAATAAGGAAAAGTTATTTACACAGGGTTGTCCGCGAAATTTTTAAAAGGACGCCATTATAGATTTGACGTTTCAAGTCAAATTACCAAGAGATTATGATTAGACACGTAACTGGAAAGAATTTATATTTTTTCCCAATATCACACGGTACAAAATATGTGTAACAAAAAAAATAAATTCTAAAATGCATCACATATATTTCTCACGGGTGATTAATAATTTTCGAGCCACAAAAATATTACTTATAATCACAGCTTTATACACGTATTGCTTTCTTCATGAATTCAAACAATGTCACCTAAAATTTCATGAGATGTTTTGTGTGTGCGTGTGTGTTTTCATTCTAGATGCGAAGCTTGAAAACGTGAAAAAATACGTTTTGCCATAAATAGCTTTCACAATATTATGTATGCAAACATTAAACTTACAAATACAGTCAGTGTATGTGATATAGTTCTTTTAAAAAACGACATAGAATTTTTAAGTCCGTAAAAAAATAACGTCACTTTTTCCAAATTGTCAAATACAACAATAAAAAATATTAAACATTTTGTAATCCTATAACTATTATTTTGTGACGTTATACTTTTCTGAACTTAAACGCACTATACAGGGTGTTTCATTACTAATTGGAAATATTTCAACTATAGAATCTTGAACTCAAAATATGAAGATTCAACTCAAGTCAACTAGATAAAATGTGTCTCCTGTCTGAGTTACAGGGTGTTTTATGTGAAAATTTAAAAATTATTTGTGCCCAGTACTTTAAAACTATTCAAAATATTATTGTCATATGTGGTGGGGAGTGTAAGAACTATACACCCTACTAAATTATGTTAAATGAACGTTTTTTGCTACTACCAGAAGCGTACGATAGGAGCAAGTGACTGGTTGATCCCTCCCAAATTCTACGCCACTGGCGGAATTGCAATTTTATCACAATTTGTCGATTTTCCAATACTTTCTACGTGAATATTGTACTCTTTCACCATGGCGAGGAAGTTATTATTTTTTGAGATATTTTGGGTTAAACATGAAGCTGCACAATTATTTTGATTTCAACTTTTAATAATGTCGGTGTTTTGCGTCATTTGATTGCATTTATTATGCAAATGAAAATTCAATCTTTATTAACAAAAAACATAATTTTATTTATCGAAATTTTTCCAACGAATAGATGCATTTATAATATCAAAATCAGATAAATAAATGTGATTTGAATCATTTCTCCATTTTATTTAGATAAATGCTTTTATGGTATTAAAGGGCGTACGACATATTGAAAAAATGCTCGTGTTTTGTGTAGTTGGCTCTGGTCTGACTTAATTGTCTCGATCTAGTAGGATGCTGTCATTACTGTTAGTTTTTGTCACTGACACCTAAGATTGTGAAGACTACGCATTGAAAATGCAAAGTGAGACCTTGGCGAAAAGTTTGCATAAATAAATAATTAAAATTATGTTTTTTTGTTAATAAAGATTGAAGTTTCATTCGCCTAATAAAAACAATCAAATGACCCAAAATAATTATGCAGCTTCATGTTTAACCCGAAATATCTCGAAAAATAATAACTATATCGCCATGGAGAAAGAGTACAACATTCACGTAGAAAGTATTGGAAAATCGAATAATTGTGATAAAATTGAAATTCTGCCAGTGGCGTATAATTTGGTAGGGATCAACCAGTCATACGCCTCTGGTTGTAGCCAGAAACGTTCATTTAACATAACTTAGTAGGGTGTATAGTACTTACACTCCCCACCAAATATGACAATAATACTTCGAATAGTTTTAAAGTACTGGGCACAAATAATTTTTAAATTTTCAAATAATAGTTGAAATATTTCCAATTAGCAATGAAATACCCTGTATATTTGGTTTTTAAAACTAACGTTTTATTGCACCATTGTTCAATATTTGTTTTTTAAACATTTCCCATCCACTTGACGTTATTTGCGAACACAATATATCTAGCCTAGGATATGTTTCTATATGAGCAAAAATATTCTATGTATGATTATAGCCTAAGCAAACATTTATAAACAATTTTTAGGCACATGCTTTGATTAAATTATGAACACTGGTACTTTAAAAAATTAATTTTTCCGATTGTAGTAAACTGTTAAATGCACTGTTTTTATTAGTGTCTGCTCCATAATTATAATACTCCTACATTGTTAATCCACAAAGTGGAGAGATCACAGATAAAGTAAGGCAACTTCTAAATTAATAGTTTTTATTTCAATTTTTTTAAACTAAATAGGTATTAACTCGAAATAAACCAATCAGTTTAGGTACCTTCTTAGCTTCATGAACACGAGCACGGTCCTATCTCACGAAAGAGTAACAGAGATGTGTAATTTAGCTTATTAAGTGCAGAACAAAGACATCTATAATGCTGCGCGATACGTGTTGAAAATCCGTGTAGAATGTCCTTCAATCTATTCCTTGATTTAAAAACCTCATTATTACAGCCGATAGACGCGTGCTATAGGCAACCAATTATTCACTCGGTTTCCTGAGATTAGGCGCTTTGCTGTAGGCAACCAATCATACATAAAGTCACAAGCAAAACCAATTAGAAAAGCTGACATCAGCGCTGCTATTACTAAACTATTTTGACGACTTCCGTTTGGTGACTTCGTCCATCGTCTTCGTGGAGAGAACAAGCAAGTTAGCTTTAAAACACTACGTGGTAAAAATTTAAATCAATATAGATAAATAAAATCAATTAATTTAAAAATCCATTAACCAGTGAAAAATTCTAAAGAGACAGGAGGTTTTTTAACTGTAAGCTGATTGTACAAATTTTACAATATATTATCATCATCCTATAACTTCTACATCCATCTTCCACACTTCCTCCCTATTAGCTTGCCTTGTCGTCGTCATGGTCCTTCGAGCCGGATTAGTTATAGCTAGTGCAGCACACCAATTTTAGTGGGTACAACCTACTGGGGAAAAACTCCTGCGTACGCGGTAGAGTGAGCCAAGGGATTTACTGGCCGGCAACCAGCAAAAACAAAAACAAAAAAAGAACAAGGAAATAAAAAAAATAAGAATTGAGAGTAATGTAAGGAACGAAGGACCAGGTGTTTTTTTTAAAAAGTACACCACCTTGTGGCATACTTGCTCATTGGCTAGCAAGTGGCTGTTGTTTAAAATCTGGTATTTTACCTATTTTATGTTGTTATATGTCAAATATTGGATTAATTGTTTTAGGGAAATTGCCCAATAAAAGAGAAAACGAAGAAAAGAAAATGTCAAATATTAGAGGTTGTGGAGTTCATCAGAGTTTATTTTTTGAGTTTTCTCACCGTGATTAATTAATTCTTATATTTGAGTTTTATAAACAAATCTGTCTTTTTCAAGGCAATTAAATCGTTTCTGTATTTGCCAAGGCAAGAGTTTTCATCGTCGTTCTTATGTCAAATTTTACCTACTTAGTTACTTTCTCACATATGATATATTTTTAAAAGTATTTATAAAAATAATAAATTTATAAATTGAGGTGTCTACTCCTATCGCAGATCAAACAAAATTGGCGGTTAGGGTTTGGAACAAATTTTTATATTCTGCAATAGATAATGGTTATACTATAAGTGAGGCAGATGAATATATTATGCGACACCGTAACAGTTGCGTCCTTCTCCAGACTATTACCAATAAAGGAGTATTACAAGTATAAAAAAAATATTAACAAAATTAGTGATATAGCATATTTCACGAATATACGGTGGTTTTGGATTATCATTACAAACTCGATAACCAGTATTCAACTGTATATTTAAGAAGTACGAAAGTAAATTCCCCTAATATTTTTAAACAAATTTCGTAGGTAGCGAATTTTATTTTATAAGGAACTTGTTTGGATTTCGACAACTTCGGTCAACTGGAGATTTGCTGGCTTATGTCACTCAGCTCTGGACAAACACTATTGAAAATTTTGGTGAATCTCGTGCAATAGCCTTGGATATATCTAAAGCCTTTGACCGCGTTTGGCACCAGGCATTGTTAAGTAAATTATCTGCTTACGGTCTCCCAACCAAACTGTGCCAATGGCTCTTGAGCTTCATGCAAGATCGCTCCTTACATGTGGCAGTTGACGGTATTTCTTCTGATGCGTTTAAAACTAATGCCGGGGTCCCCCAGGGTTCCATCCTGTCCCCCACCTTATTTCTTTTACACATCAACGACCTCTTGAAAACCACCACGAACCCCATTTACAGTTTCGCAGACGATAGCACACTTGTCTCAACTTTCACATCCTATCGATCACTTTCGGTGAATAATACAAATAGACTTAGGCAGGAACAGATTGATTCCATCAATAGAGATCTTAAAGCAATCGTCGAGTGGGGAACCAACAATCTTGTTCAGTTCAACGCCCAAAAAACACATAGTGCCACGTTTTCCAAGAAAGTGAATCCCTCAAATCATCCCATCACAATGTCCGGAAATACCCTTGAACCAAGTCCCTCCATCTCGATTTTGGGAGTCACGGTGTCCAATAATATGTCTTGGCATGACCATGTTACTAACATCGCAAAGTCGGCAAGCCAGAGGCTAGGTTTTCTGTGGAAAGCCAGAAAGTTTTTTACTCCTGATCAACTGTTGACGACGTACAAGGCTCAAATCCGACCTCTACTGGAGTATTCTAGATTCCATTCAGAAAAGAGCCATTCGTTTGATAAACAGCCCAACTCTCACAGATACCCTTCACCCTTTAGAACATAGAAGAAGAGTTGCAGACCTGTCATTGCTCCACAGATATTTCCATGGCAAATGCTCCAGAGAAATAAAAACTCTTGTACCACCATTGGCCACATTCGGCCGAAGAACTCGGCACGCTGATCAGTCTCACCCATTTACTCTCAAGATTGACACTACAAGGACCAATCTTTATCAAGAATCCTTCTTTTACAGGGCTGCTACGGAATGGAACAAGCTTCCAAAATCAGTTTTTCCAGAGAACTATGACCTGCAACTTTTTAAAAAGCGTGTCCACAATAATTTCCTTTCTATAATCCCTTCCCCTTCTAACAGTCACAGTGCGGGCCTTCCGCGGCCCACACGATAGGTCTACCCTTTTTGCGACTATTTTCATAAAAAAAAAAAAACTGTCAATTTTTTTTTATTTGTGAGCACGGGTAATTTTGCAACCAAATCTGTTCTTAATGACTTTATTTATTGTACATAATAAGAAAGGTAGGTAAGTAATCCAACTAAATTTCACTAATTCACTAAGCTATTAATTTGACTGGGTTAAGTCATTTTTGTTTTTTTTTCTAGAAAAGTGATTAGTAATCCTGGGTTATCATTGTAGTGGGTACCGATTTTTAAGAAATTATACTTACTGTAAACAAGAATGCTCTTAATTTGTTTATCTGGACGAAATTTGGATTTTTGTTGAAGGTGAAACAAAAATAATTTGGCAGGACGATAACATAAAGTCTATAAAACACACCGACGGTGAAGGAAAAAGACACATTATTGTGCATGCAGGTGGAAAGCATTGTTTTGTTGATGGGGCGGATCTTTTATTTACGTCAAAATCGAAATCGGCCGATTATCATGACAATATGGATATAGAGATGTTTGATAATACCGTAAGTACTACATGATTAAACATATTTATTAAATTTGTGCCGATAATTTATTTTTGTTGCATTACCTTTTAACATAATTAAATATGTTATGTTCACAATAAAGCAAAAAATAAAAATAAAACCTCCCAACAAAAGCATAATAATAAACAAAAAAAATTCGGGTTTAAATCTTAGGGGAATTTACTAATGTACCTCTCAACACAGTTCGCCCGTTAAGTCGATGCCACGGTGACTAATCAGATACCATCGTATATTGGCGAAATGAGCTATAGTGCGACAACGGATTAAAAAATATTTCTTTTTTACGATTGTCAAATACTCTTGTAGATTAATTTCATACGAAGTGAATATAAAATAAAGATTAAATGAATGGATAGAGTTTTAAAATAAGCGAATTCGATTAGATACAAATCGATTCATTATAAGTACAAATAATAAATGATGAGAGAAGGTGTACGTACATAACATAACGATACCCTGGTGTATTTTCTTTGGAAACGATATTTGTCTACGTAGCTGACATGATGTATCTACAGAAACGTCTACTGTGCAAACTATAAAAATGTAACGGTAAAAAGTGCATTACAAAGTTATTTAGGTATATACAGGATGTATTCAATGCAGGAACTTTTCAAAATTAAAATGAAATTTTTTACTTAATGGAATGCATTACTTCTGGAACAAGTAGACTGCTTCACAAATAAAGTTCGCCGTAGGACAACCGCCGATATTTTCCTCGAGTTTGAAGACATTCTGTACACTTACAATTAGATAAGGCTTAAATTATTGATTGACAAAATATCACCTCGTAACTTCGGCGTAAAGTTTTCATCAATGTTTGGGAAGCAAAGGTAAAAGAAAGATTCAAACAAATAAATTAATAGCACTGTAATAATTATTCAAGTTCTTTAAGTTATAAAAAAGCGCTAATGTTTTAAAAATATTTATCATTACCTGAAATTTTCGCCGACATTGACAGTTGACGTTACTGTCAATAATTTAGAGCTCACGGCACGATTGATTGTTTATTCATTTTTTGTGAGTAGGTAAAATTAGGGCAATAAATGCCAACAAAAATAATTGGCTTAAAAAAACGCCATAGTCCAGTCAAAACAGAGTTAAACCTAAGAATAAATCCAAAAGTTTTGAAACTTTGCACACTAGCTTTTAGGGCCTTAGTGATGAATATACCAAAAGTCCTCATAAATTGGAGGCAAGCTCTAGCGGCAATTAACGAAAATAGGGCACTTTTTTAGGAATTTCGTCAATATCTCGAGAACCGTTGGTCGGAGGTCAAAATTTACTATGTACAAAATTGAAGCTTATTAAAATGGCAATAAAAATGATTATATACATTTTTCTTGTATTCCCAACGGTTACCGAGTTACAGGACGATAAATGTTAGCGTATATGGCATTTCTGGCAATATTCGACTATGTTGTATCAACATTTAAATTACCTAGGATCATTGAGGAGATAAAATTCAAAATCTTGTGAAAAAAGGACCACAATGAAATAGAGACTTAATTAACAAAATTTTGAGGATATTCAGATTAAAATTATAATGAATCAAGGTATGAGAGAACCAATATACACATGGAAACATGTGTATAATGTGGCGAAGACAATAATTCAATAAAATTATGGTTCAATAATATATAATTTTTAATTATATTTACAAAATTCCAATCTCACCTGACTTCTGATTACCACACACTTTGCAGTCATGTCTTCTCGTACCAAATGTTAAGTGTTGATTTTTTTAACGAATATGTAATTTCTTCAAATTGTATGAGTTCAGGATCATCAGGGTCATCAACGTCTTCTTCCATTGTAGAAGTAACACCATTCAGGCATTCGCCGTGGCAGTTGTGACAAATGCTTGTACACACAATACCTGACTTTCGGCAGTCACATCTCTTTCCACATCCACTAGTACATTTGCAACAAATGAGATTGAGGACATCCTGAGGTGCTGCTGGGTCTTGTGTTGTCACAGGGATCAACTGATCGCTTTCTAACTTCCAACCCCAATGTACAGGGGGAAGTTCATTCTCAAGCCAAAATTAAATTTGGTGATACACACTACACAATAGCAGGAGCAAGGAATGATTGGCTGAGCTGAATTGTCTGGAATGTTGTCAGAAAAAAGAGGGTTGCACCAGACAATATAGGCTGGGTGGTCACAATACAAAGAATCTTTCTGGTCCTTTCCGTTTACAAACAAACAAGCAAAAAATCTGCACACCACGATATAAAATATCTGATTGAGCTATAATTATCTTTCTAAAACGTTTTTCGTCCTGTAACTCGGTAACCGTTGGGAATACAAGAAAAATGTATATAATTTTTTTTGTTGCAAATTTAATAAGCTTCAATTTGTTACATAATGAACTATTACCTCTAACCAACGGTTCTCGAGATATTGACGAAAATCCTAAAAAAGTGCCTTATTTTCGTTAATTGCCGCTAGAGCTCGCCTCCGATTCATAAGGACTTTTGGTATATTCATCACTACGGCCCTACAAATTAGTGTGCAAAGTTTCAAAACTTTCGGATTTATTCTAAGATTGGGTCATTTTTTGATCTGTTTTGACTGGAGTACCAGTGGCATCTTAAAATAAAAACATTGAATTCTAATAATCCATCGTGTTTTTTGATATTTTGTCAATTTAACGTTTATATAAAAGCGTCTAAAAAGGACGTAGAAAATGTTAGTCTTCTTGATTGTTTTATTTAGATACTTGAAGATTGTATTAAATTCCTATTATTTAGCGAAAAAACAACTTAGTTTCCAGGAATCATCGGGATTGTTTAGACTGCTATAAAGCTCTCGTAAAACATTTAATACCATATTTCTCAAAGTCGTTTATTTTCTTGTTACGTAATAACTTATCATGGCATTTTTATTTGGCACTGGCATTGCTACGTATATTTTGCTGGATTAAAAGTTCCACATCACCCAGTATTGATTGTGTAATTTAAAAAAATGCAAGCTCTCAATCTAAATAATGTCTATAGGTAACGTATGCTTTTGGCAAATAAATAACTTTGATTGGTATTTTCTGTTACCACAAATTCCTTTTTATGCCACGCTATTACGTAAGAAGAAATTTAACCGCAATATACCGATAAATTACTACTGTAGTTGGCAACTTCTGTGTATATTATTGTTTATACAGTGTGGAACAGCCAAATGGAATAAATTCGATAACGAATAAATGAGAGCGTGTTGGGAAAAACGCTTGGACACGTCGATTTGTATTTTTAGATGCGCATTTTTTTCAAAAAAAATAACTATGTAGGGTGTGTCATGTGACAGTGGCCAATACCAACTTTCTTATTTTAAATACAACCCCCTGTATATTATTTATTTTTTGGATTCTTCAGAAAATTCTAGACATAATTCATGTATTACAAAAATTAACATTAAAAAAAGAAAATTATTTTATTTCACAAATAATGTAAAAAAAAACAAAAAATCATTAATTTCAATGTAAGAGATGGATGAGAGAGGAACATACGCAATATCCTGAAAAAGTTAATGTTTGGGTAGGAATTGTTGGAAATCATATCGTAGGTCCCTTTTTCATTGATGGCAACTTGAATGGAGATAAATATTTAGAACTGCTCCAAAATAATGTCGTGCCAACTTTGACAAACTTATATCCTGATTCAGCAAACCCACAAGTTCCTGCCAATGTACTATGGTTTCAGCAAGATGAAGCACCGCCCCATTACCAAATCAATGTCCGGCAGTACCTGAACCAAAATTTTCCAAATCGGTGGATAGGGAGGCGCGGATCGATAGAATGGCCAGCACGATCTGCTGATCTGACGCCATTAGACTTCTTTTTGTGGGGATATGTCAAAAGTATTGTATACAAAACTAAA
This sequence comes from Agelastica alni, assembly GCA_950111635.1. NCBI lineage: Eukaryota > Metazoa > Arthropoda > Insecta > Coleoptera > Chrysomelidae > Agelastica > Agelastica alni. The sequence goes on along the minus strand of OX467712.1, from coordinate 6,990,451 downwards.
CCACTCAACTTAAATGACTTAAAAAGACGAATCACGCTTGCGATTAGATCAGTCACGCCTGAGATGTTGAGTAACGTTAGAAGACATTTCTATACCAAATTAGCATGTTGCCAAGACGTTCGCGGCGAATATTTTGAATATCTCTTACATTGAAATTATTGTTTTTTTACATTATTTGTGAAATAAAATAATTTTCTTTTTTTAATGTTAATACATCTGAAAACACTTAATATTTCCGAAACAGTTGAAGATAGGTATGGGATATTGTACATGAATTGTGTCTAGAATTTTCTGAAGAATCCAAAAAATAAATAATATACAGGGGGTTGTATTTAAAATAAGAAAGTTGGTAATGGCCACTGTCACATGACACACCCTAGATAAATTTTTTTTTGAAAAAAATGCGCATCTAAAAATACAAATCGACGTGTCCAAGCGTTTTTCCCAACACGCTCTCATTTGTTCGTCATCGAATTTATTCCATTTGGCTGTTCCACACTGTAGAATAATAAAAGCGTAATCTATTACTCAAATTATAATGGATGTGGAAAGATTAGATGTATTCCGTCTTAACGTAAAAGTTTATATTTCTTCAAGGCTCTACGAGGGTGATCTGAACAGTTTCAGACTTTAAAGTGAAGATGGCAGCACTCGTCAATAAAAGCTAGTGAATGTGGTTGCGTATCTTTTGATAAGTACTCACCGAAATTTCAGCCATTTTGGACGCGCAGTTGTTGTTTGACAATCGCTTGAGTGAGTCAATGTAAGAGTTTTTGTGAAAATAGAAAAAATCGAGAATCGAGCTGTCATTAATATTTATTTTTGAAAGGTATATCGCCTACGAAAATCAAAGATTAGTTGGACGTTGCGTACGGGGACTTTGCACCATCATTTACCACCGTGAAATTTTGGGCAGCCGATTTTAAACGTGGCCGTACCAACTCGGGAGACGATGAACGCTCGGGACGTCCAAAAACTGCAACCACTGACGATAACTTCGCTAAAGTTCACCAAATGGTGCTAAACAATCGTCGAATTAAAGTGAGAGAAATAGCAGAGGCTGTGAATATGTCCAAAGAAAGTGTTTGTTACATATTAAATCAAGAAAGCTGTCCGCGCGTTGGCTGCCGAGTTTTCTCGCGTCAGACCAAAAACGTGTTCGAATGAACATGTCCAACGCTCGGTTTGCACAGTTTAGGCGCAATAAGTCGGAGTTTTGGAGTCGATTAATTACCGTAGATGAAACTTGGAAAATACAATCAAAACAGTGGACCGTCCGATTGGCTAAAGTTCACTTTTGTCATGATCCTAAAGGAGAGCAGAGCTACTAGATGTAATGACCGTCGAGCAATTGGTTTAATGAGCCACGTGTTAAAAATATTTCTGCGAGTAATTCATGGCAGGACATATAAGAAGCTAGAGGACAGGGTCGGGAACAGTCAGTTCGGTTTTAGAAACGGCCTCGGAACTAGAAGGGCGTTTTTGGTTTTAATGTACTCATGCTAAGATATCGCGCAGTCGATCATGATGTATTTCTTTGTTCGATCGACTTTGATCGTTTGACACGGTACGCCATAATAAAATGATTCAAATTTTAAAGACGACTGGAATAGATGGCAAAGATATTCGACTGATTGCCGATTTGTACTAGCACCAGACAGCTGAAATACGTGTGGAGCATAAATTATCAGAGGAAGTCAATATCAAAAGAAGAGTGCGACAGGACTGCATTCTGCCTCTCATGCTCTTCAATCTCTATTCGGAAGAGATATTCATCGAAGCTCTTGACGATGCCAGTGAAGGAATCAATATAAATGGAGTCAATGTAAATAATATAAGATACGCCGACTATACACTAATTGTAACGAACAACGAAGAAGATCTACAAAATCTAATGAATAAAACCGACACCCGAACTCATTTTGGCTTAAAAATTAATGTCAACAAAACAAAATATAAGGTCATTAGTAAATCACGTGATATTAGAGGTAATGGTATCATGATCGATGCGCGCATCTGGAAAGAGTGCATAAATTGGTGTATCTGGATATCAACATTAACGATCAATGGGACTCGAGCATCGAGATCAAAACCAGAATAGAGAAAGCCAGAGCCGCCTTTAATAAAATGAAAAAAATGCTAACCAGTCACGACCTAACTTTAAAATTAAGAATGAAAATGGTACGCTGCTACTCTCTTATATGGCATGGACACTCACGGAAGTAATGCTTAAACGCCTCGAATCATTCGAAATGTGGGTGTACCGACGATTACTAAGGATCAGTTGGGTAAACAAAGTCAGCAACAATAGAGTTCTCAATCGCACGGAAAAAGATCTGGAAATAGTCAAAACTATCAAACGGCGAAAATTAGAATATGTTGGTCATATTATAAGGCACCCGGAAAAATATGAAATGCTACACCTTATTATAGAGGGAAAAATACCAGGGGCGACTGTTTTTTTGGGATAGTCGTGGAGTTATCTTAATCGATTATTTTTATAAAGGAAAAACGATTACATGAGCATACTATGTCATTACTTGACAAGCTGAAGGCAGAAATTGCGAAACAACAGTCACATTTGCAGAAAAAAAATATTCCGCCGTCTCACACCTTAACGGTTGCTATGGCGAGAATCTACGAATTACGTTTTAAACTGCTTGACCACCCTCTTTAATTACCATATTTCGCCCCAAGCGACTTTTTGTTGTTCCCTAATCTAAAAATCACCTTCGTAAACAATTATTTTGTAAAAGTAGCCGTTGATAAATTTTGACACAGCCACTGACTTCAAAAAATTTAAAAAAAATTGGAAAGTACAAGTGTTTCAAACAATCAGAGTTAACTAAGCTAACATAAGGTGTTTAAATTTAAGTTTAATCCTCTAATACAAAACTAAAAAATAGATTATATTCTAGTAATCTTAATCTATGGAATTGATCATGTTTAACTAATCAGTCGGTATTATAATTTAACAAAATAACAGTCTGCGCAACAAATTTTATGCTATTTTTTTTATTTTATATTTTGTATTCATATCCACTATTTCGAAATTAACCTATATTATTTCCAATCTCAGTTTAAAAATATAAATAATAAAAAAAATTAAAATTAAAATTTGTCGAAGTGTTTCTAATGATTTATATTTAAAATCCTTAAAATTTTGCAAGTTTGTATGCAAAATGAAAAGAAACGTTTGGAAACCACTGCATTAAGACATTTTCAGCATTGAAAATTGACCAAATCGGCTAAGATATTTAGTAAATGTTAAGAAATAAAAGTATACGGATTAAAGTTAAAGCTGAAAAGCAGCAAATTTCGCATACTTTATATCTACGTACTAGGCTGCGAGTTAGTGCTAGAGCCCGAAGTGACACTACCCGTCATTATTAACCTCGGCAGGGGAGGTGGAGGAAGCCTGGGATAATCTTCGCATGGTGGAAGCACGTTTTCCATGTAAGCTCCTGAAACGTTGCCCGGAGGCATGTAGTGAGCCACTACAACCAGTTTGCCTGATCTACCGCGAGCCTTACCAAAACCGCAGAATCTTGTCGCAACCCATACCATTTGTGTAAAATGACCTGAAAATTATTTCCTTTGTATACATATCCATACAGTAAACATAAACTCCCCCTTATTTTCTGTCGAACGTTTATGTTAAACAAAACAAAATGGGTAGTAAGATGAACATATTTTAAATTTTTAAAGTTAAACCTTTTATCAATTTTTTACAAACCCTGTATACTGTAAAGAAATTTTCAACATATCACTTATAGCTAGAGGGCGGATTACATTGATTATTGCATATTTTTCCTTCCTAATCATAACATCTTTGCAGATGTGTTGTGACCCATATTAACGAGGTTCAATGTTTTGGATGGCTCTCTTGATTGCATCTCGCCATTTATCTCGATTAGATGATTATTGCATATACCTATTGCATATTTGAGCATGCTCATGCATCATGCAAAATCGCGAAAAATATGCTCTGCTTCACAATAAGGGAATTTCCTTCAAATCATAAGGCAGCTCAAAAATGAAGGAAAAGGTAGGAAAATCAATCTCAAAGTTTGTTGTTTACAGCAAGTACTTTGTGAAAGACGATTTTTTTAGTGGTAAGTTTGATATTGTTGTCCAATGATCTATCATTTTATTTGTGGTTATTCATAGTGACTTCAACAACACAGAGAACGCGTTTGAAAGATGAATTTGTTCCTAGCCAGACCTTTTTAGTGTTAAAGTATCAACATTTCATAATTAAGAAATATAGAAGTGACCGAAGTTAATTGGTTTATAATATATAATCCTTAATTGGTCGAACACTTTCGCCCACATAATACAATATGTCCGAAATTGATATTTCGACTTTCATAGGCATTGCAACAAGAATTCCAGCGACAACAAAACTGAAAAACTTCGAAAACAAACCAAAATTGGTACCTGGACACACCTGGTCGGAAACAAACCTGAAATACAGCTTCAATCCAATAGTTTAACACACAAAATCAACTCAAATCTCTGAGATAACTAATATTCCCTTCAATAAAAACTTTGCTTTTACAAGTGATCAAATGACAAAATATTTGTTGTTCACACCTCGATCCGACATTTTGTCATTGACAGCGCCATCTCGATTTACGTAATTTTTCCCTTTAACAAAGTTGCTGTCCACGTCCGGTATAACCTGAAGTAGCATGTCTGTTAAAATATTTTGTTTAAATTTGCTATAATTTGTGATCCATATCTGCAAATTTTTATTAATGTCGACTAAGTAGTTTACAATATACAGATAGTTAAGCTCGCAGTGACACACACTGTATTTACAATACAATTCAATGTGAGCCTATTAAAAGGGAACTTAAAGTTTTGAAAATGGGCAAAACCTTAGTTGACAGGATCTCGTATGTTTGTGGGAAAGTAAAACGTGCCTTTTTTAGATGACCTTTAAGAGCTAGATTATATTTTGTTTGTATTATTAACCGAAATTAATGAGAGGGTTTTTTACTAACCTGCATTTACGTTTGCTAAACAATCTGGTTCCCTACCATATTCGTACTGACGTACTGCAGAGTACCAATAGGTTCCTACTTCCTGGCCTAAAACATAAGAAACATTATATTTTAACCCTTTCAGTCACGCACTTGGAAAAAATTACGAAATTTGGTATATATGTTCCAATGTGTTAGTTATGCACTAATACGTTATTAAAAATTCTTTCCCCACCACTTTTGCTGCTGCGAAAATGTCTCTCATGAGTGACATTCCGCTTTCATGGACCTGATATAAAACTACAGGAAAAAATGTTCGTGAGTAATAAACAGTACATATATTTATAAAAAAAACAGATTCCAAAAAGAAAAACAGAATAACATTTCAATCAACAGCAAACATAATAATACACTATATTATATCCTCCGTTACTATACATATATATTGTTATATAAGTACGTTAAAATTAATGTTTTAAAATTTTTACAAATTTTGTAAGGAATAAAATTTGAAAATAGTTTTCACTGACATACTAATAATAATTTTGGTTATAAAATATTAAAGAGAATAATTTGATGGATGATTATAAAAAATGACAGATATATTGAAAATTTTAATTTTGGTCTGGTTAAATAAGTAGTTCAGTCAGAGAAAAAAATTTATAAACTAAAAGGAGGGTTTGTTTAACATAGTAAGTGTAAGGAAAGTTTGAAACATTGTTAAAACGGGTTTCTAGGCGAAAGAAAAATCTGAGTCTGAATAATTTGAATCAGCAAGAGAGCGGACTTTTTTTTGTTAGAGATATGTATTGTATAATAAAAGTAAAGTATTACTTTTTAAGTTAAAAAAAATATATACAATAATAAGTAAAAGTGAAAAATAATAATAATAATAGTTGGAAATAAGCAGTTTATTGAACAAAACAGGAGTCCCTTATCTACGTGACATCTAATTTTAGACAGTATTATCATCTCTACCATCAACAAAAAAGTAAGCAGTAAGAATATACAAGGTCTGAAAATTTTTATTTTAAAATAAACATTAACATTTTATTTTTTGGACACAAAATTTCGGAATTTTAATTAGTGGGGTTATTATAAAAATCTTGCAATTATTTATATATTTAATTATCAAATTTTGGATCAATAAATTAATTTTATTTGAAGTTTAAAAATTTAAAAAAAAAAAAGAACTGAACCTTCTCTGAGATAAAGAAAATTGTTTCTACAGGGCATATAAATAAAAGAAATAAAAATTATAATATACAGCGTGTTTCAAAAAAAGGTGACCCCGTCTCCTGGATAGGTAGAAAACTGAAAAATAATTGGGGTTTGCTTAGAAAATTTTTTTCGAAACGCCATCTATATTCAAGAAAAAATATATAAATACGATTTTGCCGAAACTACTGGAACCATTGTAATGAAATTATATAAGAATATGTTTTAGAAGCTGATACATCCCATGAATTTGTTTTTATATCTGACTCTCATAGTGGGCGCTAGTTAAACGGTTATTACCAAGTAGTATTGAACATAACTTTTTTAAGGTTAGATTTATTAATCAAAATTTCAAATGATCTTAAACATCATTCAATTTTACACTAAAACTTGATACTGTGTACCGTTTTCGGAATATTTTGATTTAAAAGTTATGAAGTAATATACGATGCTGGTATAAAGTAATGATGTTTCACTAGGATAGGTAGAAAACTGAAAAATTATAAGGGTTTGCTCAGTAAAAATTTTCGTAACGCTATCCGTATTCAAGGTAAATGGCGTAATAAAAAGTAGTTTTTAGCAACTATAATAGTTTGATCAACGAAAAAATACTAGAAATCACTCTGGATATAAACATAACTTAGCTTGTTCTTAATCCGTCCAACCTATGACTGTCAAACGACCTATAAACAAAATGCGCGCACATAACATGAACGTCAGTCGTTTATACATGGAAAGACACAAAGCAACATATTTTGTAAGTGATGGATAACTGCAGTGGGAAATTGGAATTTTTAAAGTTGAGTGACAGTATCACTGAAAGGGTTAATATTATTTTTCATACTTATAATCTATTATTTGATAATTAACGAATACATACTTTTGTACTTAATCAAATGATAATATATTATAATGAACAACATTTAATTCATCCCTCGTATTTCATATACTTACCCAAAAGCGAGAACTTACCAGAAATTTCCTGAACTAGCCCATTGGAGGGACGGCAAAATAGATTTTGGCCTATATCTTTGTCGTTTCTATAATAAAATCTATTTGTGTGAGCCAAATGATTCGCCCAAGTTTGAGCAAGGTAGCAGAGCTGAAAAATACATTTAATAACACTTTTATATTTTTCTTTGGTGGAACGACAAAAAATATGTTTCTCTTATTCTAATACTAGTATATTTCTAGCGTGTGTCGCTATACTCGTATGATCTTCATACTTAATTTATAGTATTTTCAATCTCAGTTTAAAAATATATAAAAACATCTCATTAAAAGCCATAAAATCTTCAAAAGAAACCTACCAGTGGCGTATTAATTTTATTTTTAAATCAAATACTTAAAACCTCATTCTATTAAAATTTGTTGAAGTGTTTCCAATGATTTATATTTAAAATCCTTAAAATTTTGCAATTTGTTAAATATAATTTCTAATGTTGGGACTTGATTTTCTTTGTACGTATTGTAAACCGTTTGTCGAATTACATCTTTAGATGCATCTGACGGCTGACGATACGTTTTCGGTTTTTATCGTGTTCAATCACAACCTCGTTTGATTACTAAATAAATTGTGGAATAAATAATTTTCATTAAGTTGCATATTCTTTTGTTTATTTCATCTTGAGTTGAATGGACATTTTCAGCTTTTAAGCATAAATATATATATATATTTAAAATTACTTGAATATGCAAATCTCGATTTTTAAATTAATAAAATTGTGTCTTATTTTCATTATTATTATTTAGAATTGTATTATTAAGATGTATTTCATCATTAATTTGGATATTATCATTACTTTGAATTACGCTATTATCAGGAAATTCATTGTGAATGTGAATATCGTCAATATTAAACAATTCGTTAGATTCATCATTTACCTCAAACGGTCTTCAAAAACACACAAATATCACAAAAAAATAAAACGCAAACAATAAAAATCTCCAGAGAAATTATTAACAACCAGCGCGCGCTAGTGTTTTCAACTGAAAACGTGCGAGCTAGACAGTCGACCGATGATTTGATGAATGCGTATTAGTGACGTTGATATTCAAAAATAAGCTGTGCTTCCATAGCTTATAAAAAAAAGGCGGCCGATATGTTATGCTAAATTTATCGGTACTACTCAGTACAGAATAAAGCGCTTTTATACCCGAATATCGCAGTGTCCTGGTAAAAACATCTTTTTTAAAATGAGATTGGAAATACAGAATGACAACCCAACTGCTAACGTTGGCTAAAGGTTTCCAAACAAAAATAAATTACATTAAAAATCTGATTAAGATTTCTAAAAGCCCGGTTGGGCGTGTATATAATGCGTAACGTTCACGTTACCTTTCAACTTGACAACGGTCCCACTTTTAATGTTTAGTCTTCAAAAATCACTATTGAGTTTGGAATGTAATAAACTAAAAGAAAGGCATTTTAGAGTTTAAAGGCCATGTGGATATGTCTGGTGGTAATCACCTGATGTGTCAACTGTCAATGAGGAAAGTGATATAGCCAACACAAGAAAGTAAGAAATTAAAATTTGAAAGTAATTTGTTTATAAACAGAAGAAGAAGGGTAATTGAACAAAAGTATAATTTTAGTAAAAAATCCTTTGACGAAGAGAAAGAAAATATCTATACACATTTACTTGAGCGTCCAAGTAGTGTTTGTTAGTGGAAAGTTATTTTGAAATTTCCAATTCTTCAATCAAATCGAGTCTCAGGTAATTCTTATTGTCTATGGTGTGTTGTATTTTTGAGCTACAGTATTTTTTGGGCTACAGTTGTGGCTGTTGAATTTCAAATGGTGTCCAAATGCAAATTTGTCAGGTTTTTATATGGTCGTTGATGCGAGTAAAGAGAGGTCTACAGGTTCTACCAACGTAGGAGGCAACGCAATCAGAGCAGTGAAGCTTATAATTTGTCGAGTTTATCTTTGGAGTTGGCAGTTTTTTGGTTAATATGTCTTTACTGACTTGTATGGTTAGGTTAGGTATCATGTGAGTGGAGCGTAGGTCGCCACTTAGTAGGTCTATTGTGGCTCACCCCTAGAGGTTACAGTTCACCGCACAATCCAGCCCTTCTTACGAAGTTCATGGTTGTATGGGGTGAGATTTTCTTGAAATCGGTAAGTTCTTGGTTGGTATGTTGAACCTCATTCTTCGTAGGCAGGGGCATGAACATAGTATATGTTCAGCAATTTCGTCTTCCACGTAGCAAAACCGACAGAAATTATTAACAACCAGCGCGCGCTAGTGTTTTCAACTGAAAACGTGCGAGCTAGATAGTCGACCGATGATAGCTGTGCTACCCGTAGTTTATAAAAAGAGGCGCCCGATATGTTTTGCTAAATGTATCGGTATTACTCAGTTTAGAATAAAGCGCATATTACCGAAATATTGCAGTGCCCTGGTAAAATCATCTTTTTTAAACTGAGATTGAAAATACTATACATACTAAAAGGGTGGTCTAAAAAGTTTCCGACCTTAACGTGAAGATGGCAGCACTCGTCAATAAAAGCTAGAAAATGTCGTTGCGCATCTTTTGACAGGCACCCGCTAAAATTTCAACCATTTTGGACGCGCAGTTGTTTAAAGTGGTGAAGTAGTGAAGTGTTTTATTTGGTCCGTTCTTATGTATGGGGTGGGATGCTGGACTTTAAAGGTTAGCTCAATAAATCGGATAGAATCATTTGAAATGTGGATTCATCCTAGAATGCTGCGGGTTTCGTGGACTAATAAAGTATTGAGACGAGCCGGGGTGGAGAGACAAATAATGGTCACAGTGAAATGTCGCAAGATTGCAAGATCGCAAGATGGTAGGTAGACCTATCGTGTGGGCCGCGGACGGCTCGCACTGCGACTATTAGAAGGGAAGGGATTATAGAAAGGAAATGATTGTGGACACGCTTTTTAAAAAATTGCAGGTCATAGTTCTCTGGAAAAATTGATTTTGGAAGCTTATTCCATTCCGTAGCAGCCCTAGCCCTGTAAAAGAAGGATTCTTGATGAAGATTGGTCCTTATAGTGTCAATCTTGAGAGTAAATGGGTGAGACTGATCAGCGTGCCGAGTTCTTCGGCCGAATGTAGCCAATGGTGGTACAAGAGTTTTTATTTCTCTGGAGCATCTGCCATGGAAATATCTGTAGAGCAATGACTGGTCTGCAACTCTTCTTCTATGTTCTAGAGGGTGAAGGGTATCTATGAGAGTTGAGCTGTTTATCAAGCGAATGGCTCTTTTCTGAATGGAATCTAGAAGACGAAGAGAATGCCTTGATGCTGAACCCCAAATGTGCTAGCAATACTCCAGTAGAGGTCGGATTTGAGCCTTACGCGCATTACGAGCCTTATGAGCCTTACGCAAAGAAAAGTATCATTTCCTCCAGTTGATTATGAAAAGAAAAACGGGGTGTTGGAAGAAGGAAAATTTCTTGGCTGAGAAACATCAGGGAGTGGACAGGCATCCGGAACGCCGTTGACCTGTTCAGGGTTGCAAAAAATAGAGACGCTCTCTCTGCAGTAATCGCTAACGTCCTGGAGACCGGACATGGCACATGAAGAAGAAGTTGTTTGAAAATCGTTTGAGTGAGTCAATGAACTAAGTGTTTTCGTAAAAATAGAAAATATCAAAGATTAGCTAGACGCTGGGTACAAAGTCAAAGTCGAAATGGAGGTGGGCCGGTCATGTAGCACGACAAACGGATCAGAGATGTACGAAAAAACTTCTGGAATAGAGGCCATGGTCAGACAAACGAAACCCCGAAAGACCACCCACCGGATGGACAGATGATTTAAAAAAGATCAACACCAACTGGATTGCAGCGGCACAGGACCGAGAAACTTGAAGAAACTTGAGGAGGCCTATGTCCGACAGCAGACGCAAATGGCTAGAGAATGATGGGTACAAGGACTCTGAGTCATCATTTACCGCCGTAAAATTAAAAGCAGGTGAATTTAAACGTAGCCGTGCCAGCTTGTGAGACGATGAACGTTCGGGAAATCCAAAAACTAAAACCACTGACGATAACATCGATAAACTGCAGTAGCTATGAATATGTCCAAAGACATATTACACATTGATCAAAAATTGGGCATGAGAAAGCTCACGTTAGACCTAAATCATGTTCAAATGAACATTTCCAATGCTCTGTTGGCGCAGTTTAGGCGCAAAAAAATGGAATTTTGGCGCCGATTAATTACTGTAGATGAAACTTGGATACACCATTATACGCTCGAAACAAAAATACAGTCAAAACAGTGGATTGCGAAGGGGAATCGGCTTCAAAAAAAGCAAAACTGTTTTTTTCTGCTGGAAAAATGATATCGGATTTTTTGGGATAGTCGTGGGGTTATTTTAATCGATTGATACCTAACCTAACCTATCTTAATCGATTATCTTTATAAAGGAAAAACCATTACAGGAGCATACTAAGCATTATTACTTGACGAGCTGAATGCAGAAATTGCGTAAAAACGGACACATTCAGGGCCGGATTACCCACAGTGTAAGAGGGGCAACTACCCTGAGTAAATTCAGAATCATAAGAAAAAATTAGGTCAATTATTATCTTAATTAATGTAATAATAATAATCTTTATTGATTTCAAAGACCTAAAAGGTATAAAACAAGTCAAAAATTTAACATTGAACTTAAGGATAACAAATACAGGGTGGCCAACCGAAAACGAAACAGAGTCATTTGCAGGAACCTCGCCAACATTTTAGAAAAACGCTCAGACCCGTCGATTTTTTATTAAAGGGGGACACTTTTTCCGGTATTTTTGACTCCAATACTTTCAACCCCAAGCGAGGGTAAGAATTACCTGGTAGAAAAAATTGACCCACTTGTCGGTCACCTCCCATGCAAGAAAAAACTAGGTACTAGGTACTAAATAAGTTTTATATATTCTGACTTTACTCCTAGTGCTCATATGTTTATTCCGCCAAATTAAATCTCTTAAGTATTATGATATTAATGATGCCTTTGTTGATTGGGCTTATACGTCGTCCTTTAGGTTTCTATTACTTGTTATGTTTGCCCCTAGATATTGAAATTGATATTGAAATTGAAAGATAAAACTCCTATGTTGGATTATGCTGGAGTTGTCTATAAAATAAATTGTCTTGAGTGTGTTAAAAACTATATTGGTGAAACATCAAGAAATTTAAAATCAAGAATTGTTTCTCACAAAAGTGACATTCGTTCAAGACCAAACGCTTGCGTTTTATCACAACATGCAAATAGTACAGGACATTCAATCGATTTTACCAATATTTCAATTTTAACTAGAGAAAATAATTTATTTAAAAGACGTTTTTGGAAATGGTCTACATAAAAAATGAAAAAAAATCAATGAATAAAAAATCTAATTTTCAAAATTTAAATATAATTTATTCTAATATTTTGGATATTGAAATGAAATTGGGTAAGAAAAACCATATACTCAATATTTCATCAACAACTTGATTCAACCTTTTACAAAAATAATTTTTATTAACTTTTCTACAACATCCTTTATACCTAGATCTTCCATTAAATAATTTATATTGACTTAGTACTGTCAAAAAAATATTTTATTTTCTGAATGATAATTTATATTTTACTCATATACTGTAAGTATTTTTTTTAAAAATTTGTCCATTATTATCCATCATTTTTGTAGAGTAACTGATGAAGAAATAAATCATAATTTCGAAAGCTTTTATAAAAAAGTAAAAAAAGAGTTTCAATTTAAAATAGCTGCATCCCCAAAAAATTTTATATATATATTTGTAAGTTAAGAATAGTGAGATAAGAAAACGCTGTGGTGTAAAAGAAGATGTGGTCACAAAGATAGATAAAGGAATGCTTAGATGGTTTGAACACGTAGAAAGGATGGATGAAGGAAGATTGACGAAACAAATTTATAAGGCGAGTGTGAATGGGCAAATCGGTAGAGGTCGACCTCTCAGAACATATCTCGATCAGATCAACATTGTTTTGAAGAAAGGCCAGATCAAGAGTACCAACAACCGAAGAGCATGTATGAGAGCACTGATGAAAGTAGAGGAAGCAAAAGATGTGTGTACGAACCGTAGCAAGTGGAAGGAAGTGGTCTCTGCCTACCCCTATGTATGTATGTATGTATATTTGTAATACTTAAAGTTCGGGTTGAACCGCGTCTAGAAATTTGTTTATTTCGACGTTTCGACTTCGATTTTGAAGCCATTTTCAAGAAGTAGAAAGTAAATTTTTTTGGGATGAGTGTGATTTTCACACTGAGGTTTCAATATGCCTACTCCTCAGGTGTAGTCACGAAGGAAGAATGATTTCCACACTGAGGCTTCAATCTGCCTACTCCCCAGGTCTCGGCACTGGTTTTCTCTAAGCTCTCAATCTGCCTACTCCTTCGAGCCTGCCTACTCTCATCCCGAAAATTTACTTTCTACTTCTTGAAAATGGCTTCAAAATCGAAGTCGAAACGTCGAAATAAACAAATTTCTAGACGTGGTTCAACTCGAACTTTAAGTATTACAAATATATATATATATATATATATATATATATATATATATAGATTTTTGTTGAATAAAAAAACGTCATTATGAAGATATTGCTATTTTGTTTTTATTTTGTAAACATGTTTGTAATAAGTGGTAGTCGAAAAAATATATTGTGCCCCGGGTGCCAAGTGGTCTCAATCCGACCCCGGATACGGTTGCAGAAACAAATTTTGTTTGACCAAGGCAATACGCCGTTTCATACCTCAGGGATTGCCATGGCGAAAATCCACGAATTACGGTTTGAACTGCTTGACCATCCACCTCATTTATCAGATCTAATCCCAAGCGACTTCTTTTTGTTCCCTAAACTAAAAGTTGCGCACGGAAGACAGATATTTTTGTCAAATGAGGAGGCCATCACCTTCGTAAACAATTGGTTTGCAGAGAAAGACGCCGAGTAATATTTGGACGGGATAAAGAGATGGGAGCATCGCTGGAAGAAGTGTGTAAAGAGTATGTAGAAAAAATTTAAAGAAAAACTTTTTAGACCACCCTCGTATTAAATGATGTTTGCTTTTATCGATACGGACCTGTCCGAAAACATTAAAGACTCACTAATCTAACCAAATGCGCCAAAACGCCCACCCCAATGCTTTTATATCTTTTTTCGGACTTTCTTTCATCGAAAAATTCTAACAGCCAACTCGGCGTAAGTAATTACAATTTTCCACCGGCAATTTCAGTTTCAGAACAATTCCTACTGGATTTAGTGCAATTTTTATTAATCTGTCACACAGAAAGCGCAGGAGAATTAGAAAACTTTAAATTCGTTTTAAAAAACGAGACTTAAACTTAAACTTTTTAGATCAGAGCTGTAGATGGCAGTTGTCTGTCAAATACGTGTTGTTTTTTATGAATACATCTCTCTCTCTCTCTCTCTCTCTCTCTCTCTCTCTCTCTCTCTAGTCGTTTACTTCATATCCTGAAGTTTTGTGAACTTATGTTTGTCGTTCACGTTATGGTGTTTGTAATTCCTTTCAATTTGTCCCTATCTGGAACGCATCTTATGCTTTCTTGGAGTGAGAAGTGCCTTACTTGGTCCAATCAGCGTTTGGGCGAGCGTCCCCGAGGTCTTACTCCTTCAACTTTTCCTCGGATTACAAGTTTTTCAAGATTGTCATCACTTTTTCTGCTCAAATATCCAAAATATTTGAGAATTCTTCGCCTTACTAAGGTTGAAGGTCTATCTTTAACTTTTAGGTCTTCCAATATTGACGTATTCGTTCTATAAGCATTCCAAGGAATTCTCAAAGTCGTCTCCAAGCCCACATCTCGAAACTATCCAGTTTAGCAGTGTCGGAAGTCTTTAAGGTCCATGCCCCGGCTCTATAAAGCGCAATCGGGAATACAAGAGTTTTGTTAAGTCTACGTTTTGTCTATCCAAATTTTATTCAACTTGGCCATGGCGGATTTGGCAAAAGCTATTCTATTTTTAATCTCTATGGATGCGTTTTCATCTTTATTTATATGGGCTCCCAGATAAATCATTTCATCATCATTTCTACATCGCGTATGTCAGGTTCTCCTTCTACCTTCTACCTGCATAAACACATACATATAGTCACGCTTTTTTCCCGTAGAGGTAGGCAGAGACCACTTTCTTCCACTTGCTACGGTTCTTACACACGTCTTTCGGTTCTTCTACTTTCATTGGTGCTCTTATACATGCTCGTCGGTTGTTGGTACTCTTGACTTGGCCTTTCTTCAAAACAATGTCGATCCGATCGAGACATATTCGCCGATATCCACCTCTACCGACTAGTCCATCATACTCGCCTTAATTTGTTTCGTCAATCTTTCTTTAACCATCCTTTCTACGTGTCCAAACCATCTAAGCATTCCTTTATCTATTTTTGTAACCACGTCTTCTTTTACACCTATACTTCTCAGACTACTCATCTCCACAGCATTAATCCTATTTTTATGCTTCTCTATGCTTCTCCTCTATGCACAGCCAGACGTGCCTTTTTTGACACTTTCTGGCTGTTCATAAAGCTATGCAGTGCCCCATTCATTTGTTTTCCTGCCAAAACTTTTCGCTCAATGTCACTGTCATACTTTCCATCTCTCGTAAATTTTGAACCTACGTATACAAACTCATTTACTTGTTCCACTATTTCTCCCTTAATCATAACCTCACAGTTTGTCATGTTTTCTTCTCTTTCAAAAACCATTACTTTCGTTTTGCTTATATTTAATTTCATTCCTTTGATTTTCAGGGCATCATGCATAACATTAGCAACTCCTCTTCACATGACGCTAATTTGACATGATCATCGGCGTAATGAAGGCATTTGGCGATCAAATTATTCATTTTTAATCCATACGCACTTTCTTTCAAATATTTTAAACAATAATTGTCTATGTATAAGTTAAACAGCCATGGCGAAGCCACTCATCCCTGTCTTAAACCTTTTTCGATGTTAAACCCGTCCGTGTAAGCTCCGTGTATCCTGACTCAAGCAGTGGAATCCAATCTACAATCTCACAATACAGGTTAACAGAAAAGTGATGGTACAGATTTAGTGTAGAAGTATAAGTAACTATGTTTTGATAAATTACCTCTGAGGACATCGTTAAAGGTGGCGCTGCATGCCTTTGACGGTAAACGTTATGCCAACACAGACAATCTGTTATAAAATCGCTGTCTTGCCAAGCAGTTTGTATCTCCGATATATCCAACACCATACTGACTGGACGGTTGATTAAGATCTGTAATAAAAATTTTGTTTAAATACATGCAAGATAATAGAGATAATGAAATATCTTCAGGTGTTTTGGCGCATCTAATTTGATATTAAAAACATAGGTATATTCGTCTAAACCAGTGATTATTAACCACTGTACCGCGGCTCTTTTGTGTGCCACGAAATCTTTGAAGTGTGGCGCCTAATTTTAAAAATGCATAATGCATTTTTAATGACCATTTGACAACATTAGAGGAAAGAATTATTTATTATTTCCCAAACTTGGGATATAAAAAACACTGGTGTGTGTTTGTGTGTGTGTGTGTTTGTTGAGTGTGTGTGTGTGTGTGTGTGTGTGTGTGTGTGTGTGTGTGTGTGTGTGTGTGTGCGTGTGTGAATGTGTTAAGTGCGTGTGTGTGTGTGTGTGTGTTGAGTGTGTGTGTGTGTGTGTGTTGAGTGTGTGTGTGTGTGTGTTGAGTGTGTGTGTGTGTGTGTGTGTTGAGTGTGTGTGTGTGTGTGTGTGTGTTGAGTGTGTGTGTACTTATATACGCCCGGTAGAAATGGTACTTCTTTGTCGTGAGTAAGAAAAAAAATAGAGAATTTCATTCAATATTATGAGATTTAATTTACAATTATTAATTGTAAATAAATGATTTACAGTTATTGATAATTGTAAAATATTTTGTCATAGCATGGGTCGTCTTCGTGGTGATCCGTCCTGTTTCCGAGGCAATGTCTTTGGTTCTATGAGCTGTATGTTTTTTTTTACTTCGGGTAGGTAGCTGGCCTAACCCAAAAACCCTCCTCTTTTGCCCGGGCTTGTGACAACCTTTGGGCTACTCAGTTCACCTATCAATCATCACAGGCAGAGGATGTGGTGAAATGGGGAAGGCAGAGGAGAATAGAATGGTATAACCACGTGAAGAGAATGACCGACGGCGACGATAGACTACCACGCATTGTACTAGAGGCAAAACCAGCAGGGACCCGTCCACCCAGAAGACCCCCAAAGAGATGCAAAGACAGCTGGCAGTCCACATCTCAGGAAATATTACATAGGCAAGTCCGGAATCAACAGATCATTTAGATCTCTAACAAGTAGAGGAAGAGAAGAAGAGTAAAATATTTTGATCATTTATTGAATTTTTTTTTAATTAGGTAGTCATTAAAAATAATTAAAATTGCTTTTAATTATTTATTGATAATAAGTGTTAGTTATTAAATATTCAATTATTTATTATTTAAACTGGTGATTATTTTAATTAATATCTTCTTCAACTCTTATTTTAATTAAGAGAATTAAAAAAGAATAATACTTACGAAAAATGAACCCCAAATATTTGATTTATTTAATTTTTGTCATTGAAAATTTTTTTATAGCACAATATAGGAAAAATAGATAAATAATATAACTATTCACAATCTATATATTAAAAAAATTGATGAAAACTGTTCCGAGTCCGTCTTCTTCCTTTCTCAAGTTATACTCAAACGCGATTTTCTGCCATGCTTTTCTTATGGGGCGTTTCTTTCTCCAAGTGTTGTGATAGTTTTGTATTCCAATATCTCCAGTTCTAATAAAGATAAAGAGGTTCGTTGTGGTCTAAGAACAGTCAGTGACTCAAGACCTTTCATCTGAGCTATTTAACACTCAAATTGAATGAGATGGAGGAGAGCAAGGAGCAGACATTCAACTTGACTTTCAACTCTTTATGAGATTTTCTCCACTCTAAGTTAGATATCTCCTGTTCTAATAAACATAAAAAGTTCGTTTTGGTCTAAGAATACTCAGTGATTCAAGACCTATCATTTGAGCTATTAAACACTCAAATTGGCTAAGTTGGAGATTGTCTTACTACAGGTCAAGAGAGAGGTTAGTTTTACAGTTAGCGGATAGATAGCACCAAGTGGCAAGTTTTAGACATTTTATATTGAAAATAAGTCCTAAGTGCCCCAGTGCAAGTTGTCTTTCAGAATGTGATCTAATAACTCGAACTGCACATTAATCAACTAGAGTTCTACACGTAATTAAACATTGTTTACGTTTGATAATTGAATTTATCAAATTATTTAATATGTTAAAACGTCCCTTCCACTGATGTGAGTTGCAAAAGTTTTATACACTCTCTTAACTAAATTAGTTTTTTAATTGGAAATGGACAAATGTTGTGGTACAAACAAATAGTTCATTCTCATTGGCTCTCCATTTTCGCCAATGTTATTTCAGCACCATTCCTATAAAAACCTCCCCACTTGAACATTTCAATCAGTATTTTTAAGCTATTAAATTATTATCAAAAATTAGTACTGCGGAGCAGCACACGGGTTAAGTAGGTCCAAGCTTAAGAAAATTAATTCACGTTTGCAAAATTGAAACTGCTATTAAAAATTTATGTAAAATATAATTTTAACATATTCGTAATAGAAAATCGATACCACTCTGTTCTCTGTTTACTTTTCATTTGCACTCTACTGCCAACCTTCGTGTTTTTGTACCGATTACTCTAAATCAACATTATTTATTTGACAAACGCCGTTTAAGATACTTGAGTAATAGATATTCTCGAGATTCCGCAATCTACCTTCTAAAACTTTCGGACGTTGATTGATCTGTTTTCAGCTATCGGAAAATTACGACGTTAGAAACTTTATATCGTGTCCAGTCAACAGGAAACTTCTCGTATATATTCTTTGTTTATCCACGCAAACGTTATCAGCAGAAGTTTGCAATTAAATCAGAAAAAACGTTTTCTTTTAAATATAGTACATTCTGGACTATCCTCCACAGACATTTCTCTAATAATAAAAACAAAAAGCTACCAATAGGGTAACAAACAGACTAACAATGCGGACAGAAAGCTACAAATATAGATCAGAGGCTACCTACAGGGACAACAAGTGGCTATCAATAACATTACCAAACGTTACCAAATCAAGAGGCTAAGAGACTACTAATGAGTATTAATGCTGCGGAGATAAGTAGTCTGAGAATTGTATAGCCGGAGTGACTCGGTTGGATAAAGTAAAGAAGAGTGAGATAAGAGAACAATGTGGTGTAAAAGAAGATGTGGTTAAAAAGATAGATAAAGGAATTCTTAGATGGTTTGGACACGTAAAGATGAAGAAAGATTGACAAAAACAAATTTATAAGGCGAGTGTGAATGGACAAGTCGCTAGAGGTCGATCTCGGCGAACAAATCTCGATCAGATCAACATTGTTTTGAAGAAAGGCCAGATCAACCGACGAGCATGTATAAGAGCACTGATGAAAGAAGCGGAAGCAAAAGATGTGTGTAAGAACCGTAGCAAAAAGAAGGAAGTGGTCTCTGCCTACCCCTACGGAAAAAAGGCGTGACTATATGTATGTACTAACTAGGCAAACAATAGGTTACCAATAGTAATATCAAGGGACTACAAATGTGGCAAACAAGAGGTTGCCTATCAACAGGTAAGGATACAAAGAGGCTACCAATAATAACACGACAAGGCTAACAGTTATAATTCCAAAAGGCTACCAATAAGGCTAATAAGAAGTTGGCAATAAAGCTAATATCAGGCTACCAGTAAGAGTTTACTGATGAGTATAACAAAAGGCTACAAATAAAGCGAACAAGATATTGCAAATAGAGATGACAAGTAGATATCTACTAATAAGAGCAAAAGCTTAATGAGGACAGCAAGGGCTAACAATAAAGACGAGAGGCTTTCAATAAAACAAGAGGCTACCAATAAGGGTTAATTTATAGATAGGGATACCAACAGGGACAACAAGAGGCTATCAAAAAGAGCCTCAATTAGATTTTTTTAGCTCTTAATCTAACTTGAAGACACCAGTATAACAAGATGTAAAATCACCCAGTATTAAAAAGTTGACGCCTAAATTGATGATTTGTATACGTGGAATAAGTACGATAAAAATTGATTGAAGTTTGGTGATTGATTGACATATTTGCTTTTTATAACGTTGATTCCTGCACTTAATTATATACATTTACCCATTAATTTTTGTTGGTTTAAGGTGTATAACGAGGCCTTGGCATTTTCTTTTTCTAAATTGCCGTGTCTCACCATTATGTTCCAAAGCAAATGAAAAATGGAAGTTTGCATGAAACATTTGAGATAACAATCTCACAGTGGCGTAGTTTACTGTTTTTTGCTACCGTTTCACCAATTTTTTTAAGAAGAATAAACGATTTGCCATACATTTTGAAGTCAAAATCAGTAACATCAATAAAAGAGCATTTAGCCGCCATTCACAATAGTTGTACCGTGATAACAGTCGCATAAACCAAATTTTGACGTGTTTGTATGCGTTACCAAACACGTTTACTTCAGTAGCTTTCAATCGTTTACTCCAAACACTCTCAATAATTGGCGATTTTGTTAACTCATTAAAAAGTAAGTACATCGTTTAGAATAGCAAATTTATTTTTAAAAGAGGTAGGTTAAATAAGTTGGTTTTTACAGGAAAATGCAAACTACTTCGAAAACTATCAACTGTTCCAGATGAGATCATTTGCATCTAATTAAAAATTGTATTTACACTCATCAACTCATTAACTTCTGTTTAACCTAGCTCTCAAAAAACATTCTCTACCTTCTGGAAACACAGTTTCATAAAACTCATCGTTAACAGTAGCTCACGGGATAATATTTATAATTTATAATGAAGGAGATAAGAAATTGCCTTCAGACTACCGAGGCATAAATCTCTTAAGCACTACACTCTTAGCAGATGAACAGCAAGGATTCAGATCGGCAGATCATGCACAGATGCGGTTTTTGTCATGAGACAGATAACGGAAAAGTCAATTGAATACAACAGACTAGCATACATGTGCTTTATTGATTTGGAAAAAGCGTTCGATCGTGTGTGGTTAAGAGACGTTATACACCTTCTTTACTACAGAAAAATCCCACATAATCTCATCAAAACCATAGAAAATATATACAAAGCAAATCAGATTCAAGCAAAATGGGACCACGACCGAACCAATAGCTGTGGGCCAAGGTATTCGAAAAGGGGATTCCCCGAGCCCTCTGCTCTTCAACATCATTATGGACGAAGTAATAAGCAAAGTACGTTTACTGAAAGGATACAGAATGGATGACCGTGAAATTACTGTTATATGCTATACCGATGACGCAGTACTAGTTGCTGAAAATGAAGACGATCTGCAGCGACTATTACATCGATTTAACTGCACCGCCAAATCACTTAATATGGTAATATCGGCCCAGAAAACTAAATGCGTGACGACATCAAAAACGCCATTAAGGTGCAAAGATAGCAGGATGCCTTAATGACACAATAAGGCGAAATAAAAACATTAAAATATAAATCAAATCAAGAATTTACAAGGCAATAGTAAGGCCAACTATGACATAAACGGCAGAAACTCGACCAGACACAGCGAGAAGTGAAAAACTTCTAGAGACAACCGAAATGAGACGATCTTGGACAGAGAAAGAAGCGAGAATATAAGAAGGACATGCAAGGTAGAACACATCAATGAGTGGGATGACGTATTGTAAAAAGCGTAACAACAAAAATGATATTTTCTGCCGGTGCAATGTTGATCAAAAGTGTCATGCTATCATACATACAAATACAGAGAGCAAAAATGGGTAGGGGATATTTTGTCGCGGGGATATTTCGTCCAAAGATATTTTGTCCAGGGATTAAAACGCGTGTCATCATTTATAATCAATCAGAGTTATCAAAAATGTTTGATTGTTTGATATACAAAAAACTAGCGTGGTACTTTTTTTTTAAATTGCTTATAAACGACAATTCTCAGTTGTGACGTAAGTTTCCCATTTTCGATAGATACAGACTGAACATATATAATCCAGGATATCTACAGCTGTCGCTGCCTTCCTGCTTTCAGCCCTTGTCTCCAGTTGTCCTTGTCCTGCCAGTCTCCGTCCTGCAGGTTTCTTAATTCCATCGCCTCATCCACTTCGTCTCTCCATGATCGCCTTGGTCGACCTCTCTTTCGTCTGCCTAATGGACTCCACTCAGTTACCCGGTGTATCCAGCGATCCTCCGGAGTTCTTCTAACATGTCCGTACCACGTTAGTTTCTTTTCCTCTATGTGTTCTAGTATGTCTTTTTTTACCTCCATTCTTCTCCTGATCTCCTCATTTCTTATTCGATCTAATCTGTTCACTCCACAACTCCTTCTCCAAAAGTCCATTTCTGTGGCTACAATCTTCCCTTGGTTTTTTTTGTTGATCACCCACATTTCAGCTCCGTAAGTCATTATGCTGCGAACTATTGAATTGAATATTCTTGTTTTATTAGTCTTGGTTATGTGGCGATCCCATAATATTGGGTTTAATTGATTAATACATGCCCTAGTTTGACCTAGTCTATTTTTTATTTCTTCCTCTGTTGTTCCACTTTTTGATATTATAAACCCTAGGTACTTAAATTTGTCTGTTCCTGAGATCTGTCGGTTATCATCTATTTCTAGGTGATATATCCTGTCTTGTGCCGTTGACATATATTGGGTCTTTTCGAGGTTGATTTCCACTCCATTTTTCCCACATTCCTCCTCTAGTTTCCGCATCATAAAACCTAAATCTTCCTCATCTTGAGCTATGATTACTTGATCATCGGCAAAGCTTAGAGTATACAGATAATCATTTCTAATTGGTATTCCCATTCCTGCACATTTTCTCTTCCATGGTCTTAGTGTCTGTTGTAGAAATATTTTGAATAGTGTGGGTGATGTTGAGCATCCTTGGAGGAGACCCAGACTGAACAATACAAGAAAATCATTAAAAAAATAAACTGAAATTATTGTTCTTCGTAAGAAAAAATCTCCATGCACGTCAATGCTTTCTAGGAGTGTGCTACCTCAATAACGAGTTATTTATTAACCCTAACAATCGTATCGGCGAACAAATCTTTGGCAATAAAAATGTACATTTCTACTATGTAATTTTGTTTTTAGTGAAGTGATTAGATTTAATATTGTACTTTAAAATGGTTACCTATCAATTACTATAAAACGGTAATAAAACGAATTTTAAATAAACAAATAACATAGTTTTTGCTTCATAACTGTAGCTAGTAACCATAGACCTATTATCAGAGGAGACGGAACTATTTACATTTAAACACGATCATACATCCCCACTTTCTGGTCGATTGTATGATCTTGATACGTCCGACTGGAATGTGTTGTGCTGTGAAGTTGCCTGCTCTCCAGTTATGGCAAAATTTTTGTGATTGTTATTGAATCGTCCACAGTATTTGTTGATTATATTTGCAACAATATTGTGACCATAATGCGCTGTTGCGGACGGCCCGCACTGCGACTATTAGAAGGTGGAGGGATTATAGAAAGTAGATGATTGTGGACCCGCTTTTTGAAAAGTTGCAGGTCATAGTTCTTTGGAAAAACTGATTTTGGAAGCTTGTTCCATTCCGTAGCAGCCCTGTAAAAGAAGGATTCTTGATTGTTAACTCATGGCCACTCTCGTGTAATCATTGCGACAAAACAATGTCCATGCTTGTAACCAATTTTTTTATTATTCCGCAGATAAATCAATGGAGAACACTAAAATGTACGTAAGCAAGCTGGGCGGTATAGTGACGGCACAGCCAATGACAAGGATGTTCCAGTACCTTCCGGACAAATCTCGAATTTTCGATAGAACAGTTTGGATACGGCTAAAAGCTTCTCGTCTTTGCTCGATTCAACGTTTAATATATAAATTGGCCTTCGTTCGCGAGAGTTAGTCAGTTTTCTAAAGTTAATGATTGTGTTCGCTAGTTGACGTAAATTGTATTATTAAAAATAAATGTGCATATAAATTCGAACCCTGATTGTGAATATAAGTAAAACGTTGCAATATATTAACCCCTTCTTAAATATCCAGCACGCCCATATCCTTCTACTCGTGATTGGGTAGCATCACTAAGTTTACCTCGTTATTGGTTGGACGATATCAAAGCGCCGGATTATCCCAAAGTCGATAAAATCGATCACGTAAACAGTGGTACCAACGAAAATATACTCTAAGACGAGTCTATCTTCGTTGGTAGTACTGAAGTAGGTTAAAAAAATTTGACTTTTACAACTCGGTACTCTCGAAATAAGTGAAACCTTCGGCAGTTTTCACCTGCACTAATGATGAAACAAACAATAATCGACCAATTCTTTTTTCATTATAATGTTATTCAAACCCATTTTAAGCTCTCAAACAAAAACTTTCTTAAGCTTTCGACGGTGTTGATTAATTATTTTTCTTTTCTGTTTAGGGTCGGAACAGTCACAGTAAAAAAAGGGAATTTATTTTCAAATTTATTGTTGTCCGTCCTTGCTAAGCCCGTAACTCCATTATCAGACACTTAAGGTTACCCCAGCACGAACTTCCGGCGCATTATCACCGCGTCCTACAAACAGACCGCCACACAAAAAACAATTGAACAATACCTTTTGATTTCGATATGGAACTGCATACGTTAATTTCTGAATTTTTTTCTTTTGTAGTGTTTAGTGCGATATCGAAACAGGCCGTAAGTAAGTTAGGTCAAGGCCAATCAAAGACAAGAAGAAACAGTCTGGCGCGTGAAAAATGACATGGAAGACAAGTGACAGTTGGTGGGGTGTGGATGTGGGTGTTAAGATGATGCAAGTCTGCCATTTTTTTTTATGTTTTATAAGAAATTAAAGCAATTAAAGTTTATCGAGTTTATGAATCCACCAGGAAACACGATCCTATACTTAAAAATATATATGAAAACTAGATGACCCAGCAAACGTTATTTTGCCATATAAATAATTTCCTAGTAATTTCTAGTGTAGACAAAAAATAGCTTACTTATTGTAAGTATGTATGTATGTTAGAATGTGTATATTGTATGTATGTAAGAATGTGGTATATGCGTGAAATAAGCATGGAGCGCTGTGAACGATGAGGGAATATAAAAATAACAAAAGGCAAACATTATTTTTAAGTTATTATAATTTATTCCTTAAAATTATATATCATTGATTAAACAATTACGACAGTAACACTATTAAACAATATCAATCTCTTAATGCTATAGCGTGAACAATATTTTTTGTTAGTCCATCTTTAGCTAACACAAACAAACTGGATGGTTTACCCACTCGAGAGAATGCCACGTATAATTGTCCGTGTGAAAAATATGGTGTTCTCAAATCTATCAATCTTTTTTTTAACTAATCGTGCAAAATACACTCAAAATTGATAATTTAATTATTATTGATAAAATAGGAATGATTAAAAGTTAGTATAAGAGTTACACTGAGATAGCAAAATAATTATCAACGTTACTACTACACTTGATGCATAAACAATAATGATGGCCGACAACTGTGTAGGGAGTGAGAAAGAAAGGAGACCGGCTTCGTTCTCATCCCTACTCCGTGCTGTTTACTGGGTCAGAAGTGACACCTGTAGACATCTGGCGGGGATAACTAATTAAATGACGATTGATCAGTTTTCGACCGGAGAGGAAAAATGATTAAATTACTAAAATGGCTATTAAAAAATAAGGGTTGATCGTAGAAGGGTGAAAATTGAGGATTGTATGTATTTTTGTATGTTGTATTATAAAAAAATAGAAATTAAAAATTTTGTCTAAAAAATAAAAATAAAAATTTAGGGGTGGACTACCCCTAACATTTAGGGGGATGAAAAATAGATGTTGGCCGATTCTCATAGATACCGGATAAGCACAAAAAATTTCATCAAAATCGGTCAAGCCGTTTCGGAGGAGTATGGTAACTAATATTGTGACACGAGAATTTTATATATTAGATTAGCCCGAAAAAGCTACAAAAACAGGATAATCAAGACGGCTTTGGAATTTCCCGAATTTGTATTACGGACCTTATAAAACCAGCGTGAAAAATAATATCGGTAAGGATGACGTCTGTCACTTGGGGACTGACGTTTGTCTTTTTAGGGATGACGTCTGTTAACTGTATTCTACTTGAAAGATGTTTGATGTGTTACATCTTTGCTCTAGCTTTCTTGCTATTTGTGGGAGTGATTTCGTGAAACGGGACGGAAGTGTGTAAGTGTAAAAGTCGCGCGCGCTATTTTATTTGAAAAATAAGCGCGCGGTTAGAGGTGGCCGTCAGATAGACGTCAACCAATTTTCAGAGAGTGTTTATTTAAGACATTTAAGAAGCTGTTTTTAATTAACTTCATTTTAGTTTCTGTTGTAATTTCGCTACGTTTATCTGCAAAATAAGTCAATAGAAAAAATTGTAGTTTATTCGCTCCGTGCGTGATTGCAGCGCCATGGTATCTGTGAACTAAAGGACGCTGTTACAGAGTTTTTAAATATATAAATAAATGAAGATTTGCAATAAAAAATAATTTTTATTATTAAAACAATTTTTTTTGCGTGTCAAATCAAGTGACAATTAATCTTCAATCCTGTGAATTTGTTACGCAAAAGTTACCCATAATTAATAATTTAAAAACAGTATAAAGCTGTAGCGTTTACTATAGTAAACAAAATGGGTTATAACGACAGTAGATCAGACTTTAAATAGTATTGGTAATAATTACTAAGACAGGTTTCCAAGCAAGTAGTCATACCATTGAATTTCAACCTCAGACTGTCATCAAAGGAAAAAATCTCGTCCTAGCAGAATACGTCCGAGATTTTAAAGAACATCGTCGAAATAACAGAAGTTATTCTATAGAGTCACGAGTTATTCAACAAGCATCGGTCCAAGCAACACCTTACGCTACTTCTTTAAATATAAATAACAATTAAATCATTTATTCGATAAATAAAAATTTTAAATATCAAATAATTAATAATGCTTAATTTTTTTTTTTTATTTTAAATAAATTTAATCTCGATGTGTCACTGATTTTCATAAAATAAACCAGTTGTATTTTTTTTTTTTATGAAAATAGTCGCAAAAAGGGTAGACCTATCGTGTGGGCCGCGGACGGCCCGCACTGCGACTATTAGAAGGGGAAGGGATTATAGAAAGGAAATGATTTTGGAAGCTTATTCCATTCCGTAGCAGCCCTGTAAAAGAAGGATTCTTGATGAAGATTGGTCCTTGTAGTGTCAATCTTGAGAGTAAATGGGTGAGACTGATCAGCGTGCCGAGTTCTTCGGCCGAATGTGGCCAATGGTGGTACAAGAGTTTTTATTTCTCTGGAGCATCTGCCATGGAAATATCTGTAGAGCAATGACTGGTCTGCAACTCCTCTTCTATGTTCTAGAGGGTGAAGGGTATCTGTGAAAGTTGAGCTGTTTATCAAACGAATGGCTCTTTTCTGAATGGAATCTAGAAGACGAAGAGAATGAGGAATCCAGAGTTTCAATGCATATAAAACTGATGCGATTGAGATGGGCAGGGCATGCTCAAAGAATGCCAGACGACAGGGTCCCAAAAAATGTGCTCGCAGGAAAACCTGAAGGAAAGAGGCCGGTAGGAAAGCCGAAGCTGCGCTGGGAAGATGGGATATATAAGAAATTGGAGACATGCAGCGGTGGATCGGGACGGATGGGGAAGAAGGATTGTGGAGGCCAAGGATTGATATGGGCTGTAGCGCCATTTATTTACTTCACTAATAATGAAGAAAGCGCATCTAAAACTAGTATCGAGCAACAATGGAGCAAACCCAGTCCTCGGCAATTTGCAAAAAAAAAATATTCAAAAGGAGAATATTTTTAAAATATGTTTCCGCATAAATACAAGCAGCTGCAAGAACCACAGGAAGTCCAGATTTCCGAATTGATCTTAAACTCTCCTTTGAAGCAAATTTTGACAGCTCAATCTTATAAAAATTAAGGTTATGGTACTTTTGCCGTCTCACTACCACTATCCACTTATTTATTTGGTTTTTTTTTTCATTTTGCAGTTGGAAATTTATAAAATATACATTCATTTTTTGCACTCGTATATTTGCAATTCACTACACATCAACTGCGGTGGCTGTTTTTTATAATTATTAATTATTAATCTGACATTAAAAATACCGTCCTTTATTGCCAAAGTTATCCACTGCGTGCGCTGGTGTCCACTCTGGCTTGACGTCACTCAAAGCGAATATAGCTAATCTAAATTTTTCTTATGTTTTCATATGACGTATCACAAGGTAGGGATTGCTATTTGACATTTTAAATAAGGGGTGGGGGATATTAAAGGGGCGCCACTTGGAAACAGCAGAATATCACTTTTAAACCTACCCCTTGATTAAAAATTTGACGTGTGTGTTTACATTTACGCAAAATTAAAAGTTATTTGGACTCGCTGCTTTTGAAATGAAAGCACTATTAAAAAAAAATCTTTCTTAATTCGTTACACAGTTAAGTCGTACTTATCTTATTTCAAAGTCATGTCACATGGACACGAAAGTCCCATTTATAAAACACGAGGAAAAGCTCGTTAGTTTTCTTTTGTATTTTTCCAAAAGCGAAATTTATTGCCGCTCAATATGACGGGGCGTTCTTCGAAATGCCGAAGTTATTCATCATCATTATAATAAACAGCTTTGACGTTGTAAAACCACACAAGTTTTGCAGAGTTTTTGGAATCAACTACGTCATTACCTTTTGAAATATTAATTCCGACTAGCGTTGTTGAACTGTATTCGTAAAAAAAAACACTGAAGAGGGTTAATTTGGGCGTGAAACGTTCCTAATTCTATATCTTTCTTCATTGACACTTTGTAGAGCGTAGGAGGATATTTATTTTTATGCTGACCCTAAATTCTTTTAAATTGGATGACTGAAATTTGCTTTAAAACAAAATCTGAATGTTGACATTATTTTACCGGCCATGGCATTGGAAATATTTTTAAATCCATTCGACGCCTATCGGCTAGATACAACAACATAATAATAAGAAAATATTAATAACAAAACATTAAAGACAAAATAAGAAAATAAAAAATGGATAAGAATAATTAATTAAATACCAAATGAAAGCTATTTTTTTATTTAGATTGTTAGAATAGAATAAGTAATGAAAGGCACATTTACAACATCCCTACTCACCAAAAACTTTACGAAGAAAATTCCACCCCAGTAATTTATAATCAATCAAATTGTGTTTTTTGAGAGATACCATGGCAACGTATGTATTTTAGTGGAAATTTTTTTCTCTTTGGGACCCAACAGCGAATTAAATCGAAATATTTTTGAAGTTTTAATGACAGAATAATATTATTTAAGAATACTAGGTTTTCTTTATTTAATTTTAATGCGACAATGCAATAATTCTATCAAAAAACCCGATTATCCTGATTAGTTTCGCCAGGATTAATAAATTTCTTTAGGGATCCTTTGCGTGAGAGTAACTGACACTTTGGCCTTGATTTTGCCCTACTTTAAGCGATCAGATTTAATTTAAACTTTGCACACTTGTCAAAGACCGACGACAATGCAATAATTCGATCAAAATATCCGATTATCCTGATTAGTTTTGCCAGGATTCATAAATTTCTTCAGGGATACTTTTTATGAGAGTAAGAGACACAGAACTAGTGCGCGAACTTTGAATGCGCGCAGTTCCAATGTCATATTATAATTCACCCAATCCAATATACTTGTGAGAAACGTGCTGAGGGATGAATGACAACGAGGGTGAGTAAACAAATCAAACTAAAAAGCAAAAAATAAATTATTGTTTAAAAAAACTAAAAAACACGCTTTTAGAGTTAATCATACTAAAAAGTAAAAAAAAATTCTTAACATAAGTATAAAATTACTAACGAGATAATTAATGTCACTGTTCTAAAAGCGTGGGGTGCTTTGTATGACATTTTTAAACTAACTCTGCGTTTCGGAATAAAAGCACCCCACGCTTTAAGAAGAGTGACATTAATTTTCTCGTCAGTAATTTTATTCTTATGTTAAGAATTATTTTTTAAACTATAATTTAGTTGACTGGTATTGTGTGCGATATCAATTATTGTTATTGAGTGTTAAAAATTAAAAAAAATGTACTTAAAAGTAAATAATATTTTGACTCGTTACAAAAAACGTCAAACGATAATCCTGATTAGTTTTGCCAGGATTCATAAATTACTTCAGGGATCCTTTGCATGAGAGTAAGAGATAGAACTAGTGCGTTAAATACGCATGCGCGCAGTTCCAATGTCATATTATAATTCACCCAATCCAATATACTGGTCAGAAACGAGCCGAGGGATGAATGGCAAGAGGGTGAGTAAAACAAATCGAACTAAAAAGCGAAAAATAAATTATAGTTTAAAAAACTAAAAAACACGCTTTTAGAGTTAATCAAATTAAAAAGTTGTAACGTGCCTATTTTTTCCCTTCTACAGTTCCATTATAATTGTGTCTCTGATAGTTTTGTATTCCTCAAGTACTCGTAAATAGTGTCGCGTGCCGTATTTTGTTGTAACTTAAATATATCATTCGTTGTAAATAGTGTTGCATACCTTATTGTGATAGGATTCGATTGTTAATGGCTGTGGCATTTTTGTTGATCGCTGGAGATTGAGTGGGGAGTTTTCGTTATTAGATTTTGCTTTGGTTTTTGGCCTCGATTGTAGTGTGTTGTCGGTTATATTATTGTTTGGTTTGCATTTCTGTGTGGATGGGGCTGGTTATCAACACGGACGAGCGCGATTCTTGGTGTGGAGCATGGACTTGCGAATATTGTTGGTTGACGTCGGTTCCGTGTCATTTTTCTTGATATCCGGCCTGGGAAGTAGGTAGTCGTGTGGTGACAGTCTTGGGGAGTGGTGTGGTGAGAGTTTTTGGGGCGGTGTGATATTAACAAGTGTGCGGAGCCTCTACGGTTTTCTTTTCATATCTGACTGTATTTGGGCCATCTTGATTGGATTTTGAAGAAAAACCATTTAATTTTTAACTTGACCATTCTATCTTACCTTCGTTGTTAATTTTTTGGATTTTGGTGTCGAGTTAAAAAAGCCGCATGCGGGATTTATTTGAGGGAAGCCATTGTTAATTAGCAGGTGCCGTTCCATAACCAAACTGGCCACAGAAGTAGTGCATTCGTATACCCAAAGGTTACAAGTGATTTATTTTTAAATATTTAACGACGTGACTTATTTTTGACAACACGATTAAGTTTTGTTTTAATTTATTAATATAATACATTATTAAAAACTATTTATTGCATTAGATAATATGCCAAAACTAAGTACTTTGATTTATTGTTAGCTGTTGATTTTGACTATATTTGTTATAATGTTATTATTGAACTGAGTACTTTGATTTATTGTAGGAGTAAAGTATCCAATATATTTTAGCTAAAATTTCATTTATTTGGTTCACCATAATCTCAGTTGTTTATCGTGTGGCTCTGCTAGTGCCTATAAGACCTAGGGGTTTCCGGCTTGAACCGTCTAAGTCGGTGGCGCGGCTCACTTTTATGTTTTTTTTTCTACCCTCTACGGCTGAGCTCGGGCATAATTTGCCAGTAGAGAGACCGCTGGCAGAGTACTCTATAGAGAACGAACAAGACGTGGCAAAGTAAAAAATAATTCTTACCATAAGAATAAAATTACTGACGAGAAAATTAATGTCACTGTTCTAAAAGCGTGGGGTGCTTTGTAAAAACCTTACACTTTTTATTAAAAGTTCCTACTGGTTCTCACGGTAAAGGAAGAAGACACCGCTGTCATCACGGTATCACAACGGACTAAAAGGCATAAGTGCGTTCCCTCCGAACCACCGTTTTAACATAACCCAACCCTGCTGTCTGTCTATATTAAAGCAAATACCCCCTTGACCCCCTATACCCCCTTAAAAGTACCATTGAACATCCTTAATATGTTTGCAAAAAGTATGCTGCCCTTTCTCCACACTTTTGGCCGAAAGACAAACCCCTATTCACGACTACCTTTTATAACAACCTGACCTAACACCCTCTTTAGATCATCTTGTTTCCAAAAATAAGGAAACCTTTGAAAGGGACTCATTATTAGTCCTCAAGAGAAGTTATAAAAAAATTATGTCGTTAATAAACAGTCTTAAGTCAGAAGATTTTTTCCACTGTTATGAATAATGGGAGAAACTCATGTAACGGTTAACAGATAAGCAGAAAGAGTGTATTGAAAGGAAGCATTTATTAATGTCAAAATAAAGTCACACCACTTAATTGTCAGGCCACGTATATCCCTGCATAATTACTACGTTGCTAAATCCATTCGAATAACTGTATTCATCCTTACGTCTGCAACATATCCAGTCGAAACACGTATAGTATAGAAATTAAATTTCCTCCA
The DNA here is from genome assembly GCA_950111635.1 of Agelastica alni. Taxonomy (NCBI): domain Eukaryota; kingdom Metazoa; phylum Arthropoda; class Insecta; order Coleoptera; family Chrysomelidae; genus Agelastica; species Agelastica alni. The sequence continues at coordinate 6,957,777 of OX467712.1, read as the reverse complement.
AACCGGAATTGCATTTTCCAAACTATGACGCCGGAATCCTTTAATTTTGTTGTTTCCCTTTGAAGGCGTTCGTAATTTTCCATCTCGAGCACCAATCGTAAATAAAATGATATTAACTTCATTGGGAACATTTCACGAATTGGGTGAGTTTTTTTTTATAGTAACACTGCTACGTCTTCTTCGTTCTCTAAGGAGTACTCTGCTAGCAGTTTCTCTACTGGCAAATTATGCCCGAGCTCAGCCGTAGAGGGTAGAAGAAAAAAAATATAAAAGTGAGCTGCGCCACCGACTTAAACGGTATAAGCCGGAAACCCCTAGATCTTATAGGCACTAGCAGAGCCACAAGATAAACAACTATGATTATGGTGAACCAAATAAATAAAATTATAGCAAAAATATGTTGGATACTTTACTCACACAATAGATAATTAAGGTACACAGTTCAATAGCAACATCATAACAAATATATTCAAAGTTAACAGCTATGGTAAAATTTTCTTGCTAAAACAAACCAAAAATGTAAAATTTACAACTTTATAAAATAACCAAAACAGAAGTAAGAGTAACAGACTTTACCAAGTTACAAAAAAAAGCAAAACATATATAAATCAACTCACTAATAACACTAATTCAAACGCTTACATAAAGGCAAAGAACAAACGGTAAAACACATATATAAGTTAACTCATTAATAACACTAATTCAAACGCTTACATAAAGGCAAAAAAAAAAAGTAAAACATATATAAGTTAACTCATTAATAACACTAATTCAAACATTTACATAAAGGCAAAGAAAAAAGGTAAAACATATATAAGTTTACATAAAGGTTTTCACTGCCAAAACAATCGAGTTTATTTAAAAATATCTTTACAATGGTTGTCCTTTAAATTATCAAGATTGTAGGATATTTACAAATAAGTAGGAAGAAAACATATTTTTACTTGGACATAAAGAATTATTGAGAAGGTTATTTTAATCCAAGTTTAGTTTTGACATATTATCTAATGCAATAAATAGTTTCCAACAATGTACTATACTAATAAACTAGAACAGAACGTAATAGTGGTGTCAGAATGAGTCACTGCGTTATATATTAAAAAAAAATAAATCACTGATAACCTTTGGGTATGCGAATTCACATGTACTCCTGTGGCCTACTCCTGTGCTACTCCTGAACTACTCCGGGGGCTGGTTAGATTATGGGGCGGCACCAGTTAGTGAACAATGGCTTCCCTCAAATAAATCCCGATAACGGCTATTCAACTCGACACCGAAACTCCAAAAATATCCACAACAAAGGCAAGACAAAATGGTCAAGTTGAAAATCAAATGGTTTTTCTTCAAAATCCAATTAAGATGGCCCAAATACAGCCAGATATGAAAGAAATCCCATAGAGGTTCCGCACACGTGCTAATAACACACCGTCCTCAACAACCTTCACCAACACCTCCAACTTCGATGAAGCTCCCCAAACGACTGACGCTCCTATATCGGAAATCAAGAAAAATGGCGCGGAATAAACGTCAACCCACAATCTTCTCAAATCTGTGCCTCGTCCTCGTTCGTGTGGGTATTCAGTCCCATCCACACATAAATTGCAAACCAACTATCGAATCTTACCCCTACAAGTTATGCAACATTATCTACAACGAATGATATATTCGAGTTACCACAGATTACGGTATGCAACAATGAATACGAAACTATAGAACTGTGGAAGGAAAAAATAGGCACGTGACAACACATAATAATAATAATCGTCTTTATTGTTTGATGCAAAAGGATTTCGAGTATTATGGCTGTTAGCTGCTGTGTCAGGCTTCTCCCGCCGTATTTAAGAAATTCATTAGGAATACCGTCTGAGCCTGGACTTTTTTTGTTCTTCTTCTTTTTCTTTCGATGCCTACTGGAAGGGCGAAGGGCTACTGGAACCTTGGAAACAGCAGATCTAAATAGAGACGTCGTGCTTTTTCCGTACCACTCTCTTAAGTTTCTGAGCACCACCTAAACTGCGCCGAGAACATGCCCTGGTTAGAGAATTTAAGAAAATCATGGACAATCCTCAACTGCAAGTCCATAACGATATTCCTGACGTCCAGACAAATCGACTCCGATCCAGGCAACCCACTCAAGACGGCACAGGCGCTTCACCAAACTAACTTCGAAGTAAAAGCTCGTTGGAAAGGAGAATGGGAAAGTAGCACACAGCATGCCATGCATCTCCAGCAATCCAGAAGGATTTGACCTTCCTCGCAAGACCTGGTCAACACTTAACCAATGAGTTAGACATTTGTTTGTAATTCGACTTGTGTTTGACTATATACAACCTGTGTATGATATGTCCTTATATGTAATCGTAAATAATGTGTTTTTGTTTTTCTTTATTATGGCATTGTTGTGATGTGAGGTTAAGCCATACGCTAAATAAAAATAAATCTTGCTGTGTATCTTTCCTTGTATAACAAGCTGCAGAATACGGTATCTGTCATATCGCATTATATGTCCAAGGTGTTCCATTTTTCTTATTATTATAGTTTTTAAAATTTCCTTCTCCATTTAGTACTTCGTTGTTTGTTACTTTGTCCGTCCAAGGTATTTTTAAGACTCTACTGTATGTCCACACCTCAAAAGTTACACATGTTACACATGTTTTAGTAAGACTCCAGTTTTTCATTCCATAGAACAAAACTGGGAAAACATAGCATCGAATCATTCGCAGACGTAGTTGTATGTTTAAATTTCGATTACTTGACAGTTCATTTTAGGGAACGAGCTTCTGGCTTGTTCGATGCGAGACTTTTTTTCTTGAGTATTGTTCCATTGAGTATCAAACATACTTACGTAAACTCGCAGTAGCAATGTAAATCTGTATGACTCTTAAATTCTTTTCCGCCAAGTTAAGCATCATCTACAAACCGTCATAAAACTAACGACTTAGCGGACGTAGATAAAAAGGACGGACAGAGACACAAAGTCAGTCAGTCAGTTTCCTACAGTCAGTCTTCGTCACAGTCTCTCAACGGCCTCCAACACAGTCTCTCAACGGCCACCGTCACAGTCTCTCAACGAACTCCAACAGTTTCTTAAAGAAATTCGACACTGACGCACATCGCCTCACTTGCCAAGTTTTTCTTTCGTTTCAATAAATACACGTAGTTAACAGTAACTCGAATTGTTCATCATTTCCCTACACTCACACACAAATATTCCAAAAAAAAAAACATCATGTTAGTACGTGAAACATGGTATAGATAAAATATGGGAGAGATATACCCAAAAATGAAAATATGTCTTTTGGATAGAAATAAATGTAAGCTATACAAAAGTAATAGTTTTTAAAAGAGAAGAAAGCAGGACAAACTATGAGGTTCTGATTAAGGGAGAAAGAGTGGAACAAGTAAATGAGTTTGTATACTTGAGTACAAAATTTACGAGAGATAGAAAGTATGACAGTGACGTTGAGCAAACAAATGAGTGGGGCACTGTATAGCTTTATGGACAGCCAGAGAGTGTCAAAAAGGCACGTCTGGCTGTGCATAGAGGAGTGTTGGTTCCTACAATAATGTATGGTAGTGAATGTTGGGTTTGGCAGAAGAAGCATGAAAGTAGGATTAATGTTGTGGAGATGAGTAGCCTGAAAAGTATAGCCGGAGTGACTCAGTTGGATAAATTAAAGAGTAGTGAGATAAGAGAACACTGTGGTATAAAAGAAGATGTGGTTACAAAGATGGATAAAGGAATGCTTTGATAGTTTGGACATGTGGAAAGGATAGATGAAGGAAGATTGACGAAACACATTTATAAGCCGAGTGTGAATGGACAAGTCGGTAGAGATCGACTTTGGCGAACATATCTCGATCAGATCAACATTGTTTTGAGGAAAGGTACCAACAACCGACGAGCATGTATAAGAGCACTGATGAAAATAGAGTAAGCAAAAGAGGTGTGTAAGAACCGTAACAAGTGGAGGGAAGTGGTCTCTGCCTACCCCTACGGAAATGAGGCGTGACTATATGTATGTATGTATATATGCATAGAACCCAGTCTTCAATAATAAGTCTATGGTGAAAATCAATCTATAACAATATTAAACGTATTTGCTGGATTATTTAAATATACACAACCAATTCGAGAAGGTATTTCCTTACTGGTTTGTAGTCAAAATTTGTTTACTGCGCCCCTGTTAGCCCGCAATCGTTTCCAAACTTTTCCACTTTCCATCGATACCGTTCTCCACCGATATTGGATATTTAAATGGGAATTAGGTAAAGCTGTACGAAATTGATTGCAATATATATATTCAAATGCCAGAATAATGGAAACGACAGTTTCACTGGAAACAAAGCAGCATGTGTAACAAGCGGTGATAAAAAAATGAAAATGATCCTCAAAGTTTCGAGGACAAAAAAATATGGCAAACTGTGGGAGTATATTGTTACGAGAGTAAAGCGGGACCTGTCTTTTTTCTCAAGGGTTTTGAGCTGGTAGAGAAAAGTATCTGATCAAATTCGAAATTTGTACAGTCAGTATATGGAACAGTGTGTGTCACGACGAACTTAAACTATATACAGGGTGTTTCAAAAAAAAGTTGACCCCGTCTCTAGGATGAGTAGAAAACTAAAAAATAATTGGGGTATGCTTGGTAAAAAAATATCGTAACGACATCCTTATTCAAGATAAAGGGCGTTGAACAAAGAATCATAAAAAGTAAAAAGGTTGGAGGCTGTCTAAACTCAAAACTATGGTCAAAACAAATCTCTTATGAAAGAAAACATCTTTATAATTCCGTCTTCAAAAGTATAGTAATATATGGCTGTGAAACATGGCAATGACAAAAACCCTAGAGGGACGTCTTGTCACGTGCCTATTTTTTTCCTTCTACATTTCCATTATTAATTGTGTCTCTGATAGTCTGGTGCTCGTAAATAGTTTTGCATACCGTATTTTGTTGTAACTCAAGTATATCATTCGTTGTAAATAGTGTTGCATACCTAGTAGTGATAGGATTTAATTATTAATGGCTGTGACATTTTGTTAATCGGTGGAGTTGGAGTGGGGGTCTTTGTTGTTAGATTTCGCCTTGATTTTTGGCCTCGATTGTCGTGTGTTGTCAGCTATATTATTGTTTGGTTTGATTTTCTGTGTGGATGGGCTGGCTATCAACACGGACGAGCGCGATTATGAGTTGGGAACATAGATTTGCGAAGGTTGGCTGACGCGTGTCCCGTGTCATTTTCTGATATCCGGCATGGGAGTGAGTGGTTGGAGAGAGTCGCTTGGTGTCAGTCGTGCAAGTCGGGTGAGAGTTTTGGAACGACTTGATATTAACACGTGAGCAGAACTTCTACGGTTTTTTCTTTCATATCTGGCTGTATTTGGGCCATCTTAATTGGATTTTGAAGAAAAACCATTTAATTTTTAACTTGACCATAATATCTTGCCTTTGTGGTTGATATTTTGGATTTTGGTGTCGAGTTAAAATATCCGCGTGCGGGATCTGATGGAGGGAAGCCATTGTTAAGTAGCAGGTGCAGTTTCATAATTAATCCGGCCACAGGAGTAGGCCACAGGATTCGTGAATTCGTGTACCCAAAGGTTACAAGTGATTTATTTTAGTATATTTAAACGACGTGACTTATTTTTGAAACCACGATTAAGTTTTGTTTTAATTTATTAATATGGTACACTGTTGAAAACTATTTATTGCATTGGATAATATGCCAAGGCTGAACTTTGATTAAAATAATATTCTCAATAGTTCTTTGTGTCCAAGTAAGAACGTTTATTCATACTTATTTGTAAATATCCTACAATATTGCTATTTTGAAAGACAGCCATCGTAAAAAGAAATATTTTTAAATAAGCTCGATTGTTTTAACAGTGTAAATCTTTACGTAAATGAAAAAGAAAAAAAAACGTGATTAAATTGGCAGCCGTACGTGAACGTTGAAAAAGTATTGTTAAAAAGTTGACTTGTATACGTTTTTTTTTTGGTAACCTGATAAGGTTCGTCATTTTTACCTTTGTTTTAATTATTTTATGGAATCGTAAACTTTGGATTTTTGATTTATTGTTGTCTCATAAAGTTGTAAATTTTGAAGTTTCAATTTATTATTGGCTGTTAATTTTGATAATATGTGTTATAATTTTGTTATTGAGCTGTGTATTTTAATTTATTGTGTGAGTAAAGTATTCAATATATTTTTGCTATAATTTTATTTATTTGGTTTACCATAAGCTTAGTTGTTTAACGTGTGGCTCTGCTAGTGCCTATAAGACCTACGGGTTTCCGGCTTAAACCGTCTAAGTCGTTGGCGCGGCTCACTTTTATATTTTTGTTTTCTTCTACCCTCTACGGCTGAGCTCGGGCATAATTTGCCAGTAGAAAGACCACTGGCAGAGTACTCTTTAGAGAACGAAAAAGACGTGGCAGTCTTTTAGCTTTGGAGATGGATTTCTAGCGAAGAGTGGCCGAGAAATCAGGAATGGAAAGAATATCAAATGTCCGAATAAGAGAAATTATTAAGTTTGAACATACGATACGACATACGTTGACGACATTCAATAAAGGCAGTTAACATGGTATGGCCATGTAGAGAGAATGAGAGCTCCCGGCTTCCCGGCTCCCAAATCTAAAACAACAATGGTTACCTACCAAAAGACGACGCAATCACATCGATAAGTGGAATACAAAGAGCAATATCGAAGAAAGATTTGCATCCAGGAGATTGGGAGGATAGAAGACGCTGGAGGCTGGGAACCGGAAGGCGTAGGATGGTATGAAACCGGACTAAAGTCCTTAGCCGATCAGCGAAGACTACGCATTGAAAATGCCAAGTGAGACCTTGGCGAAACGCCTGCAAAAATCCAATCGGATTTTAACTAACAAACGGATGCAATACCGGATCGATATTTCACCACATTTCACTATCTGTAAATCACTACGTTTAAACAAATATATATATATATATATATATATATATATAATAATAATATATAAATATATAATATATATATATATATATATATATAACTAAATAAGTTCTAGTTATTGGGGAAGCAGCAAGTAAATTAAAACTCATTTAAAAATATTCCAAGCTTTCGGAAATTTTATTTCCATCTTCAGAAAGCTGCAATATATTAATAATGAAGAGTAAAAAATTATTACATAATATTTTTTGAAAAAATTAACATTTATTATTCTCTACGGCAAGATGGTTGTTATTAATTAGAAAAGTTAAACTGTGATGTATTGATGTTCATAATATATCGAAAAGAAAAATAATAAAGGTTGATTGTATAATATTAATGTTTAGAATATTCTCTAATGATAATGACTACAACTACTTACATCTTTGCTGAGGTCGATTACAATGTGGTTATAAACTTTCATGATATACATATAGAATCATTGAAGGTACAATTCAAAATACATATTATTTTGCCAAATCTTGGTGCATGAAGGAGAAATGTGATTTGAATTGACTATCGATTGAGTATGACATTGCAAAAAAATTTGATGGAGACTATATTATTGATAAAATTTGTCTCCGAAAAAGCCAGAAGAGTAATATTTTAAGAGATTTTATAATGCGTAATTAACTCGTTTTATAGTCTTTCCCTTCCTTCATAACAGTAAACACTATTTTTATGCGTAAATTAATTACACTCTTAACGTTATTGTGTCCTTTTTCTTCCTAGAAAATAAGTATTGCGGGACGGAAAATCCAAATCTTGCAAGAGGCGCTCATAATCCTACCTACGACGCTAAAAACAACCAAATCGTGTTAAATTTTTAAGGACTCTATATGGAATGTTCACATAAAATTTTTAATATAAAAGTCTGCATCTATTAAATTTTAAAAGTATACATTTTAGATGTAGGGTAACACTCTAACATTTTACGTAGTAATAAGTAAAAAGGAGCAATTTTTAAATTGGATATTTTCTTTTTTCAAAAGTTGGATTAGATTATCTGTATCAGGCTTTTAATAAAAGGAGGGGCAATACTTAACGAGGACCCTATACTCTGCCTACAAACTTTAATTATTTCTTGTTTCTTGCACACTAACTTCGAGCGTTGAAAAAACATCGCGTCTCCTGCGGAATGATTTTCTTAAAATTTTTCTCAGCAGACGTTTTGATGTTTCTTTTTCGTAAAAAATTCTGCAGGAGGAAAAAAACTGCTGTTAGACCAGGCAATAGAGCATTTTTGATTCACAAAAATCTTGAAAGAAAGTTTGTTTGCAGAATAAAAGTATCATCTTTTCTACTCCAATTTTCACCGACGACTATTTTTTTATGAACATTTAAAAAAATGACATTTCTTTTCGTTTTTTTGTTTATAACTTCGAGCATAATAACCGAGATGGCATCAACAGACGAATTATACGTCATTTAAAAACAAAGAAAATTAACTAAAAAAATATTTGATCGAATAAGGAAAGGAAAGGAGAAAATTCGAAAAAACCGAAAAATCGAGTGTTTTTCGAAAATTCACAAAACATAACTACCGTTATTTGTAAGGCCTACGCTTCAACTCAAAAAATGAATTTATGAGTTTTCGAAAAAATGCTTAATTTTCCGATTTACTCGAACTACTACTAGTGCCATCTACGTTTATTTATTAAAATTACGTTACTAATTCTTCTACTAAATGGCATAATCTGCGTGCATTAACTGTCTGGCAGTTCTGATTGTTGTCATTAAATATCATGTCATGAACTTAATTCACATTTTCTTTGGTCACCTCAGTTTTGGGGGCTCCTGCACGTGGTGCTTGTTGACAGTACTTTTTTCCCAGTTTGAAATATCGTGACCAGTTCCTGATTACCTGGTACGAAGGGGCAGATCACCCAATACTTCTACCATAACCTTATAAATTTCTTGCGGTGATTGTAATGTATTAGGATCGCCATGTATTGTTAGGTCCCTTGCTCGTAGGTTTGTTGAAGTTTCGGGAAAACTCTCGTTAATTAAAAAGAACGTTGAACTTAAAAATATGTTTAATTTAGTTTAGCAATTCTACATTTTAATGTCGTGATCTTGACCGTCACTGCAAAGTAGAGCAACGAACGTCCGATCGAAGTAAAACAATAACACACTATTCTTTTCGAGACGTCTGGTTGCGAAATAAATACGAACGATTAATAAACATAAACATTATTTCGTGCGTCTCGCGACACGTTCTAAGTGAGTTCAAAGTTATTCCCGTGAACGGTCAACTGAGTTCATTTATTAAACCTTTTTGCATGTTTTCCTGGTTAAAGGCACCACAGTGATAACCCCTGTTTATAGAGGTACTTTATCGCAAAATTTGTCCATTTTATTATAAAATCACACACACCTCAATGGAAACAAAATAATATTTAAAGTACACGAACTGATGCGCTGTTGCTAATTGGCACACACTAATGTCATACAATAAGCTTTTGCCTGACTCTTTATATGCATTTGTTATACAACTCCAACTATGTTAGGGACAACAATTTGTGAACTATCCTTGTAAATGTGTATAAATTGTTTAGGATTTCCTTAATTCTTGTCTCTGTCCTTTTGAAATTAAACCTCAAGAGCGACACCTTTCGTTAAATGTTTTTGGAGATTAAATACAATATTGCTTACCTTTCTCCACTTCTTCAGCCTCAACACAAACATTGCAAAATTCGATATTCCTGTCGCAGCCAAAACTTGGCGACGATAACTTTTCAATTGGAAATTTCAAATTTTTTATAAATTTAATTACATTAGCAATTACCTCTTTCGTTACCGCAGAGTAGTGCATTTTAAATTTATATTTTGAATAAAAAAAAAAGAATAGCAAAAAACATCTGCATAATGATACCAATTTTAAATTATGCATTATTATTGTTTTATCTTCACGCGAAGCACTAACAAAAAAGTAATTGCCAAAAAGTGGGAACAAAAAAAAATCAAATTAAGACTCGTGATTCACTCAGTGAACAGTGTAACCGTAATGATTTCCTTGAATTCGCAATTACAATTTATTGCAAGGTAGTTGGTTTCATACTAGACGCGCTCTTTATCCGGAAAATTTTCCAGTGCCTTAGGTGCCGTTGAGGAATTTTCAGAGGAAGCAAGTAGGCACCATACGCTGGTGGGGGCAAGATTTTTTTATAAAAAACATCCTCTGGTAATCAATAATAATAATAATAATAATATTTATTTCGAAAATCAAATATACATAAAAAAGATAACATAAACATTCAGAGAGAGATATTCGTCATTAAAATAAAAATAATATTTAAAAAATTTACAAAGAGGCATTTAAGTAGGTAATATTGTACTGTATAGGGTTCAGTATCTACTAAAACAAAACGTAGAGTAATAGCTGCCGCTACTACGAGAACTTCGCTGAAACTGCAGAACATTTGCTTTGCGAATGCCCAGCGCTTTTCTGCAAGCGGCTCAAGTTTCTGGAAGTGGCCTCCTAAAGCCCTCCGATGTCAGAAACTTAGCCCCCAGGAAACTGATAAACTTTGTACGAAGTCTCGGAATCCCGGGCCTCGAAGTAATTAAGGGTTATGCACAAAAAATCTGATTGGTCGAGGTGCTTGAAAGCTGCATAGCCTTCACGAATCCCCCCCCCCTTATAATCTACAATCTACGTTCTGAAGGTGAGCATTCAACTTTAAGAAAAGTACTATTTATATAAGGTTTCCGGTGGCAAAAAATCACCAGAAAATAGATGTGTATTAATAAAAAGTTATGATGTAAGATTAAAGCGTATAGAATTTTTGAAAAAAATAAATCAGTACCGTGAGGAAGGAAGAGAAATAATTTATACCGGCGAAACTGTTCGTTCAACTAAAAATGACTGGGTAGACACTGTAAATCTGGAGAAAAAAAAACCTCATAGTAAAGAAAAAAAGTTAATTATTATAGCGCAGGCCATTTAAATCTGGCCAAAAAAGTGGTAATTTTCACGATGATGTGAAATTAGATAATTTCATGAGGCGTGTAAGAACACAGTTGGTTTCGAATGTAAGACAACCGTGTTGGTTGTGGATAATGCTAGTTACCGCAATGAGAGTAATTTTTTATTCTCTCACTGACGAAAAGAACAACCCCTGATGATCTCGAAACTATCAATGTATATATTTCTTTATTTACATTCAATTTTAATATCTACATTTTTTGCTTCGTAAATATCTACTACTACTCCGTAGCACTACAACCCTTGGTGGGTTTTGGCTGACCGGACCATTTGCCTACATTCCTCTCGGTTCGTCATTAGTTGGGTATCCATTTCATACCCCATGGCTTCAAGGTCGCTTTTGATGTTGTCGCGCTATCTTATCCGTGGTCTTCCGAGGGGCTTTCTCGTTTGCGGGTTGATTTGCCACACTAGTTTTACTAAACGTTCATCTGGCTGTCTTTGTACATGTCCAGCCAAAGTAACCTTCGGGATTTTATCTCACGTACAATATCCGGGTCTTGGTAGAGTTGATTTAGTTTGCGATTAGTTCTTATGCGATATCTCTGCGTCTCCGGGTTGAATAATGGTCCAAAGATTCTTCTTAGAATCTTTCGTTCGAAACACAGTAATTTATACTCACTCGCTTTTGTCAGTGTCCATGTTTCACTTCCGTACATGATGATAGGTCTAATTAACGTTCTGTACAGGAGAACCTTAGATTTTTGTAAAAGATTCTTGCTTTGAACGGATTTATTTAGCCTGTACATGCATCTATTTTCACAAATATTTGGTAACCGTGAATCCAGTGAATCGACCGCCCCTCTTGCTTTTATGTAACGGCGCTTATGTGCAGGGCCATTATTACCACTTTTGGAAAGTTTCGGTGGTGCCGAGAGAGAGAAGGCTATAACTTATTCTCCAAAATGTCAGCCAACATTAAGAATTGGATCTTTTTTCACAACATCATTAAGAAACAACAGACATTGTACTGATGTGCTTTTACGTTAAAATTAATTTCGTCAATGACAATACAGTTGAGTTGTTTACCCGTTTTATGATAAATGAATCGCATACCCTTTAAGTATCACTTTTTTTTATTAACCGTGACCTCCATCTCGAAATAAAGTATCATTTATCTTTTAAAAAAAGAATTATGTTGTTTTGGTGATCGAATAACATTCAAAATAGTAAAAAATATAACCTTAATAACGAAAATGTCGATTTTTGTCGTTTTTCGGTGGAATATATAGCTCAATTATCGGTACAAATTTAATAAATGGTTTAATCATGTAGTACTTACGGTATTATTAGGCATCAAATTCATAGTCATCATAATCGGAATCACTGTCGTCGCTATCCTCATTCGGAATGATAACAGGATTAACTGCTTCGATGCGGTTTTCACGAACCCACCATTTCTCTATTAAATTTTCACATATTGTGACACATTTTTTCCAAATTTCAGGAGTGGCAGAATTAAGTGCTCGTTGCAAGGTTTCAAAAACAGCCTTATCACTGTAACCATTAGATTCAATGTGATTGTCGTAATAAGTTTTTTCTCTTTCGTGCCTTTTAGCTATCGATAATAATTCCGGCTTGAAGCAATACTGTGAAAATGAAATATTTTCGTTCGTTTTTTTATTTTCTGTACCGTCCAGGAGTTTGTTGGTTGCTTATTTAAAATTTCCGAATGGTACGGACAGAAGGTTCGTGTAACGATGGTAATAGTTTCTCTTTTAACCATTTCACAAACATCTCTGTATCCATATTGTGGTGATAATCGGCCGATTTTGATTTTGACGAAAATAAAAGATCCGCCTTATCAACAAAACCATGCTTTCTACCTGCATGCACAATAATGTTTCTTTTTACTTCACCGTCGGTGTGTTTTATAGACTATGTTATCGTCCTGCCAAATTATTTTTGTTTCACCTTGAGCACAAATCCAACTTTCGTCCAGATAAACAAATGAAGAGCATTCTTGTTTACAGTGAGTTTAATTTCTGAAAAATTTAATTCTTTTATGGACGACTCTAGCTTTTTCACATAAAGCCTTTCGGTTGTCCTCATTTTTAAACTTAAACCCTATTGACCTTTAATTTCCAAACAAGAAGTCCCTTATAAAATAAAATTCGTTACCTAAGAAATTTGTTTAAAAATATTAGATGAATTTACTTTCGTACTTCTTAAATGTACAGTTGAATACTGGTTATCGAGTTTCTAACGATAATCCGCCGTATATTCATGAAATATGCTATATTATAAAAATAGTTGTTTTTTAAATGCATTTTATATTTAAGGTATATAAGTAGGTACAATAATCTTAGAGCCTTACTTTTTGTATACAAATATCCTAATCTGACATTTGACACTTGTGACTGGCTGTGCCTACGATTCCGCACAACCGGAATATTTACAGTTAAAAGTAATATGAGTTTGAAACACCTACGAAAATAGAAAAAGAGTAAAAATAATATATAACAGGAAACGGATAATACAATTCAAAGCCTAAAATATGTCAATAAAAGCTAGGGAATGTGGTTGCACATCTTTTGACAGGTATCCATCAAAATTTTAGCCATTTTGGGCGCGCAGTTGTTGTTTCAATAATTGTTTGAGTGAGACAATGCGAGTGTTTTTGTGAAAATAGAAAAAATCGAGTATCGATCTGTCATTTAATATTTATTTTTGAAAAGCAATACGCCTAAGAAAATCAAAGATTAGTTGGACGCTGCATACGGGAACTCTGTACGATCATTTACCCCTGTAAAATTTTGGGAAGCTAAAGGTAAACGTGGCCGTACCAGCCTGGGAGACGATGAACGTTCGGGACGTCTAAAAATGGCGTTTGCTCGCTTTAGACCAAAAACGTGTTCGAATAAACATTTTGAACGCTCTGTTAATAAATCTGTAATAAATAACTGTAGATGAAACTTGGATGCACCATTACACGCCCGAAACAAAAATGCAGTCAAAACAGTGGACTGCGAAAGGGAAATCGGCTCCAAAAAACAGTATTAATAATAAATTTGTCAATATTAAATTTGAAGCACTTTTAAAGGTATTTTTAAATAACCATTTGCTTGTATCGAATAAAAAATGGCCGATAGACTTACCTTTTTAAGCAGATAAGGCCTATTATCAAGTTCTTCGGGAGTGAGATTATTATTGGCACCCGACGAAGCCTCGATAGGTTCAGGTCTATTAGCTTGCAACACTCTCACAGCCTGAATTCTTCGCCTCAGATTTTGAAGAGCTCGAGCCTCCTCCCTCCTCCGACTCGGCTGCGAAGAAAAACCGTTATTATTGATAAATACTTATTCGTTAAAATCACTTGGCGCCTATCGTGGTTTAGCTTTTCAATTTTCAGATACTTTGTTAATCAAATAAAAAAATTGATGGTATAAATCCGTAAACTGATTTAAACAATCCCTCAAATTTTATCCAACTGTGAAATCAAGTAACCACGGACACTGAAAAAAATTACAGATTGTTTTTTATTTTATTTATTCATTTAGTTGAGAGTTTTTTTTTCGTAACACATTGGCGCCCAACGTTTGGGGCATTTGGATAAGACAAATAATTTCGTTTACAAGTGTACAGGTATGGGAGATGAATGGGAAATATCTAGAACTATTTTTGCATTAAAATGTAGGGCATTAATAAAATTCTATTTTCCATAAGGATCAATACAATTCCTGCATTAGCCAAAAACTGTTTTTAGTTCAAAATCGATTTCGAAGAGACCATTTTTCACGACTGCCATGATCTTCATCGAAGAGTGCGTGACGTCTAGGTAACCTCACGAATTGTCAAGATGCTTGTCTGAAAGTCAATTATTATTCTTAAAATAAAAAAGTAACAATAAATGAACGCTTTTTATCGCACACAAAAATAGTTTTCCGCCGCTTTGTTTTTATCGAAAAAAACTTTACGGCAAGCTTAGAGTTCAACATACGTACTTATTATTTTTATTAATATAGGTAGTGGCTACTCGGCCGCATTGAATGTCCCAGACATATTTTGTGTAAGCTAACGTAGTTTCCTATTAAAAACTGTTTTTAGATCAAAGGAGTAAAGTAATTTTTAGACAATTCCATTCCTTGCTCATAAGTGTTTTGAATAAATTTGTATAAAACATTTTACCTAATTGAAATCATTATTGGTAGGATATATCCTAATATAATACAATAATAATTTCGTTAAGCTAGGGACTAAAAATATGACTAAAGTATCAATCTTGAAAGTAAATGGGTGAGACTGATCAGCGTGCCGAGTTCTTCGGCCGAATGTGGCCAGTGGTGGTATAAGAGTTTTTATTTCTCTGGAGCATCTGCCATGGACATATCTGTAAAGTAATGTCTAGTCTGCAACTCTTCTTCTATGTTTTAGTGGGTGAAGGGTATATTTGAAAGTTGAGCTTTTTATTAACCGAATGGCCCTTTTCTGAATGGAATCTAGAAGACGAAGAGAATGCCTTGGTGCTGAACCCCAAATGTGCGAGCAATACTCCAGTAGAGGTCGGATTTGAGCATTGTACGTCGACAGAAGTAAAAATATCCAGCCCCTGGCTTGCTTTACACCACATCGTTCTCTTATCTCACGATTCTTTACTTTATCCAACCGAGTCACTCCGGCTATACTTCCCAGACTACTCATCTCTGCAGCATTAATCCTATTTTCATGCTTCTTCTGCCAAACCCAACATTCACTACCATACATAAGTGTGGGAACCAACACTCCTCTATGCACAGCCAGACGTGCCTTTTTTGACACTTTCTGGCTATTCGTAAAACTATACAGTGCCCCATTCATTTTTCTTTCTGCCAACACCCTTCACTCAATGTCACTGCCGTACTTTCCATCTCTCGTAAATTTTGAGCCCAGGTATACAAACTCATTTACTTGTTCCACTTCTTCTTCCTTAATCAGAACTTCAAGGTTTGTCATGCTTTCTTCTCTTTTAAAACCATTACTTTTGTTTTGCTTACATTTATTTTCATCCCTTTGATTTTCAGGGCATCATGCATAACCTTAACTATCGCCTGCAACTCCTCTTCAAATGACGCTAATATGACTTGATCATCGGTGTAAAAAAGGCATTTGATGATCAAATCATTCATTTTCAATCCATACGCACTCATTTAAACAATCGTCTATATAAACAGAACATGGCGAAGCCACACATCCCTGTCTCATACCTTTTTCAATGTTAAACCAATACGTGTAAGCTCTGTTTATCCTGACACAAGCAGTGTAATTCTCGTATAGTGATTCCAGTGCTCGTATTAAAGTACTGCTCACCCCATACTTAGATAATGTCGATCACAATTCACTTCTCACCACTCTGTCATAGGCCTTTTTTAAGTCTATAAAATATTGAATGTCGATATTCACGGTATTAGTATAAATGTAAGCAAAACAAAAGTAATGGTTTTTGAAAGAGAAGAAAGCCTGACAAACTGTGAAGTTTCGATTGAGGGAGAAAAAGTGGAACAAGTAAATGAATTTGTGTACTTGGGTTCAGAGTTTACGAGATATGGACAGTGACATTGAGCGAAGGGTGTTGGCAGGAAAACAGATAAATGGGTCACTGCATAGCTTTATGAACAGCCAGAAAGTGTCAAAAAAGGCACGTCTGGCTGTGCATAGAGGTGTGTTGGTGCCTACACTTATGTGTGGTAGTGAATGTTGAGTTTGGCAAAAGAAGCATAAAAATAGGATTAATGCTGTGGAGATGAGTAGTTTGAGAAGTAAAGCCGAAGTGACTCGGTTGGATAAAGTAAAAAATAGTGAGATAAGAGAACGCTGTGGTTACAAAGATAGATAAAGGAATGCTTAGATGGTTTGTACAGGTAGAAAGAATGGATAAAGGAACATTGACGAAACAAATTTATAAGGCGAGTATGAATGGACGGAAGTCGGTAGAGGTCGACCTTGGTGAACATATCTCGATCAGATCAACATTGTTTTGAAGAAAGGTAAGGTCAAGGTACGAGCATGCATGAGAGCACTGATGAATGTAGAGGAAGCAAAAGATATGTGCAAGAGCCGTAGCAAGTGGAGGGAAGTGGTCTCTGCCTACCCTTACGGAAAAAAGCCGTTACTATATGTATGTAGGTATGTAGGTAGTACAAAGAATAATTTAATGCACCAAACTGGATTTTTAGAAAATGTGGATAAGGCGACTTTTGCTATGTAACGACTCATATGTGAATAAGAAGAAATGAAAAAATGTTTGTTGTGTAATTTTCTAGTTAGGTTACGTCCAATTTTTAAATACCGTTTAAAACGCACTATGGCAATACGTCAATCGGAGCAGTAGTCACCGTACATTATTACGTGCCAATCTAACATTAATGCAAATTAGCGCCCTATATCGTGCTGAAGTTTAATCAAGAATTTAGCAAGAAATCTTGTATTTACCCCATAAATTTTCGAACTAGACCAGAAAATACAATTAAAACGTTGAATCAGATTAAATAATAATGTCTAGATATTGCTCAACTATAAATGTTATGTTTTATTGCAATAATTGTGTGTTAAACAAATTGTCAATAATACAAATGTGTGAATAAAATAAAAAAGAGAGTAATATAAAGAAAGCAGTAGAGAAAAAATATTATTTTTATATTACGAGGATAGGGCAATAATTTTTTTAACGCAAGTGGAGCATTCTACAGAGTCAGTCACAGACCCCAATATTTGGCAGTATTCATTAAAATTCAAGAAAATGCTGAAACACGTCGATTTTTGTTCCAAGTGAAACACATTTTTAAGATACAGATATGTGACATTTGTTAACCCCCTTCCTTCTACTTACCCAACCCCTTAATTTAAAACAGGAATGTACCATAAGTGGCACATCAATAAAAAGATATTTAGATCATCAATGATTTTTTTTTTCGATATTTACACCGTCTTTACGAAAAAAGTCTTAATTAATTTAAAGTGCAACACCTCTTAAAAATTAAATGCAACGCCTATGTTTTACTAGTGCGTCAATTTTTTCTGTCACATCAAAAGTACAATGAAACGAATTCTGTAAAAACAATGAAAAAAGTTTAATGTACAATAACTAAAACTAACTCAGTGGTGAACCGTCCATGCAACCACTGTTAACTTTGGTTATAGTTAAAAATCTTGAAAATAAATTTTTTATGACTGCTGTGAAATAATTTTATTTATTTTTTCACCAACAGCAAAAATAATACGCTCTATACTGTCCGAGTTATGCGTTATGCACTTTCGTTTGTGCATACGCGTGATAGTCCGTCGGCTACTGGTCGGAGCCGGCTCGTGTCTGGTTGCGGGCTTAAATTCATCAGCGCGAGAGCTTGGACGCGCCGCGATATTATGTACGCAACACCTCTTAACTACTTGAAAAGTCATTTTCCTTATATAATCTTGTAGAAAAAAAGGAGATCATTAAAAGTGGAAGACCAACACCTATTTTAAATAATTTAAAAAACAAATAAAAAAAAGTAGTTTGAATATGAAAAAATATATTTTTAAAAGGGGTGGTGGCTCTGCTAGGTTTATATAAAGCTAGCAAAACCGTTGGTTTTTTCGTTTTAATGAAGGGTAATAAATTCGCCAATGTGGTATTAAATTACTGCACTACTGTAGTTTTGAAATTTGCAAATGGCTCTGCTAGGTTTATTTGGGGTAATAATTCGAGATATGTTTCTTCGTTCAAATTTTGTGGCAAACAAGAATGGCCCAACAATACGATCCTCATAAATTCCTGTCCACACGTTTCATTTTTTTTACTGAAAATAGTCGCAAAAAGGGTAGACCTATCGCGTGGGCCGCGGACGGCCCGCACTGCGACTATTAGAAGGGGAAGGGATTATAGACAGGAAACGATTGTGGACCCGCTTTTTGAAAAGTTGCAAGTCATAGTTCTCTGGAAGCTTGTTCCATTCCGTAGCAGCCCTGTAAAAGAAGGATTCTTAATGGAGATTGGTCCGGTAGAAGACAAGCCTCGAGGTTAAGGAATCTTAGAGAGTGGACCGGAATTCGAAGCGCAGAACAACTCTTTAGAATCGCCGAAGACAGAGCACAGCTCGCCATTGTGATTGCCAACACCAGGAGGACCGGATATGGCACCAAAAGAAAAAGAGTGTCAATCTTGAGAGTAAATGGGTTAGACTGATCAGCGTACCGAGTTCTTCGGCCGAATGTGGCCAGTGGTATAATGCAGAGTTGGTTAAAAAATGCCATACAAAGCTTTTAGAAATTAATTTTCCCGGCCATAATTTTATTCTTATGTTAAGAATTATTTTTTACTTTTTAGTTTTATTAGTGTATAATTTATTTTTCGCTTTTTAGTTCGATTTGTTTTACTCACCCTCTTGCCAGACTCGGTACTCGGCACGTTTTTCACCAGTATATTGGATTGGACGAATTATAATATAACATTGGAACTGCGCGTATACGTAGTTCACGCACTAGTTCTATCTCTGTAACTCTCATGTAAATTATCCCTGAGGAAATTTATGAATCCTGACGAAAGTAATCAGGATAATCGGATATTTTGATCGAACTATTGCATTGTCGTCGGTCTTTGACAAGTGTGCGATATTTAAATTAAATCTGATAGCTTAAAGTAGGGCAAAATCGAGGCCAAAGAGTCAGTTACAAACATACAAACATACAGGTGAAACTAATATAAGCGTGTTAAAAATACCTAACTGAACCCTGTATTGGTTTTTAACGCATCAGAAGAAATACCGTCAACTGCCACATGTAAGGAGCGATCTTGCATAAAGCTCATGAGACATTGGCGCAGTTTGGTTGGGATATATTCACAAAGATCCGCATTCTTAAATACCTAAGCGCACAATTGTCATTCTGTAAAAATAGTAATACGTTGCAATTTGTTATTCCTAAGCGACTAAATTTTTGACAGTTTTTTGACAGTTCTAAAAACCATTCAAATTTTGTCATTTTGTGTCATATGAAACAATTTCACCCGATTAAGTCAAAATTACACTGACTATTTTACTCATCTTAAAATATTCACATAATCTAACCAATCGCAAACCAAAAACAACTTGTATTATCGCGAAAATACCAGCTGTCTTTCAATTATGATTGGAGTGTCAGCTTCGGTATTTTCAACGACGTAACCATAGCAACACAAAGTTTGGCAGTTCTATCAATATTAATTGTACCTGAATGTGTCAAAATGAGTCGCTTCGGTGCAAATTCAAATGAAATTATCAACCAAAACATAGACGTACCTGTGTCTACAAAAAAATCAAAATGTTATATATGGAAACAATTTATGACATTCTGTGTCAATCGCGACTACAATTTAGACGCACAAAATACCACCGAACGACTGGCATTCATTCTGAAAGACTGGGCATTTAATATGAGAAAAATTGACGGAAGTGATTACAAGGAAAGTGTTATTAAAACCATATGGAACACTACTGCAAAATTATTGCAAGAAAAATATTTTAGCGAGTATCAGAGGGATATTGATCCATTCAGAAGTATAATTTTCAAAGAAGCAAGGACGGCTCTTGACAGTAAGAGGAAATTATTGCAAGCTGTACCTGAGAAACGGAAAGTAAGTTCTGTCGTTATGACTTCTGACGAATATAAAAATATGTGCCTACAATGTGATGAGGATACGCCAGAAGGCCTCCAGAAAAAGTACAATGAAACGAATTCTGTAAAAACAATGGGAAAAGTTTAATGTACAATAACTAAAACTAACTCAGTGGTGAACCGTCCATGCAACCACTGTTAACTTTGGTTATAGTTAAAAATCTTGAAAATAAATTTTTTATGACTGCTGTGAAATAATTTTATTTTCTGTGTCAATCGCGACTACAATTTAGACGCACAAAATACCACCGAACGACTGGCATTCATTCTGAAAGACTGGGTATTTAATATGAGAAAAATTGACGGAAGTGATTACAAGGAAAGTGTTATTAAAACCATATGTAACACTACTGCAAAATTATTGCAAGAAAAATATTTTAGCGAGTATCAGAGGGATATTGATCCATTCAGAAGTATAATTTTCAAAGAGGCAAGGCCGGCTCGTGACAGTAAGAGGAAATTATTGCAAGCTGTACCTGAGAAACGGAAAGTAAGTTCTGTCGTTATGACTTCTGACGAATATAAAAATATGTGCCTACAATGTGATGAGGATACGCCAGAAGGCCTCCAGAAAAAGTTTTTTCACATAGCAGCAGTAGAACTTGCTTGGAGAGGTAACGAAGCAGCTTTTTCTATGTTACATTTTTTCAAACAAACAACAAAGGGTGTTTGACTAATAGAATTGCATATAATCCCATATTCTCCAAAACCCATCAAGGCGACAATAATAGTTGTGAAGATAATAAATGGCTCACTCAGAACTTAAGCAATCCCGAAATGTGTCCTGTGAGATTATATCTGAAACTGATATCAAAAAGGGGAAATATTGCAATCGACAGACTGTTCCTGTCTGGGAGTGGCAAGTGGAATAGAAATAATAAAAACAGTTGGTACAAAAATTCTCTTGTGGGTATCAACACTCTGTTAAAATGGACAAAACTGTCTGCAGAAAAGATAGAATTAGATACTAAAAAAGTCAAAATAACAAATCATTCTAATCGTGCAACTGCAGTTAGTCAGTTACTACAATCTGGCGTTGGTGAACAACAGGCAATGAAAATAACCGGACATGGAAGTTCCAACTCTGTCACGTGCCTATTTTTTTTTCCATCTGCCGTTTCATTATTATGATAGTCTGGCGTTCGTAATTAGCTTTGCATACTGTATTTGGTTCGTTGTATATAATGTTGCCTATCTAGTAGTAATAGAATTCGATTATTAATAGCTGTGACATTTTTGCTAATCGATGGGGATTAGGTGTTATTAGACGTCGCCTTGATTATTGGCCTCGATTGTCGTGTGTTGTCAGATATATTATTGTTGGTTTGCTTGGGCTGGCAATTAATGCGGACGAACGCGATTATGAACTAGGAACTTAGACGTGCAAAGGTTGGTTGACGCGTGTCCCGGGTGATTTTCTGATATCCGGTATGGGAGCGAGGAGTGATCATCAGTCGTTTGGTGTCAGTGGTGGAAGTCGGTTGAGAGTTTTTGGAAGGATTTGATATTAACACGTGAGCGGAATTTCTACGGTTTTTTCTTTCATATCTGGCTGTATTTGGGCCATCTTAATTGGATTAGGAAGATAAACCATTTAATTTTTAACTTGACCATTCTGTCGTGCCTATGTGGTGGATAATTTTGGTTATTGGGGTCGAGTTAAAATCACCACGTGTGGGATTTGATGAAGTGAAGCCATCGTGAAGTACCACGTGCCGTTCCATCCACATCGACGATAAATTTCAGTGTTATAAAGACTTGCCTGGTAATTTTAGCAGAAATTATTATGATAATACTACTTGGTGTTTCGGTTCTTGGATCAACGATGTTACCGTGACGTCTCAGTGAAGTTTTCAATTGGTTACATGGTATTGAATTCAATTTTATCAACTTATCAGTTATTATGTGCTTGATCTAAGTGTTTTCAATAATTTAAAAGTAACAAGTTATTTTCATTAAATTTGTACCTGCTCCCAGTGACGTCTCAATGAAGTTTTCAATAGTTTAAAAGTAACAAATTATTTTTCGTTAAATTTGTACCGGCTCCAAGTTGAATCTGAATTTATATATTACCGAATATAATTTATGTGGTTATTGTGTGGGTTTTAAAATATTATTCTTGTTGCAAGTCCATTTATTTTGTATTCCTTTTTTTTTGTGTTAATCTTTTGCTATCAGGAATTCTATATAAAACCAATTATTTTCGAAATTTTAAATATTGTGAACATTTTCTTTTTGTTGTTTTTTATTTATTTTAATTCTCTTTTGTACCTCATTAGGTTTTTATTACTGTCTGGAAGATTGTTATAATTAATTTAAATATCATTTTTAGAAAAGTGTATTAAATTCGTTTAAACCACTTTACGAAAATACAGAATTTATTGTAAAAAAAAATCAGAACATCATTTTTACTTAATTAATATATTGCAGTAATTGTAAATGTAGTTTTATTTATCTAGTTCACCATAACTGTTTGTTGTTTTTTTTGCGTGGCTCTGCTGGTGCCTACAAGACCTAGGGGTTTCCGGCTTGTACCGTCTTAAGTCGATGGCGCGGCTCACTTTTAGATTTTTTTTTCTTCTACCCTCTACGGCTGAGCTCGGGCATAATTTGCCAGTAGAGAGACCACTAGCAGAGTACTCTTTGGAGAACCAAAAAAAGACGTGGCAACTCTATGAAACCGTATTTACAGCTTAGTGAGAAACATCATCAGAACATATTGAATACCTTCAGAAATACTGAAAGTACATTAAGTAAAACAATAGAATGTGTCCAAATAACGGTCAAACCATTCAAAATTTCTATAATTGTACTATATATAATAATTATAGTTGAGTGTTATGTTGATTATTGTTCAAGTATTAAAATAAAATAATGATACATAAATCTCAGCCTTCGGCTTCGGGCTGTTACCAAGGAACGAGCTTTCGATTGTCATAAAATTATCTCGTCTATTATCAATGTCCTAGGAATATTACTACTGATAATAATAATCATTTATACCTGGCATCGTCGCCTTAAAACTTGTTGACACTGCACTAATTTTCCGTTTATAACAGTCCACATAGACAAGTGATATCTAATTAAAGTGGTTGTGGTTGAATTTGTGTATTCCTATTGGCTTATTATCCAGTCTTATTCTGGCACGCTTCAATGTGTTAAAGTGATTTTTTTTATTATTCCAGTGTTTTATTTGGATTTTAATTTTTTTAAAATAGCTTTTTGGAGAACTTTTAAAAGTCATGAAAATTATGTAGTCCCAGAAAGTTTTTATTAAATTTATAATTTATATTGATCAATTTTTTAAATGAATACGTTTATATTTCTATACAGATTTCATCCGAGTTGAAGTTTCTTCTGAGAATAAAAAAGAATTGAAATTAAAGGAAGTTGTACAAGAAAAATTAGTTATTTTTATGTGGATGTCACCCTTCACTAAAAAATTTATTAAAAATATATACCACCAACTAAAATTATAGAATAATGGATATGGGAATATTTTTTATTGTTGTCTATGAGGAGATATTTTAAATGATGTATTACAAGCTTCCCATTAAAAATTTGGGGGATTATAAATGTGACTCGAAGTCGTTCATTGTAAAGATAAAAATTTTGCGTTGTGGGTTGTCATTTGTTAATCTAAAATTAACGTGTTTCGGGATTTCTTATAAACATGCACAATAATTAAAATATTAAAAATAGTGTGTATTTATTCATTGTGATGAAAGTATATTGAATGTTCTAAATTTATTTTTATTTTTTAAATAGCCGCCATAGCCGAAAAAAGGTTTGAAGAAATGATTGATAAAATAGGAATGCTACTTTACGTAAAAGTGACCAAAAACTTACTTGGTAAGTAGCTGAAGAGGGAAGAATTGCAAACTGCGGTTCAGCTGATTGTTTGGCTGCTGTGAGCAGCTGTTTGCTGACTGGCGTTTTCGGTTTCTGATACCCGGTCATTAACTGGATGCCGGGTATTGTTTGAGGACAGATTGAAGTCTGTGAGGCTATTCGGGGCAGCTCCATGCTCCATTGGTGAGAGGCACAACCTCATCCCGATGATGAAAGTTCCAAGAAACTTTTTTTACGCCGCAATTCTGAACAAATTGTGATAAAACATTTTTAATTTACAGTAAAACGATATTATAATCCCGACTACCGAAAATTTAAGGAAAATACTCCAGAAGAGAAATATTGGATGCTGTTCGCGGCGCGACTATCTCTAGCGGCTCTGGCTGTAAGAGTCCAGCAAGGAGAAAACAGTGGAGCATCGTGTGCTGCGCCGTGTTTGTCTGCGCGATGCGGAAAATCTCAAACGGACGTTGCCAAATTAAAAAAAAAAAATGGTAATACCAGAATCCTATGGAATCTAACAAAATTTTACTTTAATAGTATATTCTTCAACGAGCGTACAATGATGGCTATTATTCTCGAGGTTGAAAATTTCGAAACGAGCCGCAGGCGAGTTTTGGAATCATCCGAGAGAATAATAGCCATTATACGCGAGTAAAAAACTATACTTTCTCTACGACCATCGCAGATTGTCGATTGTAGATTGTAGCGGAGGTCGTGAAGGTTATGAAACCTCTCAAGCACCTCGACCTATCAGATCTTTTGTGCATAAGTTTCAGACATCGAATGGCTTTAGGAAGGCCCATTCCAGAAACTTAAGCCTCTTGCAGAAAAGCGCTGGGCATTCGCAAAGGAAATGTTCTGCAGTTTCAGCGAAGTTCTCGCAGTAGCGTCAACTATCACTCTCTGTTTTGCCCATCTTTTTAAGGTGATACCTCAGAGGGCAGTGTCCAGTGAGATGCCCTGTCACCAGTTTCAAGTCTTTGTTATCCAACTCGAGAAGCTGTTTAGCTTTCCTTGGCGAAAGGCTTACTAGCCTTTTCGCTTGTCTTTGTCCTGGCACTTTATGTGAGATTTCATTT
Source organism: Agelastica alni (assembly GCA_950111635.1). Lineage (NCBI taxonomy): Eukaryota > Metazoa > Arthropoda > Insecta > Coleoptera > Chrysomelidae > Agelastica > Agelastica alni. The sequence continues at coordinate 6,932,276 of OX467712.1, read as the reverse complement.
TATCTGTTTCCCAGCGTCGAACCTTTTCTTTCAAGTTGGCTTTGGAAAGTCCACAGAAGGGTTCTGGGCCGGAAAGTTGTGTATTTGCCTCTTCTTTGACAAGGCAATCTGCTTCTTCGTTGCCTTTAACTCTCTTGTGACCTGGAACCCACATCAGAATAACCTAATTGTTCGCTGCCAGTTGTCTCAGGGACTGTTAACAGTCCCAAGTCAGCTTAGACTCACAAGTGTGTGACTTCAGAGCTTTTAGTGCTGCTTGGCTATCTGATAAAATATAGATTTCTACCCTTCGGGTGTTTCTTTCGATGCACTCCTGGGCACATCTCTATGGCATGTAATTCTGCTTAAAAGATGGTTGGGGTGTTACCAAGGGGTTTTGAAAGCCTAAAATTCGGCCCTATAAGGCCCACTCCAACCCTATCATCCATCTTGGATTCATCAGTGTACCACACTACAGCATTCCTTCCTAGTTGAGTTCCATTCTCTGCGCAAACTTGGTGATTGTTTATGACCACTTCAAACTGCATTTTGAGATCGTACCTAACTGGCTTATACATGGATTCTAGGGAAATATTATCCAAAATCGTCAAATGTCCAATCCGATTTCCTGCTCTAAAATATATTGTCTGGCTCAGTCTGAAAGCACTGATTGCTGCTTCTTTCATTACACATAAGTGCATTGGTGGAAGGTTCAGCATTACCTCTACGGCTGCAGTAGGGCACGTGAATGTTGCCCCTGTGATTCCCAGACCATCGCAGACCATCACTATTACTCGTTAAATTATCCATCTTATTGTCGTAATCGAATAGTCGAGATGACAGTATATCAGAATGAACATGACACTCGCGATTTCGAGTTAGAGGAGCCCACTTATGAAAAAGCTGTTCTATTGCAGCTTCCTCATTGGTCTCGGCCTGTTGGATCCTGAATAAAGCAGTTGGTGATTGGTTGTCAGCTGTTGAATAATGTATCAGGATCCAACATATCTAAGAAATCATATCCATTCATCAATAGATAACGCATATGTAATTGTTGTTGAATCCAATGGTCGTAGAGAATAATATATTCTTTAACGAGCGTATAATGATATCTATTATTCTCGGGGATGAAAATTTAGAAATGAGCTGCAGTCGAGTTTTGGAATCATCCGAGAGAATAATAGCCATTAAACGCGAGTAAAAGACGTCTGTATCTACTGATTTAATCGTGATGTAGAGTTCTTTGGACATTTGATTAAAATAACGTTGTAATAATGATAATCTTAGAATAATGATAAGCAATGCAACAACGATTTGAATCGTTGAAACAACAGATATTTTTGAAATAATAAATGAACAAGCACACTGATCGAAATGTTGTAACGTCCAATTTGGCTTCAAAGCAACTGACTGAAGGGACAAAGATAAGCTAAACATTTTCAAGGCTTTTAAGGTAACTCAGTAACACTGATCGAAATGTTGTAACGTCCAACTTGGCTATTACTATAACTTTTTACTGTTTGAGACGAGGGAACCGAATTTCTCGAAAATAATATATTTTCCAAATGAGAGTACGCAATAATAGCATTTATTCCATCGAATACGTAACATGATGACATGAATTGTGTAAACTCAAACAAATCTGATTTTATTCATGTTTGAGCTTGAAATTTGGCTTGCAACGAGCGGACAAGCGTTTTTTCCTGTCTGAGCTTGCAATGTACGAAACTTTATATATTAAGCGCTGCATCGGTCGCGATTTCAGTTGTTGCCAGATGCCCGATCGATAATTAACTTACAGATTTGTGTTTTGTGTTGTGAATTAGATTGTAGTGGGGGTCGTGAAGGCCACGCAGCCTCTCAAGCACCTCGACCTATCATCTAAAATTTATTTTTTATTTTAGTTTTATTAAAACATTAAAAGCCAACTTGCATCTCAAAAATAATTGTTAGTTGAAGTAAATTCAAACAGAATAATGTGTAAGCACCAATATTACTATTTATAAATTTTAAAATAAGTAATGTTAGAAAATACTTTCGAGTTTGAGTTTGAGACGTCGAAAAATTTCAATTTTTCATGAATAATTTGTCAATTTGTTTACTTACGTATTAATTTCTTTATAGTATACAGGATGTCAGAAAAAAAGAAGAAATTGTCTGGATACCAAAATTTGCTGAATAAAAGAAAAAGAGAGGAAGAACTGGAAAACCATGTCAAAATTACGCTTTTTTATCAAAACCCGAGTCTACTATGCCAAATATTAATAATAACAATAATAATACAGCTGAATCCCAATATTGGAGGTGACATGTTGCAATATTAAAATAATACATTGTTTTGTTTTTATTTGTCGATCAGTTTCGTCCTGTAATATATAAACGAGTATTTTTAATGTTTTCAATATTTTTTTTATTTCTTGTGCTTTTGTATCATATATTACATTTGAAACTAAAATATAAGAATTTTGAGTTGTAATACTGTTAGAATATATTTTTGTTTTCTATAAGTTTATAATTATGTTATGTACCTCAATGAGAAAATACTTGTAAAATATAAAAATGAAAATAAATTTATGAAAATACTTTTTAAAATTATTTTTCAATAGTGGGTAATAATACCTAACTTAACCCGTATCTGTACTCATATATGAACGTAATACAAATTTGGGGTGTTATTTTAAATTTGCACAAGGGCGCCAAAAGTGCTAAGCGCGGGCCTGGTGGGAACGCTATAAGAGTGCCTAAAACTAATCTGTATTTCCATTCTTCATCTTCATCAGCTCTACAGCCTAGTACAGGCCAAGGCTTTCCCAATTAGGCTCCTCCAGGCAGGACGATTTTCAGCCAGACTCCTCCATCTTTGCACTCCCAATTCCTTCAAGTCCTTCTCCACACTGTCCAACCACCTTATATTCGGTCTCCTACTTCTCCTTGTACCCTCTATCTTTGAAAATGTCAATTTTTTAGCAGGGTCGGAATCTTCTCGTCGAAAAACATGTCCCAGCCATCTAATCCTGTAGGATTTGATAACTCTCAGTATGTCAGGTTCTTTGTACTTGTTATATACTTCGTGGTTATAAAGACTTCTCCAAGTGTTATTTTCTTTGACTGCTCCAAAAATTGATCGAAGTATCTTCCTTTCAAAAATGAGTAGTCTATTTTCTTCTGTCTTATTTATTGCCCAAGTCTCGCTACCATAATGGATTATTGGTCTGATTAGGGTTTTGTATAAGTTTACTTTGGTACTAATTGAGAGGAATTTTGATTAAAGTTGGTTCTTTAGACCAAAACATCTATTTGCCATCAAGAGTTTGTTCCTAGCTTCAATTTTAAGATCGTTTTTGCTGGTAACAAGCGTGCCCAAGTATTTAAACTGTGTGACTCCTTCAAACGTATTTCCATTACTTCACAGATAAAAGCTGCAGTTGATCTCTGTATTGTCAATAATAGATCTGTTTTTTTTTGTTCATCGTGTCTTCTATACGAAGACAAAAATAAAACAATATGTTTACCTAAAGCAGATTTTTATTTGTTATGTTTATAAAACTACAATACCTGATCATGCAAAAGTACAGTATTATTCACTTTATACAATATTTTCATAAATATTTTTTTGTTTATAGGTACATGTCACACTAAAGGAACCCTTTTTGAACCAGTAACTTTAGGTTTTTAATCCTAATAATTAAATATTAAGTACTTACTTTTTGTCGATTAAATACAAGTTGTAAATAAATATTTAAAAAAAATGTATAGTTCTTTCATTATCAATTGCAGAACACAGTTATGTGAGGAGTAATCAATATTTAATATAAACGCACGGCACTCGTGCCACATTTAGAAACAAAAAATGTTTACTACCCGTATAAAATTCGGTATAAATCAAAGACAGCGTCTGTCCACGTGGACTTGATTGACGTGCGCCAAAATTCACAAACTAGGTTATTCAACCAATGGAAACAGCGAATCATAAGGTTAAACGCACTGAATTTGCCGACGGGTGTAACGCGGTTGGAAAGCTAAACCTAAATAATCTTTTTTATGTTTAAAAACCTATCAGAGGATATCAGGAGGGTAGTGTGGTGTGCTGAATTCAAAAATTTCAGAAATATGGCGTTTTGGAGACCATGGGCTGATGAAAATAGTGCAGTGAGAATAAAGACAGCTATAAAGGTATCTCCGCCTATGGCAGATCAAACAGTATTGTCGGTAAGGGTTCGGAACGAGTTTTTATATTCTGCAATTGATAATGGAAGAACTATACTATAAATTGTTCGTTATTGCTGTTTTGTAACCCAATTATATCTAATAAAAAAAATAATAACCTCGAATCGAATTCAAAAAATAATATAAAAAATTGACGGGTCCCCAAGCTACTGGGTTATTTTATTTATATTTTTTATGATCAGTGTTATTGATATGACTAGTATATACACATAAATGTCTACAATATGTCTTAAAATCGTATATTTGTTAAATATCGATAAAAAACTATTATGAAGCATCATCTAACATTGTTATTAAGACACATTGTCGAGACAATAAAGTTACTTTTATTTTTAATGGAAGTACGCGTTGCTATAAATATACCTAAATATTAGATTTCTTATTCATTGGTATATACAGAGCGTTCGTAAAGAAATTGCCATTATTAATACCTAAAATATCATTGATGTTACTTATTTAGTAACTTGTAAAATTTACTTTTTTTAACAGTGGAGATGGCACATTAAGAACACCTGTATTTTTAAACTGAAGGTTTGTAGATAAAGAAAAAAATGGTCGTGAGATGTGTCTAATATTTATTGACTTTGGTCATAATGAGTGCAACTAGAAGTCCTCGATATCTATTAGCCATCACCGGATTAATTACAGCAGCTAAAGATATTATAACACCATCATAGTCTAATTTATGCTTGATACTTAGTACGTAGATTTGATCAGAGCTCAATGAAGTTTGGAACAGACAGGCACTTCTTAATTTTGTTTGTTGCAGAAAAAAATTGTTTTCCAGTTAATTATCAGAACCCATTTCGTTCCTGAACCAACTTGTTTAGTTCTTTGACAGTGAATGATATTTCCATGATCCCATGGAATTGCCAATGCCTAATTTTCACCTTATACAAAATGGAAAGTGAAAAGAAGTCAACCAATTATACAACAGCAAAAGAATCTCTGCTTACGTTACTGGTGGAGCATATAATCGAGAAATTCATTACAGGAAGTGGTGAAATATACCGGAATGTACTGGTTGAACAATATAACTGACCATTTGTTTTGAAAATCGAAATCCTTCGAGAAAATCGGTTATCGTTCACTTTTCGAATTGATTTTCTCACTTTGTAAATTCGTTGCCAACATTGTACAATATTGACTCCAAAAAACCTTCGTCATCGGTGAACCACGTAGAATGAATGACCACGAAAGAATAGCCAAGATCGTACTAAATGGAAATCCAGATGGTAAAAGGCCAATTGGAAGACCACCAAAAAGATGGAAAGATAGTTGGACATCTCTATCACAGGAGAATCGACAACACTGACCAGCCTTCGAAATAAACAGACCAAAAGGTCTTTACAAATAATAAGAAAAATAAGATCGGTTATAACTCCTGAATATATCTTTTGGCGAAACTACCAAACTAAACTTGGTTTAATTTGGAGATTTTGTTGAACTGGATGTTGTTCAGCCTGCACTTAAGTTGAACTTGAATTGTACAACCTGGCACAAGTACTGTAAGGAGTAAATTAATTATGGAGTACGGTACTGGATTTGTCCTCTTTTTGAAAACCTTTAAGGTTTTTCTATAAATTAAAAAAATTAGACAACAATTTAAGTTAATTTCATACCTTTGGTAGCATCGTTTTTGAATGAGACAATATATATTTTTCATGACTGCCCTGTATATACAAAAAAATTAGTAAGCGGCTTTAATTCTTAGAGAAATATTATTGAAAAAATTAACAAAAAAAAATGAGATCAATAAATAATAAATATTGCAAACCTATCATACGTTACAAATTTTTTTTAAATAAATTAAATCTACAGTCTTCTTAGCAGATCATTAATAGTGTAAATTAGTCTTTTATAAAAACAGTCCAAATTCTCCTAAAATAGATATTTTTAAAAAATCCTAATACAGGGTGGCCAACCGAAAACGAAACGGAGCCATTTGCAGGAACATCGTCAACATTTTAGAAGAACCCGTCGATTTTTTATTAAAGGGGGACACTCTTTTCCGGTATTTTTGACTCCACTACTTTCAACCACAAGCGATCGTGGAGGCCATTCGATGCTGCCCTCTTCTCTCAATCCAATGCCGTGGAAAACGTCGGTATAAATACTGACGAACAATCGCCGCATAATCCTGTTGAAAATAAAAATTATCTTCGTCATACTGTGGATTATTTTCAAATACCATTTGAATTAGGAGAATTGATATTGGCCTTCACGTTCGCCAGATTTATCGCCCCCCGATTTCTTTTTGTGGGGACATCTGAAAAATAAAATCTATAAAACACAACCAGCGTCGTTGGAAGATTTGCGTCAAAGAATCGTTGACGAGTGGCGTCGAATTACTCCGTAAATTCTTCGGAATGTGCGCGAACGTTTGAAACAAAATCTTTATTATTGTATGGAAGCGGGCGGTCATCAGTTTGAACATTTAATCAATTAAGTAATAAGTTAGCAACTAAAATAATTGGAATTTTAACATGTAATTATTTTCGAAGTAATGGGAGGAAATATAAAATTTAAAGACTTTGTAAAGAGAATTGTCAGAGCTTTCAAAAGACATCTTATTCGACCCCCAATGCCTTTTAAAAATTTTGGGGTAATTCTTACCCTCGCTTCGGGTTGAAAGTAGTGGAGTCAAAAATACCGGAAAAGAGTGTCCCCCTTTAATAAAAAATTGACGGGTCTAAGCGTTTTTATAAAATGTTGACGAGGTTCCTGCAAATGGCTCTGTTTCGTTTTCGGTTGGCCACCCTGTATAATAAAAAATGAAATTTTTACTTTAGTTAGGCAGGATGTCCTACAAACAATAAAAACATTTTTTATTTTAAATCTCTATTCCACATATCATAATAATGAGTATGTCCTAAAACATCGATAACCACTAACCAGTACTCCTCAATATACTGCAAAATAATGACTATACCCTCCAAAATTTCGTTTTTCTTGCAAGGGACACCCTGTATTAACAAAAAATATTTTTTATTATAACTCAGAGAAGACTTCATCTATAAATACGTTTGAGACTTGATAAATAATAGCATTTGTTTTTTAGTTAAAATAATGCCATATAATTTTCTTCGTTTATATACAAATAAATTGAGATCAAATACCACGATGGCACACATTTTATTTGGTAACAAAATAAATCACTCAAAAACAAGACTATATTCTAAATACAATAAAACACTTCAGACTTTTAAACTTCTAGAGCTTATAGAAAAAAATTATCACTACATAAGAGGAGATGACTAGTTCATTTCACACTGACTTCGATGATGACAGAAACGTCCATTGCAAAAGAGTTTTGCTATCATATAAATAAGTAGATAACTTGTGGTGCTAAGGGGTAAGTGTCACAGTAGGACGAGCCTTTACCCCGCAAGTTGAATATCGTGGGTTTGAATCCTACTCAAGTTTAATTTTATATAGACTCTGCGTGTATTCGCAGTTTGCGATGCGTGAATCGTGCAGCGTTCGTTTGTAGTTCGTGCAACATAACTATAACTGAATGAATGCGCGGTCTTTCATATTCACCAATTTACCTCCGAGAGCAAATAAATGCGAATACACCAACTACGTTGTTACGAATGCCTACACTCTGTTAACGAACTGCCCACGAATTACGAATCGCGAATTCGTAGATAGTAGCAAGCTTTTAATACTTACAAGGACTTACAATTAAATGCGTAAGTACTTATGATTACCACCAAGTTTGTACAGAGAACGGACCTTAACTGGGATGCTTTAGTGTGGTACACTGATGGATCCAAGATGAATAAAAGGGTTGGAGAGCATCGAAAGGAAAACCTGAAGGGCAGATATCTATATTTTATTAGATAGCCAAGCAGCACTAAAAGCTCTAAAGTCATACACTTGTAAGTCTAAGCTGACTTGGGACTGTAAACAATCCCTGAGACAACTGGCAGCAAACAATCAGATTACTCTGATGTGGGTTCTAGGTCACGAGGAAGTTAAAGGCAGCGAGGAAGTAGACTGCCTTGTCAAGGAAGGGGCAAACACACAATTTTCCGTCGCAGAACCCTTCTTTGAGCTCTCCAAAGCCCACTTGGAAAAAGAGGTTCGACACTGGGAAACAGATGAGATGAAATCTCACTGGCATAAAGTGCCAGGATAAAGACAAGCGAAAAGGGTAGTAATCCTTTCGTCAAGGGAAGCTAAACAGCTTCTCGAGTTGGACAAGAAAGACTTGAAACTGGTGACGGGACTCCTCACTGGACACTACCCTCTGAGGTATCACCTGAAAAAGATGGGCAAAACAGAGAGTGATAGTTGCCGCTACTGCACAAAAGATCTGATAGGTCAAAGTGCTTGAGAGGCAGCAAAGCCTTCACGAACTCCCCTACAATCTACAAATCTACAATCTATACATAGACGATTGTTTAATGATTGTTAAACGATTGAAAATGAATGATTTGATCGTCAAATGACTTCTTTAAGCCGATGATTGAGTCATATTAGCGTCATCTAAAGAGGAGCTGCAGGCGATGGTTAATGTTATGCATGATGCCCTGAAAATCAAAGGGATGAAAATAAATGTAAGCAAAACGAAAGTAAAGGTTTTTGAAAGAGAAGGAAGTATGACAAACTGTGAAGTTCTGATTAAGGAAGAAAGAGTGTAACAAATAAATAAATTTTTATACTTGGGTTCAAAGTTTACGAGAGATGGAAAGTATGACAGTGACATTGAACGAAGGGTGTTGGCAGGAAAACAAATTAATAAGACACTGCAAAGCTTTACGAACAGCCAGAAAGTGTCAAAAAAGGCACGTCTGGCTGTGCACAAAGGAGTGTTGGTTCCTACACTTATGTATGGTGGTAAATGTTGGGTTTGGCAGAAGAAGCATGAAAATAGGATTAATGCTGCGGAGATGAGTAGGCTGAGAAGTATAGCAGGAGTGACTCAGTTGGAGTGATAGTTGCCGCTAATGCGAGAACTTCACTGGAACTGCAGAAAATTTGCTTTGCGAATGCCCAGCGCTTTTCTGCAAGAGGCTCAAGTTTCTGAAATAAGCCTACCTAAAGCCATCAGATGCCAGGAACTTAGCTCCCAGGAAACTAAAAAACTTTGTACGAAAGATCTGATAGGTCGAAGTGCTTGAGAGGTAGCATAGCCTTTACGACCCCCCCTACACTCAACATCTACAATCTACTTTTGATTAGGGCACGAATAAACTTAATATTTGTTAACATTATTATTCATATTATTTTGGTTTATGTCCTCAATTTTTTTTGCCTCAGTTTGTGCTGTCTGTATGTGATTTTAATATTATTGAAGGAATAGAAATTATTCGTTTTGATATTGTTTGCTTATTATGTAATTAATCAATTAACTCAATGTTAATTGTAAACAGGTTTGGCCTGATTCTGTGATGTATACGATATCAGAAATTTTACATTGCAGACTTAATACTTCTACGAATTAAAAAGCCTTGAAAAAGATCGAAACGTCGGCGATTTAAGACGAGCGAGAAATTTGTTTTCTTTCGTCCTAAACCCGCTATCCACCCCGAAAAAAATATTATTAATTTTATTGTTTTTCCTGCACATTAAAAATTAAAAAATACCCGAAGAGAAGCAGAGGGAAACGATTGCTTCTGCGCTTTTATTTAAACACCACAATACTCTGGAGATTTTGATTATTTTCTTTCTTATAATTTCAGACATTCCCGCATTTTAATGATACTTAATCGAAACCGAAACTCATTCAAGTCATATCGAAGTCAGCGAGTAAGTTTTACATCTAAAAAATTGTTGTAGCTTATCTGAATTGCTGGTAAGAACTATATCTTTCCTATTAAAATTTTATCACATGTAAACGATATCGTTTAAAATAAAAACAAACAAACTTATCAAATATCGAATATGAAATAAATTAATACATGTAAACGATATCGTTTAAAATAAAAATAAACAAACATCAAATATCAAATATAGTCCAGTCATCTTGAAAAAAGGGTTAAATTCAATTTTTTCATCATAACTCGGTTCCCCGTTGAAATAGGAAAATATTTATACAATACTTTTTTGTTACTCTTTGTACGATATACAATTATGGTTCCATACATTTTTCACGTATCGATCATCGTTATTGAGATATCGATCAAAAAAACCATAAATTTGGGGAGAAAAAATTGTTTTTCGCTATTTTCTTTTTTCTCGTGAAAGATATCGAAAAATGTCCATTAAGAAACTTGTAGAGCGTGTTCAGACCTACAAATTCGTTTTTTTATTTTTTATTTTGGACAAGAATTACGACCTCTATGGCGCCACAATTCTTGTAGGTCCAAACAACCTATAACAAAATTGGCCAGAGGGTGCGCCTCTTGAATAGAACTTCGTAAAATATGGCCTAAGGTGACTGGACTAAATAAATACGAAATATGAATCATTCTCTTGGAAAATAATTATTTTAAAAGTGTTTTCTTTGGTTTTCTAAAAGTATTTCGGTTTCTATAAGGAAATGTGAGTCCGCTACCGCAGCAGACGCTGTTTTAAAATGATATGCAAAATCGTTTTATAAAAATACAGAGCGATTCTACAACTCAAATAAGAACGTATAGATACATTTTGAGTAAGATCTTGCCATGGTAATTATATTTGGTAGAGGCGTTACTGCTTTTCAAATGGATGAATTAAAATGTTTTCGATAGGCTTTACTGCAAACATGTAAACAGATATGGAAAAATATTTGCGGAACATAAGAGTTTCTATGCAACTGAGCGATCTGGATGGTAGCCAGTCGACCAGCGCAAAATATAATAAGTATTCGCGATGAATAATCGAGTAATTAACTACACCACTCTAATTTGAATTGTTCCCACGTTGGCGACTTGTGTTTGCGCCGTTACCAATCAGTATGAAAATGTTAGCGACAGTGTATACGTCTCAGACTATTCATTTCTGCAGCATTAATCTTATTTTCATGCTTCTTCTGTAAAACTCAACATTCACTACCATACATAATTGTAGGGACCAGCACTCCTCTCTGCACAGCCAATAGTCCCTTTTTGACACGTTCTGACTGCTCATAAAATTATGCAGGGCCCCATTCATTTATTTTCGTCTCTCGTAAACTTTGAACCCCTCATTCACTTGTTCCACTATTTCTCCTTTTAACAGCACCTCGCATTTTGTCGTGCTTTCTTCCCTTTCGTCTTACTTTCATATTTTTGATATTTAAGGGCATCATGCATAATAGAAAGAGGATACACAAGCACAGGCGCCGTTCGGAGACATGAGTGAAAGTTGCAATAAAAGTGAAATTAGTGCGACAGAAATTGTGGAAGCATTAAACAGTATTAAATTGGGTAAAGCTGCTGGGTACGACAGGATAACGGTTGAAATGATGAAGGCTGGCCAAAGCGTGGTAACTAGTCTGCTGTACCGCCTTTTTAACCTTTGTTGTAGGAGTGGTAGCGTACCAGACGACTGGTCAAGGCCGTTATCATGCCGCTTTACAAGGGAAAAGGTTCGCAGCAGGATTGTAAGTATTAGTTTACTTAGCATAGTCGGCAAACTATATGCAAAGATATTGATTAAAAGAGTAACGAATGGAACTGAGAAGATGATATGGGATGTGCAAGCAGGATTTAGAAGAAGAAGAAGATGAATGGATCAGGTCTTTTCATTACGAAGTATAGTCGAAAAATTCTTGGTTAGAAGTCAGAAGGTCTACTGCGCTTTTATAAACTTGGAAAAGGCCTATGACAGAGTGGTGAGGAGTGAATTGTGGTCGACATTATCTATGTAACATCAATTTGACATTCTTGAGTAGTCGTAGAACGTTCGAGCGTTCGTATCAAACAGCGAATGGGTCTTGTTACTCGCAAACGGTTTACGAATATGAACAAAACCAATGTAACCTTACTTTGTCAGTCTGTTTGTTTCATTATTGTTTAAACAGTTTAATTTATTCCGTTCAAGATCCCGTGTCAAATAATAAGCTTGAAAATGGCCAATTTGCTGTATATTGCCGCAATAGAAGATCTAGAGATTGCATAACAATCAGTTGAAAGGCATACTCTATTATTTAAATTAAATATATTTGTTAGTCTTAAGTTCAATGTTAAATTTTTGACTTGTTTTATAACTTGTAGGTCTTTGAAATCAATAAAGATTATTATTATTATTAATCGATTTGAAAACTTGAATCCTTTCGAGATCTTAAATGAACATCAGTTTTTGCAGACTTTTAGGTTGACAAAATAATTGTGTGCCTTTGTGATAGACACATTAACGTCTCTCATCTTACATGTGTTCTGAGACATTTGTTACTTTATTGCCCGTGGTGTGTATACTATTTTTCTCCCTACTGTAGGCGGAAAGCGGCAGGCCGAAAGTATTTACACGATTGTTCGCAAATGGGGTCTCCGCAAGTGTGCGTATGCGTGTGTTTGCGAATGTGTCAAGAATATCGCCCCAGATCGCTTAGTTGCATCGAAATGAATATTTTCCTCAAATATTTTTCCTTGTCTGTATACAGATTATTTTTATGTACTAGGTAGTTTTCAAACAATACACTATTTATTTTAACTGTTCAATATGAAAATATTAAACCTAGGTACGTAAGTGCGTAGAGATCATTAGCCAGAATAAATTAATAATTCTTAAGGAAAGCACTGCGCTGATGTCTTCTGTGCAATATAAAGAATTTTAAGTACTAGAAACTTTATTCTTTGGTTTAACAACATAAATGCCATCTTACACTCCCAAATTGAACTGCACCTGATTTCGCAAAACAAGTTAAAGTCATGATTAATTTATTACAGGGATTTATTTATTTTGTATTTCTTGGTTGAATTTAGTATCACCTCTATATCATTTGCAAACATAAAAAAATAAAACTACATCAAATTCGCCAAAGGATGAAATGATACATCATTAACGAATTTATGGTTGTTTCTGATATGAGAACTGAGATTACCCGATTGCACAAATGCCTTGTCGCAAAAATGGCATTTAAATGGTTTTTCATCAGTGTGAAGACGAATGTGATTATTAAGGTTACCTGATTGGGTAAACGCCCTGTCGCAATGGGGGCATTTGAACGGTTTTTCGCCTGAAACCAACAATGTATTTATAACTTACAAAATATACTTACAAAAGTTAAATAATTATCCATATATTATAGGCGCTTCATTTTGACAACAAAATTCTTAGGCGACTGACTGTGAAGAATAAAATTGCTCATCACAATTATTAGTTTTTCCCACTGATAATCTGTCCACATTTTCATTAGCAAGTGGTTATATGCTTATTTAAAAAAAAAACCATCCTATACCTCTAAGTTGGAGCAATCAATACACATTTACAGAATTTCATTACAATCAGACTATGAATTCGAAAAAAAGATTTGATATTACAAAACTGCTATTAGACCCATACTGACATATGCGGCAGAAACAAGACCCAAAACATCAAAAACAAGCCAAATTATGGAAACAACAGAAATGAAGATAATTCGAAGAACAGCTGGAAAAACACTACGGGACAGGGAAAGAAGCGCGGATATCAGACAAACAGTAGAAAGTAGAAAATTTGAGTGGAATGACCATATCACACGTATGACAGAAGAACGAATAGTGAAGATTGCCAGAGATAAATCACCTTTGGGGAAGCGAAGCACAGGAAGGTCTCAAAAACAGGTATTATGTCTAATTAGAAGAAAGAAGAAGATATTAAATATTGTAAGGGGTTTCAATTTAACTCCCTTATAATGTACAAGAAATGTTGAAAAAATACCGGTAGTTAGTCCAATAAGACAAAATTTATGATATTCAGTCGCCAACTGCACGCCGATGCTTCCCACAGATAGACCAACAAAACATTGAGAGAGTTACCCAATTCAAATACCTTGGTTGTTATATCACAGAACATCTAGACCCTGATAAAGAGATAAAGTACACAATTAAAACAGCTCGCGCTACTTTTCTGAGAATAAAATCATTTTTCTCTAACAACTTTACCTAAAATTACGTCAAAGAATAATCAAATGTTATATTTGGTCCGTGTTGTTGTATGGAGCTGAGACCTGGACTCTAAATGCTGCAGCAATCAATATACTGGAAGCATTGGAGATGTGGTTGCACAGAAGAATGCTTCAAATACCCTGGACAGCTATGCAGACCAACGAAGCAGTATTAAATAGAACGACTGCCATCCGTGAATTATTTGTCACTATTAAGATGCAAAAGATATCATACCTGGGACATGTTCTTGGAGAAGAGGCTGCATAACCTTCATGACCCCCCTACAATCTACAATCTAAATATTTATCACGTCTTAGAGATAATCTAGGTGACAACTATGATAGAAATAAGGATACAATTTTTTTTAGTTACAGAGATCATCCTACCTGTATGCACCCTCATGTGATTCACCAGATTGCAACTCTGAGAAAAAGATTTGTTACACACTTCACAAATATAGGGTCTGTCTCCAGAATGACTTCTCATGTGAATTGCTAAATTGCTAGGTGTATTGAAAACTTTTTGACATAAAGCACAAAGCAAACGTTCTTCTGGTGCTTGTGTTAAAACTTCGTGCTTCAATAGATGAGTTTTCATTCTTCTGAAGAATTTTTTGCATATTGGACACTTTTCTAAAGGACTAGATTTTCTTTTTGAATATGTTTCGGTGGCATTTTGAGCTTCATCTTTAGATATTATTCTTACTTTTTCTCTTGGAGATCTGTAAGAAATATTAATCAAATATGTATAAATATATTAATAATTTTTATTTTATAAGATATGTTCTTACAATCTGAAAAAGTATAATTTAAATAATAACCTCATAATACTTTGGACTTTCTTAGTGTTGTCGTCTTTGGAGGGAGAATATTCCCTTTCAAAAAGTCTTAATTTAATTTTTGGTATTTTTTTCTTTACTGGAATAATAGATATCTCTGGACCAATAGAATTTAATACTTCATCACTTTCACTGTTATCTTCAGTTAAAAGATCCGATCTTTCATGATTATTGTAATCCTTTAACATAATATATTTTTAAGAAACCAATAAATAGAATTAAAAATAAGTTATTAAATTTTAGTAACATTATAATTAGGAACAAAAAATTACTAACAAATTATATAAATTAGCATTACTTGAAACAAAAATAATTAATTTTAATAAGGTTCCATACTTAACAATTAGTTAGTTTTAAATTTAAATTTTCTTTGTTATCTCAAGTTACAAATAAAAAACTATCCATTTTCATTCAAGCATGCAAGACATGACAATCCTTTTTTACCTTATCTAAACTTTCTTCGTCATTTATTATTACCATAGGTTCAAGAGATGCATGAAAATCGGCATCATCTCCAACATCCATATCTCTAAAATTATAAAAAGTGTTTTTGTTTTTAAATTTCCTTTTATTTGTGTTCACATTTGATAAAATAAAAACAAACAAACACGTCTTTATTAATTTATTTTGATAAAAATGAATGAAATGGGTATAAAAATGTCTTGCTCTCTGCGGAGAACAACTTGATATAACAAAAAATTTAACTTGGATTAAAAATAAACCCACATAATAAGCATCACAGGCCAAAAATTCCTTAATTTCTTTGAAAAATATACAAAAAATCCGCTTCCACTGTCAAAACTGTCATATTTACGTTGTTTTTGTATCGATCTGATATTGACACAGTGCCACCAACGTTAAATCCCCAATCTTATTAGTACCCTTCAGATGAAAGATAATTATTTATTTATTATTAATGGAATAAGACATTTAAAATTATAATAAAAAAAATTTATATATTCCTTAATTGGTGAAAATTTTAAAATCACAATACTTTTCTTAAATAAGACTCTAGGAACCAATTACGGGACCCCAAACAAAGCAGAAAGTTTATAAATTTAGAATATTTTTAAAGACACGAAAATAAAAATGTATTTGTTTTTAAAATACACGAAAAATTTATCTGCTTTGCAAATTAAAGGGATGGATGGTAGTGACAATTAAAACGGGCTTCATACTTTTTAATGCTGGTACAACTGATTGTGATGCAGCTAGGTTGCTTAAGCTCATTGCTCTTGTTTTGTTGGTAGTATTCATTTCTTTCCGGTCAAAGTTTCTGAGCCGTCAACATGGGTGAGTGTCGTTCTGTAAGTTTTTTTTTAGTTATAGTGAAATACTTAAAAGTTTCAAGATTTTTTTTGTAATATTGAAAATACATTAATAATATGCAGTGCCCTGTTCCATGCTTGTTAAGTTGCTTTGTGAATATTTGCAGAAAAGTAAATTTTTTAAGTAACAACGCCTATGTGAAATGTGTCGACTAAAATTTATATCTCTTGTCATCCCCTCGTCGATTGCCTTATTTAGTATTTTTATTGTTTATTCGTATTTTCTAAAGTTCTTTTAATTGCTGTATATTAATATCGCGGAAGTTAAAATTGCAATTTTGTTTCTAAGGTAAGCCCCGTGGATTAAGAACCGCTAGGAAGCATGTGAATCATCGTAGGGATCAAAGATGGGCTGATAAAGACTACAAAAAAGCACATTTAGGAACTAGGTGGAAGGCCAATCCTTTTGGAGGTGCTTCTCACGCTAAAGGAATCGTCCTTGAGAAAGTGTAAGTTTACATTTATTTTAATCCTGTTTTAGCATTGCGAGACCACCATAACTGTGTTGTAAGTACTGGTGTTATTTTTAAATGCAATGCAATATAAAACAAAAAGTGCTCTGAACCATTGGGTAGACGATTTAATCGACTATACACTCTGATATGTGCAGTACATTATTAAATTGTAGTTACGTTTTTTGAAATCTATTACGCAGAATTTCCTCGTGAATGGTTGTTTTTTATTCCAATCACAGGAAAATTCTGTGCGATGTGTTTCAAACGATCGTCGCATATGGAACAGGTAAAAAATATGCATAATTTTCTACAAACTGGAAAGAATTTTATTTGCTGGTTATATTATTTTATAAATTTAAAATGTGTGTACCATGTGGTACCAAATGTTTGTTTTGTTTAGTGATGTGTCATTTGTGATTTTTTTATAGAGGTGTTGAAGCCAAACAACCAAACTCTGCCATCCGAAAATGTGTTAGGGTACAATTAATTAAAAATGGTAAAAAGATTACCGCATTTGTTCCTAGGGATGGTTGTTTAAATCACATTGAAGAGAACGATGAAGTCTTAGTTGCAGGTTTTGGACGTAAAGGTCATGCTGTAGGTGATATTCCCGGAGTTAGATTTAAGGTAAAAAAGTTATCTATTAAGTGTAATTTAGTAATATTTTTTTCAGTGGTTAGGTACTAATACATGAAATTTTTAAATGATGATTTAAATAAGAGCCAATCCTATGAAATGCATTAGTGATTCTTTATTTATTTTGCTCTGACAACATTAGATACTAATTTAAATGTCCCAAATGTTATATGAAAATAAATTATTTTTTTTATTTACAGGTTGTTAAAGTTGCCAATGTTTCGCTATTAGCTTTATATAAAGAAAAGAAGGAACGACCAAGATCATAAGTAAAATGTAATTTTTTTATTTATTTACTTGTTACAATAAACTGTACAAGTAACATAACTTTGTTGAAGTTTTATTACAATAAACATGTTTTTTAAATTATTTATCTTGTAATGTCTCCATTAAGTTGCCCCTACCGCTGTAGAGTTTATTTTAGTAAAGAAAGCACTTGTATATTTAAAGTCTACGGTTGCTTATGTATTTTTATGAAAATTATTTATTTCTTTGTCTCTGTTCTTCTGAAATGAAACTTCTGGATCAGTGCCTTCCGTTAGATGTTTTTGGAGATAAAATAAAAGGTTGCTTACCTGTCACTCCTCCGAGTCTCATCTAGACACTGTAAAACACTTCTTTCCGTATTTCTGTCGACCAATACCCTGCGACCATAATTATCAGTTAGAACTTGCAAGCCTTTTAAAAACTTGGGGAAACCGGTTTAGGAGGCCAAAATTTTGGTGTTTTTCGTGAATTTTTTAAACTGATGAAATAATCAAAAATTGTTTAAAATTGGGAGGGTATTTTATTCATGTTTTGAAGTACACTTAAGAATTTTTTTCAAGTAATTTCCGCCTTTAATAGTGGCGTTAGAACGTGCTGTCCATGGACGATTGCTGGTGGGCATTCACAATTTTTTTCGTAAAGTATTTTTTAAGAATATGAACCTATTGTGATCCAAAAAATGAAAAATTTCATGTTTTGAGGTGTTTCAACACAATGTCATCTTTTTTAACCTTTTTGTATGAAAAAGTATATTTTTAATAATGCAATTCCAAAATTAGGTTCCTATGATTGGAATCGAATAAAAAATAAATAAATCTTTTTTTTATTTATAGTGTCTTTTATACCAAGGGAAATTAAAACCATATGTTTACTTTAAGCAAATTTTTATTTGTTATGTTTAAATCAACAATTCCTGATCGTGCAAAAGTACAGTGTTAATAAATCCTTAATGGAGAAACGGAATAATTATCCTGGGCATCCATCAGCAAATAAACTTGTCTCTGAAGACTGCAACATTTTTGCAATGTTCCTGTCGCCTAACGCCACGGCGTGTATACAAACAATAGATAATAATGTTATAAAAATGAAATTAAATTACCGCAAATAACTTTAGGTTAACCGTCTTGCATTATGTTCTGAGAACCTCATGGACTCATTAACATTGATATCTTTAAAGGACGGTTCTTTTTGGCTAATTGCTAGCCGATGTTAAGACATCCCTAATTAACAAATTATGGAAGAATTTGCACCCTGGATTTCTCACTGATAATGACGCACCAGAAGGTGATGTTCCTTTAGCCCAGTTTTTTAATAGGTTGAGAGGACCCAATGATCCTCAAATAAGTGAGGCAGAAGTTAAAGAATGAGCTGCTGGTGGTGCCGAAAGCAAGTTACAAAGATATGAAGTGTTAACTGATGAAGAGATTGTGCGAGCGGCAATGTGTGAGAACGATGAGCAAGATAGGACAATAGCGTTGAAGTTCTCGCCTCCGAAAAAGTTGGTAATTCAGAGGCAGTAGGAGCTTTAATATAAGCTGAAGATAACGAATTTTATAGCCGCGAAGTTATGTTTCTCCGTCGACTTGGAGACCGGACTTTTGAAATGAAGTGCGAAAATTATGAACAGAAGAGTATTACAGAATTTTTCAAGAAGAATTAACTAATGTTTTATTTTAACTTACTGTTTTTCTTACTTGGTTGTAATTTTGAACATGTACATTTTTGTCTTTGTTTGTCTTTATGCTTTATTTTAAAAATTGATTAAAGAAACTAAGGTTAAATACGTGTTTTATTACCATTAAATATGGTATACTATAATCCGAACGCCTCGATTATCCGCAAAGGGTCTTGTTTTTGCCTCTCCGGATTAACAAGGCTCTACTGTATTGAAATAATACATTTAAAAACATCTACATAAGTTGAAAAAATCGTGAGAACGAACATCTTTAAAATTGTAAACAAATGTAGGTATGTTGATATATCATTTGCAAAAACTTGCTGAGACTGCAATAGGGGATTTTGCAGCTACAAAATCTTTAATAAGGCATTTGCATTTCAGTTCATCACATTCAAAATAGTTTTTCAGTGTGTGGGTGGTAGGTAAGTACATGTTTTAAAAATATAAGTAGAAGATAAATTTTTTTTTACTTTTAGTGGTTGGACTAATTGTATATGAATACATACAGGGTATTAGTAAATAGGTGCGACAAACTTCTGCATGAAAAAATAATGACAGTTTATGTAAACGTATGTCCGCAAATGCTTCGTTTTCAGAGATACGGATTCTGGTTTGTATTAGATAGTTATTGATAATGTATTAAAGAAATGAAAAATACGCGTTAAGATGTTTTATTTTTTGCATAAAAACGGCGCCTTATATGAAAAAAAGCAAATAAGATTTTTTGTCACAAATTTACCAAAGAATTCGAACATGATTTTTAATTTATAATATCTCAGTGGCGTACCATTTTTTCTTTAAAAAAAAATTAGGATTATTACCCGTATGCGCGCCAATGATGAACATATAATTCTTGATTGCATGTCAAAAAACTCACCAAGTTTCATTTGCACTTCGACAGGTTTCGGAGCAATAAATAAATAGTCAGTTTTTAAGAAAAAATTTAACACCCCGTATCTCTAAAACGAAGTATTTGCGAACAAACGTTTATATAGCAAACTGTTATTATTTTTTCATGCAGAATCACCCCATGAAGTTTGTCGCACTTATTTACTAACACCCTGTGAATAAATTTAATTTTTTTCAAGTACCTATATATTCGCAACTGTATTTATAGTGCGGCGTATTAAAAATTATTTTATTAGATCTAAGCTCTTCATATTTTGTCGACGTTTAATCTCACTCCGTTGAATTTAGCCACGTGACGTCCCATTCATTGGTTATTTATTTCTTCTTATACCTTCCCACTTTTTAAGACCCTGTTTTAAACTGTGTTTTTTTTTTGGATTGCTTACACGGAAAAAGTTTTGTTGCGTAACTGGTCACTTATGCAAAATATGTGCTGCATACTTGCGTTCTAGTATTTATTATATTTCTGTGTAGGGGACGCCATTGGCAGAATTTTCCAAGATTACTTGACAATCATACAAAAGTACAAAACCAAAGATTTTTTGTTGCTAGGAAATCTACAAAAATCTAGAAATTGCAGGTAAAGAGAAAATGAAGTATATCTTGATAACTGGTGGTACCATTAGTGGTATAGGAAAGGGAGTGATTTCCAGTTCTATGGGATCTATTTTAAAACTTTTAAAACTGGAAGTAACCTGCATTAAAATCGATCCATATATTAATTGCGATGCTGGAACTTTTTCTCCTTATGAACACGGTAAATACCTAATATATTTTTAAAAACTTCTGAAAAATCCCTTGTTTGAATTGTATTAATAAACAACAAAATATTTTAAATAGTAACATGTATAATAAATCTGGCGTGTGAACTTTATCCTGTTTGTAAGTATTTAAGAGATAATAAAATTCTTTTAAATCTTATAAACTAATTTTCAAATTTGTATCAGCAGTTAAAAACCGCCAATCTCCAACTGGTTTATAATTTTGTATCACAATATACTTTATTATAGTCATGCAACGGTAATACATTTTTAGCTAACTTAAACATATCTATTTCATAAATCGTAAATTACTTTATTTTAAACCAAGCACGTTTCACAATCTCTAATTTCATAATTTGCTATTTTGTTTAAATATACATATTTATTAAACTGCGTTTTATATAGGTCTTTTAATAGTTGAAAATTTTTTGTGCGCATGCTTAACTTCCGCCATGTTTTTCGGGCATTTTTTAAAGTGTATTGGGCCAAATATTTACCGACGGTGGCGCTGCATCAGCTGATCCCGAAATGCGTAACCTAACCAATGTAAACACAATGAACAAAACAAAACAAATACGCGTTCACGTTATGGCCGCTAGGTTCGCATAAAGTTTTGTTTTGCCCAATAATATAATGTTTTTAATATAAATAATTAAAAAAAGCAATAGTAAATTACGGATTTATGATCATCCGCATACTTTTAATCGTTATGATGTATAAAGTTTGTTTAGTACCTATTACATGAAATTTACTCTTGCATTAATTTAAGTCAGCATTTGTCATAAAAAATGAAAAATCATAGCATTTATTAAAAAATTGATCTTAAAAAAATAATTTTTTTGGCTTTTCTCGTTTTAAAATTTTTTTTTATTTCATCGTTAACTTGAGGTTTCAAAAAAAATGAGCACTGGTAAAGTTACAAATTCGAAATTTCACTAATAAAATTTTTGGTTTGAATTGTAACTCGTAAAAAATACAAAAATAAATATTTCGCTTTAAAAAATTACTGCTTGTTTAACACATGAAAACCTATATTTTTAGTGATTTTCACCGAAATCGAATCACTTTTGTTGCATAAAAAAATTAAAAGCGAAAAAAATCGGTTTTTGCGTTTTTCATAATAAATTTGAGGTTATGTTGGAAGGAAGGAAAGTTGGAGATATTTTATTTATCTACAACGTTGACATTCATTATCTACAACTTTCACATTTAACTTTTTCCCATAGGTGTAGTTTAACCGGAAATCGTAAAAATCATTATTCACTCCTACCCCTCTTCCGGGAATTTCACCAAGTTCTCTTTATTTCTTTCATTTACTTATAATTTATACTAAATTTTCCGACATGGTATTTTAACCATCGTCGTAACTGTACACAGTTATGTGCTTCTACTGTAGGATGCACTAATGATGCACCATCAATTAATTCTTTACTCAATTTCACACGTAGTAAAAGTGCCCAAAACTTTCAAATTGCCGCCTTTTCAATGTGGTGTCGGTGCTTGCGCTAAACAGGTCGTTAAAAGGCCGCTTAATACATAATGGCCGATTTCTATATAACTTTATCTGAAGGATAAAATAATGGTTATGCTAAATTTCGTTTTCTTCCACCTCTAGCAGAGAATAAGGTTGGTAATAATGAATTTGTAAAAGAAGAATTTGACAAATGACTTAACTTTTCTTCGATTTTCATTTTAATTGGCGCATTTGGCGGTCTCGATACACACGTGTGCTCTGGGACATTCCACATTCCATTTATTCCTTAAACATCAGAAATGAAATATATTTTAGTAACTGGTGGTGTTATTAGTGGTATAGGAAAAGGCGTTATATCTAGTTCATTTGGAGCTATATTAAAATGTTGTAACATTGAAGTGACGTCCATAAAAATTGATCCTTACATAAATTTAGATGCAGGAACTTTTTCTCCATATGAGCATGGTAAAGAAAGTTAAATTTATATAATATTCAGTAGTTCTGGACGGATTTTATTATTTATTACATTTGGTTTCATTCTTCGTTTTTGTCAATAAACAATCAATTCTAAACAATATAGTCTATTATTTGACAAATTAACACTAGGGAAATTTTTATTGCCTTATAATTTTGAAGATTTTATAAAATAGTTACTGTTTAAAAATTTGTTGAATTTTAAGGTTAATTGACCTAAAATTTGAAAGGGTTCCATTAATTTACAAAATTATTTAAAAAAAACTATTTTTAAATTTGATAAAATAATTATTAATTTCAGGAGAAGTATATGTATTGGATGATGGTGGAGAAGTAGATTTAGATTTAGGAAATTATGAACGTTTCTTAAATATAACCCTACATAGAGAGAACAACATCACAACAGGAAAAATTTATAAACATGTAATTGATAAAGAAAGGCATGGTGACTATCTTGGCAAAACAGTTCAAGGTAAAATAACTAAGTATTTGTTAGATAGAATTATTACCAATAGTTGCTTGCTTCTAATTATAATTTGTAGGCAATTTTATTTTAGTAGATGTTAAAAATCCCATCCCATAAAGGCTTGGTTACATTTTTCATTATTAAAACATGAAAAAAGAAAAGAAAATATGTAAATATATGCTAAAATACAAACTTTTACATTTATAAAGCACAATCATATAAATTATTTTGCTGTGACGTTTTAAAATACTGAAAATGATTGATTATTTATTTAGTTAAATTTTTTTAAATTATTATGGTGTGTAGGGTGTAGAAACTTAATTGATATTATTTAACTGTAATTTATGTTGAATAGTACCTAATTTTTAAAATATTTAATTGCCAGTTTATAGAATTAATTGGGCTATATTTGGAGAAAATAGTCATTGTTTTCTGTAAATATTTTAATGGTAACTGTCATTTGATTTGTTAAGATATGTAATAAGACAAAGTATCAATGATAAACAGTACAAATATGTAAATATTATACTTTACTTTGGTAGTTTTATAAAGCTTCAAAACTTAAAAGTAATAATAATGTATTTTTACCTAATAGATTAAATTCTAATTTTTTTGTCAAGTTTCCTAATAATTTGGGCAAAAAATGTTCTGAAAAGGCACACTTGCTGTTCATCGTATTTCACTTTTACAACAATCATAAAGTTTTAATCACTCTTATGTGATATAGTTGATAACATAATTACTATTAAATTAGCATACATTCTTGCCATATCTGTACATCTAAGATATGGGAATTACAAAAAATAATAAGTATTATATTTGTGGATACTAAAATACTTCTATTTCTTACATACAAATGAATTTATTTTCTTAAAGAAAAATTATCTTTTAATGATTTGATGACAATAAACTGACCAGGCAAGCCCTGGGACCTAGAATGACTCTGCACCCAATCCAGTACCTTGTGTACCTTGTACCATACCTTGTAAAGTAACAGGCACGTGGTGCACCCTGGGTAATGCCAAATATGTTACAGCGGTCGCCTAGTGTTTACATCAACATTCTGGAGTCTTCCGGTATAAACAAAATAATCGCACCAAACCGTCCTTCTAAAGACGATGACGATGTCCTTCGAATTCTATTTTGGAATGCAATATTCAATACATGTATAATTTGTTATTACAATTAAACCTATATAACAATTTAATACAATATAACAATGAAATTATACAATACAATTAGGAAAAAAAAAAAGTTACATGATACAATATTATACAATGATACTGGTTGGTTCTCTTGTCAGTACATACAACTGTTTATATAATATCAATAAATAAACTAAATATAAATAAATAAAACTAAAATTTTTCAAACGAATTAAAACCAACACAAAAGCTTCAAAGGATATTGATGAAAAGGGAGAATTATTGTCTTAATAAACTGAAATGTGCCTGATATGATAGTGATTACCTTCAGTTGTCTCAATTGGAAAGAGAAGTACCTATTCTCTCTTTATCATATACTACAGTTATTTGTAATGCGTTGCTAGTAGCGCTATCCATTAAATGGCAGGCTCATAACTTGTTCTCTGTTTTTTCTATACCAGTGGCAATGCTATGTGGTGATATGCTGTGACACTCTTGTAACTTCCCGCCAGTGCCTATTGAAACCAAATTGGTTAATATTTTTTAACAGTTACCTCTTATTTTTCTAGCAGAAAATGTATTGAAATTGGAAATCAATAAAAATTATAAATGGATACTTTTGAGATCATTAATGGTTGCTCTTTTTGCCAGTGAGAAAAAATAATAAATACATTGTTAGTTTTATTTAACAGAATTTTATCAGTTTATATTATCAGTATATTGTGTTTAATAAAAAAATTGGTATGGAACAATTTCAGAGAATAGAAGTATTATTGTATAACCTTTTTTCTTTACTGTAAGGATTTCGTACTTCTTGTAAAACTGCCTTCAAACTCGATTGTTGTCTTGTATTTTATGAAAATTATTTAAGATAACCTTAATTATTTCTATTTCTCTTTGTCTCTGTCCTTCTAAAATGAAACCTCTAGAGCAACATCTTTCGTTAGAAGTTTTCTAAGATAAAGTGCAAGGTTGCTTAACTGTCTTTTTCTTAGAGCCTCATCGCAAACACTGTGAAACACCTTTTTCGATATTCCTGTCGCGGCCATTACTTTGCGAAGAAAACTCGATTGGAATTTGAAAATCGTGTTTAGCCTCGTTTTTTTTTAATTTAATTACATTAGCAATTAATTACCTCTTTTGTTTCCTCGCAGTACTTCTTTTTATCTTTAGGTCTACCAATTTTAAATAAATATTTTAAATAAAAAAAATACCTTACCCTAACTACAAACAAGCTAAACTATTATGACCTAGTCATTAGTTTTACCCACCATAAATTTCACGTGTACTTTTTTTTAATCATCAACCAGGCAATTGTCATGTTTTGTATTAGTTCCTATCCAGCTCCTTCCAATTTTTCCTCTTGGGATGCCTTTTAATAGTAATTCATTTCTAAAATGTTAAATTGTAATGCAATAAGGTTATGCCAATTTATAAAACGAAAATTACAATTTTTAGTTGTACCCCACATAACAGATGCAATTCAAGAATGGGTGGAAAGGGTGGCCCAGATACCAGTTTCAGAAACTGGGAAAACACCAGAAGTGTGTATCATTGAACTTGGTGGAATAATAGGTGATATTGAGAGTATGGCTTTCGTAGAAGCATTTAGGCAGTTCCAGTTTAGAGTGAAAAGGGAAAATTTTTGTGTTGCACACGTATCTCTAATTCCACAACCAAGAACTACAGGAGAACACAAAACTAAACCAACCCAGACTTCAGTTAGGGAGCTAAGAGGATTGGGTTTATCCCCAGATATTATTGTTTGTAGATCAGAAAGACCTATTGGACAAAGTGTGAAAGAGAAAATATCCAATTTTTGTCATGTAGCACCTGAACAGGTAAAGCAAATAATCCTATTTTTTGATCAGACCAAAAAAAGATTAAAATATTGACTAGTGTCATTTTTTTTTTGTAGATTATAAGTATTCCAGATTTGAGGTCAGTGTATGAGGTACCTGTATTTATGGAGAATCACAATATGGCAGCCTATTTATGTACAAGGCTTCAATTAGGCATTACTCCTTTGCCTCCGTTAAAAAAATATATGAAACCATGGGTAAAGCTTGGAGAAAGAATATCTATGCTACAACAGGGAATTACAATAGGAATAGTAGGGAAATATACTAGGCTAGAAGATTCTTATACTTCAATTACAAAAGCCCTAACTCATGCAGGAAATAAGGCAGGATTTACAATTAATTTGAAGTTTATTGAGGCATCTTTATTGGAAAGTACAATGCTTAATGATGATCCTGTGTCATACCATAATGCTTGGCACAACTTATGTCTTTGTGAGTAAGTATTTTTGTTTTTTTGCATTAACACAGGTCTCAAGTTTTTGGTCTCTCGGTCTTTAAAAACTAAAAATATAGCTAAAAAATACATAAATTAAAAATAAAATAAGGTAAAATAAAAAATAAATGAAATAAAAAATAAGTAGAATGAAAAAAATGTGCGTGAGTGCCGTGGATTTTTCGGCATTGTTGCTTTTTTTTGTTTTTTTTTTTAGTCAATTTGTCAACTAATTGGCTAAATTAATTGGCACATGAGCTAGCGAAACGAAAATGTGTAACGATTCATAACGCGCATGTGCGGAGAAATACTTAGCAACGCGACGTCTATTTGTGTAGTATAGGTGTTTGTCAAATAACAATTGCAAAAAAACGCGCATGCGCGTTCTGTTGTATAGGAGAGGAGACGCGTAGCATAGAAATACTTAGCAACGTGTTGTCTATTTGTGCGTAATAGTAAAATGAAAAAGTGGGTAAAATAAAAGATAAATAAAATAAAAAAAATAGATAAAATAAGTTATATCATGTTTTGTCTGAAGAATAACTCGAAAAATATTTTTGTAAAATTTTTAGTGGAGTGGTAGTACCAGGTGGTTTTGGAAAACGTGGAGTAGAAGGCAAAATAGAAGCCTGTAAATGGTGCAGGTTGAACAACAAGCCCTTTTTAGGCATTTGTTTAGGTTTCCAAGCGGCTGTTATAGAATATGCAAGAAATGTCTTAAAACTAGAAAATGCAAATTCCTCAGAGGTGAATGAGGATACTCCACATCCTGTAGTGATAGACATGCCCGAACATAATACAGGAGAAATGGGTGGTACAATGAGGTTGGGAAAAAGAAGTACTATATTTACGAAAACTCAGAGTATTATTAGTAAGTATCTTATTAAAAAATGACAATAATTTAGCCAGTTGCTTCTATCTAAAATTAAAATTTTAAAATAAAATAACTGCTTGACTTTTTTTAAATCCAACAATCTATTCTGCAGAATCTTTATACGGTAACAAAGATAAAATAGATGAGAGACATAGGCACAGGTATGAAGTGAATCCCGAATATATTAAACAATTCGAAGAGAATGGCTTAAACTTTGTGGGTAAGTTGCTACTTAACAGTACAACCTTTATTTTAATTAAAACATTTCAATCAAAAATAAATTAAATTGTCATGTTGTATTCATAGGTGTTGATGTTGACCAGAAGAGAATGGAAATTTTAGAGCTAGAAAATCATCCATACTATGTAGCTGTTCAGTACCATCCAGAGTATTTATCTAAACCTATGAATCCATCCCCACCGTTTATGGGTCTCGTTTTGGCTGCAAAGAATAAGTTAAAATCGTATATCATCCGTGGCTGTAATTTATCTCCTAGAGAACCACAATCTGATTATGATGACTCAGGTATGTTATAGAATTGTTGTAACACCATGTAATAAAAACGTTTCCATACCAAAGTAGAATAAATAAAAAATAACATGCTTGGAGGACTCTCCATAAATAGTTACTGCTCCGTAACATCAGCGTTTCCAATTCTACACTAATTATTTGAAATTTTATTTATAAAAAACAAAATAATGTTGC
Source organism: Agelastica alni (assembly GCA_950111635.1). NCBI lineage: Eukaryota > Metazoa > Arthropoda > Insecta > Coleoptera > Chrysomelidae > Agelastica > Agelastica alni. The sequence continues at coordinate 6,903,767 of OX467712.1, read as the reverse complement.
TCTTGTTGTAACACTCGTTTGCAATCCATTTAAAAAATAATTAAAATTCTCTGTTGGCGCCAAAACGTGACCATAGACGAATTTAATTTTGAGCATGTGTAAACCCTTTAATACCTTGGGAAATAATAACAGTGGATAATAACATACATGAAGAAATCAAGCATCGCATCACCCAAGGAAATAAATGTTACTTTGCCTTACAACCACTCTTCAAGTCCAAACACCTCTTTAGAGCTTCAAAGATAGTCTTGTATAAGACCATTGTCAGGCCTGTAGTGACATGCGTGCGAAACATGGACCATGACCGTAAGTGATACCCAAATAATAAGACGTTTTGAGCGGAAGATACTTTAAAAAATCTATGGTCCCTGTCGCGACCCAGAAACAGGCTGATACAGAATACGAACTAACACTGAACTAGCCCAGCTGTATGCCCATTCCAGTTGTGTTTTGGTAACATCGATACTATAACATTTAAAAAATGGATTCCTCATTTCATTTTTCAATTAACAATATATCGACGTTTCCACCACTGACTTTGTCAACTTTTAATAATATATTTTCCTTTTTAGATGAAGATCTAGAGGCATTAACTATAAAACAATTATTAGTCAACGATGACGACAATAGCAGTGCATACAGCAGTTCAAGTTTACCTTAATTTTAATTTAAATAAATTATTTTTATTCAAATACTTACAATTGAAGACTGCATGGGAAAAATGACAGTGTAGTCTATTAACACCATAAGTCTATTTTACTTCGCCACATCTTTTCTGAATTATGAAAATGTAGTTTTAAATATCTACCTCTTTATAACTTTAATATAATATATATATATATATATATATATATATATATATTGTGACGTTACTGATGAAACAATGCCTCCAAATTTCGCCGACCTAACCACCTTTATCTGGCGTCTAACACGTTCACTGTCCAATGACACATATATGGGTCATGCCTTATGCTTTCTGAGTCCCTTATATGGCTCACGTTTGGACTGAATTTTAACAGGGACTGTGGACGAATTAAAAGATTATATACTGGGACTTGATGGTTTCACAAGTTAATTATTCAAGGCATAGGTTAGACTCACATTTGGGGCAAGGATTTAGAAAATTAACCACTGGCTACTATATTATTTTATATGGTATGTACTTGCAGTAAAAGAATATTTACATGCAATTTTTTTATTAATTTCTTTATTAACATACAAAATCCATACAAGTACAATATTGCATACAAGTGAGCTTTATTAAAAGATAGTAGGCAGTATGCCTGAGAACATCTGAGTAATATGTTGACGTTTTTTTAGCTGCATCTATAGCATTGAAACCTTATGAATTTAGCACCAAATAACATTCATGGCACCTTTTTCGTGAGGGTGCACCTTTATTATACGCTTGACTTGTATGTATCTATCTATGTAACGGAATATTTAGACACGATTTTCACCCACTTAAAAACATCGGATCGACTTGAAACTTTGTATACTTTTAAAGGACCGATGACAATACAATAATTTCATAAATTTTTTTAAAGATCAAGGCCACTATCATCAGGATATTAAAAAAAAACCCGAACTAAAATATGAAAAATAAATAAATAGTTTAAAAAAACTAAGGCAACACGCTTCATAAGAAAACCTAACTAAAAAATAAAAAATAATCCAACGCGCTAGGGATGAAATTAGAGTATTCAACAAAAAAATCATTTGCAACACATCTAATAAAACTAGAGTTATCGAACAAATAAAAATAATTTTAGAGTCGAAAGCATAGGGTGCGCTATATCAATTAATATATTTGATAATAAACAAATAATGGTAAAAGTAAAGTCTCCAATAAGAAAACGTTAACATCATAAAAAGCACCTCACGCGTTTGATTGTTAAATTATTTTTATTTGTTCGATGGAACTCTAGTTTTATTCTAAATGTGTTGCAAATGATTTTTTTTTTGTTGACTACTCTAATTTTATCCCAAGCGCTTTGAAGATTATTTTTTAGTTCGGTTTTCTTATAAAGCATGTCTTAGTTTTTTTTAAACTATTATTTATTTTGTCTCTCATTTCTTGTAGTTTGTGAGTAGATATGTCAAAAATTTTTGGTTGAGCCGCTCCGTCTTTTATTGGAGTCGTCAATGTTTAGAAGGCCATTTACAATTGATTCTGTATATTAATGGAGCGTTAGTTTTTTACCAGTGAAAAAATTGTAGATAATGTGACAGTTGATTACTGACATGCTACCATAGAAAATTCATTGCAATTTTTTTTGTACCATATCAATGACTTGTGGAGTGACCTATAGTAGCTTGATAATTGATCGGAAATGTCTACACCCTGTTTCCCTTTATTATACTCTAATACTACTTTTGTTTTCATTTTCTGTCTGTCCCAATTAACGAATTAACAAACCAAATATGACTCATTAGACTCTATGCATGTAATTTTTTAACTTCAAGAGTCCCATACCCAAAATATGGGACATTTGTTTTTTAAATAGTGGACTGCTGCACATTTATTATGATTTATGGAGAGTTAACGTGTTAATTTCATCTGAGCAACCTCCAGTGTTTGTGAAAAGGAAGCCTAAATATACAAAGTCACAACTTCATAGCCCGCAATTCGCCTCCGCGGATGTTGATAACCAGCTGGTCGATCTGCAGTCATCACTTTGATTTTGGCTTTGTTGATTTTAGGCCGTACTGTAGACTGCTTCATTCTATACGTTCCATTATGACTTCCAACTTCTCATCAGTAGCGCCCAGCATAGTTGTATCATCCGTGTATCGTAGATTACTGAACTAGTCAATAGTTCCTTGTAATTAAATGTAGTAAAATCTAAAAGTGGTTTTAACTAACAATAAGCCATATTATACGATAAAAAAAGTGCGTGAGTATCGTGGAAAACTCAGTTTACGTAGTAAATTATTATTGATAAACGTATTATATTTCAGAAGGCGCATGCGCGTTATTTTTGCAATTGTCATTTTGTCAAACACGTGGACTACACAAATAGACGTCACGTTGCTAAGTATTTCTATGCTACGCCACTCTTCTTCAACAGAACGCGCATGCGCGTTATTTTTGCAACTGCTGTTTCGTGACGGAACAAATCTTACACTTTTTTTCGCCTAGCTCCCATCCGCCAAGCCCGTACCGTGCGATAAGGAACGTCGTTCAAAAAAATAGTGTAAACTCTCTTTTGGTAAAATATTGTAAAATGACTTGCAACAATTCGTTAGAAACGCGTAAAAATTTTTTTTCCAAGGCAGTCTTCAATTGTAATAAAACATACACGGATACTAGAATCCAGGTTAAGCGACATGTTTGTGAAAAGTCGTGTCTCATCCCGAGACACACCACACAATTCAGTTCATGGTTGTATGAGGTGGTATCTTATACGATAATATCTTGTAATTAGTCCAGTTAGAATTAGCAGGTCGTTCCTACTACATTTCAGGAAGTGCTTGGTTGTGTTTCTCGACGAATGTAAAAACGCCTTTGAATGTGTCAACTCTTGTAGATCAGACCCGTGCGTGAGTCTTTTTCTCTCCGCCCAGTCCGAAATAATGGTTTTGGCAGCACTTGTGGTGGGTTCTGGTCCTACGAACGCAAATTCGGCTTCCACTGCACCCCGCACCTTCACAGTGGGTGGTAAACCACGCCCACTGTCTCGACACTATGCCACTGTGCGCTGTGTATACTCAGTCGCACATCCTAGGTTCTAGTATCTAAGAGAACATACTTTCCGACTAACAGTTTCTATGTAAAAATATTCATAATGATACACTGGTTGGGAAGTGTGGATTTTGACAAATGAACAAGTAGATAATAATTTTAAAGTGTAAACATTGTCGGTGTTGAAGTATCTAATATTAGTAAAAGACATTTGTTGTATTTACCTCAATTTTTATGTTGTCGTTACTGATTTTGCAAAATCATTTTATGTATATACAAATATATAAATTTATTTTAATAATATTTTTAAATAATTTTATTTCTCTGAAATAACTGATTAGAAATTTATGTGATTAGAAATATTTACTTCAATTTCAAATGTCTTAATACTTACAATTTTGATAATAATTATCAATTAATATTTAAAAAATTGAGTTATTAAAAAATATTTTAAAAGAAAACCGAAGTATCTAATTGATTGACATTTAACTACCTGAATAATTTAAATTGATCATTACAAGTTTCCTTAAATTATACATTTTAACGCATTCGCTGCTTAAGCATATTTTTTACCGTTTTCACTTTGTAGTATTAAAACAGTGAACATAAATGGATATTTGAAAAAAAAATTTGAGAAATATGTACCTACAAACTTGTATGTATAGTTAATTAATTTTTATTAAGAACGTTCCGGTATATCAATACCGTAACTTCAACACCGTATTAGAAAAGGAGTGGTGTCTTATGTTCCTCGTATATATAGAGATCAAGATCGTAGGGAAAGAAAAATGAACGACCTATATTTTCCGTCTCTACGATTTTGGTATCGTGCTGCCAATGTCTCTATGGTTCATCCATTTAAGTTACAATTTTGTAAAAATTGAAGCCAAGCTTGCTCTTTGATAACAATTTTCATATTCGAAGTTTTAAAATGATTTCACGTAATTTCGTTCAAATTTTTTCTCAGTATATATTGATTTTAAAATTCTATTGAGCTGGATAAAGAAAACATAAAACATTGTTTAAAACTGTTAAGCAGTTAAAAGAAGTCAAATATTATATTACAAAGTCTGTTGGTTTAGCTTCGGTTTGCAAGTTTTGTGTTTATTTTTGAGAAAATTATTTTTTTATATTGTAGAGGGTTTGTGTATATATTGTAAAAATAAAGTTTCTCATTCAAGTTTTTAGTTTTTTTCAACTAAAGTACTGTTGGTATCTGTCACCGTATAGTAACTTTGTTCAACGGAGGTAGAAGGTAAGGAGACCCATCCCCCTTCATCTTATACACTATCCATTAATGGATGTTTGCGAAAATGATTCATTTCTTCACTATTTCTGGCTGTATGAACCAGACTTTCGCTGGTCTTTATTTAGTCCCATCAATTGCCTTACATTTTTCAGCTAGGAAATATTTTCTTTTAATTTTTCCTTCGATTACAAGCTGCAGAATGTTATATTTTTCATTCCGCACCACATGTCCCAGATACGTCCTTCTTTTTCTTGTAGTCAGTAGTTCACAACTGTTCGTCGCAGGACTTCCCCATTGGTTATTCGTGCTGTCTAAGGGATCTTGATCAGCAGAGAAATGTCTTCGCATGTTTAATATATTTTGAGAAGGCATTTGACAACGTAAGACACGACAAACAGATTGGGTTAGATGGCAGGGACATAAGGATTATCAAAAACTTGTACTGGAACCAGTCAGCTCATATAAAAATCGGAGGAATGACAACATCAGACACAATTCCTTAAAGGCGCCTGACAAGGATGTATATTGTTTCTATTTAATTTATATTCTAAATCCATATTCGAAGAGGCTTTGGAAGATTTGGAAGTGGGAATAAAGGTGAATGGTAAACCCATTAATATCCGGTATGCTGACGATACGGTACTTCTAGCTAGCGATGAGAAAGAACTACAGTAACTGGTAGACAAGAGTGAATTATGTTGGTCTTAATTACGGTCTCAAAATAAACATAAAGGAGACAAAATTTATAGTCATCACTAAAGTAAATAATAATGTCATCAGGACATAGAAAGAGTAAGAAGATTTAGGTACCTGGGATGCTGGTTAAATGACAAATGGGATCCTGATGGAGAAATTAAAAGTAGAATTGAAATAGCCAGCAAATAGCTCTTGCATCGGCTCTCCAGCTGTTACCGGCTAGTTTATGAATTATATTGTATCTGGTCTTCATTTTGCAGCAGTTTTTCTGTATGTTAGTTATCTATCTAGCGGATTAGAATTATGGTTGAGCTCTTTGTCCATAAAGGTTACTTTGCCTTGTGATTGTTCAGGTGGAAGCAGCTAAACATATCTCGATCAGATCAACATTGTTTTGAAGAAAGGCCAGGTCAAGAGTACCAACAACCGAAGAGCATGTAAGAGAGCACTGATGAAAGTAGAGGAAGCAAAAGATGTGTGTAAGAACCGTAGCAAGTGGTCTCTGCCTACCCCTATGTGAAAAAGGCGTGACTTTATGTATGGATTCGCCAGTTTTTGCTAAAGGTCTGCTGTTAGTACTCCTTCACAATTTTTGAATGAACTGTGCTGGTGAACAAGAGCTACATCGTCGGCATATACAAACTGGTTGGAAGTAGTTTTTGTGATATCGCCCAGGTACACGGATTGAATAGTATAAGCAAGAACAGATCCCTGTGATAAAACTTCTGTTTTGGGGCCACTAGTTTTAGGTTTCTAATCGATTGTAATAAGGTAACTGCCACCGACTGGTCGGCCAAACTGCAAGCAAACTCGTACCCATCCAGTTTAACGCACCGCAACCATTCTTCAACCATCATCGGGGTCTTCCTAACCATCAAGATGGATGGAACATATTTAACTCCTTTGAAAACGAGTTGGTAATTTGTTAAAGTGGTAAATAAAACTAGAGAATTTTTATCGTCACTTTTATAAAAAAAAATTATTAAATTAACATACTTAATACCTAACGATCTTAATTTCTAGCATAATATTTACAAAAATACGGTAAAATGCAATCATGTATATCTTTATTCGGATTGTGTAGGTAATCGCTAATATATATTGTGTTTACCAAATATACCCCTTGTTTTGCCAAAGGGATATAATCTTTAAAATTATCTACACTTCTTTGTTCTAGGAGGCAATGGGTTACATTCACACTATCATCAAATGGTGGCCTAAAATAAATACATTAAAAAATATTTATCTATTAAGTCGAGTACAAAAGCTAGGAAGATAATCGTTTAAAACTTACTTTAAATCTACAACGACTCCTCCTCCGGCTTCGATTACTCGTATGATCGGTTCTCTTTTGTTGGCCACAATTATGGCTCTCATATCATTAAAAGCTCCATACCCTCTTCTGGATACCTCTTTTCGCCACCACAGCATACGTTGCATTCGTGTTTCTATATCCACATCGTGTGAGAGAGTGAAATTTCCTTTGGATTTTGGATTGCCAAACTCATATTCTTCTTCCTGTTAAAAAAAAAATTAAAAGCAAAAGTTTACTATTCAGTCAACATCAATGAAATATTTAATTTTTGCAAAGATCGCCTAAAGTACAAACTTCCGAGTTCTTTACTATAGTTAATACAAAACAAATCCGATGCTCGTCACACAATTCAAAAGCGTCACAGCTACACACCGTTGCCAAATTGTCAGAATTAAAAGAAAATCTAGAGATTGTAGGAATTTTAAAATCCGGAATGAAGTGAAAACTTCTTGGGCGTGTTGAGCAAAATGATTTTAATTTGCATGCATACATACACATATCTTTTGCTTCCTCTACTTTAATCAGTGCTCTCATACATGCTCGTCGATTGTTGGTACTCTTGACCTGGCCTTTCTTTAAAACAATGTTGATCTGATCGAGATATGTTCGCCGAGGTCGACCTCTACCGACTTCCGTCCATTCACACTCGCCTTATAAATTTGTTTCGTCAATCTTCCTTCATCCATCCTTTCTACGTGTCCAAACAATCTAAGCATTCCTTTATCTATCTTTGTAACCACATCTTTTACACCACAGCGTTCTTTTATCTCATTATTCTTTACTTTATTCAACCGAGTCACTCCGGCTATACTTCTCAGACTACTCATCTCCACAGCATCAATCCTATTTTCATGCTTCTTCTGCCAAACCCAACATTCACTACCATACATAAGTGTAGGAATTAATACACCTCTATGCAGTGCCCAATTCATTTGTTTTCCTGCCAACACCCGTCGCTCAATGTCACTGTCATACTTTCCAGCTCTCGTAAACTTTGAACCCAAGTACACAAATTCATTTACTTGCTCCACTCTTTCTCCCTTAATCAGAACTTAACAGTTTGTCATGCTTTCTTCTCTTTTAAAAACCATTACTTTCGTTTTGCTTACATTTATTTTCATCCCTTTGATTTTCAGGGCATCATGCATAACATTAACCATTGCCTGCAACTCCTTTTCAGATGACGCTTAAATCTTATAAACAATCATCTATGTATAAGTTAAACAGCCATGGCGAAGCCACACATCCCTGTCCCACACCCTATTCGATTTTAAACTAGTCTGTGCAAGCTCCGTTTATCCTGACATAAGCAGTGGAATCCTTGTAAAGTAATTTCAGTGCTCGTATTAAACTACCCCATACATAGACAATGTCGACCACAATTCACTTCTCACCACTCTGTCATAGGCCTTTTCCAAGTCTATAAAAGCGCAATAGACCTTCTGACTTCTAGCCAAACATTTTCGACTATACCTCGTAATGAAAAGACATGATCCATACATCTCCTTCCTCTTCTAAATCCTGCTTGCACATTCCATATCATCTTGTCAGTTTCATTCGTTACTTATTTAATCAATATCTTTGCATAGAGTTTGCCGAAATTTGAATATTACAATTAATTTGAAAATCCAAAAGACCACTGTTATTTTCATAGTTTTCGGTAAGTTATCATTTCTGTCGGCAGTTATAGTGACTGCCAATATATTTTATGAAAAAGAACACTTTTAATACACAAGTTAAAAGTTGAAACGAAGAGCTTGTAATCATACTCAACCTAATTAAAGGGCAACAATGTATTTTGATCGACAGGACTGCCAACTACGTATGTTTTGAAACGCATGAAAATGTGTCACGGCCGCACGGAAATAAATTTTATACTTAATGAATATCGTGTTATTTAGAGACATATAAATAAATTTCTTAATGTTGTTTAAAAATAAATAGTATAATTTTTTTTTACTGAATCATTATAAACTGTTATGGAACGATGTTTTAAATAATTTAATCTTAAAAAATTTCGGTACGCCGTTAAGCTGAATATTTTAATAGGTGGTATCACTGCTTTGAAACATGTACGTCATTGATGGCGTGAATTGGATTTTGTTTTGTGTTTACTGTACATACATACACCTTTTAAAAGAATGTCGTAAAATGATCTTAGTGTACTTTATCTTAATTTTTACCAAACTTTCGACCTGATAAATGGTTTTGGACTTGGAAACGTGTTTAAAGGATACTAACATCTAGAAAATGACCAGCTTCCACGGACTTTTCCAGATAAGAAATATGCAAGATCCATTTTCCCGCTGCCATGCACGATAGAGCCTTTTCGTTTCTGGCGGGTTTTAGACACAGCAGGTGAGTGCAGCTCGGATCATAATTTGCTAGATTGGAAACCGAGCTTCCTAATTGTTCTATTTCGTTTACCATTCTCGCCCGTTGGGCATCATCTCCTATACCCGAAAGGGAAAACACTCTCCGTCGTTCGCTCGGTTTTGGAAACTAAAATACGCAATAATAAGAAAAATTAATAGGTTTTAGCAAAGTTTTTATATAAATCGGACAGAAGAAGGAATTGCTGCAAGGCACAGAAAAATAATCTGAAGATATTAATTTATATTTAAATATTAAGTTGGTTCATTTAAATTTTTTGTATTTCTAACCCACATAGAATGTGACTGTATTTTTTGATGATTTTATCTTACCACAAAAACATTTTTTTTGAAGAAAAAAAGATTGTGGTTTAAATAAAATTTGTCAAAAACAACTGTTGACGACGTACAAGGCTCAAATCCGACCTCTACTGCTCGCACATTTGGGGCTCAGCACCAAGGTATTCTCTTCGTCTTCTAGATTCCATTTAGAAAAGAGCCATTCAGTTGATAAACAGCTCAACTCTCATAGATACCCTTCACCCACTGGAACATAGAAGAAGAGTTGCAGACCAGACATTACTCTACAGATATTTCCATGGCAGATGCTCCAGAGAAATAAAAACTCTTATACCACCACTGGCTACATTCGGCCGAAGAACTCGGCACGCTGATCAGTCTCACCCATTTACTCTCAAGATTGACTCTACAAGAACCAATCTCCATCAAGAATCCTTCTTTTACAGGTCTGCTACGGAATGGAACAAGCTTCCAAAATCAGTTTTTCCAGAGAACTATGACCTGCAACTTTTTAAAAAGTGGGTCCACAATAATCTCCTTTCTATAATTCCTCCCCCTTCTAATAGTCGCAGTGCGGGCCGACCGCGGCCCACACGATAGGTCTACCCTTTTTGCGACTATTTTTGGTAAAAAAAAACTTGTTTTAATTTACCAACTGCAAAACTTCAAATTAGTTAAAAATTTCCAACTAAGAATAGAATATCTTTAGATTATTTGCATGTGTGTATTTTGCCGAAAAAAAAACAACAAATTACTTTTAATTATAATAAATGTTCACTTAATTTAATACACTTCACACAATCCGGATAATCACGGACTGCTTCTGACTGCTGTGGGATTAGATCTTGTGCATACTTTGATGTATTTAAAAAGAAATGTTTTTTTTTCTTCTTAAGGTGCCGAGATCGATCATTGATCTCGGCTCTCATGTTAACTATACTACAAGACGGAAATAATAGTCAGTGACTCATTCAAAGCTTCGTGGCGGGCGAAGTGAGGAAGGGAACAGAGAAGCCAGTAGCCGGTACAATTTCTTTTTAAATGATTTTTAAAATTGTAAAAAACACATTTTTATTTTGAATTTTTATGCAAATATGACGGACAAAATTTGTTGGTATAAATCGTATTTGATTTTCTAACATCAAAAATCATAAATACAATTTTAAGTTTATTTAAGTAAGTAGTACACACTGGGTGATTAAAGGAGGAATGAAAAACGTATTTAAGGTGTGCAAGTTTTAGGAATATCTAAGATATTCCCGCCTGATAGTTTAATAAAATTAGTAAAGCGCTTTCGACATAAATGCCATCATCGGGACTTCTAAAAAGATGATTAGCAGTTAAGCAAACTAAATAAAAAATAGAAAAATCACAACTTACTCACTAATTATTATAAAGAAGAATTATTGGTAAAATCGTACTTCTCCCTGTTTCATATTACAAATTCAAATTTGAAATAATTATTTAATATAAAACCACCCACAAACACGACCGACCAACAAACCTTGACTCGACAACGTAATGGACCGTTCAGTGTTGCAACCTCCGCTCGGCCGTCAAAAAATTTCAGTACAAAAATTACATGCGTCGACCGCGAACCTCCATTAAAATAGAGGCTGTTTTTAAATGATCCGATACTCGGGCCGCAGTACATTTGACAACGGTGCGCATTTTGTGCCACTATGTGTCCACAAAGCTTTGAATGAGTCACTGACTATTATTTCCGTCCATATTAACAATCATGGTCTTATTTACAGTCGAAACAAGTCTACTGAAGTTTTTTCGAACCATTGGCGGAGATTCTTGAGCCAGGAAGTAGTACGGCGACCAACACTTCTTTTTTCCAAGATTTTTCGTTGCATAACAAGTTGTATCTTGTACTTTTCTGGTTGGCGCATTATATGGCCGAAGTATTCCAATTTACGTCTTTTAATTGTTTACTACTTCACAACTTTCATTCATGCGATTTAGTACAGTTTTTTTTTTGTTACTCTGTCTATTCAACTGATCCTAAAAATACGCGACGGTAAATCCACATCTCGAATGATTGCATGTTTTTTAAGAGAGGCTCGGTCAGGGTTCATGCATCAACCCCGTAGAACAGAACTGGAAATTTGTAGCAGCGGATCGTCCATATGCGAAGTTTTAAATTGAGATCGTGGCTACAGTGTATATTCTTAAATTTCATGAATCTTGTCCATTCTTGAGCAATTCTACTTTTAATTTCTAAACTGTAGTTCCATTCTTCGTTAATCTTAGTGCCCAGATATACTAGCTGACTTACGCGCTCAATTGAATCGCTGTTAATTGTAATATTATAATTATGAATATAGGGTTTTTTACTAACGACCACAAATTTAGTTTTCCTTGTGTTCAGGATAAGTTTTTATTTTCCGCAGGTCGCCACCATTCGGTCTAACAACGACTGAAGATGTTCGATTGATCCTGTCATTAACAGGGTATCATCTGTGTACCTGATGTTGTTCATGAGCACGCCGTTTATGAGAATACCTTCTTTGGCCTCCTCTAAGACTTCATTAAGGATTTCTTCCGCGTTGAGACAACGGTGGTGATAATATGCAGCCTTGCCGAACTCCTCGCTTGATCTCCATTTCTTCTGACAGTTGCTTTCCAATCTGAACGCAAGCAGTCTGGCCCCAATACAGATTTGCAATTATTCTTGTGTCTTTATGTTTTCATAACTCTTTAAATTTTACTGAATTAAATTAATCAAAAATTCGACCTACAGCTTAATGGTAATTATACATGGTAACATTACAGGAGCTTACGGAGACTATAACTTTTTTTAATAAGCAGACCTACCTCTTGAGATCTAAAATCCCATCCAACTGTACAAGGTTGAGAGTCTTTGAGTTCCGACGTACCAACTAGAAAAAAAAAATTAGTTGAACTATCTCTATAATTTCTCGAACTATTATAAATTAAAGGTGTTCAAACATTGGAAGGACACAGTAAATTTTCGTTTGAATTTTTCCAGAGGGTAGACGAATAGAATCCGAATTAAGAGGGAATGCCAAGAGAATATACAGACATCAGAGTCCAGATAGGTCACTCCACAAACATAATAATAATAACAATCCACCACCAACAAAACTAAACGATTTTTAAACCTAATGTTATATTTCCGTGCGAGCCACTCTCTAATTAGGGCCGATCTGGCCCCGCTCGAAATTCCCAATTCCTCCTGATAAATTTGGCTCAAAAGGTTTCTATTTTTCAAGTATAAAAACCTGAGCTGACTGTCTTTCGATCATCCGGGTCGAAGGTTTTCGCATGATCGAGGATGCAAAAGGGACCACAAGAAGAAGTGGCACGAAAATAACGAATTTTTTAAGAGGGAGCCACCGAAGTCGAACTATAGTTTTCATACCTTAAGTTCACCACAAGACACTGTTATCCTAGCTGTCCATGAGGATCTAATAATTGCTTCCGCAAACCTGCAAAATCACCATTCACACTAAAAAAAGAAAAATGTCCTGCAGTGTACATTAATAATACAAAAACCCCATTAATTTCCTGTGTCAAATACTTGGGCATCCACCTAGATACTAAGCTTAATTGGAGGGATAAACAAAAAACGAAAACAAAACAAATCGCCATCAAAATGAAAGAAATGTGTTGGTTGCTTGGAAGAAAATCACGAATGTCATTAGAGAACAAAATAATATTGTACAAGGCAGTAATCATTCCAATATGGACCAATGGTATCGAGCTGTGGGGCCGCGCCAGCAAGTCAAGCATAGCTTTAATACTGCGAAAACAATAAAAAATCTCAAGAACATTAGCCGACGTTCCGAGGTATGTATTCAACCAGACGCTACAACAGGACCTCCAAATCGCAACAGTGCAAAAGACAATACAAAAGAAAATCCAGAAGCATCATGAGAGATCAACTAATACAAGAATAAAATCACAGAAAACTAAAACGAAGAAGTCCAGCAAACCTAAAATAAGGTGAAACCCCCTTCAGGACAAAAAAATTCTGATTGCTGTTTAATTAATAAATAAAAAAAATTTATGTTAAATAAATTACCTGGTACAGGAATTGTAGATTGAAAATTTCTACTTTGTCTTTTCGATCCGCTAGCACTTAACATATCTTCTAGCATTTGGAGCCTACTGGCCAAACTTTGATTATCTGGAGTTTCGTCTCCATCAGTTGTTGAAACCTATTAAAAAATGCGGGTTTGTTAATGTTTTTGGACTGTTTTAAATTAAAATTTACCTCGACGTTATTTTCATTTTCATTTGTGACATATTGTTCGCTTTGTTGCGTACTTTGGGTATTTGTTTCTGCTATTCCGAAATTTATTTTGCAACCACTTATTTTTGTCACTTTTTGAGCAAGTTGACGTTTCAATTCTGACAAGGGCTAAAATTAAAGACAATGTTATTTATGGACAGATTAGAAGTGAGCGAAATACGAAAAATTAAACTATTAGGGATTATTTGTTGTAAAACTGCTTACAATTAGACATTCATGAGGTTATAATAAATAATAGTTTAAAAAAACTAAGACAACACGCTTTATAAGAAAACCGAACTAAAAAATAAAAAATAATTTTACAATTAAAAGCGTGGGGTGCTTTTTATGATGTTATGTTGGAGACTTTACTTTTACCAATATCTGTTTATTATCAAATATATTAATTTATATAGCGCACCCCACGCTTTTGATTTTAAAATTATTTTTTATCTTTTAGTTCGTGTTTTTGTTTAAATATCCTGATGATCCTGGCCAGGATCTTTAAAATAATGTATGAAATTATTATATTGTCATCGGTCCTTTAGAAGTATACAAAGTTTCAAGTCGATCCGATGTTTTTAAGTGGGTGAAAATCGTGTCCAAAGTTTTCGTTACATGGATAGATAGATAGAAGTCAAGCTAATATAAAGTGTATAAAAAACTTACCGTGCTTTTATTGCTAGATGGAGACGGTTTATTAGGAAACTGGTCCAGCCAATAAGCGAACTGTTTCCTTAGACCAGGCGAAGGATTTGGGGTTAAAAATGCACCGAGAGGCGTCTCCGGAGTTTTTACAAACGCCCACGGTGGCGGAACGGCGTATTCTTTGGTTTCCTTTACATTTTGACTTTGATTTAAATTACTTTCTCGAAATTTTTTCATTATCGTGTTAACAGGAGTGACGGGACTGAATTTTTCTAAAAATGTTTAAAATGAACAAACAAATTGTATACATCACGTGTCTTATTTTAAACATCCTATACGTCATCGATGCAAATGTTTACCTGCATTATTTAAAAATTTCTTATGATAAGGTGTGGCATTGTTAACGGGCATTAAGACGTTTCCACTTTTACCGGAACCACTTCTTTCTGTAGGAGTAACGTCTTTTAGCACGCCACTGGTGATTCTTTGTGGCGTATTTTCAATTAGTTCGTCTCGTATATTGCAAACTAAAATATTAATTGCCGCTGAAACTAAATCTTTCCAATTTTTAAAATATATATGGACCTTCAAAAAAAAAATACTTCCAACATGTAATACAAAACCAAATCCAACGCACGTCACCAAATACGTAGATATTTCTAAGAACTACCACCCTATTGAAATATTCAGTTTGGCCAACCAACGTCCATCGGCGTGCGCAAAATTGAATCAATGATATTAAGTTATTTGAACATAACATAATAGAACTTGTTTATATTACCACCTATACAGGGTGTTTCGAAAAAAGTGATCCCGTCTCTAGGATAGGCAGAAAACTAAAAAATAATTAGAGTTTGCTTGGTAAAAAATGTATACACATTTATTACGATTTTGCCTAAACCACTGGAAACATTGTAATGAAATTTTATACGAATATTTTTTTTTTTATGAAAATCGCCCGCCACGAAGCTTTGAATGAGTCACTGACTATTATTTCCGTCTTGTATAGTTAACATGAGAGCCGAGATCAATGATCGATCTCGGCACCTTAAGAAGAAAAAGAGAACATTTCTTTTTAAATACATCAAAGTATGCACAAGATCTAATCCCACAGCAGTCCGTGATTATCCGGATTGTGTGAAGTGTATTAAATTAAGTGAACATTTATTATAATTAAAAGTAATTTGTTGTTTTTTTTTCGGCAAAATACACACATGCAAATAATCTAAAGATATTCTATTCTTAGTTGGAAATTTTTAACTAATTTGAAGTTTTGCAGTTGGTAAATTAAAACAAGTTTTTTTTACCAAAAATAGTCGCAAAAAGGGTAGACCTATCGTGTGGGCCGCGGACGGCCCGCACTGCGACTATTAGAAGGGGAAGGGATTATAGAAAGGAAATGATTGTGGACACGCTTTTTAAAAAGTTGCAGGTCATAGTTCTCTGGAAAAACTGATTTTGGAAGCTTATTCCATTCCGTAGCAGCCCTGTAAAAGAAGGATTCTTGATGAAGATTGTTCCTTGTAGTGTCAATCTTGAGAGTAAATGGGTGAGACTGATCAGCGTGCCGAGTTCTTCGGCCGAATGTGGCCAATGGTGGTACAAGAGTTTTTATTTCTCTATTTCTCAATATGTTTTAGAAGTTGATACATCCCATGAATTTGTTTTTTTATCTGACTCTCATAGAGGGCGCTAGTTACACAGTGTGTACCAAGTATTATTGAACATATATATATATATATATATATATATATATATATATATATATATATATATATATATATATATATATATCGCGTTAAAACGTGCGTCGGCGTCTTGCGATTCCTAATCTCCATTCCTCTCTATTCGTCCACATGTCCTCTCTCAGATCTCTCTCTTCCATCTCTTTTTGTATGCCTTCTCTCCAGCTCTTTCGTGGTCTTCCTCTTCTTCTTCTTCCTCTGGGGTTCCACTGTAATATTTTCTTTGGGATTCTGTCTGGTGGCATTCTTTGAACATGCCCGTACCATATCAACTGTTTAGTTCTTATTTCGTCTGTGATGTCGTGCTGTACTCCCATTATTTGTTTTATCCTCTCATTTGTAACTCTTTCTGGTCTTGATTTCCCCGCTGCTCGTCTCCAGTAATCCATTTCTGTGGCTCTAATTTTTCTTTCGATCTTTTCTTTCAAAGGCCATACTTCGCAACCGTACATTATTATGCTCTTCACTATCGTGTCGTAAATTCTTTTTTTGTTGTTGTTGCTTATTGTTCTATCCCACAGTACTCCGTTTAACATTAATATTGCTCTTCTTCCTTTCATATTTCTGTCCAATATTGCTTCTTCGAGTGTCCCATCCTTTGATATTCTCATTCCTAAGTAATTGTAAGCTGACGTGTGTTTGATTTTTTGTCCATTTGATAATTGTAAGTCCTGTTGCACTCCCCCAATACACATATATTCCGTTTTTTCTACATTAACCTCTAGTCCCCAAATTTTATATTCTTCTATAAGTTTTCGTGTCATATACTCTGTGTCGTCTATGTCTTGGCCGACTATAATTTGATCGTCTGCGAATGAGAGTGTGTATAATGTTGTGTCCTCATCTAAAGGTATGCCCATGTTTTGGCATTTCCGTTTCCAATTCGCTAGTGCCCGTTCCAAATATATTTTAAATAATGTTGGTGACAAGCAACACCCTTGTTTCAGCCCTTTTGTGATATTAAACCCTGTTGTTAGGTTTTGTCCAACTTTAATTCTTGATTTGGTTTTATTGTATAATGACTTTACTCCTTTTATCAGTTCAATATTAATGTTGGAAGTTTCCAGAGTTTCCCAAAGTTTAATTAAGGGTACGCTGTCGTATGCTTTCTTTAGGTCAACGTACAGTATATGGATCTCTTGATTGAATGCTAGTTTTTTTTCTATAATTTGTGTTAGTGAGAACAGATGGTCAATCGTTGATCTTCCCGCTCTAAATCCGGCTTGCTCTTCTGCTTCCATTTCCGTGTATTCCCTTTCGATTCTGTTTTTTAAGATCTTGCCATATATTCTACTGATTGTGTTTGTTACGGCAATTCCTCGATAATTGTCGCATTTGCTTTTGTCCCCCTTTTTGTGTATTGTTGACATATGTGATATTTTCCATTCTTCTGGGACTTCGGACTGATTAATACACCTTTGAAATAGATCTTGCAGCATTTTATATAATTTATCTGTTCCGTATTTAAATAATTCTCCTACAATATTTCCTGGACCCGGGGCTTTGTTATTTTTTAAAGATTTACATACTTCCTTCACTTCTTTTGTATTAATTCTAATAGGGGATCCTTGCGTATTAATTCTATCATTCATATATTCTGTGTTCTTAAATTCTTCTCTGTCTTCAGTTAACATTTTTTCGAAGTATTGTTGCCAATTTTGTGCTGTTATTGGTGAGATTATGTCCTTGGTATTATCTTTCCTCATGTTTTTTAGTATTCTCCAGCTTTCTGTACTTCTTCTACCTCCCAGATACGTATTTATTCTAGAACATGTTCTTTCCCATTTCTCATTCTTTTTTCTGCAAACTAATTTATTATTGAACATAAAAGACGATATTCATCAACTATAAAATTATCTGCTTTCATAATACATTTTCAAACGACTTAAAACAATTAGTATCTTTTCAGTTCGGTGTGTTTTAATGATGTTCAAGAGTTATTTGTTTCACGTTCAACATTAATTTGTGTCTTATTTTTAAAAAAATATTTTTTTAGTAAGTAAATTACTTTCATATTTAAAATTTTCAAGTGAAAGCATAATTTTTAATTTCCTACAATGTGTACACTCTCCTATACTTCTGATAATTTGGCAACGGTGTGTATCTGTGACGTGCATCGGATTTTATTTTGTATTAAATATAATAAGAAAAAGTGTTTCATGCAACTTTGCAAACCTGTGGATTCTCCCAAGAGAAAATCAGCTTCCGGCACCCTTTTACCAGTCTTAGCACATTCCAACAACCATTCTTTACTTACGACTGGTAAACCCCATTTAATGGCGGCGTCGTATTTCTTTCCCTTCGCCTCGGGACTAACCAGATGCGTGGAAGGATAAAATCCCTTTTTTTCGGTGCGTATTCTCACCAATTGTTCTTGCGCCATACCGCCCAACGCATCGATGAGGTTCAAGAGAAACAACCTTTCGGTGCCCACGTAATTGCTAACGGTTATAATTGAATTTTCCACTGGTTTAGTATCTACAAATATGCTTATTAAGTATTGAACGTTAGTAAACATAAATTACTAATGAAAGGCACATTTGCAACGTCCCCACTCCATCGTCGACAACAGCTCCGCTTCGATTTAAACCGAACTGTTTACTCAATGACGTTTCCTAGATATTTTCCAACCGTTAGAGAATATTTATCTATCAGAAAATGTATTGGAATTAAAAGTAAATAAAAAAAATATAAATGAATACTTTTGAGATTGGATTTTTAAAGATTATTTTTTTTGTTTTGATCTTTATCGTTTCACAATCATAGACATAGGAGACTAGACTGCGGGTCTATATGCGAGAGTTGGCTACCGATGAGAAAGAGTCAGTCGCTCGAGAGGTTGTCTCGTGCTTTTTCTAATGGGCGCCCAATAGAGAGCACGAAACAACCTCTCGATCGACTGTCTCTTTCCCATCGGGAGCCAACTTTCAGCACGGGGACCGCAGTCTACTCTCCTATGTCTATGTTTACAATTAACACATTTTAGAAATCACGACCCTTATGAATTTATTACTTTCGACAACGGGGAAACGAATATTTAAGATGCGACAGCTATTTATTACTTCATTGACGTTTTAAGGAAGGTCAAGCATGTAAGACGCCTGGTCAAAATTATCATAAGTTAACACATGCACGTGATAGTACTTGTCTTTTTTAACGACATATTTCTAAGAGTATCCTTCCTCTATAGGGGATCAGTGTGCTAATACACCCACATACAACTTTTTACCAAGTTTCTCGATACTGTACAATGTTATCAGTTTCTTTTTCACTACATCTCATACTTGACGAATATCGACGAACGATTACAGTCATTATACAATTCCTCCTCACTTCAAAAACTCTCTAAGCTTTAATCTGACACAAAAATTTTATTACAGAAAAATTATTTACGACTTGTTTCTTTGTCCTGCCCTTGTAAAATAAAACCTTCCGTTAGCCTTCCATTAGATCTTTTCGGAGATGAAATACAATACATGTCTCTATTCCTTGAGTCTCAGCGCGAACGAAGCGGAACACCATTTTCGATATCCTTGTCGCAGCCAGTACTCGGAGACGAAAACTTTCAATATAGAATTTGCAAGTCACGTTTTTTTTAATTAATTAAATTGGTAATTATCTCTTGTTTTCGCAGAGTAGTTCTTACAATTCGTTCTGCTTATTTTCAACTTGTATTTTAAACAAAAACATATAAGAGCAGCAAAAAAAACCCACACTGAGAATTGTCGTGTATTTGTAAGATTCTAATCCTACGTGAGGTGCCTTTCAATAGTAATTCATTTCTAACACCCTCTCAATTATTCATTTTTCTAAAAATATTTCAAACCTGGTATATTGAACGGTCGATGGTAGTAAGCAACATTCAAGATGAGCTCTTTTACCCTGATGCAATCACTGACAAAGAGGTCGTTCACCACTTCCGAAGCTGTGTGATGTAGTTCGTTTTTATTAAAAATTGGCACTACCGCATAATCAGGTATACCCTTGTAAGTTTTGGATACCACATCGCCTCCAAAATCTAAAAATGAATTTTATTTTATGTTTTTTTTTAATCTTGGGAAGGGGAAGAATTAAGTAAATCGGTTTTTATTTCAATTTTCTTTCCTTCATATTTTATTTTAAAGACCAAACAAAAATATTTAATTAATTTAACGAGGTTAGATGGAATTTGGATCGGTGTATTGAAGACAAAATATACATACATACATAAAGTCACGCCTTTTTTCCGGGTAGGCAGAGACCACTTGCTACGGTTCTTACACACATCTTTTGCTTCCTCTACTTTAATCAGTGCTCTAATACATGCTCGTCGATTGTTGGTACTCTTGACCTGGCCTTTCTTCAAAACAATGTTGATCTGATCGAGATATGTTCTCCGAGGTCGACCTCTACCGACTTGTCCATTCACACTCGCCTTATAAATTTGTTTCGTCAATTTTCCTTCATCCATTCTTTCTACGAGCCCAAACCATCTAAGCATTCCTTTATCTATCTTTGTAACCACATCTCTTTTACACCACAGCGTTCTCTTATCTCACTATTCTTAACTTTATCAAACCGAGTCACTCCGGCTATACTTCTCAGACTACTCATCTCCGCAGCATTAATCCTATTTTCATGCTTCTTCTGCCAAACCCAACATTCACTACCATACATAAGTGTAGGAACCAACACACCTCTATGCACCGCCAGACGTGCCTTTTTTGACACTTTCTGGCTATTCATAAAGCTATGTGGTGCCCCATTCATTTGTTTTCCTGCCAACACTCTTCGCTCAATGTCACTTGTAAACTCTGAACCCAAGTACACAAATTCATTTACTTGTTCCACTTTTTCTCCCTCAATCGAAACTTCACAGTTTGTCATGCTTTCTTCTCTTTCAAAAACCATTACTTTTGTTTTGCTCACATTTATTTTCATCCCTTTGATTTTTAGGGCATCATGCATAACATTAACCATCACTGCAACTCCTCTTCAGATAAATATATGGAATAGAAAATATTTTCTAAAAATATTTCAGAAAGAAAGAGAAAAAGTATATATTATTCATTTAACATTTTTGCCAATTAAGTATAATAATACATAGTGACATGCCTCGAAGACAGCACTGCAAACAACACACAGCAATAGCAAACAGTAAAAGCCACCGGAAACTTTCCGTAAAGACACCGATCTGCATTCATTAAATATACGAGGATAGTTCACGAACCTAACATAGTCAGGCAAAAGTTTATTGTATGACATTAGTGTGTGCCAATTAGCACAGCGCATCAGTTCGTGTATGTTAAATATTAATTTTTTTCCATTGAGGTGTACGTGATTTTATAAAAATAGGCAAAATTGAGATAAGAGGTGCGATAAAGTACCTCTGTAAAAAGGGGTTATCACCACAAGAAATTTATAAGGACATGGTAGAAGTATTAGTGACTGCACCTTCGTACCAAAGAATCAAGAACTGGTCACGAGATTCCTGTCAACATGCACCAGATGCAGGAACCCCCAAAACTGTGGTGACCAAAGAAAACTAAATTTAGTCCATGTCATGGTATTAAATGACAGAATAATTACAGTCAAAGCTTTAGCAGAGACATCTAGGTTTTCTGTTGAAAGCGTTAAAAAAATTTTACATCAAGAATTGGGTCTCAAAAAACTACACGGAGGATTCCACGAATGCTGACAGCGCACCAGAAGCGTGTTCGCCAGATTGCAGAGGAAACAAATTTGTAAATCATCAGCAGTAATCCTGATGAATTTAAGCAAAAATTTCTTACGGTCGACGAAACATGGGTTCATCACTAGAATGGCGCCATAGGGGTTCCCCTCCCTTGTCGCATCAGCTGGTAAGATCATGGCTACAATTTTTTTGGGATTTTGAAGGTGTTATTTTCGTGGGCGCATGGGCGCACCATAACAGGTGGATATTATGCGAATTTAATACCAAATACGCGATGCGATCAAAGAAAAGAGGAAAATTGAGATGAGGTATGCTCTTTCACCAGGACAACGCTCCGGCTCACAAAAGTTTTGTTGCAATGACTGCCATTCACAATGCGGGATTTGAAATTTCTGAACAACCTTCTTATTCGCCAGATTTGGCCCCCAGGGACTACCATCTATTCCCAAAATTAAAAGAACATCATCGTGGAATCCGCTATGCTAATGATAACGAAGTGATGTCGTCGGTAGATGAATGGCTGAAGACTCAAAGTTCTGAATGTTTTTTAAAAGGGTTTGAAACACTTTAACACCGATATACCAAGTGTATAAACGTTGCAGGTGACTATGTTGAAAAATAAATTAGTTTCATTCTTCTCATGTATTTGCTTCTATGTTAGGGACAACAATTCGTGAACTATCCTCGTATGTATCACCAAAAACCAGTTACACATCAGATATATTGGAAAGACCGGATGTCATTTTTTAACATTAAATTCAAACAGTTTTTATTTTTAATTAATGATGTAACCACCATTTTGCTATGTAATGTGCAAATTTTCAATGCCGGATTGATAAAAATCAATTGGTTAGAATAAATAGAAATCCGATGGCGCAATATCGGGCAAGTATGGTGGGTGAGGCAATACCTCTCACTCCAATTCATAATTTTTTCCAGGGTTCGTATGGCGCAATGTGGTCTTGCATTATCGTGTTGCAGAATAATGCCTTTTCTGTTGACAATCGCCGGTCACTTTTCAATTAATGATTAATTCACTTGATACAATTGTTTACAGTAAAGGTCTGCATTTACAGTTTGTCCAGATTTCAGCACTTCTAAATGAACGACCCAAACACACAGAAGCGTCTTTTTGGGATGTAAACCTGGCTTAGCTGTACTTCGTGGCGTTTTATTCGAGAGAGCTACTGCCTTTGCCTTTTAGATTATCATAGAGGACTCATTTTTTATATTCAGTAATACAGCGATCAAAAAATGCCGCCGAAGCAATAAGTTGCATTTGGTGGATTGGTCAGATTTGTTTTCTTCGGACAGATTATGAAGGACCCAAACACCTGCTCTGCTTACTTTCCCAATCTGCAACAAATGTTCTTGGATGGTCGACCAAGGTTGGTTAAGAGTGTTTGACAGCTCCTCGATTGTCTGACACAGATTTGCTTCTACTTCCGCCCTTAACATGTCATTTCATAAAGTTGTTGGTCGTCCTGATCGATTGGGAAAACCCAAGGGTGTGTGTGCCTAAATAGAAGGTAATAAAGAAGTCCCAACCGTCTTCATTCTGGATAGGGGCTATAAAAATGAGTACAAAACTAAAATGCGGGAACTTCCGTTGCTAGTCAATGACATATCACATTTTACAGTATGTTACCCTTACAATAGATATAAACTAACTTTATAAAAGTTTTATCATTCGAATTTAAATGTATTCTCGACAAAACAGTTAGTTTGACTGCAAAAATGAACATCTTACTATTAATCGACAGTTTCAGTTTGGAAAAGTCTTCTTCCTCGAATCCGATGATTAAAAATTTAAAATTTTGAAATACTCCACTGGTTTCCAGGTCTTGAGTAACCGATATTGACGATTCTTGTGTTGAAGTTACCGAAGGTCTGAATTGCATAGTGCCTCCGATGGGATCTGCAACGTCTAAGTTTATGTTATTTGCAGACTGTAATAATCTTCCCAAAGTATCAGATACTGAAAATGAAAAAGAAAATAATTTTCCGCTGTCTTTTTAATGCAGAGAACAATAGAAGGTTGTACTTACTGTTTGGTACTTGCGGTGTATGTATATTTTGCATTTCCTCTTCATTATCTTCATTATTCAACTCTATTTCTTTCTCGGTTACTGTTCTATTAGAACGAAGTAAGGTTAAACCCTACACCAAAATATCAATTATAAACAATGACAAGTAAATTCTCTCTGTCAACTTTTAACGCCCTTCCAGTAATTCTTTCACGATAAGTCACACTCCTTTCACATCCTAAAAATTTGTATTTACGGAGAAAATTTCTTGTTCTTTAAAATGAATCCTACGAAGTTTATGCACGAAATGACATAAAACGTACTATACTAGACAACAAGGAATGAGGCTGCTTAAATAAAACACACAGAAAGTATTTTATTTATCCAAATTTATTCTGTCTGATGCTCTCTAGGTTACCAGGTTTGTCACAAATCTGGTAGGTACCTGATGGAAATATCTGCATTGGAGACAACCAAGTGGAGCTTGTGAAAAAATACATATTCCTCGGACACGAAATAAAGATCACAAGAGATAACCAAACATGTGAGTTACGGAGAAGAGTAAATCTCGCATGGGCAGCATATGGAAAACTTAAAGACATCTTTAGGAGCGATATACCAGTTTCTTTAAAGCGTAAAACATTTGGCAAATGTGTGCTGTCCTTTATGACCTACGGTGCCGAAACTTTGACATTAACAGCAGCAATCTCGAAAATGCTATAAATAGCTCAGAGGAAAATGGAAAGATCAATGCTGGGTTTATCACTGCGTGACCGAGTTAGAGACGAAGACTTAAGCCGAAGGACAAGAGTTACCGATGTAATTTCTCGAATTACCACACTTACATGGAACTGGGCTGGACACGTCGCCCGAGTCAATGATAAAAGGTGGACGAAGAGATTACTCGAGTGGAGGCCGATATTAGACAAAAGAAGTAGAGTAAGCTCGTTGGACTGACGATCTCGAGAGAATCTAAAAAAATTGGATGCAAAGCACTCCAAACCATCAGCCAGGAAACGAACATGAATACGAAAAACCTCATAAACAGGCTACTGAACCTAATAAATGGCACAAACCTGTTCGTGTGAGGAACCACTGACGAAAGAGTGATAGAATAGACCCCAGCTGGTCGCAGTGCCAAGGTCAAGTGCTAACCCCATCTCTTCTTCGTCAGCTAACAAACCAACCAACCACCTTTACGGTTTATTCTGAACGACTTGAATATTCCTATTTCTACCATGATGCAATAGTCTAGATCAGAAGTTGAATAAATTAACTGCCAAATAGGTGCACTACCCTCAGAAGGGAGTTTAGAGAAATCCCTACTGATAGACCTATAAGAAAATGTTTCGTTATATTACATGGATTGATACTTTGAACCCCATCATTCCTTCATTGATTGATAACTTTTATTTTTTATCCTTCCCCAAATTACGCTCAATGATATGCTAATGAAGATATTCCCAATCCATAACAACACATAATTTTTTTATTTTATTTTCAACAACGTTATCAAAATCACATTCCAAGTTCATTCATAGATAAAAGTATAGTGGCCCTGGAAAAAAATGAAATATACACTGGCGCTTTCTATCCGTAAACTGCTGAACTAAGAAATCAGTAAGAATGTTGGTAAAGTGGAAACTATTTGTTGTTATATGTTGGAATCTGTGATTTATTTTCCTCCAATTTCGTAATTCAAGTTAATCTCCTAAACGAAATAGTTTGGAGATTCGCTTTCAATTGAAACTATTGAACTATTTCCATGGATCTTTCGTTTAAAGTGAGACAGAAGCATCTATTAGCTTATTTACTTCAATTATCGACAACAAAAATCTTAATTTTAGAAATGAAATCAATTTCGATATATTCGTTCTATACTCCGATCCTTTCTGGGTTTACCCACCAATTCTGAGCTTTTAAAGTCTAACCGTTTCTAAGCGTAACTTGAATAAAAAATACACGAAATCGAACGCCCACCTCAAAATTGTTTGTATTGATCATTATGATATATGAACAATATCTACAAGGTCTCTTAGAGTCAATCGACGATTGAAAAGTCCTTGATTTTGTTGATGTTTTCATCAGCAGTTGAGGTTGATTGCCTTTATAAACGAGATTCGTCTTTGAATGCTTCATGACCCTCACCAAATATTTTGTATCACTTAAAAATACTCTTGTAAAAATTTTTTAAGCATCAGAACAAGTACTTTCATTTATTTGACAAAATTTGACGCAAATTCTTTGTTCTACAGATTTTTCCATTTTAAAAATCACTGAGAATTTTCTTTAAACTGGAAAACGTTTTAATTTCTAGCCTAATAAAGCTAATGTCATGAAATTTATGTCAGCAGTTCACAAGTTATACCAACCTACCAAATAATTATAAACATCGATAATATTCATAGCACGCGTATTTTAAAAAATACAGTCTCTGTGGCGGACATACCGTCCAATTGGAGGTGAAATAAAAACCCTAAAATTTATTTGTGAAGCAGACACATTCGCATTTATGATCGAATCCTGCTGGTTTATGATATGGATAAGTAAGTAATAATTCGGTCGGTAGGCCCTGTAGAAATATATGGCATGCAGCCTTTGTAACGTACCGACAGAGCCGGAGATGATGGAAAAGCCTACGCAGGTAAAAAGAGTTGCAGACTTTGCAGGGCAGAGTATCCGTAGCTTAAAGACTAAAAACATGAATCGATTAACATACATCATTGGGTGCACAACGTATCGACTTCCTGCCAAAACTTTATATAAAATCATTCCAGTTAAAAGTATTTGTTATTAATTCCATCCAGAGTAGTAAACAGAAATAACTGAATTAAGGAACCAAACAATTGTTAGCATGTGAAAGCAGCGTTATTGTGATATCATTAATTTAAAGAATAAATTTAAAATTGTCGACTGTAAACGTTTATAAACAATAAACTTAATTTTGAAAGCATACTTTTTTACTCAATGGCGATCCCAACCGACTGCTTTCTTCCAAATCAGATATACCGATTAGATATTTTTCTTCATATACAGGTTGCTTTTCTTCCATACTGACTATTAGCCACTGTAGAGATACCATTAATGCTGTGACATTTTTACTTTTTATAAATGACACTTCGTGAGTAGTAGGATCACCGACGATAACGTGCGTTACTCGATCCGAGAACGTGTCATAACGAGTTGCTCCACCTAAATTTATGATTTTGTTGAGCTTTTCTATGTGATCAGGAGTAAAACCAGCTAGATATACCTGTAAAAGAATTATTATGCGTCAGTCAAAAACTAACGGCGTCATGGTATGCAAAAACTGTCAATGAGTGTACAAAAATATTGCAAAACAAAATAAGGACATCAACATTTTACAGATATATCTAATTTTTAAAAAATTATAAACAGCATAAACTCAAAAAATTTCCTTATGGAAAATCTCGAACCTTCTCCGTATTATTGAAAAAATCCCTTGCGGAAAATTTTTAACCTCCCCGTAATATTGAAAAATAAGTAACACGAACTGCCATAAATAATGCCCATCGAATATTCTCGGCGTCTCCTCTTTGTGCGGATTTTCGTATACTTTTGGGGTCTCCCTCACGCTATGATCGAGCAATGAGCAATTAGAAAAGGACAGCATAACAGATTTTGTTAGCTCGACGAGTTTACTCTCTATCTTATAATTAGTGTAGTGTCACATAAGAAGTTTCCCTTCAAAAATGTATAGTTAACTAGCTGGCCCTACAGACGTTGCTGTGCCCTTTCCGGTAGGTGCCACGATGATCTTTATTCAGTTAAAGTTTCTGTACAAGAAAGTTTAGACAAACGAGGTCGTTGGCGCGATTGAAGGATTGGCAAGGAGTTTAAAACGATTATAATAGCCGAATTCTTCACTTCTGTATAAAGTTTGTGTGAGCTGTCTGTTTCTAGAGAAAGTTAAAGCACAGGTCAAAGTAGAAGGCCGATCTCCGTCACGTTGGCTGGACCAAATAAAGAACATCCCTGGTCAACCATTGCTAACGAATCTTCGCGAGGTCGAGAATCGCCACCTTTGGAAGGGTGAAGTTGCGAATTGAAGGTAGCCATAGTGTCACGATGCTTCAGACATGAAGATACGACGAAGAAGAAGACAAATTGGGTTTCTTCTCTCCCGGGTATGAGTAACGTATCTAATAGATAGAAAACTAGGTAGATAGATGAAGAGTTTAAATTACCTAAAAATAATATTTTAATAATATTGTGAGTGATTATTTAAATAAATATAGCGAAAGAAACTTAAAAACAAAGCAAGTTATAAATTATTTTACCATGTTATACGTTTATAACATGTTATTAATAATTTATCTTCAATCCTGGCTTCGACTGTTTTTAATTTCATCTTTCTCACTTTCTGAAAAAAGTATCTACATTTGACATTAGGGCGCCAGCTTAACACAACGATGCGCATTATCTCAGGCACTATTAGATCAACTCCGTGGCTTCCCTTTCTGAGCAACATAGCACCACCCGACCTCCGTCACTCGCAAGCATTACTTCGTGAACATGGAAAAATTATGAGCAATCCGACCCTACCCATCCACGAAGATTACAATGACCAAGTCCCCCAGAGGTTAAGAACACGAAGACCACCCTTCTATACCGCAGAAGTGCTAAAAAATAGTAACTTCAATCTTCAAGAATCCTGGACAAATAGTTGGCATACCTATATGCCAAGCGACTGGTTCAGAGTGAATGCTGTTCCTACACTTATGTATGGTAGTGAACGTTGGGTTGGGAAGAAGAAGCATGAACATAGGATTAATGCTACGGAGATGAGTAGTTTGAGTAGTATAGCCTGAGTGACTTGGTTGGTTAAAGTAAGGGACACTCTGTATATATACAGATCTTAAAAGTTTTGTCTCCGGCATGAGACATAATATTTCTAAAGATACAACAATACGATAGAATTGGCAACAATAACAATCCAATTAATTCATCTTATCGCCCCACTACGTCGCGAACGTATTGCGCTGTTGCCGATTTTTTGCATTACTATGCTTGTCTTGTATCCATTCTAGTTAGCATATTCTTTGACACAAAAATTTAAGATCTGCAGAAAGGAATAATAAAAAATATTCTTACAGAACATCCATCTAGAAATTCTCCAGCCATTTTTGCTTTCTTTATATCTAAGTTGTCTATTAGATCTTCACGAAATTCTTTAGCTAAAACAAAACAAAAAATTGGAACCCAAATTTTTTTTAAACATTAATATTAAATAATTACCTTTCCTCTTAGCATTGACTACCTTATCTACGTCTATTGTGGGTGCACTTAAAGTTTCATCAACACACGTCCTCTGGGACATATTGGCACCACCAATGGCGCTTAGCATTGAAAACTCTGGATTTATAAATTTATCACTTTTATTGGGAGTTGATGTGATCTTCTGGACTTGGTATAAAGTATGTGGGAGTGCATAACCTTTTGCAATACTGTCCGTAACCCAGTTTATATTTACGCACTTTATATGAGAGCACTGACGTGCCGCTTTGTATTTTTCGCTGTGCAAACTATAATAAAAATGCGGTTAAGTTGATTACTTCTGCCTTCTAACCAACAGAAATATTTTGACTCAATTGGTTGACAAGCATTTATCTGCATATACTGTTTGTTTAATATTAAAAGAAACTTACACATCTCCGGAACAAATTAATATATCAGTGCTGGATAAAGCAAGTTTTCCGCTAAAATTTCCACCGTTTTCATTAATTTTCTTCTCTATTTCTTGTTTTTCAATTGGATTGGTAATACCAGTTGAACTAATTGTGAGATTATGGAATGGTAAACACTTATGTTTATTAAAAACGTCATCATCTGCATGAACTATAGCTGTTTGACTGGAATTCCAAACATCTTCTATCCAAGATGGACACATTAGCTTTACACCTGCCTCGGCAGCAACCTTATGAATATGATTTTAAGTAAATAAACACGTTGCATGTGAATTAAATTACATAATTAAGAACAAACTACCAAAAAATACACAATTTTTTAGTTTGTTTTTGCAAATTAAACATTTGTATCTAAACATAATTAAAACAGGTACTTGCAAACATTAATAAATCAAATCACAAGGTGGAAACATATATATGACAGAACATTGCTGCAACACATGTCAGATAAATGTTTGTGCTACACATCTAAAATAAATTGAGTGATATGGTTATCAAAATGTCAGCATATCCCTCGCCAAAAATCTTTTTCTCCCAACTTTGATATATTGGTTAACACTACAAACATAACAAAAACAAAAAATGTGAAATTTCTGGGAGTATTATTTGATTTAGATTTGCCATTTAAAACTCACTGTTCAACACCCATTGAAGATGTTGAATACTAAATGTTTCCAAATAAGAAATTTAAAAAAACCACTTAATGTAAATCACATTTGTTAACTTTATTTTAGTGAAATACAGTCTAGGATTAGTTACGGAATTTGTATTTGGGAGAGTTCTCATGCTAAAAATATTTTTTTTGTCAAAGAAAAGAATTTTGAGGTGTATTTCAAACATCTCATTTTTAGACTCCTCTTGTACTGTTTTTTATCAACCTGAGGATTTTAACTGTGTATGGCCTCTTTATATTGGATTTAATCACATCAGTTAATATAAATAGAAACGATTATTTACGGAATAGTGGATATTCATGCTCATGACACAAGATACAAATCAGATTTCTCTAGACCATACCAGCATATAGAAATCTGCAAGAAATCACCTATGATAATGGGATAATGGGAACTTTATAATAGTCTCCCACAATGTTTTAAAGATATTGCCTAAGTGCATAAATTTAAAGAGAAAACTAAAAACTATCTCATTGACATGTGTCTATATTTGATTGAAGAATATTTTGAAAATACACGTTGAATTATGTCTCCACTCCAACATTATACTTTGTTCGGTCTTAATTTTTGACGTACCTGTGTGTTTCTAGTGTTATGTAATATTTTCTGTATATTATCATATCTGGATTTAGTATTGTTTGATTCTAATATTTTAAGGTTAGTCTAGTTTTAAACAGACTTTTTAATTATAATTTTAATTTGTTCATATTTGACTTATTTTAAGTCACTATTTGATATTGTGAGATCAATAAAATTCCATTCTATTTTATTGTCATACTATTATTTCATAACAGAAGAATAATTGTATTTTCTTCCTACTGTGCAGAATGCATCACTTTCGGCCCACTATACAAAATAAAGTTGCCGCTTTCCGCCTACAGTAGGGAGAAAAATAGTATACACACCTCGGGCATTAAAGTAAGAAATGTCTCGGAACACATGTGCTCCAAGACATGTGTCATATACTATTCTTGTTAAATACAAACAACTGGTACAATATCAGCACATTTGTCACGGTTTTTCCTGGACCTATAAATACTTTAAAACCATTTTATTTAACATCAGTTTACTTACCAAATATTTTTCAGATTTAGCACTACCAGTAACCAAATGAGTATTTTTTTCCACCAAATTATCAACATAACAGCCCCCCATCAGTTCTACTTTGTTCTTAATATGTGCTTTGATATTCTTAGTTAAATGAGAACAAGTAACTATACACTTGTACATGGCTACATTATAAATGGGCCAGTTATAATTAGGGATAGGTTTACCATCCATCAAGCAAGGAATTACTGCCATTGGTCCCAAAATTCTGCTACAAAAGTAGTTGATTTATCAAAATAATAGATTACATTAGAGTGAGGTCAACAGGGAAATTTAAAATATCAAAAGTAAATAGGATACATATTACTAGAATACACTGTTTTCATGAATTATTATTAGGATTTATGAACGTTAATATAAAATAATTTATCTTACTTACGTGCTTCTAGTGTTCTTTAATTCTTCAAATAATTTCCCTTCAAATTCCTCAAATACTATAAAATCTGTTTTATTCATATTAGAGGGTTTCAATTCCAATTCTTTAACCCAAGATACAGAAGCATTTACATTTTGTTTGCAAACCTTTAAACAAATGTAAGATATTTAATCACTCGAAATAGTTTTTTGTGGTCATTACAATTTACATTTAAGAAAAAGTTTACTAATATTTAAGTGATTTTATTCTAAATTACAAAATTGTATACTACCTCAAAAGCTTGATGCATTGTCTGGGAACAGTCATTTTTATCTAAATATTTAGAGGAACATACAAATAAAATTCGCAAATTATCCATTTTCCAGTAAAACCACTTTTTAACAAATTCGTTAACTGGAAACAATAAAAGTAGTTAGAAGTAGGAATTAAAAAATTATAACATAATTATTGTAAAAACGTGTGCACTAAATAACAATACTTTACACATTTTAAAAAGATACAAGTAAATATAACTAAAAAATATAAAAATATGCTTATATTTATAATTTGAAAAGTTAAAAATTTCAATTTACAGTATATTTTATTAACTATTAATATTTAGTAACGGTTAATTTTTTTTAAAAACATTTAATTTTGAATGAGGTAAATTAAAAAAATGACAATACCTAAAATATGTTGTATTATTTAACAATTTAACACAATTTACAAAGTTAAATTTTTTATCACAAACTGTCCGTTTTAACAAACATTGAAAATTAACATTAACACTACAACAACAACAGGCATGTAGATTAACACCTGAGTAACTAGAGTACTGTAGAGATAAGCGATATATCACGAGCTGTGATTTTTTCACTGATATCTAATGTCAGATATCACGATCGTTCCTCTTTTTGTAAAGAAAGCGTGAATTGATACGTGATTTTTACAAGCAAAGCAAAGCATATCATTAGTTATTCGTTAAGTTAAAATTATGTTATGTTATTGATATTCGAGAGTAGCTTAGACTTTAGTTTCTGTTTTAAGTAAATTTTACTTTTACTATAAAGTGTCATTTCATCAACATCAATTACATGTTTATATTTACCTATAACTTATAAACAATAATTTCCAAATAATCAAAACAATAAATATTTCCAAAAAAGCATAATAATGATAAAATGAAAGCATAATTATAATAAAATAGTATTTTTCATTTTCATTTAAATTTGGATATAACCAAACGTGACGCGACTTAACTGTGATCACGTTTAAAAGTTACTGATATTAAAAAATCACAGTAACAAATATCGCTCACCTCTATAGAGTAGTAACCTAACCTACACAAACAGCAAATTGGCAATTGACATAGAATATAAAAAATATCAGGGCTGGATTTGAGTTGGAGAGAAGGTAAAGCGACATCGTAACAGAATAAAAGGTTTATGAGTAAAGATAAAATGTATTTGCTTTTTTATGCTATTTCTTTTTTTAACAATTTATGACCAATGAAAAATCCTACATGAGCAAAAAGTACATACATGAATTAATATGTAATTTTGTAACTAGCTGTAGTAGTTCAGAATATAAGCGTAAAATTATATAACCAGAAGAAAAAATTGTTAATTGACGTATGATATTTCAAATGTCAATTATTTATTTAGTATACTAAATGCTATTGTAGTTGTAATAGTATTCTTATTTTTCTGCAGATTTTCAGATTATATTCGGGTTTTAGCTTAAACACCTTCCTTTTAAAATTAATCATGGGTTGTGATGGTGGCACTATTCCTAGACGAGATGAACTTGTAAGAGTTAAGAAGAAGCCAGAAGCCAAAGATAAAGATTCCGAACTCGCCTTTAAATGGAGATGTTGTTCAATTACTCAAGAAATTCTTCAAGAACCAATTGTTGTTTGTCATTTGGGAAAGTTGTACAGCAAAATATCATTAATCGAATCTCTACTTGACAGAACTTCTTTACCAGATTCTAGCAAACACATTAAAAGTTTAAAGGATGTTAAAGATTTAAAATTAACATCAAATCCAGAATATTTAAAAGGAGAAGGCAAGAAGGAAGGTTCAGTAGACAATAGAGCTGCACCTTACATCTGCCCGGTATTGGGACTAGAAATGAGTGGAAAATTCAGGTTTGTTGAATAAACTGTTACATTATTGATAAATCAGGTGAAAATAAATTATTTTTGTGCTAAAAAAATGCGTTAATTAAAATGTTTTAGGTTTGTAGCAGTATGGTCTTGTGGTTGTGTATTTTCTGAGCGTGCTTTAAAAGAAATTGGCACAAAGAATTGTCACAAATGTACACAACTATTTGAAGATGATGATATTGTCATAATAAATGGAAATGATGAAGATTTAGAGCTGATGAATACTAGAATGGAAAAAAGACGTCAACAATTAAAGAAAAATAAAGAAAAGAAAATAAAACCAAAAGCACCAGAAACTAATAAAGAAATGTTGCAAGCAAAAGGAACAAAGAGAGTTGGAGGTTCATCAAAAACAGAAGATAATTCCAAGAAACCAAAATCTGAGGATATATCCCATTCTAAAATTGGTAATGTGGTATCAGTAGGAAAAGTATCTAAAGCTGAAGAATTGAGGAAAATGAAACCAGATTATAGTGTTGCTAAAGATAAACATGTATCCAATGTCTATAAATCTTTATTCACAAGTCACCAATCTGAGAAAGACCAAAATAGGGCACATTGGGTTACTTACAATCCTTTTTATAATTAAAATTTTAAATGTATATTTTTGGGGTTATTTAGTACACTAAATTTTTTATGGGATTTATAATAATTTATAATTTACATTAAAAATAAACAGTGGTTAAAATCAAAATATTCTTTTCTTTATATTTAATAAATAATAGTCTTTAACAGTCTTAGTACATAGTATTACTATATTTTATCATGTACCTATGTATTCTACCTAAGTGAACGTAAAATGTATAATTATAATTCCATTTACTATTAGTTGTAAATCAATGTAATTAAGTTGGGTTTTATCCTCTAGATTTGGATATAAAAAATAAGCACCTAAATACGTTTTTTATTACTTTCAGGGACAATGAAACAAACTGTTGTTTTATAATTAAAATAAAGGTTTTGGGTTTATATATTTGTTGGTACATTTTAAAAAAATTATGTGAGTGCTATCCTATTCTTCATCGCTAGAGGAAACGTAAGAGAGTTGTTCATTCCACCAGTCTTTTATCTCGTGCAAAGTGTTATTAGCCTTTGGAACAGTTGTTTTACTATTAAAGACTTCTCTGGGTACTCTATTCGCCTCGTTGTCATTTATGTGAGACAAATTTTTATTGACCACAGCTGAAGGTCTGTTGTTTTTCTTCTTAGTGACTATCCTTTCCTTTTCTTGTCTGACCGATGGATCCGATAGGGTGGGTGCTAAAAATTTTCTACCAGAAGTGCTACCTGAGAAATATTTTATTTTGAGTAAATACTAGACAAAATAATTTACTTTTTGTGTTTTTTTAAATGCGAAACAATTATGTAAAGTTTTAGGTTTCATAGAGATTTGATTTCAATTTTAATAATTATATATTCAGTAATAACATATGCAAAATATTTAAAATATGTAAAAAAAAATGAATGCATATACAAGTGTGTTGTTATTAATATATTTTTAAAATAAAAACTTCTTTAGGCGCGTTGAGCAAGATTTGATAGTGGGCGAACTTATGGTTTTGCGTCACTTGACATCGGTGACAGCTGGGACGCGTCATGGCTTCTTCTTCTATCTGTCTGTCAAAAAGTGGCCTTAAGCTGACAGTTCACTTTTATTAGGTCATTTATATATTCAATGATTTTAATTTACAAATTATAAAATTTTTATTTTTAAGTGAAAACATCTTTGGACGTGATGAGCAATTTTTGGTAGGGGGAAAACTTATCATTTCGCGTCACCTTGATGTTTTCGATATAGAAGGTGAAAGCGGCTGTCAGCAGTGGTCAAAATAAAATTTAAAAAACGGTGACGTCATAGCTTTTTTTCTATCTGCCTGGCCTTGTGCTGATAGCCTTCTTTTATTAGGTTATTTATAATTCAATGGTTTTCATTTTTAATACTCCAATTAATTTAAAAATACAACAAAACCACTGTTATTTCAAAGTTTTAAGATTTCACTTCTGTCGGCAGTCCCAAAGACTGCCAATTTTGTTTATGGTCTCTACTGCGTTTATAGTGTTAATAATTATGGTCTATATTCACCTATACTATCAGATCTTGGAAGATTGACCGCTTTTTGTTTTCTAATTTCATTTTCTTTATTTGCTTCAGCTTCATTTTCTTTATCGGGACTTGGAGTTTTATTTTCTTCTGCAGGATCTGGCATTAATAAGGCTTCATTGGTAGCTCTAAGTCCTGCTATTAGACTATTTTGTTGTTTCTAAAAAATAGTATAAATTAATTGGACCAAACAAGTTGATAATCAATGATCTGTAAGCTACGTTATATAATTTTATAATTAGAATGGCATAAGTCCTTAGCAATATGATTATTAATAGTTGTGTATTTATACTCGTAATATCAAAATTGATATGGAAGACAGGGGTTGGTAAAGATGGACCTGTTTGAATTTTCAGACCAATAGTTGTCTTAGTATTGGCGATTCATGCTAAGGAGTACGCCCTCTACCGTTTACGAATATAATTAACGCGTGGGCCATCTAGAATCGTTTGTTTACATTGTTCGCTATATGCTTACTGTCCAATTTGTTTACCATAGAAGTGTTTAGCTGTTGCTTGAAGTCGAATATCTTTATTGAAAATATGAATCATTATTGTTGTGTACCTCACAGTTTTCATACATTTCCAAAAACAGGCAAATCCAAAATCATATTCGAAGCCAAGTTAGGTAACTAAGAGTTGATGGACAGAAGGAAACTTGAAGATTTGGAAGCCAGTTTCAGAACATATGAGGAGAGTATACTTTTGCATTTACCACTATTTCCTGCTTTGCTACTGTGTTGGCAATATCAAATGTCCCTTTGATTTCATGGGGTTCGCAATTAAGGGCAGCAGATTGTAAGTACAGGGCGTAAACTTGAATGATATGATTTGTTGCTTCTGTTTGTCCAGCCAAAATGGGGTGACCTGCATTCAGAACATTCTTCCCTTCTACTACAGATTTCGTGTTCTCAGTTCCACCCAGATATCGCATATATTCCAATATACTCAACTTCATTTTGCAGAGTAACTGAAAATATACAAATTTTATTATTCACAGGACTGTGGCACTGGTTCCGTCCCACTCAATTCTTGTATAAAACTCACTTCGTTCTTATATACTTGACACTTTTGAAATTAAAGTTATCTACTTTTAACAATTATATTGTCCAGAATTAAATCGACAAGACACTACTAACTTATACACAAACAAACGATGTAAACAAACTGGTATGGCCCATACAGTAGTTCCAATTTCTACCGTTCTGGCGCAGCGATCTTAATCTCAGTCGCCAATGAGCATTTTAAACAGCAGACAGCACAGAGAAGTCAACGGTGCAATAAATAGAACAATTAGGTGGAAAATTCAAACCAGCCTCCCTTATCATTCTCCACTTACACTCGTCGATCTGATTTTCTTCAGACAGCCCTCTAGCCACGTTCTTATAGTTTGTTTGGCAACTTCTTCCTCTATAATATATTCGAATTCTTCTCTTGCCAACAATTCTTCTAATTGCAGCGCTTTTCTGATGTCCACAGATCGATACGATAACATACTAAAAACACGAAATATTTTTTATTTGATAATTTTGACGGTAGAGGTAGAGATGAATTTCTATTGATAAGGACAGCTTCTGGTGAAATCAGTCGAAGTAGGAAGAAATGTCAAAAACACACGTCGGTTGCCAAATAACTCTGCTTGAAGGTAAGAAGTACGCACGAATATTTTTAAGCGGAAATATGTAATCATGTAGAAGGGGTTATTAGGTGTGGTTCAGTTTTATTTATAGTTGTTAGTAGTTGTATGAGTGCGTGGGTGTACGGATGTTTTTTGTTACTGTTATATTCTTTTATTTAAAATGGGTAGACCGCAAAATAACAAGAACATACATACATACATAAAGTCACGCCCTTTTCCCATATGGGTAGGCAGAGACCACTTCCTTCCACTTGCTACGGTTCTTACACACATCTTTTGCTTCCTCTACTTTCATCAGTGCTCTCATACATGCTCTTCGGTTGTTGGTACTCTTGACCTGACCTTTCTTCAAAACAATGTTGATTTGATCGAGATATGTTCTCCGAGGTCGACCTCTACCGACTTCCGTCCATTCACACTCGCCTTATAAATTTGTTTCGTCAATCTTCCTTCATCCATCCTTTCTACGTGTCCAAACCATCTAAGCATTCCTTTATCTATCTTTGTAACCACATCTTCTTTTACACCACAGCGTTCTCTTATCTCACTATTCTTAACTTTATTCAACCGAGTCACTCCGGCTATACTTCTCAGATTACTCATCTCCGCAGCTTTAATCCTATTTTCATGCCTCTTCTGCCAAACCCAACATTCACTACCATACATCAGTGTAGGAACCAACACACCTCTATGCACCGCCAGACGTGCCTTTTTTGACACTTTCTGGCTATTCATAAAGCTATGCAGTGCCCCATTCATTTGTTTTCCTGCCAACACCCTTCGCTCAATGTCACTGTCATACTTTCCATCTCTAGTAAATTTTGAACCCAAGTACACAAATTCATTTACTTGTTCCACTTTTTCTCCCTCAATCGAAACTCCACAGTTTGTCATGCTTTCTTCTCTTTCAAAAACCATTACTTTCGTTTTGCTCACATTTATTTTTATCCCTTTGATTTTCAGGGAATGAAAATAAGAAGAACTACCCTGGAAACTAAAAAAGTAATTGCTAATGTAATTAAATTTATGAAAAATTAGGCAAAATATGGCTTGCAAGTTCCAATTAAAAATTATCGTCAAAGGGCTGCGACATAAATATTGAGAAATTTGTTTTACAATGAAGCTAAAAGAGTAAAAACAGGCGTTGCTCCAGAAGTTTTATTTTAGGCTGGGACAAAGAATTAAAGAAATCGTTAATGATTTTCATACATTACAGAAGTAAAGGCCGCCTTTAAAGCAGTTTTACAAGTAGCACGCGATGTACAAATAGGTTTTGAAGGTGGGGAGTCCACTTTAAAAAAAGTACTAATTTAAATAACCCGATAATAGATATGTATTAAAGAAAGAAAGTTATGATGTAAGATTAAAGCGTGGGCAGTAACGATATAAAAAGTTGGTAATTAAGAAAGTAAAAGAGTAATTTTTTATTCAGTCACTGTCAAAAAGAGCAACCCCTAATGATCTCGAAACCATCAATTTATATGTTTTTTTATTAACACTTTTAATTTTAATACATTTTCTGCCACATAAATATTTGGTAACCGTTACAAAATATTTACGATACGCCAGTGGTACCCAATTCGATATGATTCGGCGTTGCACATCTGCTGAATTTGGAAAATGGTGGGGCTGTTGATATGACTTTTCAATAAAAATTCAACTCTCCTTTATTAAAAATAATTGTAAAGCTCACTTTATAACATCGTGAAAAGTAACGTCTTCTCCATTATGAAGTCGTTCCAACTCGTAGCACATGTGTTTGAATAAAAGACGATCTTTTTGGGGATCGACTTCCAAACGCCCTTTTAGAAGCCTCAGTATAAATTTCACCTAAAATGTGAAGAGTAATAGGAGGTAGATAACAGTTATGTTTAGTTTTTATAAAATTATAGGGTTTAAAGTGACAGCAAAATTTGGCGGTTGGTGATCGTAGGTGACCAAACGTACTCCTTTAGGAAGTTTTATACGCCTTTTTGAAGCTGAAGCTGAAGCTTGCGAAGTATTTGGTTTAAAAATAAACACGGCAAAAACCAAATACACGCTAATAAGCAAAGGAACTCATAATCAAGTTGCTAGTGTCTACGTCAACGGAACACGATTAGACAGAGTCTCAAGTGTGAGCTTTATATACGTATTGAGTGTACCCGGGCAACATTTATTTGCATGAAAAAACTTTTTATTACTTACGATATATCGATTGCCCTGCGAATGAGGATGATTAGTGCATATGTCTTTACAGTTCTTTTGTATGGAGTCGAGAGCTGGCACTAACAGAAGCCACGCTCAAACATCTACAATCTTTCGAAATGTGGTTGTACAGGAGAATGCTAAGAGTATGTTAGGTGGAAATGATCACAAACGAGGAGGTGCTTAGAAGAATGCATAAAGATACAGAAGTGGTCATTATTGTAAAACAACGAAAACTTGAATATTTCGGACATATCATCAGACACCCAGAAAAGTATGACGTTCTACATCTTATAATACAGGGTAAGATTAATAGTAAGAGACGCCCCGGCAGACGAAGAACTTCCTGGCTCAAAAATCTCAGACAGTGGTTTGGTCTCACCACTATACAACTTTTCCGAGCGGCTACCAACAAAATAATGATTGCAAACATGATGGCCAGAATGATCGCCAACGATCGTTAAACGGTCATGGCACCTAGAAGAAGAAGATACGCCCTTTTCGTGAACCTTTGTACTTTATTGCATAATCTTGTGCTGTTGGGAAATGAAAATACAAATTATCCGATATGTTTCTAGGGTTTCCGACTAGTTACTGTCATTATTTTTGTTTAATATGTCTTGTGTGCTCTATCACTTTTTACTCACATAAATATTGTATAAATTTTAAATTTGACCAAGGTCTCATTGCAATTATTATTCGCTGATAACGTCAATGCATTTCCAAGTGCTTCTAATTTAAAACAATTATTATAGGCAACCATATACACACGTGCATACAAAATACGTTATTCCCATTGACATACTTCACTTCATCTAAGCTTTTTTTTTTTTTTTTTTTTTTTTTTTTTTTTTTTTTTTTTTTTTTTTTTTTTTTTTTTAATGAAAATAGTCGCAAAAAGGGTAGACCTATCGTGTGGGCCGCACTGCGACTATTAGAAGGGAAAGGGATTATAGAAAGGAAATGATTTTGGACACGCTTTTTAAAAAGTTGCAGGTCATAGTTCTCTGGAAAAACTGATTTTGGAAGCTTATTCCATTCCGTAGCAGCCCTGTAAAAGAAGGATTCTTGATGAAGATTGGTCCTTGTAGTGTCAATCTTGAGAGTAAATGGGTGAGACTGATCAGCGTGCCGAGTTCTTCGGCCGAATGTGGCCAATGGTGGTACAAGAGTTTTTATTTCTCTGGAGCATCTGCCATGGAAATATCTGTAGAGCAATTACTGGTCTGCAACTCTTCTTCTATGTTCTAGAGGGTAAAGGGTATCTGTGAGAGTTGAGCTGTTTATCAAGCGAATGGCTCTTTTCTGAATGGAATCTAGAAGACGAAGAGAATGCCATGGTGCTGAACCCCAAATGTGCGAGCAATATTCCAGTAGAGGTCGGATTTGAGCCTTGTACGTCGTCAACAGTTGATCAGGAGTAAAAAACTTTCTGGCTTTCCACAGAAAACCTAGCCTCTGGCTTGCCGACTTTGCGATGTTAGCAACATGGTCATGCCAAGACTTATTATTGGACACCGTGACTCCCAAAATCGAGATAGAGGGACTTGGTTCAAGGGTATTTCCGGACATTGTGATGGGATGATTTGAGGAATTCACTTTCTTGGAAAACGTGGCACTTTGTGTTTTTTGGGCGTTGAACTGAACAAGATTGTTGGTTCCCCACTCGACGATTGCTTTAAGATCTCTATTGATGGAATCAACCTGTTCCTGCTTGAGTCTATTTGTATCATTAACCGAAAGTGATCGATAGGATGTGAAAGTTGAGACAAGTGTGCTATCGTCTGCGAAAAGTAAATGGGGTTCGTGGTGGTTTTCAAGAGGTCGTTGATGTGTAAAAGAAATAAGGTGGGGGATAGGATGGAACCCTGGGGGACCCCGGCATTAGTTTTAAACGCATCAGAAGAAATACCGCCAACTGCTAAGTTCAGATCTACCTCACGTCCATCAGAACCATCTTTATATACCACATTTGATGGACACTTTTTCAATAAAAGTCCCAAATAAGATTGTTCTTCTTATCTCTATCCTTCATAAATAAAAATTATGCTTACCCTGCGTACTGGTATCACTCCTCTTTGATGGATATCAACGACGTTCCAAGTATTTTGAAAATTTCTTATATCGGCGTACGATAAAAGCGCATCCTCTTCGTTAGAATAAAATAGAGAAAAGTTCTCCATTATGATGGCTGCAATATTTAAGGTTATCAAAAAAAATACTACTTTCATTTCAAAAATATTTTTGGGGTCATGATTGTTATTGGGCAGTTGGGGGTCATCAGAAATTTTCTGCCTAATACGAATGCGAGTTAAAAATCGGGCCATCGTGTCAAGATAACCAAAAAACCCATTTTTCGAGTATATAACTCAAAATCCTGTCGTCATCCGATCTCAGATTCGAATTTAACGCAGCAAATAACTTCGGAAATAACCCACAGCTGCCCAACAACCTTGTAGACCTGTATAAAAGGGGACACCGTGGTTAGTTGTGACAGAGGCTTTTGTAGTTGCTCAGTAGATGTCAGCTGCGTCACGATCATCTCAATAGAACGACCGATAGTTCTAGCGTGTTCGAACCATTGGATCTGTCGGTATATGGGCCTCTTAAAAAATATGTTAATAGTGCTTGCGACTCATGGATGCGCGATCACTCAGGGAAAACAATGTCAATTTATGACATACCATCTATTGTGAAAGATACTCTTCCTCTGGCAGCAACTCCAAAAATTATTGTAGCTGGATTTGCAGCTAATTGTCCCTTCAATAAAAATATCTTTTCGGATAATAAATTTCTTTCTCCAGCTGTTATGAACCGTCCACATCCGGAGAATGATTGTTGCTCCAATGATGCTCATCAAGAATGATCATATAAAAGTCCATATTTCGTCTGCAAAAAATGCGCAATAACTACCTCTTTAAACCCATCAAATTTCATTTGCATATACCGACCGGTTTCAGAGCAATAAATAAATCGTAAATTTTTAAGAAAAACTTTAATACTCCGTATCTTTGAAACGAAGTATTTGCGGACATACGTTTATATAGTAACCTATCATTATTTTTTCATGCAGAATCACCCCCTGAAGTTCACTTATTAACTAACACCCTGTATATTTCCAGTGAAACATGTGAGTTGTGTTGCCAACCTTACTTTTCAACACTAAATTACTATAGGAACATGATTTTTTAGGAACAAACCTTAAGCATAGCAGTGTGCAGGGCAACGAGACGAAAAAAATGACACCGCTATCTAAATTTCGATTTTTTTCGTACACTTTGATTCTAACCCCCTTATATAGAGGAGTAGGGGTTTGTTACAATCACTATAGTGTTTAATAAATATCTAACGGAAGCATATATTGTATATTAGTAAGTGACGCCGACCAAGCAGTTTATGATTTTTTATTCAATATTTTTAGAAAATCCCTTCTGTCGCGGCGAAGCCCTTTATAGCCATAAACATCAAAGCTTCGACAGAAAGTAATTTAACTGAGTATTCTTTAAACTGAACGTAGGTGTCACAACGAACCCCGAGTCGGGGCAAGTCGTGACAGTTAGAGTGATCTTTTATTGTTAATAACTATGTTTTATCGCGACAAATTTGTTCGTTTTTATATTTTTATACAGATAAATGTTCAACTAAAATAAATGCGTCGAAGCAAAATTTACAGTCTTCTTATCTAGATCTATTAAAAAGTAAACGTAAGAATTGTCACAACCCTCCCCGGTCTCCCCTACAATGTTCTGCAAGAAGAGGGAAGATTATTATACTTTAAAACTTACCCACTAATAAATTCAACACAATGTATGTAATGATAACGTAAAACGTGCAGAAATATATCAAAGATCCATAAAAATTTCCGCAATCTGTTTGCCAATAATTGTCGGCAGGCGTACAAAATGGCGGTTGGATCATACAGTCGTGCATTATTTTATTCCAGTCTTCTCCTGTCACTATTCGAAATAACATTGCAACACCTGTTACCGGGGATTCGAAATTTGCTCTCCTGCAAACATAAGATTTCTTTTCAAAGAATATTTTGAGTAGCAAACAGCAACATGAGAAGGGCATACTCTATGAAGAAATTTTATATTATTATATTATATTTATATTATAGTTATTGCCTGGAATACAGTAATAGTTCAAAGTTACAGTTCATTTTTCGAACCACTTAAGAGCTTTCGTACGAAACATACAGGGTGTTTAAAAAAAAAGATGACCCCGTCTCTAGGATAGGTAGAAAACTGAAAAATAATTGCGGTTTGCTTGGTAAAAAATTTTCGTAACGCCATCCGTATTCAAGATAAAGGGCGTTGAAGAAAAAAAATTTATACACATTTATTACGATTTTGCCGAAACTACTGGTAACATTGTAATGAAATTTTATACGAATATGTTTTAGAAGCTGATACATCCCATGAATTTGTTTTTATATCTGACTCTCATAGAGTGCGCTAATTACACGGTTCGTACCAAGTAGTATTGAACATAACTTTTTTAAGGTTAGATTTATTAATCAAAATTTCAAGTGAACTAAAACATCATTTAATTTTATACGGGGTTACCTTTTTTTTGAAACACCCTGTATACCATTACAAAAAACACGAACAGCGTAAATTTACATTTGTACAGCTGAATAGAAAAATAAAAATTAATAATAAAATTAATACAGTTTTTTTTACTTCTTCTCTAAAGGATGGTAAAAATGAATCAAACAGTTCAATTCTGTTGTGAGGGGTTCACCAAAATTTTAGCCATTTTGGACGCGCAGTTGTTGTTTGACAATCGTTTAAGTGAGTCAATTCAAGTGTTTTTGTGACAATGGAAATGACAATTATTATCTCTATACCGTCGCAATCAACGTTACACCTCATTTTAGTATACGATTCGTGACAAGTGACGTTTAACGTGACGCTT
This sequence comes from Agelastica alni, assembly GCA_950111635.1. Lineage (NCBI taxonomy): Eukaryota > Metazoa > Arthropoda > Insecta > Coleoptera > Chrysomelidae > Agelastica > Agelastica alni. Next base: position 6,858,935 of record OX467712.1, on the reverse strand, counting down.
GTCGTACTTTGCGTAACGCTGAATCGTTTGATGGGTCACATGCCAACATTCGTTAAGGCCTTTTTGACTTCTTAATTTGAGACACACCCCGAACATGTACAAAAATATCTAACACATTCAAACTGGAGCTGCTTTTTATTTATTTTTAACAAAAATGATGTCACAAATATATATTTGTATATCTAATCTTGCACGATAAAAATAATATGCGTGGTAGCTGAATGGTATAGCTATCTGTTTAGTAAGTCAAACGATTCAGCTCACCGAGAAACCGACATTGTTTTTTCAAAACCAACGCTTACGTCACACCACTCTTCAACGTACGAAATTGCTTACGCAACAATTTCCCTCTTCCTCGGAATTCCCTCTCCTCTCCTTGTCAAATGTCAAAAGTCAAAAATGTCATGTCAAAAATGTCATATGCCAAAAATGTCATATGTCAAAAATGTCAAAAGTCAAAAAGTGTCAAATGTCATTTCCCCCTCTTCTCTTCACGCCACTTTCCCCACTCCTGTCATATGCCAAAAATATGTCAAAAATTTCATAAGTCAAAAATTTCAAATATCATTTCCCCCTCTCCTCCTCCCGCCACTTCCCGAAAGATGGAATACTTTAAACACATTCTCAGAAACGAAAAATAAAGACTTCTCAAACTAATTATAAAAGAAAAAATCGAAGGCAAAAAAGGTCCCGTCGTCGAAGAATATCGTTGCTAAGAAATTTACGACAATGGTATGGTGAAACCACGACAAGTCTGTTTAGAAAAGCAGTCGACAAAGTACAGATAGCGCTGATGATTTCCAACGTTCAAAGAGGACAAGGCACTTGAAGAAGAAAAAGAAGTACTACAGAAGGCACTTGCCGCGCTTGATTTATTTTTTAAATATTTAGATAAATAAAATGTAAAGCTAGAAGCGGCTAAAAGTTTAATATTTTAAAAGGTTTTATAATTGTTATTATTTTTTGTTTGTGAATTTTTTATGAAGAGGCCCTTCACCCACTTCACCTGACGAGCCACCACTGCATTTGTCACCGTATAATTTTGGGTAGTTGAATTTAAACGTGACGGTACCAGCTTGCGAGACGATGAACGTTCGGGACGCTCAAAAACTGCAACCACTGACGATAACATCGATAAACTTCACCTAATGGTGCTCAACGACAGTCAAATTAAAGTGAATAGCTAGCAAAGGCTATAAATATGTCCAAAGAACGTGTTTATAACACATTGAATCTAGAATTAGGCATTTGAAAGCTGTCTGCGCCTTGGGTGCCGCGTTTACTGGGAAAGTGATGGCGTCTGCTTTTCGGGATAGTCGTGGAGTTATCTTAATAAATTATCTTCAAAAAGGAGAGAAGTGAAGACTTATAAGGTGTCACTATTTTAAATACAGTCGATGATATTCGATAGTTAGTCTAACTAGCAATCAATAACTCCTCGTAAGATTGTAACACTATTTTTTACTTACCTCCCGATACCTTCTCCATATTTAACAGTTCCAAATATTATTGTTCCCGCCAGTGCGTAGAAAAAGACCAAAAGGAACATACCAAAAATGATGAAGAAACTTTTACACACCGACACGCCAACGGTCAGCATCAACATTTTCAGCGTTGCATGCTTACCTGTTATGGTAAAGAACCGAAGAATGACCACCATAAAACCCACGAAGTATGTCAAATCGTTCTGGAAAAAAAATTAATTTATAAAAACAGGTTACCTATAGTTGGGTTTTGAAATAGTAGGCAGTAAATTCTCAGAACTAATAAAGATGGTTCACTGGTATTCTGGGTCTTCCACTAGCGAACGGATACTTCTAATAAATTTATAATTATTTTATTCGTAAGGGGGGAGGGATTATAGAAAGAAGATGATTGTAAACCCGCTTTTTGAAAAGTTGCAGGTCATAGTTCTCTGATTTTGGAAGCTTGTACTATTCTGTAGCAGCCCTGTAAAAAAGGATTCTTGATGGAAATACAAAAGTGTCAATCTTGAGAGTAAATGGTGTCACGTGCCTATTTTTTCCCATCTACGGTTCATTATAATTGTGTCTTACTCGTAAGTAGTGTTGCATACAGTACTCTGTTATAACTCGAATATATCATTCGTTGTAGATAATGTTGCATAACTTTCGATAGTTGGTTTGCAATTTCTGTGTGGATGGGACTGAATATCCACACGGACGAGGACGAGGCACAGATTTGAGAAGATTGTGGGTTGACGTTTATTCCGCGCCATTTTTCTTGATTTCCGGGATAGGAGCGGCAGTCGTGTTTTGAGAGTCTTGGAGGCCAGGTGTCGGTAAAAGTTGTTGGGGACGGTGTGTTATTAGCACGTGTGCAGAACCTCTATGGGATTTCTTTCATATCTGGCTGTATTTGGGCCATCTTAATTGGATTTTGAAGAAAAACCATTTGATTTTCAACTTGACCATTTTGTCTTGCCTTTGTTGTGGATATTTTGGAGTTGGTGTCGAGTTGAATAGCCGTTATCGGGATTTATTTGAGGGAAGCCATTGTTCACTAACTGGTGCCGCCCCATAATCTAACCAGCCCCCGGAGTAGTTCAGGAGTAGGCCACATGAGTAGGCCACAGGAGTAGGCCACAGGAGTACATGTGAATTCGCATACCCAAAGGTTATCAGTGATTTGTTTTTAAATATATAACGCCTTGTCTCGTTCGACAACACGTGTAAGTTTTGCTTTAGTTATAAATATAGTACTTTGTGAATTCGTATACCCAATGGTTATAAGTGATTTATTTTTAAATATATAACGCAGTGACTCATTCTGACACCACTATTATGTTCTGTTTAGTATTAGTATAGTACATTGTTGGAAACTATTGATTGCATTAGATAATACGCCAAAACTAAACTTGGATTAAAATAACTTTCTCAATAATTCTTTATGTCCAAGTAAAAACATATCTTCTTCCTACTTTTTTGTAAATATCCTACAATCTTGATATTTTAAAGGACAACCATTGTAAAATTATTTTTAAATGAACTCGATTGTTTTGGCAGTGAAAATCTTTATGTAAACGGTTAGCTAGTGAATCTTCTTTGCCTTTATGTAAATGTTTGAATTAGTGTTATTAATGAGTTAATTTATATATGTCTTACTTTTTGTTGTAACTTGGTAAAGTCTGTTACTCTTACTGCTGTTCTGGTCATTTTATAAAGTTGTAAATTTTAAATTTTTGGTTTGTTTTAGCAAGGAAATTTTACCATAGCTGTTAACTTTGACTATATTTGTTATGATGTTGCTATTGAACTGTGTACCTTAATTATCTATTGTGTGAGTAAAGTATCCAACATATTTTTGCTATAATTTTATTTATTTGGTTCACCATAATCATAGTTGTTTATCTTGTAGCCCTGCTAGTGCCTATAAGATCTAGGGGTTTCCGGCTTATACCGTCAAGCCGGTGGCGCAGCTCACTTTTATATTTTTTGCTTCTACCCTCTACGGCTGAGCTCGGGCATAATTTGCCAGTAGAGAAACCGCTAGCAGAGTACTCGTTAGAGAACGAAAAAGACGTGGCAATGGGTGAGACTGATCAGCGTGCCGAGTTCTTCGGACGAATGTGGCCAGTGGTAGTATAAGAGTTTTTATTTCTCTAGAGCATCTGCCATGGAAATATCTGTAGAGTAATGTCTGGTCTGCAACTCTTCTTCTATGTTCTAGTGGGTGAAGGGTATCTGTGAGAGTTGAGCTGTTTATCAACCGAATGGCCCTTTTCTGAATGGAATCTAGAAGACGAAGAGAATGCCTTGGTGCTGAACCCCAAATGTGCGAGCAATACTCCAGTAGAAGTCGGATTTGAGCCTTGCACGTCGTCAACAGTTGATCAGGAGTAAAAAACTTTCTAGCTTTCCACAGAAAACCTAGCTTTTGGCTTGCTGATTTACGTTCTTGGAAAACGTGGCGCTTTGTGTTTTCTGGGCGTTGAGCTGAACAAGATTGTTGGTTCCCCACTAGATGATTGCTTTAAAATCTCTATTTGTATCATTCACCAAAAGTGATCGATTGGATGTAAAAGTTGAGACAAGTGTGTTGTCGTCTGCGAAACTGTAAATGGGGTTCGTGGTGGTTTTCAAGAGGTCGTTGATGTGTATGTTGTATTTGTCAGCTAAATATATCTGATAAAGTTCATTTTTATAATCATTGGTCATTTTCAAAATTTCAAATATTTTGTGTCTCAAAAACTAATTGTCTTGTTTGAAATTTAAATTATTAGAATATAACAAATCTTTTATGACATTTTCCTGGCCATTAAAGCGTGAATGATACGCTACTGTATTGTTACAATCTGGCCCTGTTTATTTATCGGCACCCGAGCATTGACCACAACGAGGGTGCTTATTAATGAGCCCTTTGTCGGCTTCCGACTCCGTCTAATAAACTCTCGCCGCGCCTAGAGACTTTCAGATGGTTCTATCGCTTTCGAGAAATGGTCTGGAATTATGATTGAGAAATATACAGCGGTCGTAACAAAGGACAGTTTTAAAAAGTGATTATAAGTTATGAAATTTAAATAATTGTAATTAGTTGAATATTTAAGTGATTTATGAAAGTAACATTTATTGTGTAAAAGTATCGTAATAAAAATTGTTTTGTTGCTGTATCGAGAGTTTAAAATCACCATACCCAAAAGAAAGAAGTAAATTCCGTAACAGTATGTTAAATTGTGTCGGGAGGTCGGTAGCGATCTCTTTCTACCTTAGGGTAACTTTTGGATCTACTGTTCTTTTCCACTTGTAAATGTTGTCATTGTAAATGTTGTCATGTATAAATTTTAAAAAACGAATTATTATTGTACCTTTATATTTTTTTATTAAATATTGATGTTATTAAACACATTTTTTTAGCAAGTGTGTACTTTAACGAATAGAATACGTTGTCCGTTACTGTTTGACTATCTGGCTGCGTATAAAACGATTAAGGGCCAGTTGTACAAAACGCAGTTCACCGATAGTTCAGTTGAACAGTAAATCACTGGTGAACGTGGTTCACATACCAATCGGTTGTACCAAATCTAGTTCAGTTGATTGACGATCAATTTAGGTTGGTACATAAATTCTTTAAAACTGTTACTTCAGTTTTTAAATATACAGTGTTCTGTGGTAATTTATGTGACTTTTGATACTTAAAAGAGCACCTAGTAAAATATTTAAGATTACAACCTGTAAGATATATTTGGATTCGCCCCTGTAGTCGACGAGAGCACGAACACATCTGGAGGCCATGTATCTGTAAAAAGGGACAAGAAATAGGCAGTCTTGATCAAGCGACGACAATAAATAGACTCATTTTTGTTATCGAGGGATAGTTTGAATACGTTTGACGATAAATATAGTTTTTGAGTAGAATACGATTTTATTATTTCTTACAAACTTGGCAACAACGCCGTCGTTTTAACGCATTTTTATTTTTGAGAATTTACTGACTACTCTTTCGTTACCGGTGCATAGTTTATTTTTATTGTTACCTTGAACATACAATGGAAAAACATCCATATGACTCCCATGACGGTCACGAACAAATCATATCGATTCCTTCTGGATTGTAAATATCCCCGAGGAGTGAATGCGATGTTCTTCATCACGACTTCCACCACGAAAACGAGCGTACAAATTATGTCTACGGTTGCCAATATTTCGGTGTGAGCATCTTCTTTGTTCCACTAAAAATATAGGAATGATACGCGCATCTGGTACGAGTCAATGTGATTTTAGGTATTATAGTTCTTCCAAAGTCGGTTTAAAAATATATAAAAAACATCTCGTTAAAAGCCAAAAAATCTTCAAAAGAAACCGACCGGCGGCGCGTATCAATTTTATTTTTAAATCAGATATATTTTCAAAAATTATTTGGATTATAAATAGGGCTCGAGAAACCCAAATTTCTCGAGCCCTATTTATAATTTATATAACATTGTGCCTCAAAAAAGAGTCCACCCCGATATGGCAGTATTCATTGGAATTTCTGGAAATGCTGACACACGTCGATTTCTGTTCCAAGAAGGACATATTTTTACGATACAGATATCCGTCATTTGTCAACCCCTTTCCGTCCACTCCTTCTTCTTCTTGTTGTGCCATACCCCCTGGGGGGCGTCGGCGACCTCTCTGCAACTATTCATGTGCACGCTCAATTAGTGTTGCATGAATAGAAGGGACCTACAGTTTAATGCCGGTTCCGAACGGCTAGTTTTAGAGGGGCCTTACTAGGCAGAATACATTCGGTGGTTTGCCATTGCCTTCCGAACGGCAGCGGTCGCTTATAATTCGTTGGTTTGACCTGGGAATCGAACCCGGGTTTCTTGGTGCAGAGGCTGGCGCGCTAGCAACTACACCACTGCCACTGCTCCGTCCACTCCACAACCCTTAAATTTATAGTAAGGATATAGAAACTACCGAAATGAATATAGTGCGCAGGATCGCTGGAAAAACACTTTTTGACAGGGAGAGAAGCGAGGACATTAGAAGAACATGTAAAATAGTCAACGTGCATATATTCCAATTTATAGTAAGGAATATATGCACGTTGACTATTTTACATGTTCTTCTAATGTCCTCGCTTCTCTCCCTGTCAAAAAGTGTTTTTCCAGCGTTCCTGCGCACTATATTCATTTCGGTAGTTTCTAATATTCTCTTTGTATTCGATGTATCTGGTCTAGTTTCCGCTGTGTATGTTTTAATAGGTCGGATGACCGCCTTGTAGATTCGGGATTTGGTCTCGATTCCGATATATTTGTTTTGGAGGATGATTGTATGGTTCAGGTAAGCTGAGGTTCGTGCTGTTTTTGCCGCTTGGTTTCTTACCTCCGCCTCGATGTCACCGTATCCTGATATTTTTATTCTTAGGTATTTAAATTTCATCTCCTGTTGTACATACATACATACATATAGTCACGCCTTTTTCCAGTAGGGGTAGGCAGAGACCACTTTCTTCAATTTGCTACGGTTCTTACACACATTTTTTGTTGTTGGTACTCTTGACAGCTGGCCTTTCTTCAAAACAATGTTGATCTGATCGAGATATGTTCGCCGAGGTCGACCTCTACCGACTTCCGTCCATTCACACTCGCCTTATAAATTTGTTTCGTCCATCCTTTCTACGAGTTTAAACCATCTAAGCATTCTTTTATCTATCCTTGTAATCACATCTGTTTTTACACCACAGCTCCTGGTGTTTAATTTTATTATCCACAACCAGTTTGCATCTGATAGGTGTTTTTGAAGTGGTCATGCATTTCGTCTTTGCTGCAGATATCTTCATTTTTAGACTTTTTGCCGTTGTGTTAAATTTGAATAGTAATCTCTGTAGGTCATCTTCGTTTTTTGCAATCAGAACAGCATCATCGGCATAGCATAGGTTTTTGATGTGTTTGTTCCCCATTTTATACCATTTCAGGTTACGAGTGCTTTTTATTATTTCGTCCAAAACGATGTTGAACAATAAGGGGCTAAGGGAATCTCCTTGTAGAGTACCACTATTTACAGGAATTTTTTCGGTAGTTGTGCCATTAATTTTGGCATGTATTTAGTTTCTCTGGTAAATATTTTCGATGGTTTTATGATGTTATATAGAATTTGCCTGTGTGTACCACGTCCTCCAGTTGTATTCTGTCAAACGCTTTTTCCAGATCTATAAAACACATGAAGGCTGGTTTGTTATACTCGATGGATTTTTCAGTTATTTGTCGCAAGACAAATACCGCATCTGTACAAGATCTTCCTGATCTGAATCCTTGTTGTTTATCGCCCAATGTAGTGGGTTCATTTATTTTATTTGTTATAATCTTTGTTACTAGCTTTAAGGATGTATTTAGAAGGTTTATGCCTCGGTAGTTTGTGGGTATCTTTTTTCCTCCTTTTTTAAACGGTAAGATTGTGGTACTGAGGCGCCACAAACTGTCTTAGTATCAAATTACTATATTTTCACACAATTCGTTTTATTGTACTTTTGATGCCACAGAAAAAATTGATACATTATTAAAACATAGGCGTTGTTCTTCTTCTTATCGGAGGTTTACTATCATCACAGCTATCCGGACCTTATTGACTGCAGCTCGGAAGAGTTCAACATTGCTACCATTAAACCAGTCCTTTAGGTTTTTAGGCCAAGACACACGGCGTCTTCCAATATTCCTCCTTCCACCGATCTTTCCCTGAACTATCGGCTGGAGGAGTGCGTATTTGGGTCCTCTTACTATATCCCCTAGATATTGAAGCTTTCTCTTTTTTATGGTGTTAATGACTTCACATTCCTTAATTATCCGATTTAGGACTTCCACATTAGAGATCTTTTCTGTCCAGGGAATACGCCACATTCTACGGTAGCACCACATCTCGAAAGCTTGTAGTTTGTCTGTGTGATTCTTCTTGAGAGTCCATGCCTCTACTTCATACATACATAGACGTTGCGTTTCATTTTTAAGAGGTAAATTAATTAAAACTTTTTTTGCAAAGACGGTGTAAATATCCATCTAAATGCCTTTTTCTAATGATGTGCCACACATGGTACATTCCCTATTTTAAACAAAAATCGACGTGTTTTAGCGTTTCCTTAAATAACTATGAATACTGCCGAGTATCGGGGCGGACTGGCTCACACTGTATACAATTTGTTTTGAAAACTTACCGTGACACTCAATAGGGCGCTGTTTATTAACACCATGAACGCTACGCATCTTTTGAATTTTATATTTTGAGTGATATCATAAATAAACGCTCTGAATTTTTTCCCGTCCGGTCTGGGGGGAAGATGCAAAGGTTGGGCGATTTTCAATCTTTTCTTCAAATCGCACCTAAAATATTTTAATTATTTTTATTAATAATACAAAATTCAAGATGTTACGAAAAAGTTTGGCATCAGCAATACGACTGATGATACCAAAAGATAAATGACTTTTGCTATACATACAAGTAGGTATGTCCGAAGATTCTTCATTTTACATTAAATTAAAAATAACTCCTTAGATAATTGTTTTTTTATTTTATAACTTTAGGAACCCTAAAAGTAATTTTGTTTATTAATCAAACTTCGTAATTTTTTATTATTTTATAATTTTGTTGCCTAGTCCCGAAAGAGCACTGTATACCATTTTTTTTGTTTAGTTTTGGTTGCTAGTTTGCTCCATCATTTATCACTGTGGAATTTTGGGTAGTTGAATTTTAAAGGTGGCCGTACCAGCTTAAGAAAAGATGAACGTTCGGGACGTCCAAAAACTACAATCAATTACCATAACACATAAATTTCACAAAATGGTGCTAATGGTGCTATCTTTGTTACGTAGGAATATAGGCAGAGAACACTTTCTTCCATTTGCTACGGTTCTTACACACATCTTTTGCTTCCTCTATTTTCATCAGTGCTCTCATACATACTCGTCGGTTGTTGGTACTTTTGACCTGGCCTTTCTTCAAAACAATGTTAATCTAATCGAGATATGTTCGCCGAGGTCGACCTCTACCGACTTGTCGATTCACACTCGCCTTATAAATTAGTTTCGTCAATCTTTCTTCATCCATTCTTTCTACGTGTCCAAACCGTCTAAACATTCTTTTATTTATCTTTGTAACCACATTTTTTTATACCACAGCGTTCCCTTATCTTACTATTCTTTACTTTATCCAACCGAGTCACTCCGGCTATACTTATCAGACTACTCATCTCCGCAGCATTAATCCTATTTTCATGCTTCTTCTGTCAAACCCAACATACCATACATAAGTTAGGAACCAACACTCCTCTATGCACAGCTAGACGTGCCTTTTTTGACACAGTAGACTAGTTACCACGTTTTGTCCAGTCTTTAGCATTTCAACTGTTATCCTGTCGTACCCAGCAGCTTTACCCAACTTCTTCCACAACTTCTGTCGTACTACTTTCACTTTCATTGCAACTTTCACTCATGTCTCCGAATGGGGCCTGTGCTTGTGTATCCTATTTCTCAAATAAACTTTCAAAGTATTCTTTCCATCTTTTTAAAACGCATTCCTCTCCTTTTACCATACCACCATATTGGTTTCTGATTTTTTCAGTTGTGAGGTAGTGTTTTTATTTCTGGCTGTTCTTATGGACTTTCAAAAGACTTTAATATTGGAAATCGTCAGATAACCTTCTATCAAATTCATCTTTATCACTCTCCTTTTTTCTTGCCACAACCTCTTTTGCCACACCTTTTAACCTTTTATAATCATTCTTTGCCTTGTTTACATAGTCAATCATTGCCTTTTGCGTTCTTTGATTGGCTTTTGTAGCCAGGCTTTTTTCTACTCTGACACTGCTTTTTGAACCTATACGCAAATTTTCTGTAGCTTGCATCCATTGCTTCTTTTACATACACCATACACTTTAATAGCAATATCCACGATTCCTTTCTCACATGCTTCATCTAAACTGTCAAATGTCTCGATCAATTAACTAACGAATTCCTTTTTTATACCTTCTTCTTGCAAATTCAAACTTTTATACGCTCTAGTTCACTACTTGATTCCTGCACACGAAGTGGTCTGGGTCAATACCTGCACCGCGGTATGCCCCAGTGTCCATCACTTTCTTTTCCAATCTTTTATCCACAATTACGAAATCAATTATATTTCTCTGGTATCCTTTTGTCTTGTGTACAAGTGGATCCTTTTATAGTTAAACATTGTGTTTGTTACCACAAGATTCCACTCCAAACATACTTCAAGTAGACTTTCTCCGTTTTCATTTACTCTGCCGTCACCGTACATTTCCAGAACACTGTCATATCCATCACGCTTTACTCCTACCCAACTATTAAAATCGCCCAACATTACAATTCTTTCATTCTGGTTACATTGGTACAGAATATTTGTCACACTATCCCAAAACTCCCGCGTCTCTTTTTGGGCTTTTAAAGATTGGTTCCACTGCGCATCTTGTCACGTGCCTATTTTTTCCCATCTACCGTTTCATTATTAATTGTGTCTCTGATAGTCTGGTGCTTGTAAATAGTTTTGCATACCGTATTTTGTTCGTTGTAAATAGTGTTGCATACCTAGTAGGGATAGGATTTAATTATTAATGGCTGTGACATGTTTGTTAATTGGAGTGGGAGTCTTTGTATTAAATTTCGCCTTGATTTTTGGCCTCGATTGTCGTGTGTTGTCAGCTATATTATTGTTTGGTTTGCTTCTCTGTGTGGATGGGCTGGCTATCAACACGGACGAGCGCGATTATGAGTTGGGAACATAGATTTGCAAAGGTTGGCTGACGTGGGTTCCGTGTCATTTTTCTGATATCCGGCCTGGGAGTGAGGAGTGGATAAGAGTCGCTTGGTGTCAGTCGTGGAAGTCGGGTGGTGAGAGTTTTTGGAACGACTTGATATTAACACGTGAGCAGAACTTCTACGGTTTTTTCTTTCATATCTGGCTGTATTTGGGCCATCTTAATTGGATTTTGAAGAAAAACCATTTAATTTTTAACTTGACCATTCAGTCGTGCCTTTGTGGTGGATATTTTGGAAATTGGGGTCGAGTTAAAATGACCGCGTGCGGGATTTGATGGAGTGAAGCCATTGTTAAGTAGCAGGTACTGTTCCATAATTCAAACCGGCCAGGAGTAGGCCACAGGATTCGTGAATTCGTGTATCCAAAGGTTACAAGTGATTTATTTTAGTATATTTAAACGACGTGACTTATTTTTGACACCACGATTAAGTTTTGTTTTAATTTATTAATATGGTACACTGTTGAAAACTATTTATTGCATTGAATAATATGCCGAGTCTGAACTTTGATTAAAGTAATATTCTCAATAGTTCTTTGTGTCCAAGTAAAAAAAACTTTTATTCATACTTATTTGTAAATATCCTACAATATTGCTATTTTGAAGGACAGTCATCGTAAAAAGAATTATTTTTGAAATAAGCTCGAGTGTTTTAACAGTGTAAATCTTTAAAAATACTACTTGGTGTTTCTGTTCTTGGATCATCGATGTAACAGTGGCGTCTTAATGAAGTTTTCAATCGGTTACATAGTATTGAGTTTAATTTTATCAACTTATCAGTTATTATGTGCTTGATCTAAGTGTTTTCAATAGTTTAAAGGTAACAAATTATTTTTCATTAAATTATTGTGAGTTATTGTGAGGGTTTCAACTTATTATTTTTGTTGCAAGTCCATTTATTTTGTATTTTTTTTTGTGTTAATCTTTTGCTATCAGGAATTCTATATAAAACCAATTATTTTTGAAATTTTAAATATTGTGAACATTTTTTTTGTTGTTTTTTTTTAATTCTCTTTTGTACATCATTAGGTTTTTATTATTGTCTGAAAGATTGTTATAATTAATTTAAATATTATTTTAAGAAAAGTGTATTAAATTCGTTTAATCCACTTTACGAAAATACAGAATTTGTTGTAAAAAATCAGAACATTTTTACTTAATTAATATATTGCAGGAATTGTAAATTAGTTTTATTTATCTAGTTCACCACAATTGTTTGTTGTTTATCGTGTGGCTCTGCTAGTGCCTACTAGACCCAGGGGTTTCCGGCTTGTACCGTCTAAGTCGGTGGCGCAGCTCACTTTTATATTTTTTTCTCCTACCCTCTACGGCTGAGCTTGGGCATAATTTGCCAGTAGAGAGACCACTGGCAGAGTACTCTTTAGAGAACTAAAAGACGTGGCAATCTTGTGGGGCATAAACCTCTAGCAAAAAGATACGAGTAAGACCAACCTTCAGCCTCACCCAGAGGCTCACACATTCAAAGTCAGTCACACATTCATTCATTCTAGCAGAGAGTATCACACCAACGCCCTGAGAACCTCTGCTGGTTTCCGGAACTCCTGACCAGTTGGTATATCACAGCGATTTTATACGTTCTCAATGATTACAGATAGTTTTATGGGAATATTTTAATAAACAAAATAAACGAACGTGGTCTTTTCAAAACTAGGGCTGGTAAAATTCAAAATAAAATTAAAAATTTATTAACTAACCATCTTCTTTGGTCGACCGTTAAAAGGGCAGTTCCTTTATTTTCAGAATAATTGGCAATTACAACGCCAACGAATAACGTCAAACCAATCATACAACCTAAGAAAATATACACGTGGATGTATATAGCGTGTACCTAAAAATTATAATACGGTTATTATTGTTTATACAAGGTACAATCTAATTTCATTGCAGCAATGTTAAAAATAAGCGTGTCAATTGTAATCGTTCAGTGATTTAGAATGCCCAAACCTGTGCGGTTAGGCGACCCCGTCATGAATAACTCCCCCACCCAGCCGACGAAAGTAAAGATAGAGAAAAAAAAATCGTAACCAATGTGTTTTAAGGGGTAACATCGCTGTAAAAATTTCAAAAAATCAAATTTTTTTTTTGCCAAAATGGTAGAGAGTTATGTTAAAACATTTATTGAAATTAAGTCTTGAACAAGAACGTATTGCTCAGTGGAATGCAAATACTGGATGCAGAACATCAAAACAGTTGATAAAAAGACCTCTCCAGAAGAGGGCTGACGCACTCTGGACCAGAGTAGACTAAGCAGCACGCTTGGCCTGCTCACAGGACACATCACACTCTTCAAACTTAAGCGAGAAAAACTGACGACTATGCGGAGAGGAGGAGGAGAGCATTATACACATTCCGTGTCACTGCCCGATGCTAGCGGGGTACAGGTATCAAACCTGGGGCCATTTGATTATGGATCCAAGCGATCTAAAAGAGACAGGGCCAACAGAAATCCTAAGGTTTTCCAAAATCAGCGGACTAGAATTCTGATGCCCTGAAGACACAGCGGTAGTCACAGAGGATCGAAAGATCTAGGTGACATAGGTGCCGATATCAAAGGCCCAACCGCAAGATTGTAATGTATGTTAAAAATGACGTCCTCAAATGATTTTTCGAAAAAAAAATCTCTGAGTTATGAGCATCAGACGCTAAGTATCCTACTGCGCGGTCGTGCGCACGCGTGTTAGTGTAACGTATCGAGTCCTCGGAGCGTTCACTGACTGACGCGGCGAGGGAGGCTTGCTTGGCTTTGAAATCATCGAGAAGAGAAAAAGAGCAAGGAAATGCCAACTTGGAAGGTCAACTTTATGGTACTGGTATCGTTTTTCTTGAAACCATAACACTACCACCACAATTATTCAGCTAATTTTGATCCGATTGATTTCACACTTTGACAGAAGCTTAATATCATTTTCTAAGGAACTACGTAGGATTTTATTAATAAATTGAAAACTTTTTGTTTTACGACCGATTTTTCATAATTTTTTTATACGAAAATTTTTTTTTTAAAACTTCCGCTATTTTGTTAAAATTTGATATTTTTTGAAACCCCTACGTACTTCTCTTGCTTTTAGTTCATACATTAAGAAAAAACTTGGTTTTTTATGTTTCAGATCCATAGCGACGACGAAAAGTTGGTGGTAGTGGAGGCCTCTCTGAAAATTCCTCTAATGCTTATAGCTCTGTATTGACGCCATTTTGTTTTTAAGCGCTTTGTAAAAATTAATTTAAGTACTTTAAAACAAGTATAATAAAGTCATACATTAAGAAAAAACTTGATTTTTATGTTTCAGATCAATAGCGACGACGAAAAGTTGGTGGTAGTGGAGGCCTCTCTGAAAATTCCTCTAATGCTTATAGCTCTGTATTGACGCCATTTTGTTTTTAAGCGCTTTGTAAAAATTAATTTAAGTACTTTAAAACAAGTATAATAAAGTCATACATTAAGAAAAAACTTGATTCTTATGTTTCAGATCAATAGCGACGACGAAAAGTTGGTGGTAGTGGAGGCCTCTCTGAAAATTCCTCTAATGCTCTGTATTGACGCCATTTTGTTTTTAAGCGCTTCGTAAAAATTAATTTATGTACTTTAAAACATGTATATTAAAGTCATCTAATTAGATTTTGCATCTGAATAAAAGTTTTTTTAAAAAAAAATTCCAACAATGACCTTTAAAAACCGGGCTTTACAGTTGTGCTACCCCTTAAACTGCACTTTTTAAAAATACTTATAAATAACATTGAACCCTCGCAGATTTTGAAAAAAAATAAAATTAAACATCGAAATGACTCGATATCTCGCTTAATAAGGAACTTATCTCGGAGCTCAAAGCGCCAAAAATACTAGTCACTCGGTATAAAGTCGGGGGAATACAGAGGACGGAATAGTTGTTTAACTTACCGGTCCCAAATTTTTAATGAGAATATCTCTCACGTCTAACCAACCTTTGAACGAAAGGACTTCAAATAACGTCAACATCGCATCCCCGATGTTGTCAAAGTTAAATCTCCTAGGATTCGCCCTACAAGAAAATCGTGGATATTATTTAAGAAACGACGATCTCAAACAATAATGTACTCACCAAACTCTGGGCACCATAATGGCGGGAAACGTTTCGTTTTCGCCGGGTTGCACCTTCATTTTCGTGACGAATACTCTTCTCATGAACATTCCGACGCATTCCTCTCTTTTGGTGACGTTGGGATCGTTGCAACGGGCCAAGCGACCCCCGTACAATTGTACGCCGAAGCTGGCGAAGATAAACATTAGTAAAATAAGCAGCGTCGATACCAGCAAAATTTCTTTGAAACCTCTACACAATTCGTATACCACTTTGCTCATGTGAGGCACCAGCGTAAATATCCTCAGAGGTCTTAGACAACGCAAGATCATGAGCAACTGAGCGCCAGAATTCGGCGGAACGCTTTTGGGCATCCAACAGAGGAACGTTAAATTAACCTACGAATAAAAAATTTCCAACTTCAATTAGACTAAAAATAATGAAAATTATATTTGTTTAGTTTATGCATAGGGAATCAACCCACCCATGACAATATAAAACAAAAAATAGGAATTGAAGGCACCATTACTAGTGATATCAAATAAAAGAAGGAAAAGGGGAAGACCTCGATTGGAATGGCAAACCGGTATTCAAAAGTCAATGAGCGGAAGAAACCTAACATCTGAGGATTGCGAAGACCGAAGGGGATGGGAACTAGGAAAGACGTCGAAAGACGTTCTAAACCAGCATATATATATATATATATATATATATATATATATATATATATATATATATATATATATATATATATACGGTGCATTATGCGGCGTCAGTATTTAGACCAACGTCTTCCACGGCATTGGATTGGGAGAAGATGCAGCATTGAATGGGCTCCACGATTGCCAGATTTATCGCCCCTCTATTTTTTTTTGTGGGGACATCTGTAAAGTAAAATCTATAAAACACAACCAGCGTCGTTGGAAGATTTGCGTCAAAGAATCGTTGACGAGTGCTGTCGAATTACTCCGGAAATTCTTCGGAATGTGTATGAACGTTTTAAACAAAATCTTTATTATTGTATGGAAGCGGGCGGTCATCAGTTTGAAAATTTAATTAATTAAGTAATAAATTAGCAACTAAAATAATTGGAATTTAACATGTAATTTTTTTTCAAAGTATTGGGAGGAAATGTAAAATTTAAAGACTATTGTAAAGAGAATTGTCAGAGCTTTCAAAAAGCATCTTATTCGACCGCCAATGTCACTTAAATTTTTTGCGGTAATCCTTACCCTCGCTTCTGGTTGAAAGTAGTGGAGTCAAAAATATCGGAAAAGAGTCTCCCCTTTTAATCAAAAATCGACGGGTCTGAGCGTTTTTTTTAAAATGTTCCTGCAAATGGCTTTGTTTCGTTTTCGGTTGGCCACGTTGTATTTAAAATAAAATTGCTTTTTAATAAAAAAGAGTTAAATTAAGGTATACGAGTAAGAAACCCTATTAGTGGTTAAAAGATAAATTAAAGCTTAAATACAGGGAGTTCCATTTAAGTTAAGAATGTTTTGTCACTCTGCACGTAACTCAAATTCAGTTAGAGTAATGTATCACCCCGTATGTTGTTATAGAAATATTGGTATCTAGTAGCTTAATGTCTTGGCTACATATAGCCAGATGTATGTAGCCGTGTTTGCACATGTATCCATGTTTTTTTGAGCTTTTTGTTCAGGCTTTAAAATTACAAAAAAGAAAAGAGATAAGTATAGGAAACGCTACAAAAACTTCATTTTATTTTACCTTTAACTCACGTAAAAAAAAATAAATTTATATATATATATATATATATATATATATATATATATATATATATATATATATATATATATATATATATATATATCATAAAACTGTTTTCCGAACACCCTTTATATACGGGCGTGTCGAAGAAATTAACCTCGAGCAGAACAAGCCCGCAAAAAATTTATTTAAAATAAATAACATAACATAAAATAAATAAAAATAACATAAAGACATACCACGTATATGAATACATCCAAAACGGCGGCGACGTCTTTGACGTAAGCTTTAGGCGTGAAAAATAATCCGTCTGCTAGAATTTTCAAAGCGAGTTCGATGCTCATAAAAATAACGAATCCGTATTCTGCTATTTGCAAACTGATGTTCTCCATTACGCGATAAGATGGAGTTTCAAACATCATTGATAGACAAGAAAGCGTCGTCATTGTTATCATCACCCAATCGAGGTATGTAACTAATCCGAGAAAATTACTGAAAGAGAATTGTTTTTTTAATTATTTTATTTGTTGATACATTAAAACTTTGCGTCCAATTCAGAAGTATTGTTACGAATTGTGACCATAATCTTAGAGGCCGAACCTGGCCAGTTCGTCCATTCGAGAATGATCGATTTTGGAGAATGCCCCGGAATCTTCTCGATTCGTGTGTTCTCTGGAAATTTGGGGAATGTTCCATGACAATATATAAGAACGCGTATCGACCCGCGAGGAGTTAGTTGATGACAGTTAGTTAATTGATGAATAGTAGTTGAGAAGGAATAAGTTAGATATCGTGAGTTGACAATAAAAATAAATAGTTAATTAGTCGAAAGAGAGAAATAATTAGTGAAGCAAATTGTAATTTGCGGCTGTTATTTTTATTAAAGGCGTAACAGTACCAAATGTCAATTGTCGATGAAATAAGGAAATAAAACGAGAATATGGTGTTAAAAATTGTCCGGATCGTGAAAGAATATCTTACTTAAGAAACTACAGCGGACGTTGAAAACTTTTATTGACAGATCAATTCTTAATATAAAATATATGCAACTACAACGACTGATTTTAACTACCGATTGCCAAATCGCTAATAAATGGGGTCCTGACCAAAACACAGGAGTATTGTGTTGCCTGACTCTTCTCCGTTCTAGACTTTTCTATATGTTCCTACTTTTTCGATGTCACCAACATATATCTTCGTGACTTTTTTTTATTTAAAAATATTAACTCCTCCCTCATAATTATATATAAACAACCAACGAGGTTGAATCCCCGTTGTAAACAACACGTAGCAACTTAATACTCCTTGATTCAGCAACCCAAAATACTCCTCGATTCGGCAACTCAAAATACATTCCTTGATTCTTGACACACGGAAAAAATTATTATCTAAACTTTGACAGTCGATGAATTTTAAGGTCCTGACAAACATGCGGCAGAACTTTGTATCGTAACACCGTCGCGCAACAACAACATTGGGGGGTAATTAAACGTTTTGAAATTGTTTTAATGTCTTGACTATAAATGTGTGAAAGTTTGTACAATGTTTACTTACTGTAACGTTTTGTATTGAACTTTTCTTTCTTTTCCTGTTAGAGGATCCTTTAATCGAGCATCATATCGGGCGTATACAATCATTTGACAAAACTTTCTGAATTTACTCTCCCTTGGTACCGCGAACAGAGGCGTATCAAAAAATGGGTGGTTTTCTCGCAAATCTTCTTCTCGTTGGTTTCTAAAGAACACAGACAGTGCGAGTTTTTAGTATGAAAACGGTTCGCTATTAAATAAAAACATAAAAGTTAACAGCAAAAGTTGTAACTTCTCTTATGAAGCAGTCAAATTCAGAAAAAATAAACTAACTAAAAAATATAAATATTATAGAAAACTACAATAATATTTTTGTCAGCGAATAAGACTAAAAATGTGTAAATCTGATTTTTTAAAACCAGCTTTCGCCGCATGTTACCCATACTATAGGTATATGTGGGTCGATTATATATCAGAAAACAACTACACTCCTGAATTACATCTGATAAATAATCGTGCTAATCCATTTCGGGTGAAACGCAGATGCTTGTTAAGTAAAAGAAAGAATTATGCCTGTTAAAAGGTATAAATGTCGTGACTAGCGCCCTTCGTGCGGTCCTTCATGTGTATCTGGTAAGGGTAAGGATTGATGATTTGTCCATAGGTGGTCCGAAATGGATTATGCATGATTATCTATCAGATGTAAGTCAATGCTCGTCGTAGGCACATAGCCAGGAGTGTGGTTGTTTTCTGATATATAATCGACCCACATATACCAATAGCGTAGGTAACAAGCGGCGAAAGCTGGTTTTAAAAAATCAATTTATACACTTTTAACTAAAAAAAGTTAAAGGTATATGAATAAATTGTTAACTGTATTACATAATTATCTTTTTTTTTGTCGGCAAATCTTAATGCTACAGAAATGATAAAAAGTTGGTGTTTAAAAATATTAAAAATTAATAATTGTATTGTATAAGTGTATTAATGATTCACATAGAATAATAAATTGTGTTTTTAAATGATAGCTGTAAGTTTGGTTGCCTATACTAAAACTGCATAATAATAATTCAAACTGGGTTATCGATAAACAAAAATATAAAACAAATGCGATATTCACATGACAAACTATTACGTAAGAAGGAAGTAAATAGCAAATACCTCCTCATTTCAGCCTGCTGTCTTTTAGCTTGCAACAGTTTGATGTCCAAATCATGAGGTCTAGCTCTATTTGAAGTTACTCTGTTGACTCCAATGTCTCCGTTTTCCATGAGATGCTCATACGTTTGTTTTAATTTGATGGATCCACTTCGCACACTTCTTCTAATTGATCTTGAACCAAACCTGCGGAATTTTAATTTTGAACCCCAGTAAAGTCCGTTTGAGACTATGCATTTTCTTGCACAAGATCACGTATAAATTCTTGTGTAGAATAATCTGAAGTTGTTCAGTTTTACACTGTTCCAATTTCTTGTGTATAATAAAGCGCATTTTATACATACTGTATGCTCATTTCATGCCATTATTTTTTGTAAACACCCTTACAAAATAGATTAACATTATTTTCATACTACCTGCATTGAAACTGAAAGTTTCTTAACATAAAAATAAAATTACTGACGAAAAAATTAATATCACTGTTCTAAAAGCGTGGGGTGCTGAAACGCAAAGTTAGTTTAAAAATATCATACAAAGTACCCCACGCTTTTAGAACAGTGACATTAATTTTTTCGTCAGTAATTTTATTCCTATGTTAAGAATTATTTTATACTTTTTAGTTTGATTAACTCTAAAAGCGTGTTCTTTAGTTTTTTTAAAGTATAATTTATTTTTCGCCTTTTAGTTCGATTTGTTTTACTCACCAAAAAAATTATTTATTAAGTGGTAAAAGCACAAAAAGAATGCATTAGCCGGGAATCGAGCCCGGGCTGCCCGCGTGGCAGGCGAGCATTCTACCACTGAACTAACGATGCGATGATCTGTGTTAATATTTGTTCTATCTCTCTTAATCTCATGCAAAGGATCCCTAAAGAAATTTTTGAATCCTGGCAAAAGTAATCAGGATAATCGGATATTTTGATCGAATTATTGCATTGTCGTCGGTCTTTGACATGTGTGCGAAGTTTAAATTAAATCTGATCGCTTAAAGTAGGGCAAAATCGGGGCGAAAGAGTCAGTTACAAACAAACATACAAAAAGCCAACATACAGGTGAAACTAATGTAAGCTTCTTAAAAAAAAGACCTATAAGGTTTTATTTTTTCTATATATTTTCTAGTTTCCACGAAAAGAAGAATCCGATTATGTTCAGAGAACATCGTGGAAACCTTAGTCCGAACTTCATAGTTCGTCATGCTTTCTTCTCTTTTAAAAACCATTACTTTCGTTTTGCTTACATTTATTTTCATCCCTTTGATTTTCAGGGCATCATGCATAACATTCACCATCGCCTGCAACTCCTCTTCAAATGATGCTAATATGACTTGATCATCGGCGTAAAGAAGGCAATTGACGATCAAATCATTCATTTTCAATCCATACGCACTCTCTTTCAAATCTTTTAAACAATCGTCTATGCATAAGTTAAACAGTCATGGCGAAGCCATACATCCCTGTGTCACACCTTTTTTTATGTTAAACAGAAAACCAAATATTTGAGAGGTTCTTTTAGCAATAGACCTCACGTGGTTTTCCCAAAAAAAATTATTGATGACTTCATGTATACCTGTATACTTTGTTATAACCATCAATTAATCTGATAATGTTACATTTGCAAAATTAAAATTATCTACCAGTTCCAATACAGGTCATCCCTTGCGACATATGATACTATTTAATTATGCTAACAAGCTGATTAATTTTGTTCTTTAATCAACATCGATTATGTGTCATATAAACACTTTAAACCATTTCAACATGGGTTTGTTTTTACTAAATATTTGCGGTATTAAATTTTGCATGCCAATTGTACTTCCGTTTTAAATTTAGTTGCCAATCGATCGGAACTCACTTCTTGTGATCAATACGTAACTGTTTCATATTGTTAACGGTTCCTTGAGGTTTTAACGGTCCTTTACTTCCGGGAACTGGAATCATCGAAGAATCGCCCAACATAAGTCTTTGATTATTTGAATCGCTAAAAAAAATGACTACGTTAAAAAAATCTAGTCAAAACAAGCTAGTTAAGATTTATTTTTTGACGTAGTAGCTTGTCATGGAAATCTAGGTAAATTTCTTTTAACAGTCTGGTTACCAGAGGTCATTCTGGAACTGTTTCTTTGGGTGGGGTCTGAGGCTTAACCTGCGGCGTGTCTCGGGGCGACGGAACACTGGGAGTACCAGCTCAAAAAAGAAAGCAATGCTAGCCTCTTCCTATGAGAAGTACATGTGTCTTTTGATTTTATCTATATTTTCTGATTTCCACGAAAAGGAGAATCCTGTTATGTTTAGAGAACATCGTGGGAACCGTGTGAAAATAGGTAGGAATTAGCGTTCCTCTTGAACTTTTTAAAGACTGTATGTCTTGGGAAAAACTTCCGCTAGCTATAAGTTCCAAAGCTTGGCAGTTCGTTGAAAAATAGGGCTCTGAAAGACAGATGTTCGGCAAGTCTCCAGGATAACGGTAAATGGGTTCGATGATTTAACCAGTCGGGTTAATCTCGAAGAAACTATCAACGGTGAAACGACCGAGGATGTTTCTGAAGAGCTTCGATCATAAAATATCTGTAAAAAAAACAAACCAACCTTTCTGCTGTGTGAGCGTAAAAGCCAAAGTGAAAGTGTATAAAAGCAACATAAGACCGATAATGACGTACGGATGCCAATCGTGGACGATGACGGCCAAATCCGAAGACCTATTAGCAAAGTTCGAACGAAAAATACTGAGAATATTTGGACCGACCCAGGAAGAAGATGGGAGGAGAATAAAGTATAACCACGGACTAGCAGAACTGTATAAGAAAGAGACCTGATCACATACATTAAAATACAACTACTACAATGGGCAGGGCATGTAGACGGCATGGAAGAAAGAATGATACCAAAGAAGATCTCCAAATGAAACATGAAAGGCAACAGGAGACGGGGCAGACTACGACTAAGATGGCATGACAACATACAAAAAGACGCAAAAGAACTCATAGGCGTAAGGAACTGGAAAAGAGCGGCTGTGGATAAAGAAGGATGGAATAGAATGCTAAATGAGGCTTAGAAAAGAGGAGGCTAAGGCACACAGAGGGCTTTAAGGCCACGGATGGATGGATGAATGGATGAAGCCTTTCTGCGATATTCTGGATAAGTAAGGGATTTTGTGAGAATGACATCACCGATAAGACGAATTGCTTGTTTCTAGACAGAATCCAAAAGCATTATTGTATGTTTAGGAGCTGCACTCCATAGATGGGATTCCAGAACAGGTCGTATCTATGCCTTATAGATTATAAACAGCTGATGGAAAGAGAAATAGCTCTTATCTCGAAACAGACAAACCAAGATTTTGAGAGGCACTTTTAGCAATAGACCTCACATGGATTTTCCAAGAAAAATTATTGCATCGAGGTCCATGACTTTGTTTTTGATTTGTCAAGACTATTGCAACGAAAATTTTTTGACAGTTCTAACAACCATTCAAATTTTGTCATTTTGTGTCATATGAAACAATTTCACCCAATCATGTCAACATTACACTGAAATTTTTTTGCTCAAGTTGATATCCAATAAAATCAGTCAATTTGTGGTCATCTGAATGAACACAACCAATCAAAACAAAATTATACTGAAAAGAGCCCATGGCTTCTTTTCACTAAATCATGTCATGTTGCTATGGATACATACCTACATTTCCTTTCAATTCGATTTTGACAATTCAAATATTTCAATATGTCACGATTTGGTTGTGATACTCAAGATAATATTGATGAAATTATAGCATCAAATATACCGAAGAATACTGTTCACAATAAAAATTTTGCGTGGAAAGCGTTCATGGACTTTTGTGATGTAAGAAAATATGAATTAGATGGAAATCGGACGGTGGAAGAATTGGCGTCGATTTTAAAGGATTGGGCTGTGAATATGAGAAGAAAAGATGGTACAGAGTTTAAAGAAGCTACTGTCAAAACCATATGGAACATAACAAGTAAGCTTCTACAAGAAACATATTTTTCTAATTGTACTTTTGATAATTGTACATTCAAATAAATTGTTTCTGCTCTGTATTTATTTCCATAATCAGCAAAAAAATTTCTATCCGAATAACCCTCGAACATTGATGAATGCTCAAAAATGTTATAACATCTATCTCAAGCTTGTTGCTTATAGGCAACAAGCTTTCGAAATCTGTTATAAAATTGTTTCGACAATTATCAATGTCCTTGGGTTATTACTACTGATAATTACATTTACAAATACAACCATTATTATTTCAATACCAAGTAGAATTTCATCGCTAGCTATTACGTTAAAAATAAAGTTAAATGTGCAAAAAGTAAAGTATTAATAAACAAATAACATTGCTTCGTAAATTAAACAAACGGTCAAGATTATTATAAACGATGATAATCAAATAATTTATTTTATATTCGACGTACTTAACTATTTGAGCCACCGCCGTTTTTTTGAGTTTTAAATTAACGACTCTAACTTTTGTTAAGTTATTTAATATTTTTAAAGGTTTTTGTTTTCTGTAAATAACTTTCGTATCGAAAACTTCTTCGCACATTTTTTTGATTCCCCCTTCCGGGTTTTCGTCGTCCTCGGTCTCGTAGACGAACTGTCTCATGAAACTTTCTCTAATCTAAAAGAAATTTATCAAATAAAATACGAAAATATTAAAAAAATAGTAACTCTACTAGTGGAGATTAATCAAACATACATTTAATTTTTAGAGTTGAATTTTTAATGAAAAAGACATGTCAACAGTCCTCACCATTTTCCAAATTCAGCAGATATGTGCAGCGCCGAATCATACCGAATTTGGTACCAGTGGCGTATCGTAAATATTTTGTAACGGTTACCAAATATTTACATTTTTGCGGTTGGGCCATTGGTATAGGCACCTATGTTACCTAGATCTTTGATGCTTTGTGACTACCGCTGTGTCTTCAGGGCATCAGAATTTCAGTACGCTGGTTTTGGCAAACCACAGGATATCTGTTGGCACTGTCTCATTTAGATCACTTGGATCCATTATCATGCGGCCTCAGATATGATACCTGTACACCGCTAGCATCGGGCAGCAACACAGAATATGTATGCTGCTCTCTTCCTCTTCACCGCATAGTCGGCAGTTTTTCTCAGCCGCCAGTTTGAGTTTAAAGATATGCGCCCTTAGTGCGATGTGGCCAGTGAGCAGGCCAAGCATGCTGCTTAGCCTACTCCGGTTCATCGTCCAGAGTGCGTCTTCCCTCTTCTGAAGAGGTGCATTTCTCTAAGCGATATGTTCTTGCTCAAGGATTAGTTTCAATTCATGTTTCGCTTCGGCAATTGGCAATCCGACCAGCTGGCTTCTTGATTCCACCAGGGTCCCATTTGTTACCAGTTCATCGGCTACCTCGTTGCCATTTATTCCTGTGTGCACAGGAACCCATGTAAGAGTGAGCTTATTTGGAGTCGCTAACTCAGTGAGGGCCTGCATGCAGTCCTACACCACCGATGATGTTGTGGTGCAACTCACGAGGGCCTCAATGGCCATGCAACTATCAGTGAGAATATCAATCTCACTGTTGGTAATTCTGTTTTCTGTCAGGTGCATGGCACACCTGAGTATGATATAGACCTCGGCCTGGAAGAACGAGGCGTGTTTCCCCAGGGAAATATTTATGTAGCAGAAAATGTATCAAAATTGAAAGTAAATAAAAAAACATATAAATTGATAGTTTTGATCTTTTCGCCAGTAAAAGAATAAAAAAGTATCTTGTACTTTCTTAATTATTAATATTTTATATCGTCACTGCCAACGCTTTAATCTTACATCATAATTTACCATTAATATATCTTTATTATCGGGTGGTTTTTTTCCACCGAAAGTCTTATTTAAATAGTACTTTTCTTAAAATTTACTCCTTACCATCAAAACCTATTTGTGCATCGCGCACTTCTTGTAAAAGTACTTTTACAGACAGCCTTTGTATCTGTAGTGCATGAAAATCATTAACGATTTCTTTAATTCTTTATCTCTGTCCTACTAAAATGAAATTTCTGGAGCAACGCCTTCCGTTAGATGTTTTCGGAAATGAGATACAAAGTTGCTTACCTGTCTTTACTCTTTTAGCTTCATTGTGGACTCTGTAAAACAAATTTCTCTATATTACTGTCGCAACCAACACCCATTGACGATAATTTTTAATTATAACTCTGCAAGCCATGTTTTGCCTCATTTTTTATAAATTAAATTACATTAGCAATTACTTTTTTAGTTTTTGCAGAGTAGTTATTCTTATTTTGCGGTCTACCCATTTTAAATAGAAAGATATGACAGTATCAAAAAACACACGCACTCATACAAATACAACTAAAAATAAAACTAAACCACACCTAATAACCCCTTCTTCCCGCTTAAAAATATTCGCGCGTTCTTCTTTGTTTACCTTTAAGCAGGGTTATTCGGCAAATGTCTTCCTACTCCGACTAATTTCACCGGAAGCTGTCCTTATCAATAAAAATTCATCTCTACCTTTTTTAAAATATGAGTGATAATATATCTTACTTTTGGCAAATTAAAATCTGAGGGCACTTTATGCAATGTAACCATCAAAGGACTATCTGGAAATTTTTCGAATATCCTCAATCTGAAAGGCAAAGTTTCCTTAATTTCTGCACTTTGTTCTCTGTATTTCAACTGCTTTAGTTTTTTAATATCCTCGTCGAGTTCCAAATTATCCAAAATAACGGCTACGAACAAACTTAACACTATCTAAAAAAGTGTAATATAATAAGACATAAAAATATTGTTCTTGTAATATTTATATCACAAATATAGCTTTATGAATAGCCAGAAACTGTCAAAAAAGGCACGTCTGGCGGTGCATAAAGGTGTGTTGGTTCCTACACTTATTTATGGTAGTGAATGCTGGGTTTGGCAGAAGAAGCATAAAAATAGGATTAATGCTGCGGAGATGAGTAGTCTGTAGTAGTATAGCCAGAGTGACTCGTTTGGATAGAGTAAAGAATAGTAAGATAAGAGAACGCTGTGGTGTAATAGAAGATGTAGTTACAAAGATAGATAAAGAGATGCTTAGATGGCTTGGACACGTAGAAAGGATGGATGAAGGAAGATTAACGAAACAAATTTATAAAGCGAGTGTGAATGGACGGAAGTCCGTAGAGGTAGACCTCGGAGAACATATCTCGATCAGATCAACATTGTTTTGAAGAAAGGCCAGGTCAAGAGTACCAATAACCGACGAGCATGTATGAGAGCGCTGATAAAAGTAGAGGAGGCAAAAGATGTGTGTAAGAACCGTAGCAAGTGGAAGGAAGTGGTCTCTGCCTACCACTATGGGAAAAAGGCGTGACTTTATGATTATATGTATATAACCAAGGGAAAACTATAATCACATTCTCGTCATTCTGTTACCACCTTTAAAACTGATTTCCATGACAAGCTAATTGTAAGCAAATTAATGTGTGCACAATGCATATTTTTTTTAAATAACCATTTTGAAAAAAATATTTTTTTATATTGTTACGGATTGTGGTCAGCGAGTACGCTCCCGAAGCTTTTGTTCGACCGCGATGCGACGGCTCGCCTACAAAGATGTTTTTTTATTGACATCAAACGCCCGACCTAATTAACTGCTTTTGGCGCTTGTAGAATATCGGCGAGAACTTGACAAAGAAAACATTCCTTCGATTGCTTTGTAAGTGTACCTATTTAAAGATCGCGGTGCTGCGGAAAGTTGAAGTTTAGTTTTGTGAACAAGGAGACTTGTAAAGCGAATATCAAATACCATAACGCCAACAATGAAGTTTAATTGAATCTATGTATTGTGAAAAGCTGTTTTTTTAATCGTGTTTTTACATTAATTAATTATTCACATATTTAGCGCTGGAAAGTGACACTTTCGAAACTGAAACGAGTGCGGGAAAGTGGGTGAAAACCCACGGTCTTGGAAATAGTAATTTTCCTAACAAGTGCGGAAAGTGATGCTTTCCCGCACGCGACTGCCGTTAACCCGAACGACGCGGAGCGGAGTTCGGGTAAGCAGTCGAGTGCGGGAAAGACACTTTTCGCATGAATTAGGAACAATACTTTTTCTACAAGCGTAGGAAACAAATTCATTTTTTCAATTATTTATTCATGCAAATGGAAACAACTAACAAGAGTAACATTTTCTATCCACTAATTATTCGTAATATTTATTGTAAATGTACAATTTGATGCATTATGTAAATTTATAGCGGAAGCCAGCATATTTTTTGAAGATGGCTAATTTCCTGAAGAAGAAGGTAACTCGGGCAATACATTATCGAAAGAAATCGAATGTGCAGGCACAGGCATCAAATCGTCGCCGATCGATATAGACGTGGATGGTTCTAAAATGCACCCGGAAGACGATGTAGTGTTCAAATTGAGAATTTTGTTGGACATTTCTTTTTTTCGATTGGTGGAGTCTTCTAAATACCCCTCTGCAACTGAAGTCGATTTCCATCCTCCTAGGCGTTTGATATTAGTTATACCCACACCACAGTCAGCAAGTAAAGTGGCTGAGGAACGCCTGAAGCTGTGACCAGTGTAAAGCTCTAGATTTTGAAGGCGCAGATATACTGCTATTTCGGAGGGTATCTTTCCTATGGTATTGATTCCTACACATTGCACAGTACATTTTCCATTTTTGTAATACAAGAATAAACGACGGTGAGGAGTCTCTTTTGGACGTAAATGTACATACTTTCTGTATACGTTCAAAAAATAACCATCATTTGCTTCTTCAGATATCACGAAAGATCTAGAGGAATGATTTTTGGAATCCTTGATATTAACAATTATCAGGTTTTCTTTGTCGTCTATGTCGTCAATGGTGAGTTTTGTCAGCTCTTCTCGTCTGCAAGCACCAGCTAATCCAATAATTGCTACTAACTTAATCATGAGGTATATGTCATCGGGTGCTTCAGTCATAAATTTTGAAACGTCTTCTTGAGTGAAGATTTTGGCCTTTTATGGTCGAAAACCGACATTCTGTCTTTTAATGAATGCAGTTGTTTTGTAAAATTTGCTAATATCCAAATTTTGCTTTACTTTGAATACACTCTTCAACATTGAATATTTTGCCCATAAAGTGTTCGGCTTCCATGTTTTAGACATTTCTAGAAAATAAGCCAAGAATACTTCTTCTTTATTTGGTGTTTTCACTTTTTTATTGTTGCACCATTCAATAAAACTCGTGTATTGCTTCTCATACCTTTGTTTAGATTTCGTTGGCAATAACTCTAAGTTCGCATCTGTAGCTGCTTGCACGATTTCTTGTGGAAGTTCTTCATCAGATGAATAATCCATTGTGGCAATTTCACTGAATCGAAAATTTTATATAAGTAACGCTTTGTCTGTCACTCTGACAATTACAAACAAATTTGTGTATTGATCGGCATGACAACATCAATTGTTACCTACTCGTTATCAGATCAATCAAAGCCTATATATAGGGTGATTTTCATAACAATACATTTTTATTTATCAATATTTGTTCATTTTTTCAATAAATAGTGCAAAATGATGGATGATTTTGAACAAACTCACTTAGTATTGCAACAAAAAAGCTTGAACTTTCATATTTTGTCACCCACCACTTATATTTTACAAGGATATCATATAAATGTTTTTCCCGCACTAGTGTGGGAAAAAATTTCCCGCACTAGTGTGGGAAAACTTTTCCCGCACAACTGTGGGAAAATGACACTTTCCAAACTGAATTGCGTGCGGGTAGAGGGTGAATCACGCACGCTTGTAGAAAAAAATACTTTTACATTTTATTTTACCCATTTTATTAACAAGATAGAATTTGAAGGTGTATGGTAAAAGCAAAAGAAAGGACTGTAGAAGATAATTTTCGAACAAAACTTAATAAACTCACCAGCGTAACAAACAAATGATACAAAATGAAATAGACTGCGACCAAGGGCGCCAACATGGATCGCGTCCTCAACATAGTTTCGTCCATAACTTCCACCCAAGCTTCCTGCGTCAATATTTGGAACATGGACATGAAGGCTTCGGCGAAGGTTTCGAATTTGGCGAAATCCAAAAAGCAAAATAACTGCATCGAAATACTAGACGAAATAATCAGTAAACACATGGTGAATATAATCAAGCTTCCTAATTTTTTTCCGGGTCCGAAAATTTTGTAAACGAAATCTTCCAGGAGCGGAGACGCCTTTATGAGTCTGACGACTCTCAATACTTGAAAGTAAGTAAAACCGGTCATGTAAAATCCCGGGATGACGTGTATGGTGGTACCGGTGGCCAGTAACAATTCGAATTTGTGTATGGAGTGTTTCCAATAGCCTCTCCATCCCAAGCACCATATTTTAAAGATAGTTTCCAGATTCAGCAAAGCCGTAAAACCGAGCTCCATGTAGTAGTATTTTTCATAGAATACTTGTCTCGGTCTTTCGTCGTGTTTGAAACGCATCGTGGCGGTCACTACGCCGTTGGCTAAAATCACGCACATCACTATCAATCGAAAATGTGGAGATCTCAGGATTTTGTGACAAAACTCTGGTGCCATGCCGCCGTGCTTGTTCTCATCGAGAGTTACCAGTCTCCAACCTCTGTCGTCTCCCATCAAGATCTGTAAAATCACAAAATATTTAACCATTACACCAGGGTCGCAAGTTAGGTCACACAAATTTTATGAAATTTTAAAACCTTCCCCGTCCCCGTCACAGGCGGTCACAAATTTTGCATTTTAAAATTTAGAAATTATTTAGTAAAATTGTTTATACGTTTCTTGGACCAGACTGAAACTGAAATTATTAAACTCCTTGATCTTTCCTATTGCCACATATACCTCCGAGACGTGGTCTTTAAAAATGGCCAATCGAAGAATAATAGATGCTTTTGAAATGTGGGCCTACAAAAGAATGCTGCGAATATCATAAACAGAACACCGTACTAAAGTGTCAATTCTTAAAAAACTAAAAATCACCACGAGGCTATCAACCAGGATAAACCAATCATACCTGGACACATACTTGGACACATTTCAAGAAGAACGAATGGGCTGGAAGAACTAAGAGGGAAAAATCAATTGTAAACGACCAAGAGGAAGGTCTCCGACGCAATGGGTGGACCAAACCAAAGAAATCATTGGTCTCGGTCTGCAAGAAGCTTCTCTTGCAGCTCAAGACAGAGAAGGATGGAGAACTACGATCCGAGCAATTGAGACATGATGCCACCATACTCTTTTGAAAGTAAAAGGACGAGAGAGAGAGAGAGAGAGAGAGAGAGAGAGGAGCCTTCGATCGTGTCAGATTAGGAGATGTGCTAAAATTACTTAAAGAAGAAAACCAGTCCAGCAGTTTAGTATAGATAATAAGAGACATTAACATACATATACATATAGTCACGCCTTTTTCCCGTAGGGGTAGGCCGAGACCACTTCCACTACGGTTCTTACACACATCTTTTGCTTCCTCTACTTTTATCAGTGCTCTCATACATGCTCGTCGGTTGTTGGTACTCTTGACAGCTGGCCTTTCTTCAAAATAATGTTGATCTAATCAAGATATGTTCGCCGAGGTCGACCTCTACCGACTTGTCTTTTCACACTCGCCTTATAAATTTGTTTCGATAGTCTTCCTTCATCCATCCTTTCTCCGTGTCAAACCATCTAAGCATTCCTTTATCTATCTTTGTAACCACATCTTTTTTTACATCACAGCATTCTCTTATCTTAATTATCTTAATTTCAATTATCTTGGTTCCTTGATTGCCAACACTGTGAAATGTGAAAGCGAAATAAGGCGTCGCCTAACTATGGCAATATCAGCGACTACCAAGCTAAATAAAATATGGAAAGACAAATATATCACCAAAACAACGAAACTCTGTCTAGTTGATGCTCTTGTCTTCCCCATTGCAACGTACGCAGCGGAAACATGGACTTTAAACAAAGCAGATAAAAACAGAATAGAGGCTTTTAAAATGTGGGTTTATAGACGACTCTTAAGAGTATCGTGGACAAGAACACCGAACCAACGTATCCGTATTACAAGAAATTGGTCCACGTTCAAGGATGCTAACCAGAATAAACCGCATGCATCTGCAGTACTTTGGGCATATAGCTAGAAGATCAGGAACAATGGAGCGACTAATCGTAGAAGGGAAAGTAGAAGGCAAACGCTCAAGAGGCAGATCTCCAACTAGATGGGTAGACCAAACAAAACTCTTAATAAACATGAGACTGCATGATGCCGAGTCAACTGCTGAATCAAATATAAATGGTGTCACTACATCCTTTGGAGGATAATGAAAAGAGGAGGAGGAGAAGGAGGAGGTTCTCTTATCTCACTATTCTTCACTTTAGCCAACTGAGTCACTCCGGCTATACTTCTCAGACTACTCATCTCCGCAGTATTAATCCTATTTTCATGCTTCTTCTGCCAAACCCAACATTCGCTACCATACATAAGTGTAGGAACCAATATACTTCTATGCACAGCCTGACGTACCTTTTTTGACACTTTCTGGCTGCTCATAAAGCTACGCAGTGCCCCATTCATTTGCTTTCCTGCCGACACCCTTCTCTCAATGTAACTGTCATACTTTCCATCTCTCGTAAACTTTGAACCCAAGTACACAAATTCATTTACTTGTTCCACTCTTTCTCCCTTAATCAGAACTGAACAGTTTGTCATGCTTTCTTCTCTTTCAAAAACCATTACTTTCGTTTTGCTTAAGTACATTTATTTTTATCACTTTGATTTTCAGGGCATCATGCATAAAAATACCCATCGTCTGCAACTCCTCTTCATTAACATTAACACAGACAACAAAACTAGAATTAAGGTCGAGAATGAATTGACATCGGAAGTATACATTAAATATGGAATACGTCAGGGAAATACCCAAAGTCCACTATTATCAATTTAATAATGGATAAAATTATAGGAGAATCAAAAAAGTTAGGACGTGGATATGGGCTTGGAAGAAAGCAGATAAAAATTCTTTGTTATGCAGACGACGCAATTCTAATCTCGGATAATGAAGATAACCTACTGCGCTTGGTGCATACCTTTAAAACCTACAAAATGCAGATATCAATATCTAAGACCAAATCTCTCGTAGTACGAGGGCGGTTTGATAAGTCAGTGACTTTTTGAATAAAACAAATTTTTTTCCGCAAATAAACATTTTATTTTTCTACATAATCACCTTTTAGCTCGATACATTTAGTCCAGCGTTTTTCTAATTTTTTTATTCCCTCCAAATAATAGGTTTTTTGAAAGCTCTCAAAATATGCGTTTGTTTCGGTAATGACTTCTTCATTCAACTCAAATCTCTTACCGCCCAGCCATTTCTTTAGGTTTGGAAACAGAAAATAGTCGCAGGTGGCTAAATATGGAGAATATGCTGGATGGGGTAGCAGTTCGTTTCCCAATTCGTGGATTTTGGCCATCGTGACTAGACAAGTGTGCACACGTGCATTGTCTTGATGGAACAGCACTTTCTTCTTAGCCAAATGCGGCCGTTTTTGCTTCAAATCAACGTCGAATCTGTTCAAAAGCTTTGAATAATATTCGCCGGTGATCGTTTTACCTTTCTTGAGGTAATCGATGTGAATGACACCGCGTACATCCCAAAAAACTGTAGCCATGACCTTGTTGGCTGACAGACTCTGTTTCGCCTTCTTTGGTCCACGTTCAACCCAAGCAACCCACTGTTTCGATTGTTCCTTGGTCTCTGGCGTGTTGTGATGGATCCATGTTTCAGCCACAGTAACAAAACGGCGCAAAAATTCGTCCGGATTACGGCTGAACATCGCTAAACACTCTTTTGAAGTGGTCACACGATTGCGCTTATGGTCGAGTGTGAGCAATCGCGGCACCCATCTCGCAGAGAGTTTTTTCATGTCCAAATATTCGTGTAAAATATGATGTACCCGTTTAGTTGAGATACCTACAGCATGAGCCAACTCACGCACTTTCATTCTCCGATCATCCAATATCATTTCATGGATTTTATCAACGATTTCCGGCGTGATCACTTCTTTTGGGCGACCTGGACGTTCGGCGTCACTAGTGCTGGTACGACCACAACGGAACTCTGTAAACCACTTTTTAACCATTGAAATTGATGGTGCCGAGTCCCCGTAGTATTTATCAAATCTTTCCTTAGTTTCAATGATGAATTTTTTACGTAAAAAGTAATGCTTAATCAGCACACGAAATTCACTTTTTTCCATTTTCGTAAAAATTCACGAGGTTGTCTGCTTTGAACGGCTATCAAACACCAACTGCACGACGTAGCTTGCTTAAAATTAGAAAGTTGCCCACTGATAGATTATAGTTGACGGCGGCAGCACTGTTGCATTTGAAGTAACTGCGCGGGAAATTCAAAAAGTCACTGACTTATCAAACTGCCCTCGTAGCAAGGAAACCCAGACGATGCAAGTAGAAATATCCAGCTATGGATACCTAATAGAAAGTGTGCGAAAGTCGGTTAATAAAGCAGCTTATGTATCAGTATATTTAAGGGATGTTATCTGGAGGAATAAAGATATGAGGTTGGACGGGAAAACACGCACTTATAAGTCATGTGTAAGGCCAATACTTATATATTCAATAAAATCGAGAGCTGAAACAGCAGAAACAAAAAGAATACTTAGAACAACAGAAGTGAAAAAATTAAGATCAATAACGGAAAAAATATTGAGAGACAGAGTCCCGAACATTCAAACAAGAGAAATATGTGGGACACAGGATATCGTACGGTGGGGAAGGCAGAGAAGACGAGAGTGGAACCAGCATGTTACACGAATGGACGGCCCGAATATTAAGGGATTTAAAACCAACGGACACCAGACCACCCCAGGACGGCCCTTTAAAATATAGCGAGATAGCTGGCAGTCTACGTCACAAATACGACTGCAGCAGTAGAGAAAAAGAGATCGGAAGCACAGGCTCAAGGCCTAATATAAGAAGAAGATATGTTTCTATTTAAATTCTTTTTTCGTAAAATCAACAATAAATCAAACATGGAGTTGGTTATTTTTTCAAATTTTAATACTTTAGATTAATACAGGTGACGTCACGGAGCTTATGATTCGCCCCCCTGTTTCCACACGATGACACACTTTGTTGATCAACCCTATTTCTTTTATCGTATTACGTGTTAATTTATGGATGGCCCATAGCTAGGTAGGTAATATTTTACTATAGGCAAAATTTTTCTTAAACAAATCTTACTTGAGAAGCACTGCTGTTCTGGATGTGTCCTCTGATGCCCCACATTTGTTGGAACTGCACCCTGATTTCGTTGAAAGTTTCCGTAATGACGGCAATAAAAACGTTCTTAACCAACCAAGCTAGGAAGAAGATCATCGTACTGAAATACAAAACTGCTCTCCATCCTGGTAGCGAGTCTATCGCGCGGTACATAATGAAGACCCAACCTTCCTGGGAAGCAGCTTGATATACCGTAAAAAAACTTGTCACTGAAAAACGAATTATTTTAGATTTCAAACGTTTAAAAAGTAATACTAACAAACGCATTAAAAGATTGTTTATTCCAAATTAACCACTCAGAGTTGCGTGTTTGCTAACACACATTTTAAAATTATCCAACTAACCAAACTCCTGGACAAAATGAACGCACCATTTTAATTAATCTAAATATTTACAATATAAACACAAAATAAAACTAAGTTACATTAAAAATTTTAACAAAGTTTTAGTCTAAAACGAAATTTAATACGAATTATTGTCAAAACAAGATCATGTGATACTAAAGTACACTGTCAAACATGGCCTACTTGTCGCACAGTAAGTTATCAATAAATAAAGGAAGACAAATGAATGGGGCACTGCATAGCTTTATGAATAGCCAGAATGTGTCAAAAAAGGCACGTCTGGCGGTGCATAGAGGTGTGTTGCTTCCTACACTTATGTATGGTAGTGAATGTTGGGTTTGGCAAAAGAAGCATGAATATAGGATTAATGCTGCGGAAATGAGTAGTCTGAGAAGTATAGCCGGAGTGACTCGGTTGGATAGGGTAAAGAATAGTGAGATAAGAGAACGCTGTGGTGTAAAAGGAGATGTGGTTACAAAGATAGATATAGGAATGCTTAGATGGTTTGGACACGTTGAAAGGATGGATGAAGGAAGATTGACGAAACAAATTTATAAAGCGAGTGTGAATGGAAAGTAGAGGAAGCAAAAGATGTGTGTAAGAACCGTAGCGGAAGTGGAAGGAAGTGGTCTCTGCCTACCCCCATGGGAAAAAGGCGTGACTTTATGTATGTATGTGAGAAAATATGAGTGGTGCGTTAATTTTGTGCATGAGTTTATATGAGGTGTATACCAATATGTAATGATAGGTTTGGATGTGTTTATTCAGTATTATTTGTTACTTTAACAAAAAATTACCGAATTCGTCGAAACCGTTGAATCCAATGATGTAACGAGACACTCCTTCCAATTTCATACATTTCATCCCCTTTGGACATTGATAACCTGATGATGGATCTAAGGAGCAATATGTGTCTGGAATTGCTAGACTATTGATGGTGATATCCCTAAAAATGATGACCCTTTTGAAAGTATATTAACATACATAGTAGAGTAGAGTAGTTTATTTGACAATGTTATGTACAATATTACTTTAGAGTTAAAATTGACCGTTAAAAATATAATAAGATACAGGGTGATTCTTTGGGAGTTCTAATGAGATGTTTTAGAGAAACTTGAAATAATTCAAATCTGAAAATTCGAGGTGAAAGGTTTTCGAATATGCAGAATTAATCTAAAATATTTAGAGCCTTCAACTACTTCCGGTTATGCCGGAAGTTGACTATAGCCTGCTTATTTTAAATAGAACACCCTGTATATTATTACGTATCCCGTACTCTTGGGGATTCTCTCGATACAGGGTTTTGCTACCTTCAATAAATACGAGATACGACCATTTTTATCACGAAAAAGTGTCCGATTTGACACTCTGTATCATTATAATTAATGTAAATCTAAACATTTTAATTTTACATTATGTTTATCTAGTATTTTGTACTTTATACTTAATTTGTCATTTGTTAAAAAAATGATTATTATTATTTAAAACGCATATTTAAAGATTTCTCAACTATTTTAAATGGATCACCCTGTATTTTACAACGTTTTATATCTTCTTCTTCTTCTTCCTTTTATAGACTAGGACTTAGTCCTGTTGCCTGTTCTAATCTTCCATGGAGGACGATTTCCAACTTTCAAACCACCTTTTTGGTGGTCTCCCTCGTGGTCGCTTTCCGGCTGGTCTTTCATTCTTACATATTTTGGCTAGCCTATTCTCGTCCATTCGTTGAACATGGTCATGCCATCCTTTCTTTCTCTTCTTCATCCATTTTACTACGTCTTCGATCTTACATTTTTTTCTGATTTCTGCGTTTCTCTTTCTGTCTCGTAGTGTTACTCCTGCAATTGACCGCAATATTCTCATCTCTGTTACTCGCATTTTGTGTTTGGTGGCTTTGGTTTCAGTTTGCATTTCATTTGCATAGGTTAATATCGGTCTTATCATTGCCTTATAAATTCTTGTTTTATTTTCGATGTTCATGAATCTGTTTCTCCAAACCATTGTTCTCAATGCTCCCGCCACCTGTACTGCTTTTGTGGTCTGTGTTTGTGTTTCCATTTTTAGATCCCGGTTACTAGATATGTTTACTCCTAGATAGTTGAAGCTCATTATTTGTTCAATGATCTTTCCTTCTATTTCCAGCTTGCATCTTGTTGGTTCCCTTGCTATTACCATGCTTTTCGTTTTATTGGTGGAGATTTCCATGTTAAATTTCTTTGCAGTTATGTTAAAGTGGTGTAACGTTTTATATATATATATATATATATATATATATATATATATATATATATATATATATATATATATATGTATATATATATAACGTATAACGTTTCAATGCGTTTTCGCGCCAACCAGTCGAACTAAGCAAGCGCCAGGTACCTCGATTAGTGCGACACGTATGTACTTTAATTCATGTGCCCCCTAAACTAATGTAGAACCCATTTTCAAACTTTTTTGGTAAAACTAATACATTTTTATCTTTTAATTTAATTCGGAAAATAGCTTTTAAATTGAAAAAGTAGGCTGTTGATGATAAGTGTGGGTGCTACCGCTGATCCTTGTGGGACACCTGCTTTAATTAATACAAGGTGAAGTTTTTTAAACGTACTTGGGTTCCGTAGTATTCACAGTGACGCAATGATTTTTCAATTCCCCGAAAAATTGAACGCCCAGTAGACCGTAAAGTGACATGAAAAATAGGAAAAACAGCGTAACGTTGTAGATTTGCTGACTGGAACGCCTAAAAAAGAAATTTCAGACGTTATATATATATATATATATATATATATATATATATATATATATATATATATATATATATATATATATATATATATATATATATATATATATATATAGGAAGGGAAATATTTGCCGACCAGTGAGGAACACAACTATTAATGTTGGGACTAACAGCAATGCCAGTGAGATACTCTTTTATATTAATCCAAGCTTTCGGAAACGTTTATTTCCATCATCAGAGAGACTACAAAATTTAAGTCAATGGTAAAATATAACAGTTTAAAAATTCGTAATTACTTACAACTTACAACAAATACGAGGTTGACGACAAAATGATTGTTTCAATAAGTAAAAAACGAAGGCCTTCATTTATCAGGAGGAAAATAGTATAAATAGGAAAACGGATGTCAAGCATTTAAGCGAGATTTACTCATACCTTCTGACGTTGGATGGCAAATCTCGGACAAATTGCTAAACCCCAAAATTCATTTTCATAATGATGATCTTGGTTTCCAAAATTTGTGCATAGGCAAATAGTGATCTCTTTCTTGCCTTTCTCTCTTTCTTTTTCTTACTTGGTTGATATGTGATATCCGTACCATAAAGTCTATTAACACCTTTGAATGGCTTACAAACATGGCAAGAATAAGGGTAATAGAGAGAAGAAGAGAACATTATAACCTCAAAATCAATAATAATTGTGCATTATGAAAAACAATTGTTGCAACATCAGTGTTCATTCTATTTGTTCATTTTGTATTTTTAAACAACATGGAATATGTTCATAACCCATGTGTTTACAATGTTTTTTACTGTATTTTAACTTATTGAAACAATCATTTTGTCGTCAACCTCGTATTTGTTGTAAGTAATTACGAATTTTTAAACTGTTATATTTTACCATTGACTTAAATTTTGTAGTCTCCCTGATGATCGAAATAAACATTTCCGAAAGCTTGGATTTACATAAAAGAGTATCTCACTGACATTGCTGCTAGCCCCAATATAAATAGTTGTATATATATATATATATATATATATATATATATATATATATACAATATATGCAAAATTTTAAAAAACTGCAATATTATTGCAGTAAACTATAAAAGTATTTTAAAGTCCGACAGCGAAAATTAGGTGTGAGAATTATAACTGCTGTATTTACCTACATTTTTAATATATAGGTATAAATGTGTATATAGATGAATTTATTCGAGAAATCTACCCTATACTGATGAGGAGCAAATTACTCCGAAACCGGTCTACAGGTGGTTTCCTCGAGCAAATAAATTTAATAGCCCTTTTTCTTACTTAACAAGCAACTGTATATCTTGCTTCCTGTGATGGACGATTATACCTATATACCTATATCTATTAAAAATAGGTGCATAGAGCCGTTATAAATCTCACACCTATTTACGCTGTCGGAACTTTAAAATACTCTTTATAGTTAACTGCAATAGTATTACAGTTTTATATAATTTTTGCACATCATAGTATATATATACAGCACGACGTCGTCCAGTTTTAGCTAATCTTACTTGAATATTTGATTGATCCTGGATTTAGGCATGGAAAATTTCAAAAACACCCTCAAAAATCTTATCATTATCAACGGTCTGGGTGCTCGCAGTATGGAAAGATAACTGAATCTCGGAACTATGCTCATCATTTCGAAAACCTGTAAAATAACCGATATCCATAGGAAAAATACCATACTAGCGTCGAATTGACACCAGTGGTCTTTTAGGTACGGCCTGTCCCCCTAAAACAAAATATTTATCGCTCATATTTTAACTCGTCGACATTTTATAACAATGAGAATATGTTTTCTTCGTATAAGTACGTAATCTCTAAATGTAAGACTGGTTTTTAAGAGTTTCAAAAGAAACTAGATAAAGGAAATATAGTCCGATACATAAAAACAAGGAGACTGAAATGGATGGGACACATTATGAGAAAAGCACCAACAGAAACCTTAAATACATTGAGGGTATGGATTTCATTAAGAACGAGAGCAAAAGGGAGGCCACGAAGTAGTATTAGGATCAAGTAGATGAAGATAAAGAAGCATTAAAAATCAGAGACTGATAAACAAAATACAGAGACGGAAGAAAATGGAAAACCATAAAAAAGCCAAAACAGACAAAATATAAACGCACTGATACACACACGAATCCTTAGACATTGTAGATTGTAGATTGTAGGGTGGGTCGTAAAGGCCATGCTGCCTCTCAAGCACTTCGACCTATCAGATATTTTGTGCATAACCCTTAATCTATTCAAGGCCCGGGATTCCGAGACTTCGAGTAAAGTTTATCAGTTTCCTGGGTGCTAAGTTTCCGATATCGAAGAGCTCTAGGAAGGCTCCTTCCAGAAACTTGAGCAACTATCACTCTCTGTTTTGCCCATCTTTTTCAGGTGATACCTCAAAGGGCAGTGTCCAGTGAGGAGTCCCGTCACCAGTTTCAAGTCTTTCTTGTCAACCTCGAGAAGATGTTAAGCTTTCCTTGGCGAAAGACTTACTAGCCTTTTCGCTTGCCTTTGTCCTGGCACTTTATGCCAGTGAGATTTCATTTCATCTGTTTCCCAGCGTCGAACCTCTTCTTTCAAGTGGGCTTTGGAAAGTCCACAGAAGGGTTCTGAACCGGAAAATTTTGTATTTGCCCCTTCTTTGTATTTGCCTCTTCGTTGCCTTTAACTCCCTTGTGACCTGGAACCCACATCAGAGTAACCTGATTGTTTGCTGCCAGTTGTCTCAGGGACTGTTTACAGTCTCAAGTCAGCTTAGACTCACAAGTGTATGACTTCAGAGCTTTTAGTGCTGCTTGGCTATCTTGCCTTTAACTCCCTTGTGACCTGGAACCCATATCAGAGTAACCTGATTGTTTGCTGCCAGTTGTCTCAGGGACTGTTTACAGTCTCAAGTCAGCTTAGACTCACAAGTGTATGACTTCAGAGCTTTTAGTGCTGCTTGGCTATCTGATAAAATATAGATTTCTGCCCTCGGGGTGTTTCTTTTGATGCCCTCCTGGGCACATGTCTCTATGGCCATCATTAGACATTATAATCTTTTTGAACGAAACTTGACATTGACAACCTTGCAAGTCTGTTTACCCCACAGAAATATAATTAATACTAGAATGCCAATAGATATATCCGATATTGAGTTGAAATGACGCCACATAGCGAACCAATCACCTACCACTTGCACATGCGTAGAACATCTTTTGCCACATTGTTGCCAACTCAGAGATAGGTCAATCGCCCTATGGGGTGCCAAATCATACATCACTGATTGGCGTTCTAGTAGTAGTTACCCCAAATCACCTTGTGTCAAAACAACAGACATATGATTGTTTTCGTTCGTGTCAAAAATAGAGTTGGGCGATACAGTGATTTTGTAGTAACCGGTAAAACGGTAAAAGTTATTTATAAATCACTGTTATTTTAGTCACTGGTGACTAAAAATTTATATGATAATAATATTGTTAGTACAGCTGCTTTTTTTGAGTATTGAAGGGCTATGATGATGATGAAATACCGCAACCGGGCAACTAGTTGTGGCTGAAAAATATCCTCTAGGGCCAATAATATATAAAAAAATAAAT
Source organism: Agelastica alni (assembly GCA_950111635.1). Classification (NCBI taxonomy): domain Eukaryota; kingdom Metazoa; phylum Arthropoda; class Insecta; order Coleoptera; family Chrysomelidae; genus Agelastica; species Agelastica alni. The sequence continues at coordinate 6,817,186 of OX467712.1, read as the reverse complement.
ATGAAGCAGATGGGAAACTACTAGTTTTCTGGTTTGAGTATTATTTGTCTGAAGAGAGTTTAAAGCCGAAAACATTTTTCTGAGTGTACTTAAATCGCTAAACCAAGATGAATAGATCGTTTACGCAATTAGGCTAGTTACAAAACATTTTTGGTATTGTTTATAGGAGCTCTAACCTTTAAAATTCCTCTTATGTGCATTTTGGCAATCATTTCTGACGTAAAAAGTATGGTGACGACAGCATCTACGGAAAAGGTGGTGGTTTGCATGAAGTGGAATTTTTCAAAGGTTTTCGGAGTGTTGCAACTAACCGATGCCAAACTTAAAAGAGCACAAGTTCTCATCAGACGACGAACCCACCGCTGAAAATTGGAAAATTAACATTTTCTTGTAGTTATTAGAGGTCTGACAACAACGTACTAAAAGTGGTACCTATGATAAAACTACTTTATTTACAAAATAGTACAATCTGAATATGCCCCACTTCAATATTCTCTCCATACCTACACACCATTGCATGCGTTCCTCCCATACATAACAGTGGAGAAAGTCTTCTAACAACCGTGTGCTTCACTTCTTCTTCTTAAGGTGCCGTGATCGCGTGTCATTCGTAGGCTCTTATATTGCACAGCATATTAACAATCATAGTCTCATTTACAGCTGCGCGGAATAATTCACCGGTAGTTTTTCCAAACCGCTGGCGTAGATTTTTAAGCCAGGAAGTAGTACACTTCTTTTTCCCATGATTTTGCCTTGTATAACAAGGTGTAGTATGTTGTACTTTTCTGAGTTACGCATTATATGACCGAAGTATTCCAATTTACGTCCTTAACCGTGTTCACGACTTCGTAACTTTTATTTAAACGTTGCAATACCTTTTCGGTTGTGACTCCATCTATCACATCTCGAATGCTTCTAGTCCATGCCTTAACGCTGTAAAGCAATACCGGGAATATATAACAGCGAACCATTCTCATGCGAAGTTCCAAATTGAGATCATGACTGCAAAGTGTTTTTCTAAATTTTATAAAATTGCTTGTTTAATAATGACCATAAACTTTGTTTTCTTTGCGTTCAGTTTGAGCCCATATAACGCGCAGATCGCAACCATTCGGTTCAACAACGCTTGAAGGTGTTCAATTGACCCTGTCACTAACAAGGTGTCATCTGCGTACCTAATATTATTCATAAGCACGCCATTAATGAGTATGCCTTCTTTAGCTTGTTCTAACACTTCCTCAAGGATTGTTTCAGCATATAGATTAAACAAAAGTGGTGAAAGTGTCGAACTCCACGCTTGATCTCTACTTCTTCGGAGTATTGATTTCCAACCCTGACACTTCTTCACTTCACTCCTTCCAACGACTGATAATGGGACCGTCTCGTCTCAAAGATTCCCTCATTTTTAGGAAAAAGATCCAAACAGGGAACTTAATCAGTAAACATAGGAGGTGTGGTCGAAAATAGGGATTTGTTTAGCTGCTAAAAACTACTTCAGAGAGAAGTCATTGTGACCTAGAGCATTGATCTGATAAAGAATCAAAAATTTATCCTGCTACAAATCGCTCACATGTTCTCGTAGTCTTCCCAAAACTTTCAAATGGTAAGTTTGATTAACGTTCTGCCTCTTAAGACGAAATTGCTCACGCCCGCCATTAACCGCTCTGTCAGTCTAGCTTCAAATCTCCACACACATCTAAGACATATCTCTCATATACTTTCTCTTACATTGTATTAGGCACTTTCTGCGAACATTTGTCGTTGATTACACCGTTCGACGGACGATAATTTAATGTTAGTTCTTCACTTTATTTAAAAACTAAATAAGTTATGGTAATACATAATTGAAATATTTTGTTACTTTTAATGTAAATTATGTCGGAAAGTCACCAAAATCATAATATTTTCAAAATAAAAAAATTTCCCAGCTATTTTTTTCATTTGAAAAAAGTTAATAACTTTCCGACATTTAACTGTAATTATTAAAATTGTCCCCAAAATTTTGCTGCAAAGTAATGTATATTAACAGCGTGAGTAGACTTATTAGATTTTTAATATGGCGGGCATGTCAATATCGTCTTAACACCCACGTGGATAGTTTTTTTTGTTAAAAGTTAAAATGAGAAATCTTCTTCAAAACCTTAATTTTTTTAAAAATTAATAAGACACAATTGAATTTAGAATGTTATTGTTAGACCTCATATATTATAAATGAGTTGCAGTAATATTGGCCACTAATACAGTGTGTAACAGCCAAATAGACTAAATTCATTATTTCAGCTATTGTGTATACCTACTAAGCTGCTAAAGACAGAGAAACTTTTAAAAATGTGGTCGCCAACCTTCGTTAATGGGGACGGCATATGAAGAAGAAGAAGCCTCTACTTCCCAATTGAAAATTTGGTTATTATAACTGTCACTTCAATGTAGTGATGACATTTGTTCGTTGCGGGATATCATTTCGTAATCTAAAATTGATGCTTTCGCATTTTTTATTATTTTCACAATAGGGAGCTTAAAAAAAATTTTTTTTCAACTCTTACCCTTTCAAAAGTTTCTATTTGACATAAAAAAAATCCTCACCAAACATGGGCCCTACAACTCAACTCTAACGGGTCGCTATTTTTATTTTAATTAACATGGGAAACATTATTTTTTTATTATAATTGAATTTACTCATAATAAACGCAATTTTTTACAAAAAACCATTTTATATTCTTAAAGTTGAGTCTGCAAGCTTTACAAAACTCTAAAACAAAGTAAGATTATCTCTTTACAAGACTAGTTACAGCCATTTAAAGATTATCAAATTTTTAAATTTGGAGAAATAGCTTGCAGTATGTGTAGGAAGCAGTTGATTCAGATCAATAGTTTTTTGTTGTATGCAATTTAAAATTTCATGATCTGTTAAAGCTTTGGTCACTGAAGGTTCAGTGAGATCAATATTTTGCCAATCTACCAAGCCAATAAAATATTTTGCCTCAAAATTAAATTTCGGCAAAGTTAATATTCTTACAGAGTTTGGAACATTCCCTGTTGTTAAATTTTTTCTAGCTTTCATAATACGTCTCAATGATAGCTCTCTTATTTCATATCGTGAGTCGTGTAACATTGATAACAAAATATTTTCGGGACGGCCAAAGATACCAAGATACCAAGATAGAACTATTAAATTATGCAAATGTTTTAATCCACTCTTACAAGATGGTTTAGTTTTAATATGATACCACATAGGTGCCTAAACTTAACAACATAACAAATGTTGCTAGAGTAACCAGATTTTCAGAAGGACTATCAGTTGCCACATATAACCGCAAAATTCTGTTTCCTGTGGTTAACCATATTGAATGAACTAATTTTTCTGGATTACGATTTGCTAGGCTAGTAGAACATTCTCTCGAATTTCTTCGATTTTTTTAAATCTTACCGGTGTTAGATCTTCGCATTTCTGTAAAGCTTTTCGTTAGTGTGCGGGAGGCAAATAAACCATTACAGTGGTGTTTTCATTTGCACTTCCAAAAGTCATATTAGACCACCTTTTTGAGCGGTATTCGTTACAGTACCGTCACAGCCAGCTGCAATTATTTTTTGTAAATCGACAAAAAAGTGTTCAAAACCATATTTTGTTTTGGCACTGTTTTTTTAATCGAGTTGAGACAATACTCGTTGTTAATATTTTTTTCTCAAATTTTGCCAAAACATTCTTATTGTCACAGAGCACCGACTTTGCACCAAGCAAATATTGTTTTTTTTAGTATACAACCAATCCAACCTAATTCACAATAATTGAAATAATAAATTTACTCCGTTTGGCTGTTCCACACTGTACATATTACCTTTTTTTTTAAGTACCGAATTAATGTTTGTGCAAAGGTTTAAAAAAATATACCTTGTTCACCCAGTCAATATCTGCGCTTTCATTAAAAGCCTCATCAGGTCCATAATCCGCCAAAATAGGTTCGCCTTTTAAACTTTGTTTCCGTCCTAGCATCATCTTGATTTTTTCGGGGATAAATTTCGGGGGAATTTTGCCTTCAAATATTTTTATGTAATTAATAATCTACTTACATAAATAAAATAAATGAATTTAATAATAATTGTAATTTGTTTAATACTTACACTATTTTAATTGTTTCCTGCCAAATACGATCGGTGGAGATTTAATTTTGCGTTTTAACATGTTCGTAAAAATGGTATGAGTATCTTTTCGATTTTATGCAGTTCAAGCAAGGAAGCTGTGGCACGCATGGACCTAGAAGATCAATAGTTCCCGATTCCTTTATTTAAGTACATTCCTTGTTCTTTTTTTAACCATTTATTTTATCTTTATTTGATGGTAAATTGTTATTTTTTCTAAATTTGTAATAATAAAGTTGAAATAAATAGAGAACGTAGTATTTTAAAATCAAAAATGTTAGATTTAAAAATATGTATCATATGAATGTTGGCATTACTAAATTAAGCTTAGGTTGGTTAAACTGAAAAAGCATTTCAGTGTTGCCGGACGTGTGAGATTGTTAAGTTCTTTTATGAAATGGATGTAATGCTGTATTTAATTACAGAATTTTATTTAGTTTATTTGTTTAAAAGATAAATTTCTTCTTACAACGTTTCACCTTTTATATTTGTATGAAAAAATTAAGCTTATATTTTGGTATTTAAATAATCACTGTAAATATTTTACCAATTTTACCTTAATAATCCAAATAGATATGGCCACGATGCACAACTACAAATAATTCAGAAATTCAATATGTCATCGTGACCAGTTACCGAGTGTTACTCTACCCAACTAAATTACGGAATTATTGGAAATCTTGGAAGAAAACGTTAAACAATATCATTCATATTGTTTATAAGAGCGAAAGTAATATTTCGATCATACAAAGTAAGTGATATGTAGTGTTTAGGTCGTGATATTTGTGTAATGTGTATTGATTTTTTTAATCTCGGGTCTCCTATCCATATCGTCGCGTCCGTGGTAAATCTACCTTTTACTTAGGTAAAATTAGATATTTTCGTTATACGTATCGTTTTTCCGGGCATTTTATTTTCGACGTGTAGTGTTGCTGCTATAATGTAACAACAGGACACAAGTGTAGTGTAATTTGATAAAAAATCTTTTGTGTGCGGACTTATTTTTTTTTTGTGACTTCTTTCACCTTTTGTGACCTATATATTTTCGAAACCTCGTTCGTGAACCGTGGGTGGCAATACGGTTTGCTGCTTTCGCTTCTTCGTCGTTTTATAGATTCGTTTTTTAAAAATTTTTAATTCATTCTTTGCAGGTCAAGTATTTTAGTATGTAATGACTGGGAGTATGCTTGTTGTCAGGGCCGAATCAAATCAATATTAGTTTCTGGTTTAGTTAATTTCACAGATTTTATTACAGTTATTCCTAAATACAATATCACCAACTCATTGTTGTAATAATAAGTGATACAAAATTACTGTTAAGGTCATTGCCCCAACACTGCGTGGGTTCATTTTCCTACTTTATATAAAAATAATGTAATGAATTATAATTATTGTAATAGAAGCCATATGGTAAGTTTAAAAAATTGTTTGCACTTCTGACACTAAATTTTTACTTTGTTCAATTGCCTTTTTCTTCCAAAATTTTAGTAAAAAGATTTTTTTTGCTTTCTCCATTATAGTTAATAAAAAATATAAAGATAATGATATTTTGAGTTAGCTGGTCCTGACTCCTGAGGTATTGACTGCCTTAGAATGAGTGTAATTTATTAATTGATTTAAATTAACATAGGTTTTTAAGGTATTTAGGTACTAACTTATCTTGATCCCATCGATTTCGGTAAATCACATTACATCTGGTGTCGGTTACAGTAATGTAATGTGTTATATGAATTCGCTGTTTATTAACGCGTGGATTCGTGGTTTTAGCGCCGTTGTGTGAGCATACAATTTCCAGCATTTTTATGCATTTTTGTCAGAAAGAAATTGAATATTGAAGCTGGTGGTGTCTCAATTTAAGCAACAATTTGAATTATTTTTTACAAAGTGAGTTATTTACCACTTCATTACAATTAAATCTCTGTGGAATATAAAGCATATCCTTACTCCTACAAATATGTAATGAATCTGCCTCTGAGAAAAACTAGTTAATACAAGTATAATTTACCATTACACTTCTTTTGTTTTAGCCCATTTATAAATTGTACATTTTTATGTGACATTTAATTTACTGTTTTTGTAGCTAAAAGGAAATGCTGAACAGTTTAATGGGGTCTTAATAAAAGCTTGGTGAATAGGGACAGTTGTCTTTAGAATTCTCTTTTTGTTTCTTACATACTTAGGCAAATTACATGCCTTCATTTTTATTTGTTTTTTTTAGATAATCAAAAATAACATTGTTCTACTAAACACAATTTAGTCAAATATATAGGGATATTTTATTTTATCTTTCCTATTAATTCAAATTAATACTTATTATAAAATTAGAAATTATTTAATGTTTATTAAGAAAATTGTTGATTTACTGAAAGCATTTTTAATAATTTTATTAATTAGTTGTAGTCTAAATGATAATGAGAATTATTGAGCTGATATTGTTTCCTACAATCTACTACTACTTACAAAATCATTGGGCTGCTTCAATTAGATTTATGTTTTTTGTTAAAGGGAATGTTTTTAAGTGTAAAAATAACTCATCACACTTATCATTCTTGTGTTGGGGCCTTGTGTTGTTGCATAATAGTAATTTTTAGTCATTTTCTCAATGTTTAAAATGAGGAACATTTTAGGAAATCTCTTCCAGTCTTGAACTCTTTCATTAAAATTACAGCTTAATTATCTTTTTGTGTCTCTAAAAGCTAATAAATGTAGGGGATTTTATAGAATGTCTTCAAGGCGGAGAAGTAGAAGTAGAGATAAGAAAAATGTACCAGCAAAACTTAGAATGGATACTAAACCCAAGGCAATTCGAATTACAGGTATAATTTAAGTAAACAATGTAAATATCTTCTTTAAAAAACACTTATATTGAGAAAAAATATAAACTTAAATAAAACAAGAAAAATTATGTTTTTTAAATCAACTTTATAAAGATTTGCTTTTGGTTTACTTCTATTTTATAAAATTATAGTGCCACTTACTAAATAAATAAAAATTATATAAACAACTTCAAAATAATTAGGTTCTCTGCCTGTTCTTGTTAAGTTCACTGTAAATTATTTATTATTTTTCAAAAATAATAAACAAAAAATTATCTGTTGGTTCAATCTATTTATTGTTATTTTTTATTCTTACTTGCTCTAGATATCAAAAATTTAGCAACAAAAATTTCAGTATTTTAGCTTTTGAATTTTCTCGATATAAGTGCACATAAAGGGGTTTGAAACCAAACTCAAATTGCCTCCAAAAAAATAAAATCAAAATTATATAATAAAAACGAAAATGAACATTCCATAACTATTATGGAACACTTTATTTTCAGACCCTAGTTTACCAGCTGGCAGGAGAAGAGAAATTGATAATGTTATGAAAAAAGCTAGGGCTCGAAAATCCCCTAATTCTGGCGTATTTTGGAACAAAAAACTTTTGGAAGTTGAAGCTAAAGATCCAAACAGGTGAATAACAATTTCAAATCTTTGACATTTGCAGTTGAGGACAGTTTATAACTGACCAGGCATAAATTGTTTCTAAAAATACATAAAACTGTCTGGTATTAATGGTTATTCCGAAAATAATTACCTGCATTCATTATAAAACACTAATAAAAAAAATATATTCTCCAAGTAGACTAAAGTCAGCGCTCAATTACAAATTTTAATTGTTTAGTTACTTGTAGGTTTGATACCTACATGAAAGCACATCAATTAAAATAATAGTTTGTCTCTGGTAGGTTTCTGGGGTGTTAAATTGCTTGCTTTGGTTTTCTACTAATTACCTTATACAGCTTGAAATAGTGTTTCAAGTCCATATATAATATCATTGAAATACTCCTTTTAATATTAAACTTATTATAAAAAAGATTAGCGAAAGACTTTGTTGCTATGTGGCATTTATGATTTACTTTTTCTATAATTCATTGTCTACACAGGTAAATACATGCTGGTCCACATTTGGCATAGGAAATAGAGAAATGGCACAACTGTGTTCGTACCATTTGTTCTGGTACATTTTTTATGTATTGTTAATGTACAAGGTTTTTAATGGAAAAAAATAGGAAAGTGATCAACTGGTAATGTTCTCATTTATTTGACCAATTATTTTGACTCGGTGCTCGGGTATTTTTCATGATTCATTGGATAACATTTTTATTCTAATTTTTTCTTTTTTTTTTACGCCAATACATATTTTTAAAAGACGCATACATCGTTTTGGAAGTTAGGTGGCAAAAGTTTGTACTCAAAACGTTTATTTATCTCTATAAGATCCATTTATGTTTTAATCCTAAGGAAATTATTTTGTTACTATAGGAAAAATCTCTTGCAGAGATATTATACATAACTAACTAGAGGTTGGTTGGGATTTGGATTGGCATATTAAAGAAAATACTAGTTTTTTGTCATCATTACAAATTTTATTAAACTTTTCATCAGGGCTCTGTAACAATGGATTCGCATATAAGTAAAATAAAAATACAACTAGTTTGTACTTGCCACGATGCATACATACATACATATAGTCACGCCTTTTTTTCTTAGGGGTAGGCAGAGACCACTTCCTTCCACTTGCTATGGTTCTTACACACATCTTTTGCTTCCTCTAATTTCATCAGTGCTCTCATACATGTTCGTCGGTTTTTGGTACTCTTGACCTGGCCTTTTTTCAAATGATCCAGATATGTTCGCCAAGGTCGACCTCTAATGACTTGTCCATTCACACTTGCCTTATAAATTTATTTCGTCAATCTTCCTTTGTCCATCCTTTCTACGTGTCCAAACCATCTAAGCATTCTTTTATCTATCTTTGTAACCACATATTTTTTTACACCACAGCGTTCTCTTATCTCACTATTCTTCACTTTATCCAACCAAGTCACGATGTATTATCATATGTAATTGATTTATTTATTTATACAGGATGAACCCCGTTACAATGTAAAATTTCACAGTAACATATAACGATTTAAAAATAAGACGATACAGAATCTTTTGGCAGCAAACAACTTTGTACAGCATAAAATATATTAGAATATAAAATTAAAACTGATTCTGACATTACAATCACAATCACCAACTTAAAATATTCAATGATTAATAATAATATGGAAATGATGTGTTAGAAGTTCATACTCTCACAAGACAAACTGAACACTGAAAGAACAATACTGATATTTTTAGTAATTACTGGAAAAAATGGTGATAAACAATAATACTAATAATGAATTATTCATAAATTAATGTGGCATTTGATCAATCAAATTGTTAAAGACAGTATTTAACCCTTTTATGTCCCATCTGGTGTTGACGCTGTTATGTTTGAGAATTTGGATAATTTCATTTAAAAGCCTTTTGAAAAGATATGGTTGTATTTAACGAACAACAGGATTTGTAAAGTCAAGATTATGTTTATTTACTCTAGCATGTTCAACTAGAGCCATAGGGTTGTTAATGTTAACTTTTTTGATGTCTTTTTCATGTTCTGATATCCTTTTCTTTAAATATTTTCTTGTTTGTCCCACATAACATTTATTACAATTGTTGTAATGAATTTTGTAAACAACATTGGATTGTAACTCCAACAACTCTACAGCTCTAGTTGAACATGCTATAGCTGACAACAATAACCATACTTATTACGACTTTAGTCCTGTTATTCTTGATGTACAACCGTATCTTTCAAAAAGACTTTTGAGTGAATGTTCTTTCAGTGTTGTTTTGGGAGAGTATGAACTTCTGATACGTCGTTTTACATTTTATTTTTAGTATGTCTGCATGTATTTTAAAATTATTAAATTTTAACAAGGGAATAACTACATTTTAGTTAATCCTTTGGTAAACCATTTTACATTTTTGTTAGTTGGGTGTGATAATACATCAACAATATATTTTCTTCAATACACCGATCCAAATCCTAACCAACTTCTTAAGTTAACTATTGTTAGATCACCATACCTATCTAATATTAAATGGGAATGTAATTATTGTCTTTTGTTCCAGGTGGCGACATAGCGGTTACAAGTCTCTTTACATCGACGGTTCGTCGTCTCCATCGTCCAGCGGTAGACGAAGTCGTTCGGTTTCGCCGTTAGGTAAAGGCTCATCTCCGATGAATCGCCGTAATACGTCGTCTTCGATGCGTCGTTCGTCGCCGGCAACGTACGGTCGATCTGCGCGTTCGCCCCGTTCTCCGAGATCGCCGCCTCCGCGCAGCACGCGCTCACGGTCTCGATCTTCTTCGCCGCCGGCACGTCGTAGATCGCCGCCTAGCTCGTACCGAAGATCAGCACCAGGAGGTAGACCGCGTTCGCCACCTTCTCCCAGGGACGCACCATCTTCGAGGCATCTTAAAAGGAGATCAGTTTCTAATAGCTCCATCAGCAGTTGTTCCGATGACTCCTGTTCGGTTTGCTCGCCCAAGGGACACAGGAATGCACGATCCAGGTTTGATTTTACCTTTAAAATATTAATGAGCTGTCCCGGGACGCATGGCAGATGTGAAACATCGAAACTATTTGCTATAGAAAATTTGCATAAAAGAAATAAATATGGTATAAAAGAAATAAATATGGCATAATCAATAACAAAATATTCAGATAATATTAAAAATATACATGCATTCATGTACTCACATAAATGCACATCTTAATTATAAAAATATAATTAACTTACTCATGACTTGAATCACTTAATAATTTTACGTTTTTTGCAAAAGGCCGCTCACTTTCATGTTATAAACCATTACTGTCAATAATATTTTATTTTATTACTTTAAAATGAATTTTCTTATTTGAAATTTAAATATTATTTTAACACACTCTGATAACAATTTTTAAATTTGACAATTTTATTTTTTACACAAATATAAATTCTGAACACAATTTTATTTTATGACAAAAATATTTATAATGATGTTTCTATAAATTTTAATTAAGCCGAGTAGCTACGGGCTGCCCGAAGCTTTCGTGTTATGGCATCGTGGCAACAACAGCAGTTGTTACTCCACAAGCGCGCCATTCACATAAAAAATATTGCTTTATTTGTGTAAGATAAAGAGGAACATAAAAATCGAGTTAAAGTAGTAAGACTCAAATATACTACAATGTCTAATGTTCCAAAAGTATAATCAAAATATTGAAATGGTTTTGTTATGTAGAATATTGTTTGGTGTTCATTAAAGGCAACACTAATGATGCCTTAGAGATTTTGTCTCATTAAACAACATGTGCCCATAAAAATAAAATTACCCTTTAAACTGAATTAGATAACAAATTGAACTTTTTAGATTTAACTATGAATAACCAAAACTAACAACAAATAAGAGTTCTCAATTTACTGAAAATGCACACAATATTTACAGAGCATTTAATAGAAGCTTATTTATATGCCACATGTTTTCCTACATTTTTTTTATATTTTCATAGTATTTTTTCAGTGAAGCTACAGGTTTATGTACTTCAGAGGAAGTTTGGCAATTAAATAAATTTACAACTTTCTTCCATGTGGTCTCCTTTTTACGCCACGTTATTGTGTCTGGTTTTTACATTCTACAGTATGTTCTTTCATTTTTGTTAAAATTAGCAGACCTTCTTCTCTTCATTGGTTGATTATCTCCCATTTCAAACTGAAAAATTTAATTTCTTAATGCAGTCAAGTATATATTCAGCTTTTAGTATTTTATATTAATTAATGATAATCAAATAATCACTTATTGTCACAAAAATTTCCTTAAGGTCTTGCAACAATTGGGAATGTGTTTTGGTTAATTTCCAAGATAAAATTAACAAAAAATAAGTGCCGTTTATAAGCTTAATTGGATTGCTCTGTCTCGTACAGAGATCGAACTTACAGACCACTTATTCAAATTAGTGAATATGTACTTAAAGAAGCCTGACAAGTCGGCATTTGGTCACCATTTAAAATTTTTTCTGTAACTTTAGCACTAGCAACAATTTAAAAAGAATGAAGTTACTGTCTGTTCCTGCCAAGCTTTGGAACTCATTGCCAGCGGAACTTTTCCCAAGGCATAGAAGCTTGAAAAGTTCAAGACAAACACTAATTCCTATCCAATTTCCTATTCTTCTTTTCATGAAAATCAGAAGATAAAATAGTGTAAGACTAAATCTGTTCAAAGAACTGGAAATTTCTAAAGAACTTCCCACAATGTTTATTGCTTGATAATAATTCACTTGAATATAGATTTCATTCCTCTCCATCAATGGGTCTACAACCAAAATTGAATTAATTTTCGTTGGTTTGCTTCACTTTTTCACTTTCCTCTTCCTTAACTAAAATCAAATTCAGTTACTTTTACTTAAGTTGATACCACTGTTTCCTCTATTGGCTACTGACAATTATAAAGTTTTGTCATTCTTGGTATTTTGACATGCCAACATGGCCATCTAATTTTAACAGACGTGTTTTTTGTGTTAATTCAATTTTTAATTTTTACTCAAACCATTATGGTATAAACAAAAATGCCTTCTTATCTAATTGTATCACTTCTTGGTCCTGACTTGTCCTATACTTGAAGGAAACACTAGAGATGTCGAGAGTCAAAAGCGATTTACATTAAAAAATATATACAATTAATAAAATAAAATTTCAATTTAAATTCACACAAACGTATTCAGCCATCACATTTACTACAGAAATGTGGTTTATGTGTTTAAAAATACCAAAAAATATAATAAGTTAATTTTTCAGATCAAGATCTTTTTCGCCACGTTCGCGCAAACAGCCCAATAAGGTTGTTTCGCCTACTCCAAAGTCTCGAGTTCGGCCTCGTCCTCCTTCTCCGTCACCAGTGCCCAGACGTGTTGCAAAACCCACCACTCCTCCGCCAGTACCGAGAAAAATTGCCAAACCCAGCGTTTCGGACAGACCCACCGATCCTAGAAGACAGCCACCGCCTCCAAAGCCCAGGGGAAGTTCTGGAGAACTCATCAACGTAAGAGGAGTGAAACCGCCTACCAAACCTGGACCAGCGAAAAAGACTGGAGAAAAAACGATGGTTAAACCGGTAAGCGCAGTATAAATCTTGCCATTTATAATTTTGAAAATGAATTATTTATTTTTTACATTTTATAAAGATACTATAGAAAAAACCGCAGTTTGCTTTTAATAACTTGCTTTCTCAATGTGTGCTCTATGAAAATCATAGAGACTTCATACTTTTTAAAAAATACTAGCGACTTCATCGGCATAGAATGTCGAGAAACATAGGTTCTTTTTATACAATTTCTTAATTAAATTAGACAGTAAATTGTGTAGGATTTTGTAAAACAAAACATACGGAGTATTTTAAGTGAACCCAAATCTGTGATTAGAGTTAGGGAAACCCTAACATCATATCTTAACTTTTTTTTGTAAATATCTGTTTAGATACCCATATACTCTTATGTTTTTATATTTTGTACTAATTTCTTTTATTTTATATGTTTGAAAGATTTACTGGAAGTAGTTAAATAGAAATCAAATTATTTGATCAGACGTTGGCCAAAATAAACATTTTAATAGTTGGTATCACTGTTTTGAAACAACTACATCATTGATGACGTGCATTGGATGCTGCTTTGTATTTACTGTATTTCGTTTTCCAACTATAGCATATTGTATTTTAATATTTTTAAATGATGTAATGGGATTTAAGAATTTTTATCATTCAATACTCCCCTTACATTCAAAGTAGCAAAGTGACTATCCGCAGTCCACTTTTTGCCTCCATGGGAAACAAGACGTGATTGGAGGCGAACCACATCGCCGTCATTTTGGTTTGAGTCACTACAACTGATTGCGTTCCCTTGAGATAAATAAACTTTTTACTAAAAACAATACATAACGGAATTACCAAATTAAAATTAAATTTTAAAAAATTTAAACCGACAGAAAATATAAAAATTTTAATATATAAATTTGTATTTTTATTTTGTTTTAACCGGTACGGCGCCATTTCTAGGAAATGTATTAATTCTATCTACGGGAAAATCCAGTAACTCTTTTAATAAGAACAAACTTTTTCTACCTGAATACAAATCACTTCTCTTCACTAATTTTAAATTATAGTTATGCACAGCGGGCATTCCTTTTTCACAATGAACAAAAATATCAATTTTAAGTTCAAATAATTATTTTTCAATATCATTTAATTTCCATGTTTCACATCTGCCAGGCGTCCCGTGTCGGCCAACTTTTTTTTTATCTGGACGAACTGTCAACGTTATATTTGACGTTTTTTAAAGAATTTCCATAATTTTTAAAGAAAGGCCAGGTCAAGCGCTGATGAAAGTAGACGAAGCGAAAGATGTGTGTAAGAAACATAGCAGAAGTGGTCTCTGCCTACCCCTACGGGAAAAAGGCTTAATTTTTGTTATACGAGTCTTATTTAATGTATGTCAACATGTCCGTTTCATTTAAATACTTGCAGATGCTACTAAAAAGAATAAAGAAGGAGCGCACGGGCAACAGACCAGGTTCCCCAGAAGGAGAATCCTCTGGTTCGGGAGACAGTGGTCAAACTCTGTTACCAACTCCAATTGTAGCGACTACAAATCTCACCCTGTCCGAGAGGTTCGGCAAAGTAGCTCAGTGGAGTGCAGATAGAGAAAGAAGAGAAATGGAAAATATGAGAATAACGAAGACGGGCAGCAATATGAAAGTCCTTGTCGAAGAGGATGAGTTTTTGTATGGTACTCCCCCTAGAAGATACAGGTTAGTGCGTAAAAAATGGTTAAAATAATTTTTTTTTAAATAAAATATTCTTGCAGTTTGTCTCCTGTACCGTCTGGTCACTTTCCCGACAAGTTAATTTCTTCTGGTCAATCGAGAACGGCGGCTTGGGACGACGTGCGCGTCCGCTATCAGTATTACAAAGATTTGGGCTATTTACGCGACCTCACGCTGGACGATTACGTCAAATGGGAAGAGTGGTGGTACAAATACCAAGACTGGTTGGCGAATGAACGTCACTACGAACATTGGTTGTCGACTCAGGGTAACGGTAGACGGAGAGGAAAGAAACGCTTACCGGCATCGCAACGGTTGAATTAAACAAGAGACCCGCGGCGGAGTCGATGCGAATTTAACGGTTAACCGGTTTATGTTTGCGTAATTAGGTGTTTCTAAAGCTTAGGCTGTGTAGGTCGTTGTAAAAAGTTTTTATATTTACATGCGAGGTGGGTAAATATCTTACATATGAGTACTTTTATGTAGCTTAAACGTTTATTTTATCAAAATTGTGATTTTAAGATACTTTCAACGTTAATGTTATTGGAATTTTTACATATCTTCCTTATATTCTTGTACGTACTTTTGTACATCATTAATTTGGATTGGATGAGTAAAAAATCGTCACAACTTACAAGACTAAATGATTCATCAATGGGTAGATTCCCCGTATGGTCTGTCGAGCCATCTTTTGATATCGGGTATGGACTCCAGGTCCAGCGTCCATACACCTCCCTTGGTTCCACTTGTCCTGCCATCGGGTCATGAGGTTGTCATTGGCAGTTGTTTTTGGTACTCCATTGTATTTTTCAAGTCTCTCTTGTATTTGAAACTCTATTGGGGGAATTCCTGCTATAACCCCTATGCCCTCGGTCGATACCGTTCTATACGCACTGCAGACCCTTATAAAAATTGGAGTGAGCTTCTTGTTTCCTGTGACAGTGTGCCATGCTGGTGTGGCATAAAGCAGTTGAGAGTGGACCACACTGGCAAGTATACGCCTCTTCGATGCTTTATGTGCTCCAACATTCGGCATGAGACTACTCAGGGCTAGTATGGTATTTTTGGCTTTTTTAATAGTCTTGCTCACATGATGCGGGAATGTCATTTTGTAACCATACACCAAGGTTTTTAACTGATGTGCTGATTTCAACCACACTTCTCTGGATGTTGATGAGGATGTTGTGAGGAGTACTGCCTCAGTTTTCTATGGAGCTAATTGAAGCTTATTTTTCTCCATCCAGTTCAATAAACGTTTTAAAGCTGTATTAGCAGTGTTCATCAATGTCTCTTCATTTTTGGCCGTCACTACCATTATAACATCATCCGCAAATCCAATCAGCGTGACCTGGTTGCTCCATTTGCAGTAAGTCATTGTACAAGATGTTTCACAGGGTCGGACAAGTAGTGATTCCTAAGGAACACCACTACTTACTTCAATGTATTTCAAAGACTGGTTCTGGTCCTGTGAACGCAGATTCGGCTCCAAGTTTTGCGAGGTACCCACAGCAGAGTCACTCTATTGTTTGTATCAAGGCACTTCAGGGATTCGATACAATTCCATCTATGTGTAGGTGAGTGAGTGAGTGAGAGAGAGATAGAGATAATGCGCTTTTGCCAATACATTTGTCCGCGATAAAATGTATCTTTAAATCAATCTAACTAGTGTATATAATTTTAAACACCTTATATAAATTTAGAAGGTCTGTGTATTAGCGTAGGGCTTTCCCTGCACCGCGTACCCCTAAAAACGTGACTATTCAACCTCTTTGAAACAAAATACCTTTTGTACCGTAACATGTTTCTAAAGGACAGAGTACAGCTTGAAATTCACAATTTTGATACTAAAAAAGTTTTAATACTTTAATCACTTTATACATTTGTAAAAACATTGTTTTAATGTTAATTTTCTTTTTGTTACTTATGAGTGTCGTCTTTACCTCAAAAGTTTAACCACAGGTTTTCATCTGAGAAACGATGAAGGTATATACGTATATTTTTTTCTTATACGCTTAATCTTTATTTACAGGTATCTGCGTCAACCTGGTACTATTTAAGTAATCATGGCTATTGAATTTGAGTATTTTTTTTTGTTATTTATCAAGTAGCCAATTTTTTAAAAACCACTTTTTATAAACTTTATATTACATACTTTTTACGATTGCAAATTAGCGAAACCTACAAGTCAAAGGGGAGTGTTTTATCTATGTTAAATTAAGTTTGCTACAGACTATGCGTGATTTTGTTCAGTTCCAGTGAAAGTTGAATGAGCGTTCTTTTGTATTCGCCAATTTACTGTCCCCGAGAGCGAATCGTTGCGAACGCACGAACGAGTTACAAATTTCCCGCGAATACACGCATAGTCTGTAACCAGTTTAAAAGAGAATCTGCATTTTTACCCCGCACAGTCTAAGTATCTAGAATCTAATTCGATGTCCGCGAAAGACGTAAAACTCGTGTACATTACTCGCCGAGACTTTCTTGTAATGAATTAAAAGGGTAAGTGAATTGTTTTACGTGAAAAAAAAAAGAAACTGATTTAAAAGTAAGGTAGGTAATCGAAAATATTGTAAAAAGATAATGTAGGTTAAAAATGCGTGAGTTGGCCAAGCACCATAGGAATATATTTTTTATTTTTTTTTATTGAATTAGTTGACCCTCGAAGGAAAGGCGCGCTTACATTTTTTAAAAGCATGCTTTTTAAAAGTCAAAAAAATGAAATATTTTTCAGCAAGGTTTTTTTACTGAACTTTTTTTTTTTATTTTTTTCGAAAAGTATGTATATCTATTAAACATACCTTTACTCTATTTCTGTATTAAGTGGTGCTTACCAAGTGTTAAAAAAGGCGTGGTAAATTTCTAAAACCATCACGATTAACTATGAAAATAACTCGGTTGTCAGTTGTCTTGTTTATTACCCACGGAAGTTACGAATACATTATTTCATAATTTAAAATAATGCATTGTCGCGACATTTTATTTTGTACCTATGATGGTTTTAAAGTTTTACGATACCTCTTTCAACACATACTTAAAGAATATAATCCGATTTTATTTAATATTAACTAACAAAGTAAAAATATAACTTTATTCAAATCATTGACTGTTTACAAATACTTTGAAATATTTTTCATTTAACTAGCAGTAAAATTAAAATGTATCAGCTACCAATCTCTGATTATTTAATTCATAAAGTACAAGTATGGCAATTTGTTGCTAAATTGTGCAGACTTGTAACGATATTTAATCATTGACGAAACTTGTAATAACGTTTTGAAGGTACATTTGAACTACTGATGTCAACAAATAAAATATTTAATTAATCGAAAAATCCCTCCTTAATTATTCATTTTGTATAGTGTGTCGATAAAACTTAAATGAATCAAAAATAAATTATTTTTAAATAATTGTGGCAGAGATGTGAATTGTTAGCTGGGTTAGGAGGTGTCGAATTTTTTCGACGATTTAATTTCACGCTTGTAAAAATGATCCATTTTTTAAATATTTCAATACGAACAAATATATAAGATCTTAGAATTAAGAGGTTTATTTTACAAAAAAAAAAAATCGATGATCTTTTAATTTTATTTATTGTTTTTTTGACTAGATCTTCCTGAAAATGAACTATCGCAATTATAATGTAATTAATTATACAATTAAAGATATTTATTTGTTGAAAAAATATTTTATTTTCAATGTTTGTGTGGTGTAAGTAAAAGAAGGAAAGGATGCAAATTACAGAAAATGTGCATATAGGTTCAAAAAGCAGTGTCAGAGGAGAAGAAAGCCTGGCTGGTTGGCTGGCTACAAAAGCCAATCAAAGAACGCAAAAGGCAGCTATTGTGGATGTAAACAAGGCAAAGAATGAGTATAAAAGGTTAACAGGTGTGGCAAGAAAGAAGGAGAGTGATAAAGATGAATTTGATAGGTTATCTGACAATTTCCAGAACAATATTAAACTCTTCTGGAAGTCCATAATAACAGCCAGAGGTAAAAATACTACCTCGCTACTTAAAAAAATCAGAAACCAAGATGGTAGTATGGTAAAAGAAGAGGAATGCGTTTTAAAGAGATGGAAGGTATACTTTAAATGTTTATTTGAGAAAAAGGATACACAAGCATAGGCCCCATTCGGAGGCATGAGTGAAAGTTGCAATGAAAGTGAAATTGGTACGACAGAAATTGTGGAAGCGTTGAACAGTATGAAATTGGGTATGGCTGCTGGGTACGACAGCAGGAAATGCTGAAGGCTGGACAAAGCGTGGTAACTAGTCTGCTGTACCGCCTTTTAAACCTTTGTTGGAGGAGTGGTAGCGTATCAGACGACTGGTGCAAGGCCGTCATCATGCCTCTTTACAAGGGAAAAGGTTCGCAGCAGGACTGTAAGAACTACCGAGGTATAAGTTTACTCAGCATAGTCGGCAAACTGTATGCAAAGATATTGATTAAAAGAGTGACGAATGAAACTGAGATGATATGGGATGTGCAAGCAGGATTTAGAAATAGTCGTAAGATCCGAACTAAGATCATCCTTCACCGACGTGTCAACCAGATGAAAATAGTATTTTATTGAATGAAATAAGTTTCTGAACAATATTTTATTAGGCAACCCTTTCAAAAATTGTCATGATTAATAATTAAATTTATAAAAAAAAAAATAATTTCACCGACGTGTCTACCATACAAAACAAACTCAGTTGAAAAGTTTATAATATATACAACATGCAACACCTCAGTTGCTTACCTTTTTCTTGTCCCTGTTACCTGGCAACCGCGTTCAAACAGGTAAATTGATATTAGTAATTGCACACATCTGTCAACCAATCGGGACCAGTCTTAAAAGATAATTTAATGACAAATAACGTAGTATAAGGTTGCCTAAGAAAATTTGGTCATAGATAGTGGTTCTAAGACTTTAAAATTTAAAAATCGGAGCGAACAAAATTGTCGGGCAGAGAGACATTGCACGTCTGGATGTGCATAGAGAAGTGTTGGTTCCTACACTTATGCATAGTAGTGAATGTTGGGTTTGACAGAAGAAGCATGAAAATAGGGTTAATGCTGTGGAAATGAGTAGTCTGAGAAGTATGGCCGGAGTGATTTGGTTGGATAAAGTAAAGAATAGTGAGATAAGAGAACAATGTGGTGTAAAAGAAGATGTGGTTACAAAGATAGATAAAGAAATGCTTAGATGGTTTGGACACGTAGAGGATGGATAAAGGAAGATTGACGAAACAAATTTATAAGGCGAGTGTCAATGGACAAGTCGGTAGAGGTCGACCTCGGTGAACATATCTCGATCAGATCAACATTGTTTTGAAGAAAAGCCAGGTCAAGAGTACCAATAACCGACGAGCATTAATGAGAGCACTGATAAAAGTAGAGGAAGCAAGGGATGCGTGACTATATGTATGTATGTATGCGCCTACCATTTTTCCAGTAATATTTATATTTACATCTGAAATAAGTAAAAATAGGAAACTACACAAATAATAAAATAGTTTTTATTTATAAAACTAAACAAAATCACATAGGTAATTTAAAACACTTAGTACTACGAGTTTATTGAGCAAATGTATAATTTGTAATTCCACATTAAGAATGCTCTTCTGAATGAACGGAACTTTTTATGATATAATGCAGTAAAGAGGTAAATTGAAAAATTAAGATTAGTTTCTAGTATTAAATAAAATACGCAAATTTTCGACGAGTTATCGAACTACTGATGGTTCTCGCGTAGGCCACTGTAATCTGCTTTGATTTCAAATGACTAAATGTCCATATTTAAAGCTTAATACTGAAATTATGTATGAGAATGTATGGACGCATATAAATTAGCTAGTTCAAAATAAATACATTTTTAAGTATCCTGCAAAATTCCCAATTGCTGATGTTTAAAGTTGTCATTGTACAAGCAAATGATAGTGTATAAATGGAAATATCAAAATAATACTAAATAGTGGAAATTTACTTAAACCCTATAGCTCACAATAAATTTAACAAATAAATTTTCTTTTTAAAAAACTACCCAAGTACTATTGGCAACATTATATTAAAACATTTAGAAACTATTCAACATATCACAACGTTGGTATTTGCAATTTTTTGTTTCTATTATTTATATGTACATATCTTATCTTTAAAACTAAGAAACAGTCAAACATTAGAGAAAAATTGCAATCGGCTGCCTTGGCTAATATATTTGGTGTAAGTATGGTAACTATTGTTATCGTGAAAAAACTGGCTAGTATCGCTTGACTTGATTTATTACGACGTTGAAACCCTAAAAAATATTTTTACATTAAGCAAATATTAGTCGCAACATATTTTTAAAGTGAAACTTCTTTAGAAATCGTTGTGATTTGGAACTCGATAAAACGAAATAGAGACAAACTGTAACGGTAATTTTTTCTAGAGATTGAGATAGAAAATCATTAGAGCCGGCCATAGCATTTTAGCAAATTTATTCTGGTTCCGAGGCCGTCACTGGTTGTGTTTTAAGCGGATAGCGACTGATACGATTTGGTTTAAAAGGTGCGTATTTGTCAAGCGAGTCTAAGTCCAACAATCAAAAGTCGATAATTGTTATATAAGTTTATTTAATGTAGTTAGATTTGTAATATAATTGCTATCGACTGTTTTTTTTGGTCCGTCACGGACTTCTTTTCTTTGGTTGTCCACTGATTTTTGGTTTTTGCGTTGGACCGATGTGTCCTGAATGCTTTGGCTTGGCGCTGGAATTTTGCCGGCTTTTCACCATTTTTGGACATACTTTTGGACCATTTTTGCCGTGCAAACGATGGTCTGTTGTCGTCCGGGCCCTTTGTATTTTTAATTGCTTAAGCATTTCAGTTTTCGCCGCTTAGCCATTGGATTGTGGACTTTCGCTCTTCAATTTTTTAGATTTTTTTCTTCTATCTATGTTTTGGATCCGATTCGATTTTCCTATTGTATTTTTAATTTTGTTTATTTTTATTTTATTTCAATAATTTTTTTCCAGGGAATGTCTTTGTAGTTTTAAAAGTATTAAATTAAATAGACGGTAGAATTAATTTTAAGGTTTGATTTACTTTTAGTGATTTTCAGAAAAATCACTTGGCGCCTTAACGTGGTTTAGTTCTTTTATTTTCAGTTAGTTTGATGGAATAAAAAAAAGGGGTGGATAGGTACGTGAACTGATCAAAATTAATTCTATCGAGAAATCAAGAATTCACAAAACCCCGAGGAAGATTTAATAGTTTTTGAACAGTAACACAAATTTGATGCTCAACGCAAAGCAAATTTCGTTACACATCAATCTATAAAATTAAGCCTGCGAGAGAATGAGAGAAAATACGTTATATAGCGTTTCGTATTACTCGGTCTCCTCGAGATGTGCTCCCGGAGCATTCGGCCAAAACTCTTAAGGTCTGTATCTGTCTGTAGATTATGACAGTACAAAATAAAGTAAAATTTCTTAGTCTTGGGTCTTCGGAAACTCCGGACACGGCAGGCGAGGGTCAGCTATGTGCTCGCGTCGGTCGTCAACCTGTAAGCATAGCACTTTAAGAAACACAAGAAACAACGGAGGAAGTAATGCTGGTGGAGTCAAGATCCGAAGAAACCGTCGACGCACCGTTTGAGTCACCACGACCGTGCCCCACGTGCATGCGTACTGAGCTTAATAAGCACTTCAAAGAGATTCACCCCAGCGTAAAATGCGTGTGGCGGTGCCCTCACTATGCAAAAACATTTACTAAATGCCACGTACCGAGGTCCAAGGTCGCCCGTGAGGGAGCCCCGGTAGACGATGAGCAGCAAAACGAGCCAGGGTTCTCCTGCTCTGCTTGCGACAAAATCTTTTCATCTAAAAGCGGACTCTCCTAACACGAGCGACATGAACACGCGGTACTGATGAATGAAAGAAGGCGCGAGGCAGCCGAAAGAGCTCCTAAGAGAAAGGGGGTACTTCCGTCGAAGTGGTCGGCGGAAGACGAATCCCTTTTAACTCTACTGGAATCTAGGTTCCAGGGGCGTAAACACATCAATGTGGCTATAAGAGAACTTTTGCTACAAAAGACGCTGAAACAAATAAGCGACAAACTCGCGCATATCCGAAGTAAGCGTCTAAAATCGTTGCTTCGTAGCCCTGATGATGGCTATCATTTTCTTATTCACCCTACGGGATTTTCTGAATACTACGGCGTTTCCTTGTCATGCAAGACTCAAACTTTGTTTTGAGACTTGGTCGGCAAATCATAATAGTACAGCCAAGTCTCGTCAACTGTGAAGATGTTCACATACCGAGATTGTCCCTTATCAAACATTTTCATCGTCTCCGACACTATTTTACACGTCGTGTCATCTGGTCTTCAGTAAAACTATGCGGCACCCAGAGTGAACAAACTTTCGTTACGTGCAAATGATCGTTCAGAATCGAACGAGTTGTTGATGCATTTAGGTCTAAGGTTTCCTCAATCTGGTGGTAAGCAAAACCACCCGAATATTATTTCGTGACCACGTACTTTAAAATATCACTACTGGCAAACAACTGAGCTCACCGGCTTGGCGCAGTGGAGAATGTGCAAGTATGAACACATCTCAACATGCACCAACACTTGTATACGTTGCAGCCACCAGTTTTTGTACTTTGCAAAGTTTAATAATCGGTTTATTTTTATCTGCTTCTCTATACTAAAGTGTTTGGTAATGTCTAAAAACACTCACAAGTGTTATTTAAACTTACATGCATAACGTGTTGCCTAAATAACACGTAAATTTTATACCTATCAATAAATGATTAGGATTTTTTAAAGATGTACGTTATGTCTAGTAAATTTTTCCACACTCTGTGTTCGGTTACATTCTTAAACATACTATAAAAGTGCAGGTCATGTGTAACTTACCACGAGAGATTCCAGCCTTGGAAGTTTCTTCACGATTATTGTCGCCATTTATTTTAGGTGTTTAACAGATAAAAAGAAAATCTAAATCAATCCGACTTATAAAAAAAGTGGATAATTAATTAGGTTGTTTCATGTGTTACATATAAAATAAAAAATGGCGACAATATTCGAACCGGCAACCTTGGTACCCAATACGTTTAGTGGTATTGGGTATCTCTGTGGTTATTGCCGATTCTCGACGAAATATCTTCGATTACGTTGTCCGTTCTTCTAGCGAATGGAGCACCGCAGTATCCGTGAACACTTTCGCAGTAGTCGATATATTTCAACCACTTCTGATCGGTACCGAGCACGTGAGCACAACCGATAACTATCACCTTGCTCATACCTCTGGTGATCGCCACGTTGAACCTCTGAAATATATACATCACCCCAAATTAAAATAAAAAATTTCATTTACACTAAAAAATGCTTTCAGTACCTTGTCGTCTTTGACGAATCCCAGTTTGTAGAGTTTATCATACAACAACAGATCTTTTTTGGCTCGCACGGTCGATATGATAATCACCCTTTTTTCTCTTCCTTGGAACGTTTCCGCCGTTCCAACTTCTACTCCTTCGATTTTCTTATGCTTTAGCATATATTTCAGCTTGTGCACCTGTACAATAAGTTGGCACGTCTTATTTTATTCGTTTAATATAATTATACATACAGAGTACTACGACCATTGGGATTTAGTAATCCCATCTATAGTCCCCCCACTATACTGCAAAAATACAGTAGGCGGAGTGAATTTAGTATTGTAGTTATTGTGGATGGGAATACGTCTCGATGCAAAACAAAATTTACAATAGGAAAAAATCACGTAACGCGAGATGGTGCTGTCAAAAGACAAAATGTCGGATCGAGGTGTGAACAACAAATATTTGTACATTTGATCACTTGTAAATCCAAAGTTTTTATTGAATGGAATTTTAGTTATCTCATAGATTTGAGTTGATTTTTTGTGTTAAACTATTGGATTGAAGCTAAATGCCAGTAAAGACCAAGTGTGTCCAGGTATCAATTTTGGTTTGTTTTCGAAGTATTTCAGTTCTATTGTCCCTGGAATTCTTGTTGCAATGCCTATGAAAGTCGAAATATCAATTTCGGACATATTGTATTATGCAGGTGAACGTGTTCAACCAATGTGATTGTGATTGCACAAAAGTGGATTATCTTTTCCACTTAATTTATGCAACACAATAAACTTTCATAGGGGTATAGAGGTGGGATCGGTTGGTCTGCGAGTACAGTTATATTTGTATTGTCGGTAAAATTTTGTCGTACTCTGATTAAAAAATAACATATTTATTACCTGTCGAACATAAGGAGTTATGACGCCAATGTGCGAAGTCAAAACTTTGTACTCTTTGTTTTCGAATTTCAGAGAGAGCAGGGCTTCAATATACTTGATGCAAGTTTGAAGCTCGGTTTGATTGTAATAGCTAAAAAAGATTAAGATTAATAATATAAATGTGATATCATTTAATTTATAACTCGTATATTTATATTTTTCGACATATAATTTTCAATAGTCATGATTTCAAATATTATCTTAACATACAGAAGTCATTTGTGGTCGACATTATCAAAGTATGTGGTGAGCGGTAGTTTAATACGAGCACTGGAATCACTTTATGAGGATTCCACTGCTTGTGTCAGGATAAACGGAGCTTACACGGACTGGTTTAACATTGAAAAAGGTGTGAGACAGGGATGTGTGGCTTCGCCATGGCTGTTTAACTTATACATAGACGATTGTTTAAAAGATTTAAAAGAGAGTGCGTATGGATTGAAAATGAATGATTTGAAAGAGAGTGCTTATGGATTGAAAATGAATGATTTGATCGTCAAATGCCTTCTTTACGCCTAGGATCAAGTCATATTAGCGTCATCTGAAGAGGAGTTGCAGGAGATGGTTAATGTTATGCATGATGCCCTGAAAATCAAAGGGATGAAAATAAATGTAAGCAAAACGAAAGTAATGGTTTTTGAAAGAGAAGAAAGCATGAAAAATTGTGAAGTTCTGATTAAGGGAGAAAGAGTGAAACAAGTAAATGAGCTTGTATACCTGGGTTTCTGAGAAATGGAAAATATGATAGTGACATTGAGCGAAGGGTGTTGGCAGGAAAACAAATGAATACATACACTTATGTATGGTAGTGAATGTTGGGTTTGACAGAAGAAGCATGAAAATAGGGTTAATGCTGTGGAGATGAGTAGTCTGAGAAGTATGGCCGGAGTGATTTGGTTGGATAAAGTAAAGAATAGTGAGATAAGAGAACGATGTGGTGTAAAAGAAGATGTGGTTACAAAGATAGATAAAGGAATGCTTAGATGGTTTGGGTACGTAGAAAGGATGGATGAAGGAAGATTGACGAAACAAATTTATAAGGCGAGTGTGAATGGGCAAGTCGGTAGAGGTCGACCTCGGCGAACATCGATCTCGATCAGATCAATATTGTTTTGAAGAAAGGCCAGGTCAAGAGTACTAACAACCGACGAGCATGTATAAGAGAACTGATGAATGTAGAGGAATCAAAAGATGTGTTTAAGAACCGTAGCAAGTGGAAGGAAGTGGTCTCTGCGTGACTATATGTATGTATACAGAAGTCATTTGTTGTACTACGTGCACGTTTCCCATCTCAAGTTTTATGACGTCACTTATACGACCAATGTCAAAAAGTAATGTATAATAAATACCTGGGCGATTTTCCTTCCCTACGTTCTTTGGAAATAACATTACAAAATTCTATCGGCTGACCCTTTTTCTGTGCAACGTTATGGGATTTGTGCAATTCCTGTATTTGTTGAAATACAAAAATTTTCGTTATCGGGTCTACGGTCGCCGTCACCGCTTTAGCCTAAAATTACAAAAAATGTTAATTTAAATCAAGATCGATGAAAAATTGAAAGAATTACCTCTAGTTTGTTGTCATAAAACATGCTATTTGGTAATCTTAGTATCATCTCGTGGCTCCTGTAGTTCTTAATTAACATTGTGATGCAGTTTGGATTCATTTGCTCGTAGATGTTGCAGTGCATTAAACGTTCCAAGAGAGATACATCTAAAAGAAGAATTGTTACGGCGATATCAAACGTAAGGCAAGGCGCGCACTGAAGTGGTCAGCAAGCGACGCGGTGACCAAGTGGCAGGTGGAATTGTTAAAGCCTATGCAAATAAATGAAGACGCGCGTACCAAAGCAAAATAGCGGTGTCGTGGTGCCAGTCTGGTGCCACTAACCTCGAACAAGTTTAATTTTCGAGCGGCATGCGGCTGGTAACATCGTGGTTTTTGCATTGAATCTGCGAATTTCTGTTTACCCGAATGAGTAGTGAATTAAAGAAATTTTATGAAAAACTTTAAACAGAAGAGACGACCAAGAATTTAATATCTTCTTGTTTCTTCTAATTAGGCACAATGCCTATTCCTCATCGTAACTCACTTTATGGAGGTAGATTGTCACTCCAACGTTTTCAAGGCGTTCCTGTGCTTTGCCTCCTCGAAAGTGATTTATCTCTGGCAATCTTCACTATTCGTTCTTTTGTCCTACGTGTGATATGGTCATTCCACTCAATTTTTTTCCTTAGCACCCAGTCGCTGATACTCTCGATCTGGCATGTTTGTCTGATATCCGTGCTTCTTTTCCTGTCCCGTAGTGTTTTTCCAGCTATTCTTCGATTTATCTTCATCTCTGTTGTTTCCATAATTTGGCTCGTTTTTGATGTTACGGGTCTTGTTTCTGTCGCATATGTCAGTATGGGTCTAATAGCAGTTTTGTAAATACAGGCTTTTACTTCTATTTTCATGTGCTTGTTACGAAATATTGTGCCGTTGATTTGTGCAGCCGTTCTTGTTGCTTTGATAGCTTGTGCTCTTAATTCTGGTTCTATGTCGCCGAAGCTTAAAATTTCTATACCCAAGTATCTGAATTTCATCTCTTGATGTACTGCCTTGTTCATCAACCACTAATTTACATCTCAGAGGTGTTTTAGATGTGGTCATGTATTTCGTCTTAAATATTGATATTGATATTGTCATCCCGAGCGTTTTAGCAACTGTATTAAATGTACAAAGAAGCCTCTGCACATCATCTTCATTTTCCGCTATTAGACCTGCATCATCAGCGTAGCATAGGATTTTTACCTCTCAGATTCCCATTCGATATCCTGTTTTCGTACGTACTTGTCTAATTATTTCGTCCATAATATGTAATTATATTATTATGGACGAAAAAATTTAATATAAAATTTGTAATTCTTGTAGAGGCATACCCCTGTTTGTATGACAATACGCGGGAGGATTATCATATGAGTCATGTGCAAGAGCGGACCTGGGCCAAAATTGCATTGCGAAGTAATAAAAAAAATTTGGTCCCTTGAAAAACGAAATTTTAACTGATGAATCGGTGGCACCATACATTGTTTGCCACTGCAGTGCGCGTTAAACCACTTTCATACCACTTCGCCGCCATTCCATCGCCACGCCAATTGTTCACCATCCCTATGACACGCACCATTCCAATACCTACCTAAACCGAAATTCTTGGCGGCATCCGAACTCACCGACGGCCCGAGCTGCTTGTGGTCTCCAGCCAAAACGATTTGGTTCGCCGCGCCGAGCATTCCCAGCGCGATGCAGGCTTGAGGTTCGAACGCCTGCGCGGCCTCGTCGATGAAGAGTACGTCGGGACGAAATAATCCGGCGTACTTTCCAATCAGAACCAACGTAGTAACGATGATCCTGTATTTCGACAAAGCGGCTGCGTCGACGTACGTAACCACATCGTTTTCAGCGTCGTAATTCGAGTACGTAAGTACCACTTTGTGAACGATGGATCTAAAACGAAAGATTGCATTGGTAATAATCGATTCATTTCCACGTATTTAAAATGCAACATTTCAGTTTTTCCATTACAACTTATCTAGTATGTAGTATTTGATTTCCTTGGATGTTTTATCACGGGATATTTGTCGTTCCCTACATTTTTTGAATTGTCCAGTTGCTAAGGCCAAACCTGGTATCATTTTTAAATTATATTGTTAAAGTGCCTTCTTTTCAGTCTGAGTTTCCCAAGAGTCAAGTTCTACTGAGTTTTGTGGTATTAATTATACAGGGTGTCCAACCGAAATGAAACAGAGCCAGTTGCAGAAACCTCGTCAAAATTTTAGAAAAACGCTCAGATCCGTCGATTGTTGATTAAAGGGGGACACTCTTTTCCGGTATTTTTGAATCCACTACTTTCAACCATAAGCGAGGGTAAGAATTACACCAAAATTTTTAAATAGTATTGGGGGTCGAATAAGATGTCTTTTGAAAGCTCTGACAATTCTCTTTACAATAATTTTCAAATTTTAAAATTCCTCCCAATACTTTGAAAAAATTACATGTTAAAATTCCAATTATTTTAGTTGCCTACTTACTACTTAATTGGTTAAATGTTTAAACTGATGACCGCCCGCTTCCATACAATAATAAAGATTTTGTTCAAAACGTTCACGCACATTCCGAAGAATTTCCGGAGTAATCGACGGCACTTGTCAACGATTCTTTGACGCAAATCTTCCAACGACGCTGGTTG
The DNA here is from genome assembly GCA_950111635.1 of Agelastica alni. Lineage (NCBI taxonomy): Eukaryota > Metazoa > Arthropoda > Insecta > Coleoptera > Chrysomelidae > Agelastica > Agelastica alni. The sequence continues at coordinate 6,787,824 of OX467712.1, read as the reverse complement.
TGTTTTATAGATTTTACTTTTCAGATGTCCCCACAAAAAGAAATATAAATGGTCTAAATACTGACCGCACGTCATGTTGAAAATAAAAATGATCTTCGTCATACTGTGGATTATTTTCTAATACATATTAGTCAATACAGGGTCGATAGCGTCTTCCAGTAATTGCAAATACATTTCGCCATTCAAATTACCTGGTAGAAAAAAAGGCTCACAAGTCAATCACCGCAAATGCCAGTCCATACATTTAATTTCTCCGGTTGCTGTGTATGCACCTTGTGAAAAACACTTGGGTATGAAAGGGACCAAGAACGTCAATTGTGGCGATTTACCGTCCCGTGCAAGAAAAAACTGCATTCATCGGAAAAACAGATATTAAAAAGGAACTGTGGATCGTTTCCAGCTCGCGCACTCATTATTTCGCGAAACTGCAAACGGCGGTCATAATCATCCTCATTAAGTTCATGGATTAAACGTGGATCTCAAATGAGAGAGGTTACTACTAAATGAAAAAAAAAAACAAATTGTCTAATGTTCAAAACAAACATGTACACAGCTGAGCAGGTAAGTTTCGCATTTAAAATCTAATTTCTCAATAAGTAATGGGCGGAATTTTAAAATTTAAAGACTATTGTATAAAGGATTGTAAGAGCTTTTGAAATATATTTTATTCGACCCCCAATGCCATTTAAAAATTTTGGTGTACCTAATTCTTACCCTCGCTTATGGTTGAAAGCAGTGGAGTCAAAAATACCGGAAAAGAGTGTCCCCCTTTAATCAACAATCGACGGATCTGAGCGTTTTTCTAAAATTTTGACGAGGTTTCTGCAATTGGCTCTGTTTCATTTCGGTTGGCCACCCTGTATAGTGTGTACATAAAGTAACGTTACTTGTTAATATTTCGATTTCTGTTAGGTTTAAAAAAAAAATGTCGAATAAAAGTTTTTTTCAAATAATTCAGGCCATCTGCATAAGTTGATTAGAAGTATACTGGGTGCACCGTTACTACAAAATAACTTTCACCCTGTATATATTTTCAGTTTTTCAAAATCTATTGAATTACAAATACAATAGCCAAGATCGCATATAAAGGGTGTATTATTTAAAAAATAATGTAAGTTATTTTGTAGTAACGGTCCACCCTGTATACTTCTAAACGACTTATGCAGATGGCCTGAATTATCTAAAAAAAACTTTTATTCGACATTTTTTTTCGTAAACCCAACAGAAATCGAAATATTAGTAAGTTACGTTACTTTATGTACACACTGTATTTTAAATAAAATTGGTGTTATAAGTTATTGAATTTGAATAATAGTTAAAATTTGTTATATGAAAGATAAAAAACCTCTAGATAAAGTAGTTGTGTATTTTTTTTATTTGTAATTTTTTTGTATAGCTACTAGGTACACTCTAAATATCTGGTACCCACTGAATTCCAGATTTGGACTACGACTATAACTTAAGTTTGAAGTACGCTAAATAAGGATCAGTTAATAACAGAATATCAGGACAATCTGAAAATCTCCAATAGATTAATCCGTGAACTGATTTATTTATTCCCTCGAGTTCTATGGAACTGAGAGACCAAGTGTGGCGGACATATCGCCCAATTGGAGGTGCAATAAAATCCTTGGAATTTATTTGTGAAGCAGACACACTCGCATTTACGATCCAGTCCTGTGTGCTGGTTTATGATAGCGATAAGTAAGTAATCTAAGTAATCTTTTGGATCGGTAGGCCCTGTAAAAATATATGGCATTGCAGCCTTTGTAACGAGCCGACCGAACCGGAGAGAACGGAAAACCCTATGCAGGTAAAAATAGTAGTGGACCTGGTACGGCAGAGCATCCATAGCTTAGCTACTAAGAACATCGATAAATGCTCTACAGTGCCTAGTTGAAAGCATTCAAAAGACATACGCGGAAAAAGAAATGGCTCTTTGTGTCTTCATCGACATAGAGGGTGCTTTTGACAACACCTCGCATGCCTCCATAACTAGATCACCCGAGGAAAGAAATATAAACGCCTCACTGATTAGATGGATACAATCTATGCTGAAAAGCAGAATCATTGTGGCGACTCTTGGGGGAGAGACAGTCAAGATGGCAGTAGAAAAAGGTTGTCCCCAAGTGGGAGTTCTATCGCCTTTGCTGTGGTCGCTGGTTGTAGACAATCTGATAAATAAGCTACACGACTCTGGTTACGCCGATGACCTAGTCGTCACCATTAGGAGCAAACATGACAAAGTAATTTCAAATCGCATGCAAGTAGCCCTAAACACAATCAGAAGCTGGTGCGCAAAGGAAGGACTTAATGTCAATCCTAGAAGAAACACCCGAAGGGTAGAAATCTATATTTTATCAGATAGCCAAGCAGCACTAAAAGCTCTGAAGTCATACACTTGTGAGTCAAAGCTGACTTGGGACTGTAAACAATCCCTGAGACAACTGGCAGCTAACAATCAGGTTACTCTGATGTGGGTTCCAGGTCACAAGGGAGTTAAAGGCAACGAAGAAGCAATCTACTAACATGAGTCGATTAATAGACATCATTGGGTGCACACCGTATGGTACTCCTGTCAAAACTTTTATTAAATCATTCCAGTTTAAAGTATTTGTTATAATTCAATCACACCTTTTTTACCACAATCTCCTTCCTGAGATAAGAGTGTGTATTTTGTAGTGTTAAAGTTGATTTTTTTAAATTGTTAGCTTATAAATGAAAATAAAACTTACATATCCACATTGTTCGACATGACTCTAATCAATTCGGATTTGTCACAGTGCGCCAACAATTTTTCCGTAAGGACATCGCATGCAGCGTTCGAGGCGGCGCAAACCAAAATGTTATGCGTCGTTTTGCGTTTAATTTGCAAAATGGCCTCGACAATCGTCACCGTTTTGCCAGTTCCGGGTGGGCCGAACACGATATAGGGATAAGGAGCCGAAGTGGCGTTAAGAATATTACAAACGGCTGTCTTCTGCTCTTGGTTGGTCCTGATCAATTCGTTGTACAATCTAAAACGACAATAAAAAGTTACAAACACAAAAAAATTTATTAATAACCTAGCGTCACTTACTCTGCATCACTGACGGTTTTCACGTACTTTATCTTTCTAAATAATGGAACGGTCGGCGGGAAAAGTATTTTTAATAGATCATTATTAACGACCGAGTCTACGCCTTGATGGCATCTTTCAAATGTTAACCTACTCATGACGAATTTCACATCGAAATCATCGCTGATCTCGCCCATGTTTTCGATAATATTTATGAGCCTAAAAAAGAAACAAAAAAACAATAATCGGTTTATTTTATGTGACAATAGATTACATTGCTTTCCGAGGCAGAAGAAAAGAAGACAACGGACACACTTAAACTATTTTCCTACTAAAAAACTCTGTTATTTTCCCCAATATCCAAATTGTTAAAAATTCCGTATTTTTTAACAGTAGAATGTTCTTCAATCAATTCCTTGATTTAAAAACCTCATTATTACAGCCGATAGACGCGTGCTATAGGCAACTAATTATTCACTTGGTTTCCTGAGATTAGGCGCTTGCTGTAGGCAACCAATCATACAAAAAAGTCACTAACAAAACCAATTAGAAAAGCTGACATCGGCGCTGCTATTACTAAACTATTTTGATGACTTCCGTTTGGTGACTTTGTCCTTCGTCTTCGCATAGAGAACATGCAAGTAAGCTTTAAAACACCACGTGGTAAAAATAAATATAATTAGATAAAATCAATTAATTTAAAAAGCCATCAACCAGTGAAAATTTTCTAAAGAGACAGGAGGTTTAACTGTAAGCTCATTGTACAAATTTGTACAATATATTATCAAACAAGAAAAGTGTAGTTTTTTAATTTACTTTATCAAGAAATTCACGGCGGTAAAGCCAGAAAAACTGACAGCCTACATTACGAACCAGCTAACTAGTTATCGAAGATTTAACATCTTAACGAAGCACGGAGAGATTCAGCAGAGGCAGGAACCGACATTATCCCACAACTTCAACAACCATCTTCTAGAATCCTCCCTGTTGCTTGCCGTGGCGTCTTCACAAATCAAAATACGCGTAAAACTAGAACATTATTGTGTCCTCTCTCTCTGGAGATTCTTCGAGACGGCCATTGAAAAAAACATCACACCAGCCTCGAAGACAACAGGTAAGTGACCATTTTCTGAACTTCCTTGTTCTGGTTTGTTCCTTAAGTTATAAAGAATAACTTGTACAAAACCAAGAAGTTCTGATTGCTAAAACATGTGGAAGTATTAACCCACTGGCCCACTAGAGGGAGGATCTTCTTAGAAATATGTCTAAAATGCATGTGTTCATTTATAATGATCGTCACCGGACTTCTTATATGCTTGCCCTTAAAACGTCAATGAAGTAATAGATAGCTTAGTAATGTGTTTCTTAAGGGCCTTAAATATTTGTTTCCAAGTTGTCGAAAGTAATAAATTCATAAAAGTCAAATTTTAAAATGTGTCAATTGTAAAACTATAACGGTATTAAGTAAACAGATCAGAACTCTCTTATAACAAAGCAATCTTCAAAAAATCTTAGAAATTATTACAAAATCGAGAAATATCTTGTTTTTCAACAATTTTATCAGATCGCATTAATAAATGTTAAAAATAATAATATAATAATAATATAAACTTACTCTTCATTTACGTTAGAAATTTCAACAGTCAAATCGTTTACACTTTGTATGACTCCCCTGTAACCGGTGTGATCATCGTGGAGTCGAATGTCTACCAAATCGCCGACTACAACTGAAGGGCGTTTTTCAGCTAATCCAGGTACCACCAATTCCAGTAGACCGCTCTCCATCAAATTCAAAGAAACCTGCCAACAAGTGTTACATTAAAAAAAAAAAAAAAGAAAATGGGACTCTTACATTTTCCATGTTATATTGCCTGAGACCAAGTTCTTGACCGACTTCTTCCAACCAAAGAACGTGGTGCCAAAATGATCTATAATTGGAGGCAGTAACATTTCCGGGCTTCAGCTGATCACTAGAAACAACACGATCTACATATCAAAGCACCCTAAGTATTCATAAATACAGTGCGTCCATAAAGTTCATTATTAGCTAAATAAACAGTAATATGAAAAAATCCAGAAACAGGTGGATTTTTGATTTTAATTTACTATTTCTTAACAAAATAATCTATCATACAGGGTGAATAACCTTTAAGTGATGACGTCAGCACCAGTTTTTTAAATGAAACATCCCCTTTTTTAATTTTCGGATGTCCCTTGCTGAACTGATTCCAAAAATGTATCACAAGTCAATTCAAATTGGTAGAGGGCGGACAAAAATGCAAAAGTTGTTTGTTTTTTCAACATTGTATATAAGTTTAAAGGTATTCCTTGCCATTTGTTTTTTTAATTTGACGTTAAAAACTGTCATAATTATCCAAGTAAAATTCCGTATTGGTAATCTAATTTATCATACCGTATTATCGTTTTATTAAAATATCTTTAACTGAAAGTGAGAGAATTGAAATTTTAATAATAATTGGTTTTGGCGATAGGAAGCGGACTCAACAAGAGGTATGCACATTATTTTATGAAATGCACCCAGATCGTGAACGTACCTTTTTTTTAATCATTACCATATTTGAGATAGTATTTACATAACAAAATATAAGTATTACTCTCTTACTTTATAGCTGCTAATGCCTGTTGATCATCAATCTTCATACCAGGAAAATCTTCCAATCCATGAAATAAATATTTTTTGATACTAAAAGGTATTGTGTACGAATCGGAATACGGTCTAAAAAATTTAAAATTTATTAATCTACACAAATGTAAAATAAGATGAAAACATATTTTTAGCAAAAAAGGAGTAGGGGAATCTCCAATTCTCGTTGTCCCTCTTCATTGACGGTAACCTAAATGTTGTCAAACATCTACAGCTTCTGCAAGATCAAATTATTTCGATTTCCCAATTATTTTGGGGACATTCGGTTTCAATAGAGTGGTTGTTTAATGCACGATCAGTGACACAATTTCTCCAAATGACGTTTCCTGATAGTTTAATATCTACCTGTGGTATGATCACGTGGCCTCCCGGACCATCAGATTTATTTCCAAAGGATTTTTTTCTTTAGGGATTTCTGAAAGAATCCGCTTATCGGAAAAAATTTCAGAGAGCTATAAATCTTAATGGATTAAGGAAGAAAATTCTCCAACCTTGCGCCAACATTATACCATATCTATTCAGCGATATGAGATTATCTGTTTACAGATTTGGCTATTGTTTGGCACAACGAGGTGGTTTATTTAAACATTAGATTTGTAGTAATTTTTAAAGAATTAAAATTTTTAGTTTATTTTTTAAAAGTCAATTTAATGTTTTTTAAAACCGTTATGGTAAACATGAACACAGCATTTATATTTAAAAGAGAAATGATTTGATTTCTTGCGTACGTCGTAGTCACTTCCCATTTGTATTAGTATGTAATATTTTAATTTGTATTATGTTTTTTTACAAACATCAAGATGTACTTTTAGGATAATAGACCTACTAATATTGATAAAAAATATTAAGATTAGACATAGATAGAAAACAAAATCATCATGCTTAAAATCATGTCAAATAAACGAGCGAGCCTTACAGAAGTCGCATATGATGTGTAACATTTGACACCTCACCTTAGTAATGAGCAATTTTAAAATTATAATCTGAAAAAATGGGTCAGGTATTATTTGAAATGATTTTTTATAACAAAAAATAATTATTTTTAATGAAATTGTATTTTATTTAATTGACACTGACAGTGACCGAAATCAACCTCAAAATTTAAAAAAGCTAAATACTGAAATATTTTATTCGAATAATTATTTCATATTATTAATTTTTTATCAATGATTTGCACTTTATTGAGACTTTATTATCAACAGTAAATATTTATTTATATAGTTTACGCATATAACAGCAATCTTAATACACAAAACTCTCGGAAAATTGGTTGATGTCTGATGGCCAACTCTAACCGCGCGCTCATTCGTCAAATCAACTCTCGGAAAACTGGTTGACGTCTATCTGACGGCCAACTCTAACCGCGCGCTCATTTGTCAAATCAAATAGCGCGTGCTTCCGCGACTTCTCGTTACTGTTACTGTTACACATTTCCGAAATCACTCCCACAAATTGCGAGTAAGCGAGAGCAAAGATGTTACACATCAAAAAAATTATTTATCCATCTTTATATAGTCTGTGATTTTCATCTATGAATCTGATGACACTTGCTGTGTATTTGAGGATTTTGCATTCACTTTCCCTAGTTTAAAAAGTATTAAAGGTTGCGTATAATAAACTTTATATTTATGTGCACAAAATTCCTTAAGAAGTACGTTTCGATCTCTTTATGTAAACGCTTTTTGTTTTTTGTTGATACATACCTTGAACGTACGGGATCATACACGTAAACATTTTTTGCCCAAGGATTTCCCGTAAATGGACTTTCATTGTGGAACTCCTCTATGTCTTCTTGTATTAATATATTCTAAAAACATAATGAATATATGGAAGACAGTTAATAAATATAAAAAATGTCGCTTAGGAATTACTTACGATTGATCGGGCTATTTTAAAGACGTCAGCTTTTTTTTCTGCAGTTTGGAAGGAAAAACACACGGGAATATTGTATCCCCCGATGAGAACTTCATCACCAGAAGAAAATCTGACAGTGACGCGGTAACTTATATCTACAATAACAAAAAAAGTAAAATAATAAAAATAAGAGTCGCATTTTGTCGCCATCAGGTAAGTAATTATCATAGACCTATTATCCAGAGGAGACACAACATTCCATTCATAAAACTCTGTTTGTTTTGTCGGAATGATTACAAAAGAGTGGCCATGAGTATGACAAAGAATACCAATCGATTCTCTTTGTCCCGTCCTCGTGCTGGCAACGCTGTAACATTATTGTGGAGTTACGGCCACGCCTGTAATCAATGACGTGCTGTTTGTTTAAAAAGAGAATATATCTATCGGGTAATATTTAGTTTTTTATGAGAATAGATTTATGAATAGGTGATACTCAGTTTTTTATTAAATTGAAGTGTTGTAGCCTATTAAAAGTATTTTTCTAAACCCCAAAAGTTGGGCGTCAAATTGTGTTACCCCAACTAAGCAGTTTTTCTAAAGTTACAAAAGTGGGGTGCCAATTTTAAAAAACTTACTAATTCCCCAAATGTTTGCGACAATTTTGTGTTACGTTAAAATTTCCTTTCTAATGCCAATTTTGTGTAATGTTATAAGTTACTTTTATAAAACATAATTATTCCAACTCAAGAATAGTTAATGGTGTAGCGAACAGTTTTACTAATACCTGTTAAACTAAATTATATTATCAAATTAAAGTAGTGAAAAAGAATTTTAAATAAATTTACCTAACCGCCTGAAATGAAAAAAAAACTTAAATACTTATCAATAATAATTGGACAAATAAAATGTAATGTATTTTATGTTCAAACTATACCCGACATCCTAAGGGTAAAAGGATTAAAGAATATATATATATATATATATATATATATATATATATATATATATATATATATATATATTCAAACTATTTATTAACAGCTAAGTAACCTAAGGGAAAAGATTAAAATATTACCTATACTAAGAGTTCCGTGACTTCTCGATTGGATTAAATTTGAGGTGATGTATAGATTTCTTATGAAATACTACTATAAAATGGATCAGGAAGGTATATAGTTCTTCAAATAACAACTAAAGAAGGATAATACCACTGAATAAGTGTTGCTGAATAACAGGGAAATAGGTAATGACCTTTTTTGAGAATATCTCGAAAAGTATTGATTTTCATATCGTTTGCTTTTCAGATTCGTGTTATACGCCTCAAAATAATACCTGTTTATTTTAATATTGAAATCTTCATCGCTACACCACTGGATGAAAATATAATAAGCAATGAGATGTTCCGACTTACTTTTGAAAATAAGCACTGGGGCTTAAATAGTCCGGTTTTTTACACACTTGGCAATGACGAATCATTTCTTCCACTAAATTTTACCAATAATATGCTGAAAATCACCGATAATACACCAAAATCTCGTTGCAACACCTTCGGCAACAGCGCTACTAATAATAGCCGATTTCATAGTAAACACACATTTTTTCACGTGGAACGATTCAGACAAGCCGTGCGGCGTTGTCGCTTATTGAGCAACACATTTCTATGATCTAACAGAATGAAATAGTTCAATGGTTCAACATTCCATAAAATGGGTTGTATTATTGAGGTTGTTATAATTCATAAAATATTAATAAGAGATAGCATTATGGTCACAATATTGTTGCAAATATAATCAACGAATACTATGGATGATTCAATAACAATAACAAATCTCTTGCCATAACTGGAGAGCAGGCAATATCACATCACAACACATTCCAGTCGGCCATATCAAGATCGTACAATCGCCAGAAAGTGGGGATGTATGATCGTGTTTAAAAGTAAATAGTTTCATCTCCTCTGATAATAGGTCTATGGTAATTATTTTTTTTCCATGCCCATGTCAGTAAACTTAAAAAATCGCGCTGTTGACATCCCTTGTATGTGACATTTAACAATAACATGCACGTAATGAGATCTCATAGCATACACGTGCGTATAACTTTTTTAGGTCTTACATTTAGTCAATTAAAAAATACAAAATCTTTTAGTATTAGCGAAATACATTTTGGATTAAATGAGTGATGCCCCTAAATGTCGGCAACACATTATACAATTTCTTAAAAAAAGTCGCGTTTTCTTACCATACTATGGAAATAAACGTCATGTCATATATGTTGTCGATTTTTGTAACAAAATATTGCATCCGAACATTTTCTCAACTTTACCTACGAATTAACACAGTGAAAGTGATAAAATTATGAACACGCCGCCGGAGATTTTAGAAAAATCTCAAGCTTCCAGACATAATTTGTTACTGCTAAAATCCAAAGAAAGATACGAAATTACCTATCAAAAACTTATAGATTGGCGACACAAGCATATTAAATCGTTTTCGGAGAATGTTTTCTTTGCGTATTTTAAAGAAATATCAAAAACTATGAAGCCATCTTCGCTATGGGCCATTTATTCGATGCTGAGAACTACACTAAACATTAACATAGCAGATTGTCCAAAACTAATCGCACTACTGAAGTGGCGATCGGATGAATTTAGAAGTAAAAAATCTAATATCCTGTCTGCAGAACAAATTAATAAGTTGCTGAAAATTGCCCCAGACGATAAACATTTGTTGTCAAAGGTAAAGAATTAAAATATCTCATAAAAATGAGTTTTCGTTTTCAGGTTATCCTCATTATTGGATTAAGCGGGGCGTGCCGTAAACAAGAACTTGGAAATATAAAAATAGAACACATTCAGGACACGGGAAAATCCTTGGTAATTGATATTCCAGATTCTAAAAATAAATGAATTTGCGTCTTCCTGAAATGAAACTTCCTTTATTTGTTAATTACAGAAATGGAAAATGCATGAAACAGGTTGTGGTGATAAACACAATCGGTAGTATACACATAAAATTGCTGATTATCTTCAGCTGCCGAAACCAAAGCAATATACTGGCCATTGTTTTAGGATATCGTCAGCCACTATATTAGTTGATGCAGGAGATGTTATATTATTATTAAAGCGACTAGGTGTCTGGCAATCTTCTACAGTGGCGGAAGGCTATGTGAATCACTCTCATAAAAATGTAAATGACAACGCATTACGAATATCGGAAGCGATTACCAATTATCAATCTTCGTCTTCTGATGTACCTTGCAGTATATACTACAATTATAGATAACCATTCATCACCGTTAAGTAATAAGGCACAATTGACTTATAATAATTGTTCAATTGTTATTAACAACTATTATAATAAAGTTTAAATAATTCTTTATTTAATAGAAGAAAATAGATGGGAGTAGAAAAAGTATAGTACGTTACACGAGTTGTAAGACCATTATGCAATCATAAAATTTACGCACTCGCCGCTATGGTTGTCTTGTTACCTAATATACTATTAAATAATTATAATACTTACTGGGCATAAGTTGAACGACGTTGCCAGCTAAAATAATATTTTTTGATTCGATAAGTGAAAACCAAGAATATGGATGCAATAGATTGGCATTCGTTAAGTGTATGGGATCGTTTCTAGTATTCTTTATCGTGCATTCAAAATCGAGGTAATTTCCACGCTCAAACAAGGCATTAGGAGATATCTGAGAAATTAAAAAGTTCACATTTAAATACATCACTTAAAATATAATTCAATTGACAGTAAATAGACTACACACTGACTTACAACTTACAAGTATAAGTATATCAACATCATTTGAGGATATACTCAAATAAGAATAATTTTGAATTGCTATATGACAGTAATTATACTCCTTTTGCTTGGCGTGAATAGTAGGCTACCTGAAAGGTAACAATAAAAATAAGATGAATACCCAGAAACCATAACCATCCCGTTTAAGAATAACAACAATATTGGAACTTACACTGGTACTAAGTATTGTAAATTACTTTTTAAACAAATAATTTAATTTAGTAGTAAACTGACAACTGTGACATGATCTGTAAACTTCTAGGAACGCAGCATTAAGTAAAAGTAAACATTTTGCTTTTGAGTTTTTGTCAGAAAAATGTTGAAATATTTTCCTTGTTAACAAAAATAATACTATTGAAAATATGATGAGTGGTCTGAAGATCTTGTCCAGAAGATACAACCGAAACTTTAATAAAACACTAAACAAATACGAAAATTTACCAAAAATAAAAAAAGAAAAAAGATGTGGTAGCAAAGATAGATAAAGGAATGCTCAGATGGTTTGGACACGTAGAGAGGATGGATGAAAGAAGATTGACGAAATAGATTTATAAGGCGAGTGTAAATGTGCAAAAGTCGGTAAAGGTCGACCTCGGCGAACGTATTTCGATCAAATCGACATTGCTTTGAAGAAATGCCAGGTCAAGAGTACCAACAACCGACGAGCATGTATGAGAGTGCTGATGAAAGTGGAAGAAACAAAGGATGTGTGTAAGAACCGTAGCAAGCGGAAGGAAGCGGGAAAAAGACGTGACTGAATGTATGTATCAATCATTATAAAATAAGATAAAACTGTATAAATGGGCATGCTATGCGAGTATACCATTTAATTAGCACCACTTTGTTAAAATTAAATTTTCTCGGTAACGTGCTATACACGCCAAACGAATAGAGTATAGGTAGTGACATATATTTTTTACCTGATAATAGTGTTTCCCATTATTTGCATGATTCAAACATCTACCATTAATTGCTACGGTAACTTCTATCCCATGTCGATTTTGAACCAAGGATTTCCTAAAATTTTTAATTGCAAAGTTAATTACTACGAAGAAAAACCCCCAATGCAGACACTAAAGATAGGATAATAAGCTCTGGATATTTATTTTTATATAATTCACATTTTAAATTGTTTATTGGATGTTGGTTTGCTATAAAAAATACCCCACCTACAATAAGAAGCGAAAGAAGTGGCTCCCGCCAATCTTTTTTTTGTAGGCACATGTCTGAACGACGCCATTTTTATAATAAAATATTAGTCATTTGTCTTTGTCTTCTAATTTATGAAGTCTTGTTTAATTCTAATTTATAAAGTCTTGTTTAAAAAAATATTGTGTGGTGTGTGAATTGTTTAAACCAGGAGTGAAATGATGGTACACTGACGGATCAGGGTACCAGGGACGCGACGGGGTAGGTGTGTTTGGAGCATCCTGAAACCACAGGGAAAGCATACCCCTGGGAAAATACGCCTCGGTCAATGCCGTAGTCAGGTGTGCCACGCACCCAACAGAAATCAGAGTGACAAACAGTGAGATTGACATTCTCACTGAGAGTCGCGCGGCCATTGGGGCCCTCGTGAGTTACACCACAACATCATCGGTGGTGTGGGACTGCATACAGGCTCTCACTGAATTAGCAACTGCAAATAAGGTCACTCTTACATGGATTCCTGGGCACACAGAGATAAATGGCAACGAGGTAGCCGATGAACTGGCAACAAATGGGACCCTGGTGGAACCAAGAAGCCAGTTGGTCGGATTGCTAATTGCCGAAGCGAAACATGAATTGAAACTAATCCTTGAGCAGGAACATATCGGTCAGAGGAATTCAAATACTGACTGCGAGAAAAGCGAATGAAAAAACCTCTCCAGAAGAGGGCAGACGCACTCTGGACGATGAACCGGAGTAGGCCAAGCAACAGTGAGGATGAATTTATTCCCGATAAATGCTACGCAGACAGTGATGAATCAGATATGGAACTGGAAAATGAAAATGAATCCGAACATGTACTCGAAAATGAAGAGATTGCTGTTTCCTTATCAAATAGCAATACAAACGGACCTTCTACTTCTAAAGTAACTTCCAACCCTACAGCTAAACGTGAAATAGTGTCCACTGAAGAAGAAACGTGCACCCTAAAAGCCAAACGTCAAAAAGGTTCCACCGCAGAACGCAAACATGAAAAAGGAGCAATATTCAATTGGGAAAAGGGAAGTTTACAACCACTCATTCATGAGTTTGATGACAACAAATCAGGATGTCTGAATGAAAACTTAAAAAACGACCCAAATATTGTAAGTAGTTTTAAATCATTTTTTTCTGCTCCGTTTGTTGGAAAAATTGTGGTCCAAGTGAACAATTTTTACAAGTACGTTGTGGAACATGGAGATATAGAAGCGAAGTCCCGTGTCGCGAAGTGGAAGGACACAGATGTTGATGAAATGTATTGTTTTTTTGCTATATCTTTTCTTATGGCTCAAATGAAGAAACAAAAAATTAATTCATATTGGTCGACTGGCAGTTTTCTGTCTACACCCATTTTTCCGCAACTTATGTCTCGTGATAGATATTTAATTTTATTGCTTATGTTACATTTTTCCGACAATAATGTCGATCACAACACAGACCCTCTTTTCAAGGTTCGAATGGTTATAGACCACTTAAAGTCTACTTTTCCAGATTATCTGTATCCATGAAAGTCTGATGCTTTTTAAGGGAAGATTGTCATTTAAACAATATATACCGAAAAAAAGACACAGATTTGGAATTAAATTATTCCTTTTGTGCGACTGTGAGACAGGCTATATTCTAGATTTTATCGTTTATACTGGATCTAGTACCGAAATGAAAGTAGTGCACAAAAACCTAAAAATTACTGGAAATGTTGTATATACATTGCTAGAGCCATATTTACATCGAGGGCATACGTTGTATGTGGACAACTGGTACACCAGTCCGCTTTTATTTCAACAACTACATAAGGATAAAACAAATGCATGTGGTACAGTTAAAGCAACTCGAGAGCATATGCCACCTATGAAGGAAAACCTACAGCGCGGCGAAGTAACTAGCTACAAGACTACAAATATACAGGCACTAAAATGGTTAGACAAACGCTATGTTCGAATGCTTTCCACAACTCATTCTGATAATATAAAAGACACCGGTAAAAAAAATAAAGACAATGTGCCTATTTTGAAACCAGAGTGTGTACTGGAATATAATTGCAATATGGGAGCTGTCGATAGAACAGACTTGCTTCTTAGTAGTACTGAGTCAGTCAGAAAATCCGTTAAATGGTACAAGAAGCTATTTTTTCATTTATTAGATTTAAGTATGCTAAACGCTCATATTTTATATAATATTACCAGTGGCAAAAATATTCCACTAGTAGATTTTCAGTTAGCGCTCGTGAAAGATATTATTGCTGAACATCACAAAATAAAACCTAGAGCGTCAACCAGTGGTAAACCCGATGATGCTCATTCACCACTCCGCCTTATTGAGAGACATTTTCCCTCAATGTATGAGGCAACCGAAGAGAATAAAAGACCACCATGTAAGCGATGTGTTGTGTGTTCAAAGCAAAAAATTCGGAAAGAAACACGCTACACTTGTATCCGTTGTAATGTGCCGTTATGTATTATACCCTGTTTCGAAAGATATCATACTGTAAAAAATTTTTAGTTTTGTTTTCTGATTTGGAGTTAATTTTTAACATGTGCTCAAATCATTATTTGTATGTATGTTTTTATATTTTTTTAAGTGTCGTTATAATTGACGTGAAATATTGTTTTTAGTTATTTTGCTATTTGTATTATTATTACTCTCAAATAAAAACATTTTTTGTACAATAATTTGTTGTTCTTCGTTATTTTTTTAAATATTTTTTGAAAATAGGAGCAAATCAAGCTTAGAGTCGCTCTTCGATAATAATTGTAAATACGGTTCTGCGAGAGCCATGTGACTAAGCGGTAATACTTCATCGTGTCACTGCGGGAACCGTGTTGATCAGCAACGGGATTTAACTGCCGCACAGGAGACAAGATTGTTTAAAACGCCAGCCGCAGTGAAAAGGTTAAAAGTGTAAAATACATCTGCTTACACATTTTATTACCGGGTGTGAAATTAATGATCTTATATCTCATACTTCCAAAACAAAATGTTTTCTGTTAATATTAAGGCTGAAAAGAAAACGCTTTTTCTGCGTGTAACTATGAAAGTTGTTATAATATCGCCAATATTTGATTATTTTTTTCTTAATGTATTCACTAAGCTATCTGTCAACGTCAGTCAGTCAAGGTCATAAATTTTTGCCCCATCCCAACATCAAAAGCTTATTTTGGGTGGGGTATTCTTTGGTTTTCTACGACAATCATGAGTAAATATTCATAGCTAACTAACTCATAGCTAATTAACTAACTGTTAATGTATTTTCAGATTATAGATATATTAGTTATACAAATAAAATTTTGAAATCGTTACGCCACTGAATTAAAATTTTAAAATTCCGTCATAATGTTGTGAAATAGATGTACCATTTACTACTAACAATGAAGATGAAGATACACTTTTACATTGTTAGTAACTGTAAGAAAGTGGGCTCTTGTTAGGGTGGGATATTTCCAGGAACTTGGCCGCATGTACACAGGCGCGAGGAGGACACATTATTTGAGAAGCCAGATATAAGCTAACATTATTTACCTGTCATTACACCACTGTTTTAACAAATAATTAAATCTATGTATTGAAGTGTTGATGTGGATGGACATATCTTCAATGGAATTAGACTCATAGTTGCAAATAGGACAAAACTAAAAAAAAAATATAATTTGTTTACAATACCATTATTTCATTACTAGAAAAGTTGAAATTGTAACAAAAAAATATTTGTAGAACTGTATTATTATTATGCTATCTCTATTAAAGTACCATGTCCATAATTTGAATCTGTATGGAAAATATTTCAGTTTTTTATTTTGTTATTATTGATTATAAAATCATAGGTTGCTCCACAATAATAAATTGTTAGTATTTTTTAATATTTTTTTGTGTGTGATTGGATTACAACTACAAACATGTGTACATAATGAAACTAAATATTAACACTTAATTATTGATTTTTATATTTGTAAATTTCTGCAACTGTGTTTTCTGTTACAAATACAATGTGTTATTGCATGCTCAATAGCCAACCTTTTTCCTACACAACTACAAAAAGTTTACCTGCTCAAGTAAAAAGGGTCATATTTTTAGAATTACCTACTTTGAATGTAAGAATTTAACTGCAAAAATATAATATAAAGAATTTTTATGGCACTTTTTTGGAATTAACAAGTTGAATACCAAGAAGTTAAAAATACTAGTATAATTATAGTTTTCTTTATTGTAATTGCGTATTTGTGATTGGGGTAATTGGTAATTTTGAATAATCAAAATAAATATTAAATATAAATATTTGGTTTTAAAAAATTAATTGTTTCAACCAAATTAAAACAAAATTATACAAAAATATTCACTTACATACTCATAAGTACTCAAATCTTAAAAAAAATTTATCTTGAATTTGTACTTTCCAGACAACACTGATTTTTTTGATAAGTTAAATAATTTAAAATGACTCATCAACAGCTTTAGTTACACAGTAAAAGGGCTATTTTTATTTTAATTTACATTTAAAGCACCATTAAATCAGTAACAACACATAAAATAAAAAATATTAAATAAATTTTAATAACATACTGCATTTTTATAATATCTAATACAAACCATCATCTGAGCAGTATCTCAATTCAAAACTTTTAATAAAAAAACCTGGGGGGTTGCAATTATTGCTCAATGGGGGTTTTATTTAAGAATAGAATGATGTTAATATATATATTTAAAGAAAAGCATATAATATAAATCATTTGGCTGAAAAACTATTATAGTCTTTAAAAATGTTTGCTCTTAAAATATATTTGACCAATCAGCCAACAATTAAGACTTAAAAAATAAAAATACAGTATCTATTTAATTGTAAAACAATAAATTACATTCAATAACACTTGTACTTAAGGAATTCTTACAAATAATTGATCATAAAAATAACCACCAATAACCGATTATCAAAACATTCAAATTGAAATAATAAGAAAGAGTAACTATATTAAATTTAGTCAAAACAATTAAAATCATTTACAAAATTTAGGGGACTTACCCGCATGTTTTCTTCTGCCATTGTTCCTTATATATATATATATATATATATATATTTAGCGTCACACAACAAAATTTATTTGTAAACACTATGGGAAAGTAAATAATATCTTCTATATCAACTAATAAATCAGAATCAATAAAAACTTTGTAGCAACTTACAACTTTACTAAATATTAACAAATCACTAACATTGACCTTGAAATTTACTGATATCAAAAACAACTAACACCTAATTTAATGCTTATATTTTTCAAAAAATAAGATCAATTTATAAATGTCTACTACTTTTAATTATAGACAAAGTGTTAAAAAATAAAATTGTTATTAAATATTAAAATCTTAAAAACTACAGTTTAAAACGTTAGAAAGAGAGTATCATGATAACAGCAAGTTAAACTCATTTTATACTAACGACTACCAGCGTTGCCAGTTTAAAACAAAAACTAAAATTATTAAACCGAACAATTATTTAAATTTAAAAGGAAAATGAAAACATTTTAACTTTTTGTAGGTTAAATAAAGGGTACCAGTTTTTTTCTATTAAAATAAATATTTTTAAATACATTAGAAAAATTCACTTGGTTTTACGAAAACAAATTATCTTGATGGTAAAATTCTTTTTTTTGGGTAAATATTGAAAGTAGCGGCAGCAGCACATAAAGAGTGGGGTGTACATAGTGTAAGTGCATAAGGGAGTAATGAGCAAATAAGAAAAATAATCTACATTCTTAGTCACTTGCATGTTTTCTTTTATTAATTTCTTTAAATATTACATATTAAAGTTGTTTTTAACTATCTTGGTGGATACATGATATAACTACACTTTACCACGGATTAATTTAATCTGTAACTTTACAGTTGTTTACCATGGCTTAAATCCTAAGTAAATAAAGATCGATTAGAAGAATTCAAAATTTGACATAAACAGCTGGAGCTATCATGTTTAACTGTCAGTTTAAAATTTTTTGTAATTCTTTTGTGTATCATAAATATCATTTTCATTTCATTTTTTACCTAAATATATTCAAAACATGAATCAAATTGAAATCCATGAAACAATTCAGGCAGCTAACATGTATTTAGCAAGATTAAAATGGTTAAACAGTGAACTAGACTATTCGATTAAACAGATTCTAAATACTTTTCAAGAAACAGAAATTAGTATTCACACAACTTTCAGTAAATTTAAAGAAAATTTCATCGATGCACTTAATAAACGAGAAAAGGATCTTACCGATAAAGCGAAAAAGGTACACATTGTAATTATTTTTCATTGGTTTAATGTTTAAAACTTAACTTTTAACTTTTTAGACCAAAATAGAAGCTTTAGCTCCTTTAAGAGAATGTCGTACCATGATTTTAGATAAAATTGAATCAACTGTAAAGTTAATAAACACTGGATCATCGATAGGCACAGGGTTAAGAAATATAGATATATTTTCTAAGGAATCTAGCCTATTGGGAATGCTTCCAGAAGTTCCTGAGCTCAAAGAAGTGCCTTTTTTAAGTTTCTATTACGAGCCATCTTCAGAAGTAGATATAATGGATAGGTTAGCAAATCTTGGAGATATATATAAAATTCCACCAGTACAGGTTTGAAATTTTTGTAGTTGTTGTTAGAAGTGTAATGTTTATAAAAAAAAATACATAGTAGTATTTGGGTTCAATTTTTTTTACCACAATTCTTGATTATATTCTAGCTGCTCCAGTTAATAAATGTCTGTTTGATTTATGTAGATAGGAGAGTTGACAGAAAAACCTGGAGCCATTCAAGTAGAATGGAAAGTTGTTGTAGATAATGAAGAAAAAGTAACAGATATAGAAGAATTCAGACTACAGGTGGTGCCTGGAGATGTAGGAGTTGACCAGCATTTAGTTAATCAATTTCAAGATTGTTATCAAGGTTAGTTTAGGTTAAGTTAGATTACAATAAAATATATAAAGGGTCATGGAAGGTGAACAAAGAAATCTAAAAATGTAAAGTAATAAAAATCTTAATATGTTAAGTGTTTCATAACCTTGTTTCACATTATGAAAAATCTTAAACCATCAAAGAAATATTTAAAAGAAACAAATCGAGGGGACACTTCCACTATTATCATAGTCATAGGAGACTAGACTGCGGGACTTTTTAGAGAAAGCATGAAACAACTTTTGGATCGACTGTCTCTTTTCCATCGGGAGCCAACTCTCCTATGTCTATGACTATTATACAGTGGTCATCTCCATGGGAATCATTTGAACATGTCTTGGGAGTTTTTATTTGTATATGATTTGCCCTGAAGAGGTACAGGTATTTGTATTTCCTATGTTGAGTGTATGGATGAAAAATTTTTTTTTTATCTTTCCTAACCTAACATTAAAAGAAGTATTTTATTGATGGGCACTTAAACTTAAATGAAAATAAAAAAATGTGACTGTGTGCACATGTCGATATAATTGATGAAAGAAAATTTGTATTTCGTGCATAAAATAATTTATTAAATCGTAGCAGAGCGCTTTCGACTGTCATCATCAATGCAAACCTGAAAGTAAGTAATATTGAGAGTAAACAAATTACTGAAAAGGTTTTAGAGAAAGAAATTGAAATAATTTTTTTTATATATAAAAATGGGGTTACTTACTCGTCAGGTGTACAAGAAGCTCAAAAACAAAATATCTAATGATCAATGATTATTATAAAAATTTACGTGACAAACATGTTAAAAAAATTTTAAAAAACATTTCCTATGCCAGGATGAAAATTGATATTAAATTTTCAATATCTATTACGAGCCATTGTTTAGGTGTGATAGCTGGACAAGTGAACGATGAAGTAAAATAACATGGAGAGGTCTAATTTGACCTATTCTGATCAAAACAAACAATTGAATAATTCTGGTATATTCCATGGACAATAAATTTAAGTTTTCTTTAATGAAAATAAAAAACCTTGTCCACTATGGCTCAATGGCAACTGGGGGATAAGAAGTGTCTCTACAAGTCTTATTCACATAAATATTGTTTATTTATTCACTTTTGTTGGATACATTACTTTAATTCTGAAAGGGGCCTCATAATTTGGTGTGCAATTAGGGTTTAGCCAAATACATGCTATCTATTAACTTACATCAGAAATATAAACTTAAATTTATTAACAAATTAATTATTTTTACAGGCTTGGATTTTCAATTTTTAGTGAAAGATCTAAAAAAAGACAATCCTTACTCTTTTAGAGTATGTTGCAAATTTGAAGGAACCACAGAGTGGTCTCCGTGGTCCCTACCTCAGGTAATCGCTACAAGTCTTAAACATTTTTCATGGAAATATAATGACGATTATGAAGTAACAAATGAGTTTAAAATAGCAGCACCTAAACATGATGCGGCAGACATGTTATATTCATATGGAGCTCAGTTTGCTGTGGGATACTCTATAGATTTTTTGGTAATTATTTCTTAATACAAGCTTACAAACGGTACTCTTA
Source organism: Agelastica alni (assembly GCA_950111635.1). Taxonomy (NCBI): domain Eukaryota; kingdom Metazoa; phylum Arthropoda; class Insecta; order Coleoptera; family Chrysomelidae; genus Agelastica; species Agelastica alni. Next base: position 6,766,765 of record OX467712.1, on the reverse strand, counting down.
CCAGATATTATATATTTTTTTGTGACTATTGGAAACTGATCTGTAGGCGTGGCTTAAAAAGTAAGTTAGAAATAGGCTACACTTTTAAAAATATAACCTACTAGCTAAATTCAACCACGCTATGCTTTGGCTCACCCTACTTTGGTACTTTGGGCCCTACTTTGCATTGCTGTGGCTATGCAGTAGAATGAAAGAAAATAAAGCTTCTTTCTCTGCAAAATAATTGTTTACAAAGGTGGTGGCCTCCACATTTGATGAAAATCTCTGTTCTTCAAGCGAAATTTTAAGATTAGGGAACAGAAAGAAGTCGTTTGTGGATAGATCTGCCTGCGTTTTGGGCAAGCCGTTTGCTTACGTTAAACCAAAAATGTGTTTGAATGAACATTTCCAACGCTCTGTTGGCACCAATTAATTATTGTAGATGAAACTTGGATATTCACCACTATACCCCGGAAACAAAAATACAGTCAAAACAGTGGACTGCGAAGGGGGACTCGGCTCAAAAAAAAACAAAAACTGTTTTTTCGGCAGGGAAAGTGATGGCGACTGTTTTTTGGGATAGTCGTGGAGTTATTAGTTTTTTTTACCGCTAGTTGTCGTGACACAATTGATCAGTTCCCAATAGGTAATAATTTTTAAGAGAACAATTTTAGAAAATTATTGTTTATTTAGTTTTTAGAAAGTGATCTTAATGATGGTGTTGTGGGATTAGTTTGTGAAAATTTAAAAGAGTTTCCGAAAAGTCCCAAGTTGGCAAAAGAAGGAACGTTCTTAATTAACAGACACGGAAAAGTATTTGTTGATGGAATTGAAAAATCTACAGTCCTGCCAGAATTTCATAGAGGTTCCAAGGTAAAATAGTTAGTTGTTACGTACTATTAAAAATTACAGTATCCATTTTTTGTGTTGGACTTTGTAGTCATGCATATCTGAAATTAAAAACAATCACTTCCTTGGCTATGTTCTGTTGGAGATTGATTTATTAGTAATTTAGACATAAATTTAAACAAATGAAAACCTTGTAAAAATCGTATACCAGGAGGAATTATACTCAACTTCGATATAGTGGACTGGTTGAAAATCATAGATCGCTGGTTTTTAAACGTTTTATTTAACACTAAAATACACTATGCACTTGTACCACCAATGAATTGCTGTTTTTACATAATTTCACCCTTCCTATTTGGATTAATTGAAAGAACAAATGTCGAAGCAGTTCGATGTCGTGGAAAAATAGGAGAACAATGAATTTCGATGGCGCGGTAAGTGGAGAGTTGTTCAACGTTCACACACGTTTAATGTCAGAAACAAAAATGAATTGCCTAAGGGTGCTCATGGACGGCTTGAAGATTACTTTAAATCAGAAACATGCATACATACATACAGTCACGCCTTTTTCCCATAGGGGTTGGCAGAGACCACTTGCTACGGTTCTTACACACATCTTTTGCTTCCTCTACTTTTATCAGTGCTCTCATACATGTTCGTCGGTTGTTGGCATTCTTGACCTGGCCTTTCTTCAAAACAAATGTTGATCTTCTGATCGAGATATGTTCCCCGAGGTCGACCTTTACCGACTTGTCCATTCACACTCGGCTTATAAATTTGTTTCTTCAATCTTCTTTCATCCATCCTTTCTACGTGTCCAAACCATCTAAGCATTCCTTTATCTATATTTGTAACCACATCTTCTTTTACACCACAGCGTTCTCTTATCTCAGATTACTCATCTCCGTAGCATTAATCCTATATTTACGCTTCTTCTGCCAGACCCAAATTCACTACCATACATAAGTGTAGAAACCAACAGTCCTCTATGCACAGCCAGACGTGACTTTTTTGACACTTTCTGGCTGTTCATAAAGCTATGCAGTGCCCCATTCATTTGTTTTCCTGTCAACACCCTTCGCTCAATGTCACTGTCATACATTCCATCTCTCGGAAACTTTAAACCCAAGTATACAAACTCATTTACTTGTTTCACTCTTTCTTCCTTAATCAGAACTTCACAATTTGTCATGCTTTGTTCTCTTTCAAAAACCATTACTTTCGTTTTGCTTGCATTTATTTTCAACTCTTTGATTTTCAGGGCATCATGCATAACATTAACCATCGCCTGCAACTCTCCTTCAGATGACGCTAATATGACTTGATTATCAGCGTAAAGAAGGCATTTGACAATCAAATCATTCATTTTTAATCCATACGCACTCTCTTTTAAATCTATTATGTATAAGTTAAACAGCCTTGGCGAAGCCACACATCCCTGTCCAACACTTCTTAGTGGTCATTCAAAATCACTTCTCTTCGTCTTCTAGATTCCATTCAGAAAAGAGCCATTCGCTTGATAAACAGCTCAACTCTCACAGATACCCTTCACCCTCTAGAACATAGAAGAAGAGTTGCAGACCAGTCATTGCTCTACAGATATTTCCATGGCAGATGCTCCAGAGAAATAAAAACTCTTGTACCACCATTGGCCACATTCGGCCGAAGAACTCGGCACGCTGATCAGTCTCAAACATTTACTCTCAAGCTTGACACTACAAGGACCAATCTTCATCAAGAATCCTTCTTTTACAGGGCTGCTACGGAATGGAATAAGCTTCCAAAATCAGTTTTTCCAGAGAACTATGACCTGCAACTTTTCAAAAAGCGTGTCCACAATCATTTCCTTTCTATAATCCCTTCCCCTTCTAATAGTCGCAGTGCGGGCCGTCCGCGGCCCACATGTTAGATCTACCCTTTTTGCGACTATTTTCATTAAAAAAAAAAAAGTAGGTCTATGACCGGCTGAATACTCGGTTCTTCTTCTTCTTAGTCTTGTCTTCTTGTCTGAAGAGTTGTGACACCAAGGTTATGTACACTGATTGCTTAGTTGTATCCATTGCTTGCGATCTTCTGCGGCTCTTAAGTTGGTTTGCAAAGGTTGTCCCGTTATGTTCTTGATTTGGTCCAGCCGAATTGGTTACCATACAACTACACCTTTACTTCTTCTACATGATAACATATTCACTCCTAAAAATATTCGCGTGAACTTTTTTGTTTATCTTCAAGCAGGGTTATTCGGCCAGCCGTCGTGTTTTGTTAACGGATCACCCTACTCCGATCAATTTAGCCGGAAGTGGTCTCTTTCAATAATAATTTATCTTTACCCCCATCCATAGACTTTTATCCCTACGTTTGAGGGAACACAAGAGAAGAGCAAGCGCGGTTGCGATTTATTTATTGTCAATTTATGTTGAATTCACTAAATTAAGATCTCTGTTTTACTTAATTGTTTTCTCATCACTTGAATCACATGAAAATCTTTGGACACGATTTTCACCCACTTAAAAATATCGGATCGACTTGAAACTTTGTATTCTTCTAAAGGACCGATGACAATACAATAATTTTATAAATTTTCTCAAAGATCCTGAGAAACAGCTATCACTGTCAGTAAATGGAAAAAAACCCGAAATAAAAAATGAAAAATAAATAATAGTTTAATCAAACTAATACAACACGCTTTACGAGAAAACCGAAGTAGTCAATAAAAATATCATTTGCAACACATCTAGAATAAAACTAGAGTTATCGAACAATTAAAAATAATTTTACAATCACAAGCGTGGGTTGGGCTTTATCGAGTAATATTTTTGATAATAAACAGATATTGATAAAAGTAAAGTCTCCCAGAAAAAAACGTAAACATCATAAAAAGCACCCCACGCTTTTGATTGTAAAATTATTTTTTTGTCCGGTTTTCTTATAAAGCGTGTTGTCTTAGTTTTTTTAAACTATTAATTTTTTTATTAGCTTAAAGATGTATGTTTCACATATTTTTTAAACAAATCCTGTCGCAACTTTTATTTGATTTTATCCATTTTCTTTTGTGTTATTTCCCTTTTTCATTCACTGCTTGCATTAAAAATGTATTTTATAATTATCTCAGCAATGATGTATATCACTGAGATGAACGCTTATGTGAAATTTTAACAAATTCTAATCATTTTAGGTAACGTTTATGTGTCATTTGGTTAATGATCAAAAGATTCGAGTGGACATTGATTCTAAGGATAGAAGAGTGACTTACGATTGGCCGGTGAGTCCCCAGACGAAAATGTTCTTCGTTGCTCATTTTTCGTCACCTAATTGGAAAGTTATGGTAGAATAAATTTAAGAAATGAATATTTTAATTTCAACACTGTTTCCTAACGGCAATATTTAATTTCTCTTTTATATCACAAAAATAGTGGTTTTAATTATGAATCACTGTTAAGTTTATTTTTACCTAATTGAAATACTAAACTCTCTTCATGAAGTACGAACGTATTATTTAAATAAATAAAATTACTAGTTCAAAGTTTAAAACGTTAAGTTTAGGAACTTTGGAACTTTCTTTGAATCTGTACAGTATTATTTAAACTTTCAATAGATCTGAAAACATTTATGCATACAACTTGGTTAATATACACTGTTTTTATAAAACATTCTGTTTTATTGATTCGATTTTTATTACAGCTTGTAGGGTTGCGATATTCAGAAAGTAAACTATAAAAGAAAATAAATAATAGTTTAAAAAACTAAGATAACACGCTTTATAAGAAAACCGAATTAAAATATTAAAAATAATTTTACAATCAAAAGCGTGGGGTGCTTTTTATGATGTTTACGTTTTCTTTTTTTACCAATAACTATTTATTATCAAATATTAATTGATATAGCGCACCCCACGTTTTTGATTGTAAAATTATTTTTTATTTTTTAGTTCGGTTTTCTTATAAAGCGTGTTGTCTTAGTTTTTTTAAACTATTTATTTTTTATTTTTCCTTTTTAGTTCGGGTTTTTTTTTTAATAACCTGAAGATCCTGGCCAGGATCTTTAAGAAAAATTACAAGTTAGAGGAGCTCACACTGCAGCTTTCTGCTTATTGTGTTCCGCTGCTCCCACCTTTTAGCCCAGTTGGCCCTTGGCCAACTAGTCTCCTGGCTACTCTTGATGGAGGTTAAACTTAATTGTTAAAGGCTTCGTATCATGTCCCCATACTGGCTGCGCCACCTAGTGAGGACGTTACAGTCAAATATGACGTGGGATATTGTTTCATTTCCATCCTCACATAGTCTGCATATTGAGTTCTCCAAAAAAATCCACATGTTATGCAGATATTTTCTCAGACAACAGTGCCCCATAACAAGCCCTGTTAGCAGCCTCAGCCTGAGTGGCAAATGCAAGGTTTGGTTGCTCCATAATTCTCTTGCTGTGCCTCGGGCTTTGAGTTTCTAGCCAGGTTAGCCAAGACTTGGCCTTTTTCCAGATAGCAGATTTTGTTATGCCCATACCGGGTACATGCCCCAGCAACGGGTCTGCTGGTCCCAGCCTTGCGAGTGCGTCATCGTCACACTCATGCATAAAATGTCGCGCTGATCATTCTTTGACTGACTGTACAAGAATTGCAAAAACGCACTACTTAGTATCAAAATCTCATAACTGCGTTCGTTATGGGAACTATTTCAATCAATGCAAAAAAACCGATTGTAAAATATGCAAACGCAAACATAATACCTTGATTCATTTGGTGGATTTCAAATCAAACAGGCATTAAAATTCATTTTTGTATCGAATGATTTGATTATCAAATGCCTTCTTTACGCCGATGATCAAGTTATATTGGCGTCATCTGAAGAGGAGTTGCAGGCGATTGTTAATGTTATGCTTGATGCCCTGAAAATCAAAGAGATGAAAATAAATGTAAGCAAAACGAAAGTAATGGTTTTTGAAAGAGAACAAAGCATGACAAACTGTAAAGTTTCGATTGAGGGAGAAAGAGTGGAATAAGTGAATGAATTTGTGTACTTTGGTTCAAAGTTTACGAGAGATGGAAAGTATGACAGTGACATTGAGCGAAGGGTGTTGGCAGGAAAACAAATGAATGGGGCACTGCATAGCTTTATGAATAGCCAGAAAGTGTCAAAAAAGGCACGTCGGGCTGTGCATAGATGTGTGTTGGTTCCTACACTTATGTATGGTAGTGAATGTTGGGGTTGGCAGAAGAAGCATGATGTTGGGTTTCGCAGAAGAAGCATGATGTTGGGTTTCGCAGAAGAAGCATGAAAATAGGATTAATGCTGCAGAGATGAGTAGTCTGAGAAGTATAGCCGGAGTGACTCGGTTGGATAAAGTAAAGAATAGTGAGATAAGAGAACGCTGTGGTGTAAAATAATATGTAGTTACAAAGATAAATAAAGGAATGCTTAGATGGTTTGGACACGTAGAAAGGATGGACGAAGGAAGGTTGACGAAACAAATTTATAAGGCGAGTGTGAATGGACAGAAGACGGTAGAGGTCGACCTCGGAGAACATATCTCGATCAGATCAACATTGTTTTGAAGAAAAGCCAGGTCAAGAGTACCAACAACCGACGAGCATGTATGGGAGCACTAATGAAAGTAGAGGAAGCAAAAGATGTGTGTAAGAACCGTAGCAAGTGGAAGGAAGTGGTCTCTGTCTACCCCTAAGGGAATAAGGCGTGACTATATATAACATTGCATGTGTAAGAATACACGTTGAAAGATGTATAGCTATAATCAAAGTGTACGGCATCCTAGATAAAATGAACACTGATATTTTGCTTTACATTTATGGTGTAGTCCATAGGTGCTGTGTTTTAGCAAATTTACAAAAACCTATTGTTACGAATTTTAGTTCTTTCTTGGGTTCGGCGATTTAAAACTTTCGATACAGTAACAAAACAATGTTTATTCCAATACAATAAATTCTACTTTTATAAATCACTTAGATATACAAGTTTTACAACTTTTTATAACTATTTAAATTGCATAAATCTTAAACACTTTAAAACTTAACTAAACTGTCCCCGGCTGCTGTCCTTTTTATACCTGTAAATCATACTTCGACCTTTTTCGCGAACGATCCATAGAACTATCTGGACATCTCTAGGCGCGGCGAGAAGTTTCCAGGCAAATCGCGGGCCAGCATAACAAAGCACAAAGCAAATTCGGTCGGCGCCGTCGTCTCTAGGTGGATCGACAGAGACGGATTCAAAAATCGTAACACTATTTTTAAACCAGTAAAAAAGAAATAAAAATACTCTAAAAAGCTTATATTTTTATTTAATTATACAATAAAATTGCATTGCATTTTTATTATTATTAAATTTTTTGGAATTAACTTTGTTTTTCTATTAAATTATTTAACAAATATAATGAAAATTCTAATAGATTATAAAACTTTACTTATTTATATGTAATAAATAATATTTTTTTAAGTTAAAACATTTCTCAGATTTAAATTACATGCTTACAAATTAACGTTTCGATGTAATTATTTACATAAAAAATATCCATTTTTCATTATTTTTTACATGGCTACTCATAAACGCGGAAGGCATTAAACAGCTGACACGAGTATTCAATAACATATACTCTACTGGAATGATACCAAATATGTGGATGAAATCGACTGTAATATCTTTGCATGTTTCATTGATTATCAAAAATCATTTAATAACATTCTACACATTCTAAAGGAGATTGGACTAGGCGAAAAAGATCTAAGAATCGTTTCTAATTTATACTGGAACAAAACAGCATCCGTACGCATTGAAGAAGACGAGTCGGAAGATATTCTAATAAAACGAAGGGTCCGACAGGTCTGCGTGCTGTCGCCTCTACTTTTTAATGTATACTATTTTTCCAAGAGTCGTTGTAAGATACAAACAGCGGGATCAAGATTAATGGAGAGTATATAAACAACATACACTATGCAGATGATACGGTAGTGTTTGCAAACAGCCTTGAGAGTCTCCAGGAGATGATGGCTCGGATGGTTAAGGTCAGTCAAAGATATGAACTCTCTCTGAACATAAAAAAAACAATATGTATGGTAGTGTCAACAACGAACAACCACGCTGGCCAACTTACGATAAATAACAAACAAATAGAAAGAGTACAGATATATACTTACCTCGGAACAATGACAAGTGAAACATGGGATCATTCTCTCGAAATCAAATACAGAATAAAGAAGGCCAGATCCGCATTTCTAACAATGTCAAAATTGTTTAAGTGCCACGACTTATCCCTGCCAACAAAGATCAGACTTTTGAAGTGCTATATCTTTCCAGCGCTAATCTACGGTGTCGAGTCTTGGACTCTGACTGAGGCTTCCTGTAAAAAACTCGAGTCGTTTGAAATGTGGCTGTACCGACGAATTTTGAAATTCCCATGGACGGACCATATCACCAATCTTAGTGTCCTAGAACGAATGGGTAAAGACATAGACCTATTATCAGAGGAGAAGGAACTATTTACTTTTAAACACGATCATACATCCCCATCTTCTGGTCGACTGTATTGTCTTTATGCGGCCGACTGGAATGTGTTGTGCTGTGATGTTGCTTGCTCTCCAGTTGAGGCAAGAAATTTTTAATTGTTATTGAATCGTCATCAATATTGTGACCATAATGCTATCTCTTATTAATATTTCATGAATTATAAAAACTTGAATAATACAACCCATTTTATGGAATGTTGAACCATTGAACTATTTCATTCCGTTAGATCATAGAAATTTGTTGCTCAGTAAGCGACAACGCCGCACGGCTTGTCTGGATCGTTCCACGTGCAAAAATGTGTGTTTACTACGAATTCGGCTATTATTAGTAGCGCTGTTGCCGAAGATGTTGCAACGAGATTTTGGTGTATTATCGGTGATTTTCAGCATATTATCGGTAAAATTTAGTGGAAGAAATGATTCGTCATTGCCAAGTGTGTAAAAAACCGGACTATTTAAGCCCCAGTGTTAACTTCCACAAGTAAGTTTTTTTTTTTTTTTATGAAAATAGTCGCAAAAATGGTAGACCTATCGTGGGCCGCGGACGGCCCGCACTGCGACTATTAGAAGGGGAAGGGATTATAGAAAGGAAATGATTGTGGACACGCTTTTTGAAAAGTTGCAGGTCATAGTTCTCTGGAAAAACTGATTTTGGAAGCTTATTCCATTCCGTAGCAGCCCTGTAAAAGAAGGATTCTTGATGAAGATTGGTCTTTGTAGTGTCAATCTTGAGAGTAAATGGGTGAGACTGATCAGCGTGCCGAGTTCTTCGGCCGAATGTGGCCAATGGTGGTACAAGAGTTTTTATTTCTCTGGAGCATCTGCCATGGAAATATCTGTAGAGCAATGACTGGTCTGCAACTCTTCTTCTATGTTCTAGAGGGTGAAGGGTATCTGTGAGAGTTGAGCTGTTTATCAAACGAATGGCTCTTTTCTGAATGGAATCTAGAAGACGAAGAGAATGCCTTGGTGCTGAACCCCAAATGTGCGAGCAATACTCCAGTAGAGGTCGGATTTGAGCCTTGTACGTCGTCAACAGTTGATCAGGAGTAAAAAACTTTCTAGCTTTCCACAGAAAACTTAGCCTCTGGCTTGCTGACTTTGCGATGTTAGCAACATGGTCATGCCAAGACATATTATTGGACACCGTGACTCCCAAAATCGAGATGGAGGGACTTGGTTCAAGGGTATTTCCGGACATTGTGATGGGATGATTTGAGGAATTCACTTTCTTGGAAAACGTGGCACTTTGTTTTTTGGGCGTTGAACTGAACAAGATTGTTGGTTCCCCACTCGACGATTGCTTTAAGATCTCTATTGATGGAATCAACCTGTTTCTGCCCAAGTCTATTTGTATCATTCACCGAAAGTGATCGATAGGATGTGAAAGTTGAGACAAGTCTGCGAAACTGTAAATGGGGTTCGTGGTGGTTTTCAAGAGGTCGTTGATGTGTAAAAGAAATAAGGTGGGGAGCAGGATGGAACCCTGGGGGACCCCGGCATTAGTTTTAAACGCATCAGAAGAAATACCGTCAACTGCCACATGTAAGGAGCGATCTCGCATGATGCTCAAGAGCCATTGGCGCAGTTTGGTTGGGAGACCGTAGGCAGATAATTTACTTAACAATGCCTGGTGCCAAACGCGGTCAAAGGCTTTAGATATATCCAAGGCTATTGCACGAGATTCACCAAATTTTTCAATAGTGTTTGTCCAGAGCTGAGTGACATAAGCCAGCAAATCTCCAGTAGACCGAAGTTGTCGAAATCCATATTGTCTGTCGTGGATTATCTCAATGTTCTCCAGATATTTGATAAGTTCTGTGTTTCATTGTTTACTATACTTTCATCCAGTAGTGTAGCGATGAAGATTTTAATATAAAAATAAACAGGTACTATTTTAAGGCATAAAACACGTATCTGAAAACCAAACGATGCGGAAATCAATACTTTTTGAGATATTCTCACAAAAGGTCATTATTTCCCTGTTATTCAGCAACACTTATTCAGTGGTATCATCATTCTTTCGTTGTTATTTGAAGAACTATATACCTTCCTGACCCATTTTTTAGTACATACATCACCTAAAATTTAATCCAATCGAAAAATCAGGGAGTCACGGAACCATGAGTATAATATTTTAATCTATTCCTTTAGGTTACTTAGCTGTTAATAAATAGTTTAAAAATTAAAATTTAAAATACATTACATTTTATTTGTACAATTAATATTAATGATAATTATTTAATTTTTTTCTTCATTTCAGAGAGTTAGGTAAAATTATTTAAAATTCTTTTTCAGTACTTTAATTTGATAAAATAATTTAGTTTAACGGTATTAGTAGAACTGTTTGCTGCACAATTAACATTTCTTGAGTTGGAATAATTTATTTTTATAAAAGTAACTCAAACATTATACACAATTGGCTTTAAAAGGTAAATTTTTTAAAGTTACACAAAATTGGCACCCCAATTTTGTAACTTTAGAAAAACAGTTTAGTTAGGGTAACACAATTTGACGCCCAATTTTTGGGGTTTAGAAAAATATTTTTTGTAAACTACACTGAGTATCACCTATTCATAAATATATTCTGATCAAAAACTAAATATTACCCGATAGATATATTCTCATTTTGAATAAACAGCACGCCACTAATTACAAGCGTGGCCGTAAGTCGACAATAATGTTACAGTGTTGTCAGCACGAGGACGGGACAAAGAGAATCGAGTGGTATTCTTTGTCATACTCATGGCCACTCTCGTGTAATCATTGCGACAAAACAAACAGAGTTTTATGAATGAAATGTTGCGTCTCCTTTGGATAATAGATCTATGGGTAAAGAAAAGGAATTGCTTGTTTGAATAAATTCGCGCAAGCTGGAATATTTAGGATATATAAAGTAGAGGGCAGAAGGAGAAGAATATCATGGTTGAAAAACTTGCGCACATGGTTTAATACAACAACAGTAGGCCTTTTTCGTTTGACATTTTATTTTATTTAATAATTTCTCCATAATTATTAGTATGGTAACTATAATAGTATTTAATTTATTTCACACAATAGATGCTAATTTTCGCCACCATGGACGCTAGCGTCTAGTTATCAAGATCACGCAGGTTCTCTATAATTAGCTTGTCCGTTAAATAAATAAATAAATAAATTGGCGGTCGATTTCCTCGTAAATTTAAAACAAATAATGACAGACAAGGTCGAAGAGATAGTAAATAGTAAACATTAGATTATTTTTGTTTTAGATTATGGCTAGTTTTATAATGATATTGCATATAATGATTTTATTATCTTCAGTCAAGAGATATTATTATTCATAGAGTTTTTGGTACCTACATGAAAAGTTTTTCTATTTTTCCTACATTTCGTTTAAAACAAAAAGAAAAAGTGATGTATTTTTGCTCGAGAGCAATTACTATTTACAGGTTGGCAATTTAAAAATGTATATGAATGTATAGAATATAATAGACCACTGGTTCTGACGTTTATAGACTACGAGAAAGCGTTTGATTCAGTAGAACTGGATGTAATATTAGAAGCACTTAAACAAAGTAGAGTGGATTATAGATACACGACTTTAATTAGAAATATATACCAAAATGCTACATCGAATATACGCCTGTACGAGAATACCGAAAAATTTCCCATCAATCGTGGAGTAAGACAAGGTGATAACATCTCGCCGAAGCTATTCACAGCGGCTCTGGAAACCGTATTTAAGAGTACTGAATGGCAGAATATCGGCCTTAACATTGATGGCCAAAGGCTAAATCATTTAAGATTCGCTGACGATATTGTTCTAATTTCAGACAATCTGCAAGACACAGTATTCATGATAGAAACACTTAAAAATTCATCTGAGAAAGCTGGACTAAAAATGAACTTCGAAAAGACAAAATTTCTTACAAATATGGTAATGAGTGATAACATAAACATCAATGATAATGTTAACCTTAACACTAACAGGCCGATCAGCCTTACCTCATTCTTAATGAAAACTCTGGAAAGAATTATTGATAGACATATTAGAGAGGGGAATCTTAGGGAACATCCCTTAAACCCCCACCAATATGCCTACCAAACAGGCAAATCTACGGATTTAGCTCTAAACAATCTAGTAGGAAAGATCGGCCATTCCCTTAAACATAAGGAAATTGCGCTGGCAGCTTTTCTAGATATAGAAGGAGCGTTTAATAACGCCTTACCACAGTCACTCTATACATCAATTAGGGATAGAGGGATAGACGGTAAAATCTGTAACTGGATCAAAAACATGATTGAAAACAGATATATAATATCATCACTGCATGGAGAGTCGGTTAGGTTCAGGGCGGCGAAGGGGTGTCCACAAGGCGGGGTACTTTCCCCCCTAATGTGGTCACTTCTAGTCGACTCTCTGCTGAGCGAGCTTTCCATGCAGGGAGTAGATTTTCAATGCTATGCGGATGATCTGGTTATAATAGTTAGAGGTAAATTTGAAGCGACGACCTCAAACGTCCTTCAAGAAGCTCTTAACACAGTATACAGATGGTGCGAGAGGGAACAGATGTCTGTAAACCCCCGAAAAACTGTAATTATTCCTTTTACGAAAAGGAAAAAGCTAGATAAGCTTCGGCAGCCTGTCCTATACGGAGAGAGCATTCCATTTGCGACGGAAGTGAAATACCTGGGTGTAGTTCTGGATAAAAGACTCACCTGGAACGCCCACTTGGAAAAAACAATAAACAAAGCCAGGTTTTCTCTCTGGAATCTCAGAAGAGTATGTGGCAAATCTTGGGGAATGAACCCCAAACAGATTTACTGGATTTATCAAACAATGATAATATCTATGGTCACGTATGGTTCAGTAGTCTGGTGGACCAAAGGGTTACAACAGACAGCTAGAGCAAAGCTTGCTGGCCTTCAGCGGCTGGCATGCCTGGCCATAACTGGAGCTATGTCCAGCACACCAACGGCAGCGATGGAACACCTCCTACATCTCCCTCCCCTAGATATTCTCTTAGAGAGGGAGGCCAGGATAGCTTCCTATAGATTCCTGTCTTTGGAAAAGCAAATAAATGGAGAGCAACTCGGAGATCACTCCGGGATACTGAGTGAAACAAAAAACCACCAAATTCTCGGGATGGTTCCTGACTTGCTAGCCACAAAAATACACGTAGGAAAGTCGTTCAAAGTCCTCTTTCCGGAGAGAGACGAATGGATGAGGGGACAAATCCCCTTCCCAGAGACTGAATACGTAATGTACCCAGACGGCTCAAAAACCCCAGATGGAGTTGGGGCCGGTGTTTTCAGCAGGAAACCAAAGATTGAAATATCTACCAGTCTTGGCAAGTATGCCACAATCTTTCAGGCTGAAATATTCGCTATCGAATTGTGTGCAAGAGAGTTGACCAACAGACCTCTAGCAAACAAAAACATAAATATTATATCAGACAGCCAGGCCGCTTTAAAAGCACTGAGCTCCAACAAGATAAATTCTAAACTTGTATGGAATTGCATCGAATCCTTAGAGTACCTTGGTGCGAACAACAGGGTGACCCTACTGTGGGTACCTGGGCACCAGGGGGTGGAAGGAAACGAAAAAGCCGACACCCTTGCAAAACAGGGGGCCGAATCTGCGTTCACTGGACCAGAACCGTTTTTTGGAGTCACCACAAGTGCCGCCAAAACAATTATTTCGGACTGGGCGGAGAGGAAAATACTCACGTACTGGTCCGACTTACCAGGGCTAACCCACTCGAAGGCGTTTTTACCGTTACAACCCTCGAGAAACACAACTAAGCAGATCCTAGAATGGAGCAGAAATGACCTGCGTATTTTAACAGGACTGCTTACGGGACACTGTCGTCTGAGATACCACCTCAGAAAGATAGATCTGAACCAACAAACGGACTGTCGGTTCTGCTGCGTGGAAGACGAAACTGCTGAACATATACTATGTTCATGCACCGGCCTGGGAAGAATAAGGTTCAACATATTTGGTTACACTAACCTAGAACCTACCGATTTTAAAAAAATCTCACCCTATACAACCATGAACTTCGTAAGAAGGGCTGGATTGTACGGTGAACTGTAGCCTCTAGGGGTGAGCCACAATAGACCTACTAACGGTCGCGGTGGAGGGGCGACCACGCCCCACTCACATAAAACCTAAAACCTAACACTAACAAAAAAATCAGTAAGTAAGCTCAGAATAAGTCAACGAGCAATGGAACGTGCTATGATAGGGATAAGCCTAAGAGATCACTTACCAAGTAAACAAGTCCGAAGACGATCAGGAGTTCAGGATGTCATTGAAAAAATCGCGAACTTGAAATGGAACTGGGCGGGTCATCTGGCGAGACTTCGAGATGATAGATGGACCAAACGAGTCATGGAATGGAGACCAAGAGACAGCAAAAGAAATCAAGGAAGACCTCCAACTAGATGGGCGGACGATCTAAGAAGGGTGACTAAAAACTGGATGCAAGTTGCCCAGAACAGGAGAACCTGGAACAATTTAAGGGAGGCCCATGTCCAGCAGTGGACGCAAACGGCTGCATGATGATGATGATGATGAATTTAAAAATTTACAATGCGAACTAAACAAATAATATTTCTGAAATTAAACAAACGATTTTTGGATAGGAGGGGGTACTAAAATAGCACAAAAATGAAATCACTCCAATCAACCCCACTAATTACAATTAAAAATGGTCAAATAGTTCCTGCTTATGAAACGTTATTGGCTCTTTTTAGTAAATTTTTAGCACAGTCATTCTGAGCTGGCCGATTCAAATTGTTAAGTCTAGTGGTACTTCTTCTTCTTAAAATTCCGCTCCTATCGGATATTGGAAATCATCACCACTACTCGGACCTTATCAATTGCCCGCCCGAAGAGTTCTGCGGACGTGCAACCAAACCACTCCCTCAAGTTGCGCAGCCAAGAGATTCTTCTTCTGCCAATCGTTCTCTTGCCTTTTATTATGCCTTGAATAATTAACTTAAGGATATTTTTTTTTAATGAAAATAGTCGCAAAAAGGATAGACCTATCGTGTGGGCCGTGGACGGCCCGCACTGCGACTATTAGAAGGGTAAGGGATTAAAGAAAGAAAACCAGCTTACTTTCCCTGTATGATACCTTTTTTAATATAGGTATATATATATATATATATATATATATATATATATATATATATATATATATATATATATATATATATATATATATATGTGGGTCGAATATACATCAAATAACAACTACTCCCCTGAATATATGTCGCGACATGCACTGAATTACATCCGATGTATAATCGTGTATACTACCCCATCACAGGAAGCAAGATATACAGATGCTTGTTAAGTAAGAGAAAGGGCTATTAAATTTATTTAATCGCAGCCACCACCTATGTACCGGTTTTGGGATGTTGTCCCTCGTCAGCATGGGGCAGGTTTGATCTGCAATTAAATAAATTCACGGCTCCCGTTCCTACCAAGTACACATGAAGAACCACGCAATAATTACACATTTTTGCACCTATTCACGCTGTCGATACAACAAACCTTTTATAGTTTACTGTAATAACATTACAGTTTTCTATAATTTTTACATATATATAGAATATGGAGGACGCCTACGTAGTAATGGCTGTATGGCACTTTAAGAAGATTTATTTATTATTTCAGTGCGAAATTTTGTTATTCTCGTTCACGAATTAATAGTTGGAAACATTTCTAGTTAGGAAAAACGACATTACAGAGTAAAACGGCAAGTGGTTTTTAGTATTAATTTATGTACTACCTCCTTAAAAGAGTATAGTTTATTTGGTAGGTACTAAAAAAAGCACATACTTCTTAGGATTTACCGTCTCAGATATGAAAATCTAAAAGTAATGACGATAAAAAATTTAAACGCAATTTAATCAATTTTCTTAATCTGCAGTCTGAAAGTATTTCGAACAGCGTTACAATACTACGATTCGGAGCTTGCGAGAATCACGAAAGCTTCGACGGCCGCGCTTTCAGTTTTCAGCCGGTTCATTTCAGTCGAAGTTTGACATTCGAGAACGGAGGTTGTTAGTCGTGCTCCGCGACCTTTTGCTATCTGGGTTCACGCGCGAACTTTTCAAATTGTTCGCGATTTCTTTGATCGGGTGATATTTTTTTTGTGAAATTTTCCGACGCAGTGGTGACATAGTGACAGGGTTTTTGTGCGATTCGTGTTTACAGAAATGGGATTTAATAATACGTAGGTTAGTAAAAAAATGGGTCCATTAAATTTTTCATAAAACTAAAAACTGTCAATTGGAAATTATATAAAAATTAAAGTTCATCAGAATCGAAGGAAAATCCTCGATCAGAAATTTTTTACTTAATCACTTTTGGACCAGGAACATGTTTATTATTGTGTTCTTTTCTTCCTGTTGTTGTATTTTCTTTTCACAATGCATTATTTTTCCATTTCACCGCGAATTCTTAAGGTAAAATGTATGAATTTGTGTATTTGCATAGTTTTTGACTGTAAAATAGGTAGGTTAGTAAAAAAGATTTTTTAAATTTATTATTAAATTAAAAACTATTCAATAAAACTGTAAATTAAATAAAAATTGTGTTGAGGTTGGTAATATTGTCGAAATTCCATCAAAATCTTTTACCAGGATTAAAAGAACAGAGAATAAAGTATTAAACAACAATAATTGAAAATATTTAAGATTTCTTCTTGAATATAATGATACAACTTTAAAATGTATGAAATGTTTACAATTAATTTGAAGATGCGAGACCTAAGAATCAAAATAAAATCATCACTAAAAAAATAATGTTCTTTTTCTTTTATAGCACAAAATAATAGAAAATATTTCTAAAAATACCAATTTTTCGTACAATATTTTTCTTATGTTGTTTTTCATTCGTATATTTTTCATTTTCTATTCGTAATTTATTTTTTTCATTTCACTACGAGTTAAAAAAATGTACGAATTTGTGTATCTGCAAAGTTTTTGGTTGTAAAATACGTAAGTTAGTAAAAAAAGGTTCTTTAAATTTATTCTTAAACAAAAAACTATTTAATAAAATTGTAAATTAAATAAAAATTGTGATGAGGTTGGTAATATTGTCGAAATTCCATCAAAAACTTTCACCAGAGATTAAAAGAACAGAGAATCAAGAATAATTAAACAACAATAAAAGAAAATATTTCAAATATTTTCTAAATGCTAATAATTTGTTTGGCATTACAAAAAATCAATAAAAATCAAATGAAAATATTTAATAAAAAAATTTAATTTTCATCGATCGCACCCAAAAACAACGTTCCAATAATAATAATAATGATAATAATAATAATAATAATAATAATAATAATAATAATAATAATAATAATAATAATAAGAAATATTTATATAACGACTAAGTAGTATGAAACTTGTTTCTTATGTTTATTTTTCTTTTCGTTCATTATTTTTTCTTGTCTGTTTCACTACGAGCTAAAGTAAGTAAGTAAAATGTATGAATTTGTAAACTTGCATAGTTTTTTTTTCGTTAGAAAGTTGGTAGTTTTCTTTTTCAGAAAAACAGATTTCAACTTGGCGTCTTTACTATACCGGGTAATGGAATTGTAAACTCTTAAAATTCAACGAAAATGGATAATAATTCACACAAAGTAGATTCTGGCACTTCGTACGAGAATAAAAATTGATCTGTATTATTTCAAGAAAAATATCAGCATTTATTTGTAGTTTTTGGTTGTTTTGAATACCGGCGGCTTTTTGTTTTCCGAATCGATTGACGACGATTTAAACAAATGTTTTTCCTTTTAATGTCAAACTTCCGACGTGGGACTAAATTTCGGAATTAGGAGAGATTTTGTTTAGAAGTACAAGGTCTTGTTCTAGTACTTGTTACCTTAGAAACACACTGACAGTTAAAATATCACTTTTGATAATATGACACATATAATTCATAAAAAAGTCAGCTTTCGAACAAGATTTGTATCGTTTTGCTAAATCTTAACGTTTAAGTGTGGTATTCTTTTTCTTCCCGTAGCGTCACAACTCTTCGTGGGTCTTAGCTGCATCTACGACTCGTCTCCACCTATCCCTGTCCATTACAACCTCCTTCCAGTCCCGCACTCCCAAGACTTTGACATTATCTCCGATATTGCCTCTCCATCTGAGCATTGGTCTTCCTACTGGGTTTTCCTCCCCTATCCTCTTGATAAGACGTTCCTTCGACGATCTCTGTACGTGTTTGGCCCATCTGAGCCTTTGTGCTTTTATGTCGTCTACTAAACTCGGTCTTTTGTACATGTTCTTGAGCTTCGTTCTTATTCGATAGTGACCCGTTCTCTCATCTACTGTAGATCCAAAGATTTTCCATCTTTCGTTCAAAGCGTTTTAGCACTAGTTCGTTCTGCTTCGTCATTGTCCATGTTTCCGAACCGTACATAATAATTGGCTTGATTACTGCCGAATATATCCGTATTTAAGTGTGGTCATAAAAATAAAAAAACACTGCACAAGCGTAGCGTCGAAAAATGCCTAGTGAAATAATCGAGCCGTTAAAGTAAAACTTGAATGGACAAAAATTGCTGCACATTTGTACGAAAAGAATTGAATGATCTACTCACTTGCGATGAAACTTGGGTATTTCTGTATGATTCTGATACCAAGAGGCAATCATCCGTGAATTGTAAGTTATCATCATTACCCAGAATGCAAAGTCAAGATGAGAAAATTGAAAATGAAGCTGACGATTATAATTTTGTTTACGTGAGGGGAATTCACTTCGAATGTGTGCCTCAGAGGTAGAATGTCAATAAAACTTACCGCTTG
The DNA here is from genome assembly GCA_950111635.1 of Agelastica alni. NCBI lineage: Eukaryota > Metazoa > Arthropoda > Insecta > Coleoptera > Chrysomelidae > Agelastica > Agelastica alni. The sequence continues at coordinate 6,747,609 of OX467712.1, read as the reverse complement.
GAAGTTTTGGCAAGACTGCAAGGACATGTGAAGCGACGTCGGCTAGCTTGCCGTCCAAGATGCTCTCTTTGTAAAGCATTTTTTGCCAAAAATGTCTGTTCTCAACCACCTAGCATATTCAGCTGATTTAACTCCCTATTTAGATCTTGTTCCCAAAAATAAAGGAATCATTAAGAGGACCAATTATTAGTTCTAAAATATTAAGGAAAATACCGAGAGCCTGACGTTTGAAAACTTTCTCCACATTGGGAAAAATGCAAACGATGAAGTATAGATAGGCGAAAAAGAAAAGGAGCAGAATTAGATCATAATCAGAACTTACATCCTACATTTCATGCCATTATTATTTTGGCCTATATTTGTCTTGTGCCTATTAACACATACACTGTAAACATAGGAAATAAATCTTTCAATGTATTTGGAGGATTTTTTTTTTACTGAAAATAGTCGCAAAAAGGGTAGTCTTATCGTGTGGGCCGCTGACGGCCCGCACTGCGACTATTAGAAGGGGAAGGGATTATAGAAAGGAGATGATTGTGAACCCGCTTTTTAAAAAGTAGCAGGTCATAGTTCTCTGGAAAAACTGATTTTGGAAGCTTGTTCCACTCTGTCGCAACGCTGTAAAATAAGGATTCTTGATGGAGATTGGTCCTTGTAGTGTCAATCTTGAGAGTAAATGGGTGAGACTGATCAGCGTGCCGAGTTCTTCGGACGAATGTGGCCAGTGGTGGTACAAGAGTTTTTATTTCTCTGGAACATCTGCCATGGAAATATCTGTAGAGCAATAACTGGTCTGCAACTCTTCTTCTATGTTCTAGAGGGTGAAGGATATCTGTGGGAGTTGAGCTGTTTATCAACCGAATGGCCCTTTTCTGAATGGAATCTAGAAGACGAAAAGAATGCCTTGGTGCTGAACCCCAAATGTGCAAGCAATACTCCAGTAGAGGTCGGATTTGAGACAGAAAACCTAGCCTCTGGCTTGCTGACTTTGCGATGTTAGCAACATGGTAGACAAAATCGAGACCGAGGGTATTTCCGGACATTGTAATGGAGTGATTTGAGGAATTTACTTTCTTGGAAAACGTGGCGCTTTGTGTTTTCTGGGCGTTAAACTGAACAAGATTGTTGGTTTCCCAGTCGATTCCAAGATTTCAAGATCTTAATATATGGTCGATTATTATTGGCATGATTCTGATTCTGATAGGTCAAACGCCGTCATAATAAATAAATGTGCACAATAATTCCAAATGTAAGTGTAAAATACCGATTTAAAGGTTGCTTTTTCTTCACATTATATGCGCTGCAATCAAGGCAACTTTATGTTTTTCCGAATTTTCATTTTCCGTCATTAAATTACCAAGCATCTTTTAATGGACCAAGTTTGTTTCGTAGGGCTTCAACTACAATTATTATACAATAACTAAAGATGAACGGTATTCGTTTTCTCTAATATCACCCCAGATGACTGCATCTACTCTTCACCCTTACCCCTATTTACCCGCAGGGAAAAAACTCATTGCTCAAGTTAATGACAACAGAATATTCCTTATTCCGATAATAAGGACGTTATAACATTGTAGATCAAAGTAAAAGTATTAAATAAAAGCATAATTACCCTACGAATCTTGTATAGTGTATAACTTGCATGGAATGCTCATTTTCTACTCGTATGATTTGCAGCATGAGCCATAGGCCCATGCTGCAAACTTCATCCTCGTGGGAAATGACTATCATTCCGTGCTAGTTAAACAATATAGGTACAATTTTTTTTTCTTGCTCTCTCTTTCGAGCAGGAATTTGAACCCTCCCAGACCCCCTTCAAATACGGCCGTGCGTGTTACACGTCAATAAATTTTTGTCTAAACAATTCGTAAGATTGAAACCAAATTTCGGAAGGACTCCATTTTGTCTGTATTCGTAAAAAAATATTGAAATTGCCTTTAAAAGTTTTCCATATCCTCCGCATTGTCAACAAAGACCTTTTATCTTAAAAAAGTCGACTTTACAAATATGCCGTTTGTGAATAAAACTCAAATAAAACGTTGAAAAGCGACAGAAGCAACTGTGAGAAAAAGACGGGGAAAAAATGAACGATAAAAGGAAAATTTCCGGAGCAATTTCAATGTGAGTTTTATGTGTGGATGACATTATCGATTTGAGTGGGGTTAAACAAAGAGACGTGTGTGTATATGCCGATTTCAATGTTAAAATATTCCAAAAATCAATCCAGAAACTTTTAGAGAATGATAATTTTCAAGAGCAGGACAACAGCAATATTTTAATCATCCTCTCTTCGGTCCAGATTTTTCATGATTAGTCAAGGAATTGTATCAGTCTTGAAACAAAACTAAAAAGTCATATTTTATGTTTTTTACCTTTTTATCTAGAAAATACCTCTTGGGGTAGGGAGGAAAAATCCCACATCCTAAAATACAAACATACTTTTCCCCTTACACAAGTTAAGGACAATTGTCTTCCAGGACAGTTTAGACACAGCTCTCATCATCACAAATAAATAACAAATTATCCTTTTATTTTACCCTCACACAAGACCCAACTCAAGTAAAGATCAGGAGACAAAGTTGTTCATAGTTCCCCTGACACTGCATACTTATGCTGATTTTAAGGCACCCTTGATAGAGATTGGTCCTTGTAGTGTCAATCCTGAAAGTAAATGGGTGAGACGTACCGAGTTCTTCGGCCGAATGTAGCCAGTAGTGGTATAAGAGTTTTTATTTCTCTGAAACATCTGCCATGGAAATATCTGTAGAGCAATGACTGGTCTGCAACTCTTCTTCTATGTTCTAGAGGGTGAAGGGTATCTAAAAGTTGAGCTGTTTATCAACCGAATGGCCCTTTTCTGAATGGAATCTAAAAGACGAAGAAAATGCCTTGGTGCTGAACCCCATTTGTGCGAGCAATACTCCAGTAGAGGTCAGATTTGAGCGTTGTACGTCGTCAACAGTTGATCAGGAGTAAAAAACTTTCTAGCTTTTCACAGAATACCTAGCCTCTGGCTTGTTGACTTTGCGATGTTAGCAACATGGTCATACCAAGACATATTATTAGACTCCGTGACTCCCAAAATCGAGATGGAGGGACTTGATTCAAGGGTATTTCCGGACATTGTAATGGACTGATTTAAGGAATTTACTTTCGTGGAAAACGGTATATGTTTGTTCAATGTTAAAGAAAAAAAATAAAGATGATCTAAAAAAACTTTGTAGAATGATAAGTAAAAAGTTTCTCGATTTGAAGAAAACAGTGACATTATGAGAAAGGATGTAGGAATTAATAAACGCTTCCTTTATTATTTCGTATAGAATTTCCAGGAGATCCAAACAAATGGAAATTGATAGTATGTCGCATGACGGATCAGTAAAAAAGGTTTGGTTTGGAAGGTTTGGAAACTATGAAAATTTTTTGATGAATACAAGTTTTACAGATCTTCGATAAAAGTTAAACCTTTCTAAAAAACTTGGTTTATGAAACCAGTCTACCTTTGAAATATTGTCTGATAATAATTTTGGTATCTAAAATTTAGATACACCATTACATTTTAATACACCATCTCAAAAGTCAATTCAAAAGTCTTGTTAATAATCTTTACAATAACCTTTCGCTTTTTACTATTTTATCTATTACATTATTTTCTGGTTTCCTTCAGGCCAACCTTAATTAAACATTAGTTAAAACTCATATTCTTTTGCCTCAGTTTGTTTGTGCTGTCTGTATGTGATTTTAAATTATTGATGGAATAGAAATTATTCGTCTTTAATACTGTTTTGTTATGTGATTTATTCATTTGCTCAATGTTAATTGTAAATATGTTTTGCCCCGATTTTGTGATGGATACGACATCGGAAATTTTACATTACCATAGGCTTAAGACTTCCACAAATTAAAAAGGTATGTAATTAATTTATTAAAACTCTTCACTTGTTAACAAATATTATTCTTGTATATTTGAATCTAAGGGACTAATATGTGACTAAACTGACATTGAAATTGTTTTTTATTAATATCTTATGCACAAATAGTCAATTGTTAAACATAAGAATAAGTCTACTGATGATGTTCATTAATTTTACCTATTATAGAGTTTTTTTGAACTGATAACTTCTTATGGCACGCTGTGAACTTTTTTTGTAATGGGTAAAAAATGTTAAACTCGCGTCAGGACACGTGGCCTGATCGAAAAATCGTAAGATGGATGTATTTCACTGGAGCAATATGAAATGCGACTTTTCTTGACTGGTAACTTGGCAACCTTATTCAACAAACTGACAAATTCAAGTACATTTTTTATGTCATTTTGACAAATTAATTTAGTAGCTAAATTCAAAATTTAAGTGCTTTTTATTAGTTTATTGATTAAGTTCTGCTTTTGCTGCATTAAAATGGTCCAAGGAGAGGTGTCGTTTTTAGCAGATGTTATGGACACCATAGCGTGTCTTAATGACTCTAATGGTTCTCCCCCCGACAAAATTTTAGATCAAATAATTTATCAGTGCAAGAAGCCGTTAAAAAATGCACCAATTTGTGTTAAAAAAGCATTAAAAACTGGACTGAAAGCTGGTTTGATCAAAGAGAACGGGGGAAGGTTTAAATTAGGTTTTGGTTTGCCGATAACGGAGGCTCGAAGACGAAGAAAAAATAGAAGTAGAAGCCGTAGACGACGTAGCCAAAAGCGACAAAATCGAAAACGAGGTAGCCGAAAACGAAAAAGTCGAGGTAGGAAGAAAAGCGCCATATTGAAAGAAGATCAATCAAAAAGCGGAAGAAAGAAATCGAAAACATTCAAATCTGGTACTGATGTTTAATATATGATTTATAATAAAGCGTTAATAAAAATAATACATTATTCATAAACTATGGATATCTGGAGACAATATTTTTCAGATTAAAAATAATATTTTCACGCGCGTTAATACTTAAGTTTTCACTTCTGCCGGCACTCTCAGAGTGCAACCCGTAAAATTTTTTTCCATATGTGTAGCCTTGAGAAAGATCTAAAGTAAAGATCGAAACGTTGGCGATTTAAGAAGAGCGAGAAGTTTGTTTACTTTTGTACTAAACCCGCTATCCAGCCCGAAAAATAATTGAGGACATGAACCAGAATAATATTAGTTATAACTTTACTTTTTGTAAAGACTGGTATATTAGAGAAGGTATTTTTTAAGATGGGTACGCGAGATAAAAGAAAACGTAAATACTTGGAAAAGCGTTGGAATTTTAATCGCAAAATGTACCCCATTGTGGAAACACGTACGCTGCCCCACTGCGTTATACCCTGCTGATCGTGTCGTCGTGATGACTGTTGTAAGTACGGCCCGAGGCGACTTCCAAAAGAATATAGACGACAGCGAATAAAGGAATTTCGGGGCACCCTCTTTTCAGTAGGGCCCCCGAGCTATGTACTCTCTCTTCTCCGTTACCAAGGATAATCGCGATGCTAAGGATCCAGAAAAAAACGTCGAATTTTCAGAGTATATTACGCGCCAATCATGAATTTTATTATTTTTTCAAATTGCTATGGGGATGTGCCAACAAAAATCAAAATCAAAAACACTCGGATCAATTGTAGATGCACCTTGACCTAATCATTCTACTTGTTAAGAAAGAAATCCACAAACTAGCAGCTACAAATAAGGACCAAACCACGACATCCACCTAATTGAGCAACGGACCTAATGTGAAAAAACTACAGAAAAGACTTAATCCAATAGCTCGCCCCCAATAAATAATCGATAAGGAGAAACACCACTTGGTGTTCGTCTTCTAAAACTACACACTCAAAACATTTAATTAATAGGGAAAAATCACGTGGTGGGCGACATCTCTTATTGATCGTATGTGTGAATAATAAACTAACTTCCGAAAATATAATGGATTGAAAAAGGTGATTTGGAGACAAAATCGCGAAAAATATGCTGTGTTCCACAATGCTCATAAATTCACTTCAAATCCTAAGGAAGCTCAGAAATGGAAAATGATTTTAAAGATAGGAAAACCAATCTCAAAGTTTATGTTTGTTTGCAGCGAGTACTTTGCGAGAGACTATTATTTCAGTGATAAGTTTGATATTGTTGTCCAATGATCTATCATTTTATTTGTGCTTATTCATGGTGACTTTAACAACACAGAGAAAACGTTTGATAGATAATTTTTTCATTGAGACTGTCAGTTTCACATAAAATGATGTGGCCAGCATTAAAAACCTCTAAACCTTTCCTAATTGGTGGAATACGTTCACCCACGTAATACATACATACATACATAAAGTCACGCCTTTTTCCCATAGGGGTAGGCAGAGACCACTTCCTTCCACTTGCTACGGTTCGTACACACATCTTTTGCTTCCTCTACTTTCATCAGTGCTCTCATACATGCTTTTCGGTTGTTGGTACTTTTGACCTGGCCTTTCTTCAAAACAATGTTGATCTGATCGAGATATGTTCTCCGAGGTCGACCTCTACCGATTTACCCATTCACACTCTCCTTATAAATTTGTTTCGTCAATCTTCCTTCATCCATCTTTTTTACGTGTCCAAACCATCTAAGCATTTCTTTATCTATCTTTGTGACCACATCTTCTTTTACACCACAGCGTCTTCTTATCTCACTATTCTTAACTTTATCCAACCGAGTCACTCCGGCTATACTTCTCAGACTACTCATCTCCGCAGCATTAATCCTATTTTCATGCTTCTTCTGCCAAACCCAACATTCACTACCATACATAAGTGTAGGAACCAACACACCTCTATGCACCGCCAGACGTGCCTTTTTTGACACTTTCTGGCTATTTATAAAGCTATGCAGTGCCCCATTCATTTGTTTTCCTGCCAACACCCTTCGCTCAATATCACTGTCATACTTTCCATCTCTAGTAAATTTTGAACCAAAGTACACAAATTCATTAACCTGTTCCACTCTTTCTCCCTCAATCGAAACCCAACAGTTTGTCATGCTTTCTTCTCTTTCAAAAACCATTACTTTCGTTTTGCTCACATTTATTTTCATCCCTTTGATTTTCAGGGAATCATGCATAACATTAACCATCGCCTGAAACTCCTCTTAAGATGACGCTAATATGACTTGATCATCGGCGTAAAGAAGGCATTTGACGATCAAATCATTCACTCAAAGTGTGAATAATAAACTAACTTCCGAAAATATAAAAATATAATGGATTAAAAAGGTGATTTGGAGACAAAATCGCGAAAAATATGCTGTGTTCCACAATGCTCGCAAATTCCCTTCAAATCCTAAGGCAGTTTAGAAATGGGAAATGATTTTAAAGATAGGAAAACCAATCTCAAAGTTTATGTTTGTTTGCAGCCAGTACTTTGTGAAATATGGTTTTTTTAATGGTAAATTTGATATTGTTGTCCAATGATCTATCATTTTATTTGTGCTTATTCATGGTGACTTTAACAACACAGAGAAAACGTTTGAAGGATAATTTTTTCATTGAGACTGTCAGTTCCACATAATACAATATGTCCGAAATTGATATTTCACAGTCATTGCAACAAGGAATCCAAGAGCAACAGAACTGAAAAACTTCGAAAACATACGAAAATTGATACCTGGACACACCTGGTCTTTAGTGGCATTTAACAAGAATCTAGTCATAATAAAACTGAAACGTAAACCTTAAATCCAGCTTCAATCCAATAGTTTAACACAAAAAATCAACTAAAATCTCTCAGATAACTTAAATTCCCTTCAATAAAAACTTTGGTTTTACAAGTGATCAAATGGCAGAATATTTGTTGTTCACACCTTGATCCGACATATTGTCATTGACAGCGCCATCTCACATTACGTGATTTTTCCATTATACACTCTAAGAAGTAGATTGTAATACTTCTTCTTCTTCTTTCTAATATGGATACATATTAGTATGCTGCTGCCTGTTCATTGCCAACACGTCCTCCCCGGAGGATGAGGTCCAGCATTCTCTCCAGCGCTGTGGTGGTATTTGCTGTGGTCTCTTTTCCACTGGATTATTCATTTTTGCGTTTTTGACGAGTCTGTTGTCCTCCATTATTTTTATATGTTTGTTCCAGAATCGTCTTCTCTGTCTCACCCATCTTCCTATGTCCTGTCTCCCGCATTGTATTCTTATTTCGTACCCCATGTTATAGAGTTTTGCCTTGTATACTTCTTAGGGTCTTCATTTCAGCTGTTCTCATCATTTGTAAAGTTCTGTTTGTATCTGGTCTTGTTTCTGCTGCTTATGTTAATATGGGTCTTATTGCCGTTTTATATATCTTGACTTTACTTTCCGTATTTAGGTATTTGTTCGTCCAGACAATTTCTCTCAAACATCCCGAAATTCGAACCGCTTTCATTGTTTGCTCTCTTACTTCGAGAGGTAGATTTCACTGGCTCGTTATATCTGCTCCCAAATATTTGAAGTGGTTTACTTGTTCGACGATTTTGGGGTCGATTTCCAGCTTACACCTTATCGGTTCCTTTGATATTACTAAACATTTAGTCTTCGCGGTGTTGATGAGCATGATTAGTTCTTCTGCTTTGGTGTTAAAAGAATGGAGTAGTCTTTGGAGGTTATCTTCAGAATCTGCAATAAGAACCGCGTCTCCAGCGTAGCATACAGCATGGAAGAAAGTATTTTCCATTTTGTTTCCAGCCGTTCTGGGAAGATTTTTTATTATTTCATCCATTATCACATTAAATTTAAAGGGGGTGAGTGAGTTTCCCTGTCTAATTCCTGTGTTTACGTGTATATCTTCCGTTGTAATGTGTTTTACTCTGATTTTTGTTCTGCATTGGGTGTTTATGTCGTGTATTACATTAAGTAGTCTATGGTTTAGCCCTTTTTTTCTCATTATTTCCAGTGCATCTTTTAAGCGACTCTGTCAAAAGCTTTAGCCATATCGACGAAGCACATGTATGCGGGTTTATTGAATTCTAGTGACTTTTCGGATATCTGTTTAACTATGAATATTGCATCAATTGTGGATATGTCTTTTCGGAAGCCTCGTTGTTCTTCTGTTATCCTTATGGTTTTGGTGATTAATTGTAATTAAAATATAAAAAAAGTGCGTGAGTATCACGAAACACTCAGTTGGAACGAAGTTCCTTTCGTAGTATACTATTATTGATAAACATTATATATTTTCTCTTACGCTTGTTTTTGTATGTTTAGGCAGAACGCGAATGCGCGTTATTTTTGCATTTGTAATTTTGGCAAACACGTGGACTACACAAATAGACGTCACGTTGCCAAGTATTTTCTGTTTAACAGAACGCGCATGCGCATTATTTTTGCAACTGCTGTTTCGTATTTCATGACGAAAAAATCTTACATAGAAATCTTACACTTTTTTTCGCCTAGCACCCATCCGCCAAGACCGTACCGTGCGATAAGGAACATCGTTCCAAAAATTGGCAGTCATTGATTCTGCCGACAGAAGTGAAAGCTTAAAACTATGAAATAACATTGGATTTTGAACACTTTTTTTCTAAATACATCAAACATATAGTCACGCGTTTTCCTGCAGTGGTAGGCAGACTTCCTTCCACTTACTACGGTTCTTACACCAATTTTTTGCTTCTTCTATTCTCATCAGAGCATTCATACACAGAAATCTTACACTTTTTTTCGCCTAGCCCCCATCCGCCAAGCCCTTAACGTGCGATAAGGAACTTCGTTCCAAAACTTGGCAGTCATTGGTTCTGCCGACAGAAGTGAAAGCTTAAAACTATGAAATAACAGTGGATTTTAAACACTTTTTTTCTAAATACATCAAACATATAGTCACGCATTTTCCTGCTGTGGTAGGCAGACTTCCTTCCACTTGCTATGGTTCTTACACCAATTTTTTGCTTCTTCTATTCACATCAGAGCATTCATACATGCTCGTCGGTTGCTGGTACTCTTGACCTCATCTTTTTTAAAATAGTTTTGCTTTGATCGAATTACGTTCGCCTAAATCGACCGCTATCGATAATCCACTCTTTCTTCTTCAATTAGCATCCCGCATCTCTTTCAAAAACCATTATTTTTGTCCTGTTTCCATTCACTTTCATCCCTTTGATTTTTAGGGCATAATATAACCATAATATTAACCATCGCCTGCAACTCTTCCTAAGATGATGCTAATACGTAATGATCTAAAAGTTGGCATTTCAAAGATGGTACTTTCATTCAAAATTATTAAATGTATTTATACCGGACGTGGGACAATTTTGCGATCACAATAGATAAAATATAAAATAAAATACATAAAATATCTCCAAAGGACATTGCAATGTGCGCCATAATTGCATTTATACTACACATTCAACAATAAACGCGTAAAAAAAATTATTATAAATTACTCTATTGAAATGTCGGTCGGTTTCTTGACTAGTTACTAACAGTGTTACCGGTTAAAAACCATAAAATCCAAATGATCGTCGTCATTATCTGTTTTGGAATTGATGCCGTTTAAAATGGCCATTTTGTTGTTATACCAGTTATATTACAAATGGCATCTCGACTAACGTAAATTGTTATATATATATATATATATATATATATATATATATATATATATATATATATATATATATTTTAATTATTATAATCAATAATCATTTGTTAGTAACAATATTCAATTGTTATAAACAATGCTTGATTATTACTAACAATAATTTTTCACTGTTATAGCGTCTTTAATGTTATTCTCCCAATACTGACACACGTTTAAAATTCTCCAATTCCCATTTTTGTTTTCTAAAACTATCTCTTTTTATGAAATATTATCATCATATTTTTCATACAAATATTCCTAACATGCACTAATCATATTATCCAAAGATCTTAAAATTCTGTATTAAAAATGGTATAATTTAAAAATTGCAAAATTCAGGTAGTGTACCATTTTTTTAGTTTTTTGATTCTGCATAAAAAACAGAATTCAGAAAAACCGATTTTGCTGAAAATCTAATCAGTTTTAAGTTGCGTAAAAATGCAATTGATCCCGCGTCGATATCAATTTTTTGTTTTCGAGATAATTAAGACGAAAAATAACTCCGAAAGTTTTCCATTTTTTTCAGTTTTTTGATTCTCCATAAAAAACAGCTTGACCGATTTTGCTAAAAATCTAATCAGTTCTAAGTTGCGTAATTATGCGTTTAATGCAATCGGTCCCACGTCGATATCATTTTTGTTTTCGAGATAATTGAGACGAAAAATAATTCCAAACACACATATGAACATACGTACATACATACACACAGACGTCCACTTAAAAACTATTGTAGTCGACTCTGAGGACCTTGAAATATGGAGATATGTCAAAATTCGTCATTCGCAAAATCGGACCCATTACTACAACTTTCCATTGGAAAGTTAAATATAAATTTTACTTTCTCCACTTTTGCTGAAAGTATTTTATTACAAAATGACGTCTTGTTGTGAAGGGTTGTACATGTCTTTGTTCTTATTTAAAATGCAGTGTCTCTCATTTGTAATCATTTCTTGGGGGGTTCCATAAAATAAAAGGGATTTGGTGGGTGTTCCGTTACCTTAAAAGTATAGAATCCCCTGCTCTAAGACATGGAGTCTTAGAACTTTATTGTCGTGAAGTGCAAGTAGCTTTATTTTTTTATTTAAATTTTATATGCAGCCTCTTTCAGACCATTTACATAATTCAATAAAAAACCTCACATAAAACGCAAATATTCCACGTGTCTCTCTATATAGTCCCCATTCACTTTCACGTAACAAAATGAAACTGAATACAAACAAATTCGGGGGAGCCGTTTCCCCAAACGGCAGCGGGTGTCGTCGTGGCGATGCGTACGCCAAAAGGACCTTAAAAGAAATTATATAAACATAAAACGGCGATGTATCGAACACACTCAATCGATTCCAATATACCTTCCGGTAAGGCGAGTCGGCTTCTTGGGAATAGTCCCTCGGGAACCGTCCCGGACGCCCCGGAAACGGGGGTTTATTTGACGACGATGCACCGAATGAGAAAAGGATGCGTTCATGTGAAAGTTATTACTAAACAGAATACTGCCACAGAAAATGAAACGTTCAAAGTGGAATTTTGGAATTGCGAACGATTCAAAACCGAACAGTATCTTTCGAAATGGACCCGAGAGACGGAATGATAAAAAGGCAAATTTAAAAATCGATTTTATTTATCTCCCAACTCCATTTCAAACGAAATAACTGCATAACATCGCAGCGAATGTATAAATCTACCAAATTATTTACGTGAAAATCCAGTCACTTTGTTTAAACACCGAAAATCACACAATAGATAAAGTTAAGCAGTTCATAATGGAGAAAGAACAAAAATTAAAACGATGGAAAGAATACATAGAAAAATTGTTTAGACAAGTAAACATGACTGCGACTCCGCCTGCATGATCGCTGGGTAAACTGAGTAGCTCGGAATAGGACTGATTCACAGAAAACGACCCACGCAAAAAAAAGGATAACGGCTTGAAAAAAAAAATTGTGATGCGCTTTGCCACCTGGAACATAAAAACATTTAACAACAAAGATCAAGAAACGCTGAAGGAACTAAAAGATAATAAAATTGATATATGTGCCCTACAAGAGACCAAAAAGAAAGGTAAAGGTCAAATACAATGTAATGGCTACCTAGTGATCTACAGCGGAGTAGAAAAACAAACAAGGGCAAAGAAAGGGGTAGCAATCGTAGTATCTAAGAAGTATCAAAGTAATATACAAGAATGCAATTACGTATCTTCACGAATATTGGTTGTAAAAATGGAAGCAGAAGACCAAAAATTAAATATAGTGTCAATCTATGCACCTGAAGATAATAAACCAAAACAAGAAAGGGAATTCTTCTATGACGAACTCGAAAATACAGTTCAATCATTAACACGAGACCAACAAATAATAATACTTGGAGACTTTAACGACCGTATCGGAAATGAAATAATCCCTGGGATCAAGCAATGGTTCAATGAAAGCGTATTAAATGATAATGGAGAACTTATGATCGATCATTGTACATTCAATGAGTTAGGAATTAACAACACATTTTATAACCCCAAGGACCAATATAAATTCACGTTCGGCAACACTAGCGTCAGAACGCTGAACTCTGCCGATGTGGGAAGCGATCACAGTTTATTACTTGCAAAAATTAATATAAAATTTGTACGTCAAAAGGACCCAGTAGATCAAAAATTAACATCGAATCACTCTGGGACCTAACAATTAAACAACTATATGAAAGAAGGCTGAATGCGAAAATTCAAATAAACCCAATAAAAGAAGAGGATAGTATAAATGCTTCATGGGTGCAACTAAAGACCAATATTAAAGAAGCTGCATACAAAGCTCTAGGCACTCGAACAGTAAAACAAAATATTAACATTAAAACCCCATGGTTTCGTCCAGAAATTAGGAAAAAACAAAAAAAAATTGACTATCTCACCTACAGAACATTACGAAGGCCACAATCGTATGAAAAGTATAGACGAATCTGAAACGAGACAACAGCACTAGTAAGACAACACAGATGCGGTTTTTGTCAAAAGACAGCTAACATACACAGCTACAACATACATTGTTTTATTGATTTGGAAGAAGCGTTCGATCGTGTGCGATTAAGAGACGTCATACACCTGCTTTACAACAGGCAAATCCCACGTAATCTCATAAAAACCGTAGAAAATATATACAAAGCAAATCAGATTCAAGCAAAAATAAATGGGACCGTGACCGAAACAATAGCTGTGGGCCAAGGTATTCGAAAAGGGGATTCCCCGAGCCCTCTGCTCTTCAACATCATTATGGACGAAGTAATAAGCAAAGTACGTTTACTGAAAGGATACAGAATGGATGACCGTGAAATAACTGTTATATGCTATGCCGATGACGCAGTACTAGTTACTGAAAATGAAGTCGATCTGCAGCGACTATTACATCGATCTAACTGCACCGCCAAATCACTTAATATGGTCATATCGACCCATAAAACTAAATGCATGACGACATCAAAAACGCCATGAAGATGCAAATTGGAAGTTGAAGGCAAAGTTATCCAACAGGAATTGAAATATAAGTACCTGGGCATAGAAATCTCAGGCTATGGTGATGTTGAGACGGAGGTGAGAGAACAGACAACGAAGGCAACAAGAATAGCAGGATGCCTAAATGACACAATATGGCGAAATAAAAACATTAATAAAATGGAAACAAATCAAGAATTTACAAGGCAATAGTAAGACCAACTACGACATACACGGCAGAAACTCGACCAGACACAACGAGAACTAAACAACTTCTAGAGACAACCGAAATGAGAGTACTTCGTAGAATAACTGGAGAGACGATCTTGGACAGAGAAAGAAGCGAGAATATAAGAAGGACATGCAAGGTAGAAAACATTAATGAGTGGGTTCTCGGCAGAAAGAGAGAGTGGAATGAGCACATCAGTAGAATGGACACCGAAAGAATAGTCAGAACAGCACGCGACAAATCACCAATGGGTCGCAGGAGTTTAGGACGCCCCCGGAAACGATGAAGCGACAACTTAGCAGTGCAATAGGCAGAGGGACGATGAAAAGAAACAGGCGATCCGCCTAGATTAAAGAAGGGAGAAAAAGAAACATGACTTCAGACTGGCAAGGTAAAGACATAGGACCGGAAATAACTAAATCGGAAGTGGAACATGCACTCAAATAAAAAAATAAATAATGTGCAGGTCCAGATGGAATACCAAGTGAGATTTTTGTGGACCCGCTTTTTAAAAAGTTGCAAGTCATAGTTCTCTGGAAAAACTGATTTCGGAAGCTTGTTCCATTCCGTAGCAGCACCGTAAAAGAAGGATTCTTGATGGAGATTGGTCCTTGTAGTGTCAATCTTGAGAACAAATGGGTGAGACTGATCAGCGTGCCGAGTTCTTCGGCTGAATGTGGCCAGTGGTGGTATAAGAGTTTTAATTTCTCTGGAGCATCTGCTATGGAAATATCTATAGAGTAATGTCTGGTCTGCAACTCTTCTTCTATGCATTATTCTTATTATTCTGCTACGTCTTTGACGGGCATAATATAATAACTGTCACAATAATTTAAATTATTTATCTGACTTGGTATTCGACCTCTTCAAACTTGAAGCATCGAAGGCGGTTTTCTACCAATCAAAATTGTAAGAATAACGTCAAAATAAGCGTTATTATAAACGATTTAATCTCTTTCTTCAACCTATCCTGATAGCACTCAACAGACGAAAGCCATTGTTTATTTATATAAAATTTCGATTGCTTGCCTATCAGCTTGATTGATCATCGGTAAACATTGTAATAAACACTATAAATATTCGTGGGAAGTCCCCGGTAAAGTGAATGCTCCAATTCTTCGAACTACGTATAAAATTTTATGCTCTTTTTATTTCGTCAATAAATCAGATTATTCCAGTGCGGCTTATCGGTTCATTCCAGTGATATTAGAGATAACACTTACCTTTTATTTAGACAACAATACGTCGGATGCATATTTTATGCTTTTTATCTGATGCTCTATGGTATTAAAACAAATAAGGCCAAAAGAAAAACTGTTATTCATTTCGTAAATGTGGTAGTACTTACAAAGGAAGCTATAAAATAGCCAATAATACTTAAATTTGCGAATAACGACAACTAGTTTCGTATTAAGTGCCACATCATCACTATAAGAGTTAAGTACTTTATTTCTCGCATAACAGAAATAAACAGCAACTATACTCTGATATTGAGAGAGAGAGAAACCCTAATTATACCTGCAAAAGCCTTACAGGGCAGTTAAAATAATTTTAAAAGTTTCTATAAGCATTTGCAGGTTGGCCCATTGAGTTATTTGGATTTAAATTTTGTTATTAGTGAAATAAACAATTTAAGCAAACTTATAAAGCTGTTTACATGAACATGTCTCACTAATTATTTTTATCTAAATTGGAAAAATCTGATGAACTGCTGTTTGCCTTTAAGTTACATAATAACAGAGTGGTGAGGAGTGCATTGTGGTCGACATTGTTTATTTATGGGATAAGCGGTAGTTTAATACGAGCACTGAAATCACTGTACGAGGATTCCACTGCTTGTGTCAGGATAAACGGAGCTTACACGGACTGGTTTAACATCGAAAAAGGTGTGAGACAGGGATGCGTAGCTACGCCATGGCTGTTTAACTTATACATAGACGATTGTTTAAAAGATTTGAAAGAGAGTGCATATGGATTGAAAATGAATGATTTGATCGTCAAATGCCTTCTTTACGCCGATGATCAAGTCATATTAGCGTCATCCAAAGAGGAGTTGTAGGCGATGGTTAATGTTATGCATGATGCCCTGAAAATCAAAGAAATTAGACGTATAGCCGGAGTGACTCGGTTGGATAAAGTGAAGAATAGTGAGATAAGGGAACGCTGTGGTGTAAAAGAAAATGTGGTTACAAAGATAGATAAAGGAATGCTTAGATGGTTAGGACACGTAGAAAGGATGGATAAAGGAAGATTAACGTAACAAATTTATAAGGCGAGTGTGAATGGACAAGTCGGTAGAGGTCGACCTCGGCGAACATATCTCGATCAGATCAACATTGTTTTAAGAAAAGGCCAGGACAAGAGTACCAACAACAGACGATCATGTATGAAAGTAAAAAAATCAAAAGATGTGTGTAAGAACCGTAGCAAGTGGAAGGAAGTGGTCGTTGCCTACCCCTACGGGAAAAAGGCGTGACTATATGTATGTATGTATGAAAATAAATGTAAGCAAAGCGAAAGTAATGATTTTTGAGAGAGAAGAAAGCATGAAAAACTGTCTAATTAAGGGAAAAAGAGTGAAACAAGTAAATGAGTTTGTATACTTGGATTCAAAGTTTACGAGAGATGGAAAGTATGACAGTGACATTGAGCGAAGGGAATCCAAGTTTAATCGCAAGTGATCACATTTTTTAGTAAATCTGGCTGAGGTTTTAACTTTTCGAGAATATCCGAGCAAACCTGTTGGAGTGTGTCTTTTTAATTTCCAAAATCATCTTGAGCCACAAAAAAATTGTTAGACACATGACACGAGTGACATTATAGTTTGATTATATTTGAAACATTCGAAATGCTGAGATTATCATCAGTATTTTACCGATTAAATGTTAATAATTCATTAACTTGCATGTAAATTTGTTACAGATACCTTTCCGACACTTCATAATCGTCTTAATTTAACTTCGAGTGCGAATCAAGAAATCCCAGCGAAAGAATCGCCTCCGAAAAAACGGCCACCAACATCATGCGGTCGTCAAGATCAGTGCCGTTCGTGTTGTGTCTCCTTTCAACGGTAATGGTTGCAGTGGGTGCCGATGAGATGGCGCACCTGTCGTTCGGAGGAACGAGATGTCCCCGAACGTGTTCGTGCATCGGCACGACCGTCGATTGTTCCAGAAGAGGACTTACTTCTGTACCCAGGAATATTCCTCTCGATACCGAAAGACTGTAAGTGATAACCGATAATTTGACGTGTTTTTTAATAAGCGTCTTAACGACTGCAACTTGTTTAACAATATACTAAACAAACTTTAAAATAAACCAGTAACGTACATTAGTTTTGAACGCTAACAAGCCTACTTTTTAAAAGGTCTAACTTGGTCACTTAAGGAACATTATAATATCCCTTTAACATCAATGCCATCTTGTTATCTTAAATAATATCCTGATGTACAGTCATTGTTTACAAACATTTAACAAGAGTACCTACTATTGTACGTAAATATTTTTCAATTATTAAGTTAAACAAAGCACTAAAACGCAGCGCCGGATTAGAGGAACCTAACTCACATTTTGTCGATTCGAACTAAATAGATGACGCAAAGTGAGCACAAATTTTCACAAAAACTGCTGAAAGATTTGACTTTCGAAAGACGTTTTTGGTAGACAAAGTGTAGGTATTCCTTTGCTACGCCTCCGGTGAGAATACGTTTTATATTTGCGTGCAGGCGGCGAGTCCGACCCTGAATTCATAAAGAGCTTCATTTTCTTCGTAAATATTTGAGTTGTAGTTAGAGACAATAACGAGATAGTAGATTTCACTCGGAAGATACTTTATGTAAGTAAGCAAAAGAACGGATACGAATATGAATATGTATCTTTAGAAAACTGTTTGTCTTAGTCTTTAATTAGTTGCACTTTCGGGCGGAAGCTTCGCGAAAATCTGACTGTGAATCTAACGAGAAAAAAGTCACGACTTTCTTCACAAACGAAAATATGACAAAAAAACTCATTTATGGGAACGATTCCAAAAGGAAATAGTATATTACATTAATAGTGTGCAAAGTGACCCATTTCACACGGGTGCGACAATTCCACGAATGTGAAATGGCACTTTCCACACAAGTAATGTACACTATTTTTCCGACGACCACAGATTAATTCTTCTTCTTCTTATAGTGCATCTCTTATCGGAGGTTTGCTATCATCACAGCAATCCGGACCTTGTTGACTGCAGCTGTGAACAGTGGAACATTGCTACAAATAAACCGATCCCTTAGGTTACTTATTCAGGACACACGGCGTCTGCCGATGTTCCGACCTCCGCTAATCTTTTCTTGGACTATCAGTTGTAGAAGTGTGTATTTCTGTCCTCTCATTATACAAACATACATATAGTCACGCCTTTTTCCCTTTTAGGCAGAGACTACTTCCTTCCGCTTGCTACGGTTCTTACACACATCTTTTACTTCCTCTACTTTTATCAGTGCTCTCATACATGCTCGTCGGCTGTTGGTACTCTTGTCCTGGCCTTTCTTCAAAACAATGTTGATCTGATCGAGATCGATGTTCGCCGAGGTCGACCTCTACCGACTTCCGTCCATTCACTCTCGCCTTATAAATTTGTTTCGTTAATCTTCCTTCATCCATCCTTTCTACGTAAATAAAAATGTTTGAGATCAGATTTTCCCACAACGTTACCTACGGACGGGCCATATGGCCGTTCGTACAAAAGAACTTTGAATATTATTTATTCAAAATATGGATATTAAAATGAACGACTACTTCATTGAGTCTCGAGTACCTCTCAAGCTAATGTTATTAGACGAGGTGTGGTTATGTATAGGGTGTGTTTTAGCACACCAACACATCCTTTTTTAAATCGTTGCCATGCCGCAGCGATATACTTTATACGAACGTCCCAATGGCGTAGACGCTTTACGGTACAAAGGCACAAACAACCTGCCTTTTAAGCTACATCATTATTATTCCAGTTTTTTCAACATTTTATCCAAAATGCTAGAAAACATTATAAGATCAAACTTGAAAATCATTCTAAAGATCAACATATATGTAATTCCTGAACATCATTTTGGATTCCGAGATTTGAACAAGTACATCGTGTCACCAAAAAAAATAATCCTTTTCTTCTCTAGGTGCCGTCTCCGCTTCGAAGGTTGGCAATTATCATAGCAATTATTATTTTTGAGACCACATTCCAAAATAGTTCCTTATTACTGCATCCAAACCAATCCCTAAGGTTCTTCAGCCATGAATTTCGTCTTCTTTCTATAGATCTCTTGCCTTAAGTTTTTCCCTGCATGATTATTTATAGCATTTGATATTTTTCTCCCCTCATGACATGTTCCATGTACAGCAGTTTACTTCTCTTAATTGTCGGAATCACTGCTTTCTCTTTATGCATACGTCTTATCACTTTCACGTTGGTTATTCTATCTACCCATGAGATCCTCAATATTCTCCGGTATATCCACATCTCAATTGCATCCAGTTTCCTCATGTCGGTTACCTTCAGCGTCTAGGCCTCCATTCCATAGTATAGTATAGACAGCACATATCATCTCATCAGTCGTATTTTTAACTCAAGGTTTAAATCTCGGCAGCAGAAAAGCCTTTTTATTCTTGTAAAGGTGCTTCTCGCCTGTTCTATTTTGATTCGTATTTCTTGGGAGCTGCCATTGTTCTCATTAATGATCGTGTCTAGGTATTTGTATGGTCTTACTCTTTCAATAGGCTGGTTCCTCACATATATCTTACGATTGTCTTGAGTTGTTTTTGTTATCAGCATATATTTTGTTTTGCTTATGTTTAGTGATAGTCCATATTCTTCGCTTACTGTGACCATTCTGTTAATTAGCGTCTGTAGGTCTTCGTGTGTTCCAGCTAAAATAACTGTATCGTCAGCGACAAAATATTGCAATGCCTAGAAGATAAAAAGAATTATTCTGCTGTTTCTGGATGTGAGTCAGGCTTTTGACAAAGTCTGGCATACTGGACTTATGTATAAGCTCAAAAAGATCCTGCCCCTTATCTTCCTTATTCTTATGTTCACTTGCAAGATCGCCAATTCTTGGTTAAATTTACAAGGTAGTGTACTGGGTCCTCTTTCTCCTCGTCTTAACGGCCACAATTGCAGACGATACTGCCAACAAGACTTCATACGTAAATCCTCAAATATCATCTGTAATTTTACAAACTGATCTTGATAATTTAAGAGAATTAAAGTGAATGAAACAAAATGGCAAATAAATACCCACATAGAGATAAGGCCGAGTACCTAGACCTACATCAACGTGAAAAAAACACGTGGGGCTCTGCTTCAAATGCAAACATAGTAATAATAGAGAGATTTTAATCAAAAACTCTTAGACTGATCGCTGATGCACCCTGGATTGTGCTTAATAGCATCATTGCACGTTTTCTAAATGTACAGTCGGTTAAAAAAGAAATAATGCAGATAAGTCTTAGTTACACAAACTGACTTAAAATCCATCCAAATAAGCTTGCTAACAATTTAGCTTCACAACGTATTGCTTAAACCTTTTACTCCATACGACTTGGACAACAGATTTTAAATTTAAATTTTATGTCTCATTCATGTATATTTATTTATACTTACTTACACCTGTGAAGTCCAGAGTGAATAATAGTTTAAATGTAACTATAATTTAATAGGAAATACCCACCGGCTTACTTTCCACATTTTTTTTGGAAAATTGTTATAATATTTAATTATTGTTCAATACATGAATAGATTGTCAATGAGTTGGGGAAATAAAAAAATAAATACATTTTTTAAGTTTCGTAAAATTCTAGACCTCGTTTGCTTGCAATTTAGATTCGGAATATTTTTGCAGGATAACTCCGAGTCCTTTAGTATTCGACATAAAATAATTATTCCTTTCCCGCACATTTTTTCGCCTACGCCATCTGACGCATCTCGTAATGTTTCTGTCCGAGATATTAATGGTGTACATGAAAGGCATAAAACTCAAAAAGTTTTATGACGTCTCGTAACTTATTTAAATTATTCTAAAAGTTGGAAATTGTTCAGACTCGCTTTGAATACTTTAAGTTCATTGCTTAACTATAAATTATACTCCATCGTGCGGGTTCGTCTAAGAAAAGCTGCTATTAAACAATTCTCGGAAAATAGACGCGGTAAAATTACATCTACCAGCGTTCGAATAGTTTACCAATAGTAAAATATCATAGTTAGACCCTTGATAAGTTTAAATAAGTTTGTACGAAATACGAGTACATATCAATATTAACGTAACATATCAACTTTTCATTCCGTTTTCGCGCCAACCAACCGACCCAAGCAAGCGCCAGGTACGACGCTTTGCATATTTTATAGGAAACATCTTCTTTCATAGAATTAATAACAATGAGTATGCCAATCAAGACTAGTTAGTATATATATATAGTTAGTATATAGTTAGTATATATATATATATATATATATATATATATATATATATATATATATATTTATCGGTTTACAGCGTTCTCCGTCGCTTTCCAACACCTAACCGCCACAGATCTCTGTCACCACACATATTATCTGTTAGCTCTCTCCTTTCCATTTCTTTATTGATGCCTTCTCTCCAGCTTTTTCTGGGTCTTTCCCTTTTTCTTCTTCCCCGTGGTGACCAATGTAGAATCTGTTTTGGTAATCTTTCCTCGGTCACGCGTTGTACGTGGCCATACCAAATTAGCTGTTTTGTTCTAATATCATCTACTAAGGTGTGTTTTACATCCATTATTTGTCTAATTCTTTCATTTGTCACCTTCTTCAGTCTCGATCTTCCAGCTGACCTCCAAAAATCCATCTCTGTAGCTGTAAATATCTTTTTTGTTTTCTTTTGAGATGCGCTGGTCTCAAAGAATACCATTAAGCATAGAGATTGCTTGTCTGCCCTGCATATTTCGTTCTTTTATGGCTTCGTCCAGTGTTCCGTCTTTAGTTATCTTTAGGCCTAGCTACTTATATTCTGAGCAACATTCAATTTCTCTTCCATCTCACAGCACTATGTTTTGGTCATTTTCTGCTAGACACATTTTTTTAGTCTTTCCTATGTTGACTTCCAGACCCCATTTTCGGTATTCTTCTATTAATTTTTGGGTCATATATTCCAGGTCATCGTAGTCATGTGCCAATACTACATGATTATTTGCATAACATAGTGTATATAGAGTGTTGTCATTGTTTAAGCGTATCCCCATTCCACTGCATTTCTTTTTTCACGTTTTGAGGGCTTGTTCCAAGTATATCATAAAAAGGGTTGGCGATAGACAACATCCTTGTTTGAGTCCTTTGTTTACTGTAAATCCTTGAGACAGCCATTTTTACCTTAGCAGTTGTTCCTTCGTAGGTTTGTTTGACAGCTTTTATTATACCATTATTTATATTTGTCTTCTCTAACGTTTCCTATAGTTTATTTAAGGGTACGCTATTATACGCTTTTTGCAAGTCTACAAATAGCATAAATATTTCCTGATCAAAAGCTGTGTAAATTAAGTAATACATGTACTAAATTAATTGGTTTGATTAAATTTAAAGTTTATCTTCTTTTTTTACGGCACTTGTTTTTAAAAATTATTTTTTACTCTTAATTTATTTGTAATAAGTATATAAATTGTATTTATAAATACTATCATCTTGGGCCAATAAATGTCAGCTCATTCCTTTGAACGAATGGTTTTTATGCAGCCTAAAATATCAATATTGAACAGTACGCAATCGTCTTCATAAGTTTAAAAGGTTAAACTAACCATTACAATACTCGTAACTTCAACCAAATACATGGGATGTTCGTTTGAATGCGGATTTACGAATCTCCAAACCACCTACGAAGTACCGTGGTACTACTTAAAAATAAATAACAAAGATCAAATTGTACATAATATATATCCGCCATTGTCTATACCAATAAATACGCTGTCATTCAGAAAATTCAATACCCATTGTATCGCTTAGTTATATCCTCCTGTGGGAGCTAATACTCACGTAAGATCTATAGGTGACAAGTGGCACCTAAACTATTCGGATTTACAGTGTACAGGGTGTTTCGTGCTTCAATATTTACACTACGTTAAAAAATCAAGCCATTGATTATTGGAGATTTCTTTAATTTGTGTGTTATTTTTATTTGTTATAACATGTATATTTGACGCAAAGTTTATGGCGATAATTTTTTAAATTATCTGTCAAATCTAGGGATATTAACAGCCGCGCTGCCAACCGTTAGGGAAATAACTAATAAATACAACTAGGCAACTCAACAAACGTCAAACTAGTCAATTAGGGATTCAAGCTAAGCCTCTATCATTTCCGAAAATAATTAACGTTTGTTAACATTGTTAGCCATATGCTTACTGTTCAATTTGTTAAACATAGAAGTGTTTAGTTGTTGCTTGAAGTCGCATATCTTTATTGAAAATATGGATTATTATTGTTGTGTACCTCACTGCTTTTCTTGAGCGAAGAAAAATCCGGAAATCAGTTTTCATACCTTCCCAAAAATAGGCAAATCCAGAGTCATATTCGAAACCAAGTTAGATAACATAGAATTGATGGGCAAAAGGAAAGTGTAGGTCAAAAACTTGAAGATTGGAAAGCCAGTTTCAGAACATATTCTTATCATTTTTGCTTTTACCACTATTTCTTGCTTTGCAGAAGCATGACATATTTTTAATAGCTTTTGTGTTGGCTAAATCAAATGTCCCTTTGATTTCATGGGGTTCACGACTAAGGGCACATTTGGAGATCTCAGTTCCACCCAGATATCGCATATATTCCAATATACTCAACTTAATATTGGAGACTAACTGAAAATATACAAATTTTATAATTCACAGGGCTGTGGCCCTGGTTCCGTCACCCTCAATTCTTGTATAAAACTCTCTTCGTCCTTTCGTCCTTTTTAACTCAAAGTTATCTGCTTTTAACAATTATAGTGTCCGGAATTAAATCCACAAAATACTCAAACTTTACTAACTTATAAACAAAGACAAAAAAAAACAATGCAGAGCCAAGTAAATACTTTGAAAACTCAAGATAAAATGGAAATAATCAATGCTTTCACACGATGTAAACAAACTGGTATGGGCCCATATAGTAGTTCCAATTTCTACCGTTCTGGCGCAACTATCTTAATCTCAGTCCCCAATAGCTTCTTCTCCTTCTTTGAGTGCTCATCCGTTAACGGATATTAGCGATCTTCATGGCAATTTAAAACTTTGAAATAGCTGCACTGAAAAGGCCGGTCGTGTGGTACCAAACCAAGTTCTCAAATTATTTTACAAAGAGATTCTCCTCCTGTCAGGTCCCTTTCCAGATGTGGGAGCTCATAATGTTTCCCATACCGCATTATGTGACCTAAGTACTTAAGCTTCCTAGTCCTAATACTTTGGTGTTTATCGGGAATGGGCATGTAAGATCAGTACTACCATCTCAACATTTTAAGGTTCCTGGAAATTGGACATCGAGATATTCTTGTCTGGGGTAAAAACAGTGTGCAAGAAAAATATTTTTTATGTAATTTTTTATAAAGGTTGTAAGAACGGTCTTTCAAGTCTTTCAGATAATTTATTACAGAGATTAAGGTTGAGCTAGTTCTTACTTGATTTTTCTAGTCTAAATTTCTGAGTCCTCGAAAGTTTACCAGATCTGGTTGGGTAGCTATAAAATTCTGTATTTTTTAAAAATTGAACTGTTACCTCTAAGGGTTTCCCCTGGGGATACAGGGAAAATAGAATAGATCCCAGGTATGGTCTGCCTGTCGTAAAAGGCGACTAAAAGACTCCCAATCCAAAGTGCGACCAGTGCTGATGGATGCATGGCGGTGGGGGAGCACCGTAGCTAACGGAGCCTACCGGAAACCGAGCAAAATCCTGTAGTAGACAGCATTAGTCCTATGCACGGGGCACCTCAGGGCCGGACCACCCCTTCAACCATACTCGTTGACTGCAAAGAAGAACTAATAACGCTGGTAGACCGTAATCACGTCAAACTGATACGGGTTCCAGGAAGCCAGGAAGTTGCAGGTAATGAGGAAGTAGACGAACTTGCTAGCAGAGGTTCGAAAAAACAAAAAAACTACTGGAAAAGTAACCAGGAAACAAACACGGGAAATAATTCATCAAAGGACAGTGCTACAACAGGACGGCAGAACTGTTACCGATGAACAGGAATCAGCTAAGACTGTATAATGAAGGCCTGGCCTGCGGGTTGTGCGGAGGGGATCTGGGGCGGTGGAGCGCTTGCTGTGCTGCTGCGGGGCGATGGGGGAAAATGGGTTATTTTCAACCAGTACAGAACTTGTACAAGGTACGAAGGTACTGTATTGGGTGCAGCGTGGTTCCATGTCCCGGGAATTGCCTGTCTTTTTCGGACCAGTGTCTCGCGGCGGCGCAGTGTGTGTTTTACTGTTTTCGGGTCTTTGCCGGGCGGTCTGCAGGTCGGATCTCCATTGTACAATGATACAAAAACACATAGGCAAGATACAATGGGCCAACAGGCTTAAGTATCACCGGAGGCAATAGCCAGACGGACCTAAATAGGGGTGGAGTTTTTAGTGAGTAGACCTGACACAGTCGGTGGAGTTTCATAGTAGACCTTGAGCTTTAAGACTCATAACCTCTCCAAAAAGGATTTTATCCACCTCTATAACAAAAAAAAACCTTTAGGGATGAGCTACAATAGACCTACTAAAGGTCGCAGTGAAGGGGCGACCCACGCCCCACTTACATGATACCTAACCTAACCTAACCTATTACTATGTGCATAATGTAGATTGTACAGTGTATCAATACAAAAAATAATTATTATTTCACGGAAGCAAAATATTTTTAGCAAAAGATTTTTATTTCTGGGAAAAAAAATGGCCGATTTAAATAAATTCATTCATAAACCGCAAACTTTGCAGCACGTACTTCACAATTTCCGTAGTTTTTTTCAGCGTTAATTTCCTGAAAATTAAGAAAAACATCGACGGTAATCGGTGGCAGGGCGCTTTCCTTTGAAGTGTCTGGATTTATGGTGTGCCAAATCGAGATAATTTGAATAAAGAAAATAAACCGTTCCTTTGAAAAGAGCAAGTAAGTTGTTTTCAAGAGGCCGCATGACGCTCATTTCGGGGTAGTTCGACTGCCGTTAAAGTCGAGAAAAACGACTGGGAAAAGTGAAAAGGGCGAACATAAAAAAAAAAACGGGGTGATACATCACCATGCCTACGAGATTTTAAAATAAAATTCTGAACTTTCCGCTCGTTCATTCAATTTTAATTCGGCAGTGTCGTGAAGCAAGCATTTATCGCTTTTTTATTTTTAACGTCAACGTCAAATTCAAAGTGCACGCAGTTATCATTTGACTAAGGCAGGGGTCTCCAAACTACGGCCCGAGGGCCACATCCGGCCCGCGGACAGATTTTGTCCGGCCCGCGGAGAGCTAGCATACTTGAAAACTCCTTTTAGAGAACATATTTTTTATAGCAAATTAAATTTAGTTTACTGAAGTATTCTAATTTTATGTTGAATAATTATTAATATAATATCTACATTGATATGGTCATGGGCTAATTGTTATTGTTTTTGTGATAAGTTGGATAAAGAAACACAGAATTGTAATGAGTAAAGACATGTATAATATGCAGAAAATTTAACTTCAGTATATAATAACTAACAAATTATTGAAATGAATCCAACTAACATTTTATACATTTTAAATAAAAACATAACTTATAACAAGCATAATGACATATGAAATACTAATGAGATTTATGTAATTGAGATTTTCCACTGACAATAGTTTGTAGTTGTGGACTAATTTTACTCGTACCAATTATTAAAAGAGATTTAAGATGCTCATCAGTTAATTTAGATCTGTAAACATTTTTTGTGTACTTCATTTTGGAGAAGGTCTTCTCACACAAATAAGTGGTACAAAAAACAGAAAACAGCCCACGAGCAATTTTATGCAAATTATCAAATTGTGTCAGTGGAAGACTCTTAAAAAATTCCAACAAAGATGAGTTTTGATATTTGTTCTTAATTATATCACTGCACCGTAGATCAATCATTTCCATTTGAAGTTCCGGGGCTAGGGTTTCAATGTCAGTATCAAAAGGATTCTGAAAAATCTTAATTTGATTCGCAATGGCATCAAAGTCCGAGAAACGAGTATCAAAATTTATTTTCAAAGCACTCAAAGTTTTGATTGCAAAATCGATAGGAAACTCGGTCTCAGTGGTGTGGCTGAATATTTCACATGTTTTAAAATGTGAAAAACATTTACTTCGTAGTTGTGATTGAAACAGTATCAATTAGAAATTACAGATAATGACAGGAAAATTAATAATATGCAGTGTTGCCGTTTTGCGGACTTTAGTCCGATTTGCAGCCTTTTTTAAACGTTGCGTACTTTTTCGGACTTTTTTTTATCAGTGGACTATTTTACTTTTTACCACCGGCAACAATGATAATATGGTTTTGGCCCTCGGAACTTACTGGAGTAATCAGTATGGCCCTAAGGCTGGAAAGTTTGGAGATCCCTGGACTAAGGCATCACCATACTTTGTCGTGTGCCTAAAAACGTCCACTGTTTGTTTATCTTGTCAGTATATTTTTGCGTTATGAATAACTAAATATTGCTGTTGGTTAAAGTCAATTTAAATAATTCCATATTACTGTTTTAATAAAGTCGAAAATTTAGATAAGAGTCCTATAATATTCACTTATAATTATTTTGTCAGCTACTAATACACAAAAAAACTATTCTGTAACCATTAACTAAAGTGAAAATGTTTGTAAATCTTTCATTTAATTAATTTATTTAAATTTAAAACAGCACATAATTAAGGCTAACAAAAACAATTGGCTAGCATAATAAAAAATATCAAATCATTGGTAATGAAGGCATTTAATGTAAACTATTTATACATTTATTATCATTCCGAAATTTACAATACAATATATATTAAGAGAGTTAGAAATCATCGTCAGACTCTGAAAAGGAACTGTTACCTACGTTAATAGTTAGTTATTTCACGTCAATATCACAAATAATTTTTAATTTGCTTACAAGCACAACCAATTGTCAATCTGTAAGAATTTAGGTCACAGAATTAAGAAAGATGAATGTATGTAGACACCACTACCTTTATAAACCAAAACAGGGAATTTTTTTACTCACCGTAAAATAAAAATAAATTGGAGGTTTTAAAAAAACCGATTTTATAGAATTTATCTGAACGCAAATGATAAAACGCTTTGAACAAAACTCGATGTATCAAAATAATGACAGTTGTCATAATAAGTCAAAATAGTTTCTTATGAATGCAACCGATTAATCGTTATTGGCGCTATCTCTTTCAACATTTAGAGGTTATAATTAGAGATACATGTCATTACTTGAAAGACAAGAGTACATATTGTATGATGTGTTTCTACTGTCAGTAGAAAAGGATGGGGCATATAAGGTTTGTGTTTACTTCTGTCCATTGTTAGTGACGTTAGTGTAAACGTCAATTTATTCCACTGTATATCATGTCATTGTTATTTATTATTCTTTACTGAGTTTAATAATCTTCTCGAATATATTACACAAAAAGCTATTTTGATCTTTTACAATTTTTAATTTTAAAGTCTGTTTAATGATCAAAAACCTACTTATTTCACAAAATTATTAAAAAAATTTTACCTAACATTTGACACTTGTGACTGGTCGTGCCTAAGATTCCGCATATCCGTAATATTAACAATTAACAGTTTAAAAATGTCAGGTAATGGTAGACTAGAATAAAACGAATAAGAACACGAAGCCGAAAATATGTTACTGATAAAAAATAGTAACTGCTTAAATTTTCAAAATTTTAAAACGATCCTAATTACACCCTATAACTGTTTCAATGTCATAAAAGAATTGCCAAAGATTCTAGTTTTACTATATTCACACCTAGATGCGCATTTTTATTGCTCGGTTATCTACTGTAGATAATACTTTGGTTATCGAATTTCACATATAGGTGTAGAATGTGATTAAGAAGATTTTATATTCATAGTTTTTTATTATGACATCACAGTCGTCTATCAAGAATTACATTACTTCCTTAAGAGATTCTCACACAATACGTAACTAAACGGTTGTTTATAAATATAGTAGTGTTTCATTTTAATAAACAGTTTATTATTTTCATTTTATGGACCATTTTCAATTATTTATACGTTGTTCGTAATATTTAATATCAATTTGGACTAAAATTTCATAAAAAATTCAACAATGGAACTTAATTAAGGCAAAAAATGATTCACTTATTGTACCCGATGCGTTTCGTTTTTGTCAAAATAGATTTGGAGTCGTGCCGCTGTGAAGTACCTTAAATTCTCGACAATTATTATTTGATTTCTTTAAGAATGCAATTACATTATTGCATCTTGAATACAAATGGCTTTGCGAGTCAACCAAGGAAAAACTGGAGTTTAAGAACCGTCCCTCGGAATGGTGACTACGTGTGACTCTGCCGCTAAGTCAGAATACTAGCCCGCAGCCATCATTCCTCTACCAACTAGTACATAATGATACGCTCTTTGATAGAATACACTCCGTAGAAAAATCGTACAAAACAGCGCCGGGTTGACTTGTATTTGCCTTTCGCTGAAAGGATCATTACCAGTCCTTTGTCGTTTATGGATGAACTGTTCTTTTTTAAAGAACTATCACCATAAACGGTCGAGTAACTCATTTTTTTCCAGCAAATTTTGGTACAATAACCCAAAACCATTTTTAAGTAACAAACAATTATGTCAACGTGACAATATAATTTCTAATTTACTTAAAAAATCATTATATTCCTAGGTTAGGTTAGGTTAAAACGGCGGTTCGGAGCGAACCCACTTATGCCTTTTGGCCCGTTGTGATACCGTGATGGAACGACGATGCCTTCCCCCTCTACCGTGAGAACTTTTAATAGAAAGTGTAAGGTCTTTAATGCAGGATCCACCTGCCTAGTGTCCTGTTATGACCGCGATCGCATTTCCAATGGACTCCCTGGATAGAGTTAAAGGATAGAGTTAGTTCGACGTAGATCTAGTTAAGGCCAAATCTGTTTCGATGATGTGTATGTGGTTATATTTTGCCACCTCAAGTTGTCTTTTTGAACTACTTTGCTGTGCAGGACGAGTCGGCAGTTTGCAATCGGTACTCCTTGCTGAGATGAGACAGTTACAGCTGGGAGGGTGGTGCCCTCTCTTGCTAGCTCGTCCGCCTCACAGTTGCCTAGTATGCCCCTGTGTTCGGGTACCCAGACAATGTGATCTCTGAACTTAGCTGCTAGCTCATTCAGGGCGGCTCGGCATTGCACCGCTGCCCTAGAGGTCAAGTAGACTGAGTTCAGTGATTTGAGAGCAGAGAATGGGTATCTCTATGAACTTTTGTTCGTTGCGGAGTGTCCAGACAGCTGCCTTGGTAATGCCTGTCATTTCGGCTTGATACACACTACAGTAATCAGGCAAAAGAAACGACAGGTTAAGAGAGTGGTCTTTTAAAAAAACACCGCAACCTACTCTTCCCTCTAGTTTAGAGCCGTCCGTATAAATTTATATTCTTAAATTTTCATGAACTCACAGACTATGAACTTAGTTCAATTTCTGCAGGAACCTCTACGATTTGAGGATTTCTCTACATGGTTTATTTTCTGGTAGAACCCCACAAAGGATTCTGGTCTTTACACAGTACATCTTGGGATATTTAGAACCTTCTAGATCGAACGATCATTTGTAAACAGTAATTTTAGTCATTAAAAGACACTTTTTCTTGCTTATCCCAACCTGTTAGTTTTTAATACTCTTTAATACACCCACATCTACGCTACTTGTTTTTAAAAGTTCCTCAGGAGTTCTCTACGTGGGATATTTTATACCGTAATCCCACAAGTGGGCGGGGAAGTTTTTAAACAACAGAATTTTTGGACGACAAAAGTCACTTTCATGTAGATTTTCTTGCCTCTTCCAACCTGTAAGTCTCGAGAAAACGCTTAATACACCCACATCTACGCTACTCGTCTTTATTCTATAAAATGCACGCTGAACGGTCACAACAAATTTCACGTCGAGAGATAAATTCGTTGAGTCTTCCCGTATGCAGATAATCTAATTGACAAGAAAGCCCAATCGATCGGAAATTATAAAAAGTTGACGTTTAGTGTTTCGAGTTCTCGGATCGAAGCGAAATGATCTGATTAGAAGAAAGCAATTAAAATGGGACAACACCTTCGCATGTAAACCGAAAACGATAAGCTGTTAATTAAAGACACGGTCTAATTAACTCACTTGCCTATAGTCGGCCGATGGTTTTGGAGCCGTCCATCTTTGTTTGTACATTCTCACCCAATCTGACGCGGACTTTTATTACATGTATAAAAATAGAGATAGTGAATACACAATTAAAAAATGTAGCATCGGAATTATTATTATTATTATTACATATCAATGAAGGCTGAGGTCTAAGCCTATGACAGCCTATTTAGAAAATCGAACATAAATAAACAAAATATACAATATGAAATAATTAGTAAACGAGAGTGTAATAAATGTTCGTCGATTTTATTTTTAAATATGTTAACTGATGATGCTCTAACTGTTTCCTCACTTAAATCGTTCCAGAAGATAAAAACTCGGTTGGTGACAAACGTTTGTCTTGGTACACATTTAAAATTTTCATTTTTTAACTTTAGATCATGTCCTCGGAGACGGGAGTCGGTATTTAGAAAGAAAATGTCTCTAAGGTTTCCATAATTAAACTTTATCATCCGGAAGGTGATAATAAGATCTCCGCGTAAGACTGGTTGAAGAAAACACCATTGACCAGCCCAGGAGTGAAACGATGGTACACTGATGGATCAGGGAGACCTATGTCCAGCAGTGGACGCGATTGGTCGATTGATGATGATGATGATGACTTAATACTTAACGTCATTTGAAAAAATTTAAGGGGTATCTCTAGTATAGAGGCGGTAAATCTGACGTTTATGACATTAGCCCTAAAAAGTGTCCCGCTCAAGTTTAAAGTTGACGTGTTTAAGTATTTTTTTCTAATATGTCGCATTTCTGAAATATGGGTGGGTCTTTTTCAAATGAACACAGTATATATATAGGTGGCGCTGGTAGTTGTGAGGTTAGATCTGAACTTAGCTGTTTTAGATAAAGTGAAGTATGTCAAAGGGAAAAAGATAAACAATAATTTTTAAATAATACAAAAAAAAAGTTACTCAAGTGAACGTAAAAGTAAAAAGGAAATAAAAAATGAACAACATCCCTTGCCATTTTTTTCAAACTCATGGGCGCTTTTTAAAAACGGTAATCTGCTACAGTAACGCCTTCTTAACTCAATACACTTTTAGGGACATTTTTCATCATCTCTACCCTTCATAGTTCTACTTACAAACAAGATTGTGGGTGGTAGCAACTTATGAATGATGAACATTTTGTCATTTCGGCATTGCCAACATTACCATACAAAATTTCAACAAAATCTAGAACGAAATAACCGTTTTAAGAAATGTTTTTATAGTGATATTGATTAGTTAACGTCTGTACTATGCAAAGAAGTTACTTTACAAGAGTTTTATCTTTTCAGCAGATGGATTTTATGTTATCCATATCAGGTAAAAGGAATAATGCATGTGTCTTTGTTCATCACTACCTTCGAATCTTTTAGCAAATTGACAAACATGTCCAAGAATCAGATAAGCATCTTGGATATTTTAGATTGTATTGATGATAAAACGAGACCTTTGACAGTGTGACAAGCTGTCTAAAAGCTGGACACGTCACATTGTGTAGAGTAGATGTAGAACAAACATAATAAAGTTAAGAGCTTGTAATTGCAGATTTCAGCTCTTGTAAATCTAGAAGATATATTTACTTGTGAAAAATCTTTAATTTATTTCTGGTATTACCAATCATTTTGAGCTTAATCGTTTCTGCATTGTATATTTGTAATATATCGGGTGATTCTAAAAAAATGAATATTGGTAGTTTGAAACACCCTAATGTACACAAATAATTAAGTTACAGTAAAGTAGCACATATAAAAATACTAATCCTAATAATAACAATAATAATAAAGTTGGTTGTAGTATAGCTGTAAAATATTCTATAATATGTACCTATACTTAAAAAATAAAAACAAACTACTTAGTAACAACAATCTTTTTTTTTTTTTATGAAAATAGTCGCAAAAAGGGTAGACCTATCGTGTGGGCCGCGGACGGCCCGCACTGCGACTATTAGAAGGGGAAGGGATTATAGACAGGAAATGATTGTGGACACGCTTTTTGAAAAGTTGCAGGTCATAGTTCTCTGGAAAAACTGATTTTGGAAGCTTATTCCATTCCGTAGCAGCCCTGTAAAAGAAGGATTCTTGATGAAGATTGGTCCTAGTAGTGTCAATCTTGAGAGTAAATTGGTGAGACTGATCAGCGTGCCGAGTTCTTCGGCCGAATGTGGCCAATGGTGGTACAAGAGTTTTTATTTCTCTGGAGCATCTGCCATGGAAATATCTGTAGAGCAATGACTGGTCTGCAACTCTTCTTCTATGTTCTAGAGGGTGAAGGGTATCTTTGAGAGTTGAGCTGTTTATCAAGCGAATGGCTCTTTTCTGAATGGAATCTAGAAGACGAAGAGAATGCCTTGGTGCTGAACCCCAAATGTGCGAGAAATACTCCAGTAGAGGTCGGATTTTAGCCTTGTACGTCGTCAACAGTTGATCTACCTATTTTTTGATGCTTTTAATATGATCCAATAATCTGTTTTTAAATATGTGGAAGCTTATTAAAATGATCAAATCCTTAATAAAATAATGAATTAATTGAAGCGTTTCTTTTTGTTTTAACAATGTGTAAGTTGCAATTACTTCTGTAGAAATAATTATGAATGTCATAATTCCAGCTAATAAATTCACTAAAATAGGGAAAATAACCCGACTTCGAAGACTCTCACCCAACGACTGACACTCCTAGGCCGGAAATCAAGAAATGACACGGAATAAACGTCAACCCACAATCTTCTCCAGTCCGGGCTCCACAATCGCCTCGTCCGCGCTGTTAACCAGCCCGTCCACACAGAAATGCAAACCAAACAATAATCCTATCACTACTAGGTATGCAACACTATTTACAACGGATGATATATTTAAGTTACAACAAAATACGGTATGCAACCCTACTTACGAGTAACTAAGGAATACGAAACTATCAGAAGAGACCCGATTAATAATGGAACTGTAGAAGGAAAAAATAGACACGTGACAACATGATATTTTTAAAGTACAAGAAGAAGCGGCCCTTGGAAAATTTTTATACTGACACTCACTTTTGGAATTTATAAAATGTCCAACTATAAAGTGCTTACTACAATCATGTTTTTGGATGTAAATTGGTTTAAAGAAACATTACCTGTGCAGTAAAAGGAGCATTGAGTAATTGAATTCCTGGATTTATTTTGGCGCAATTGGGTTTTTTTGTTATTAGTTTTTTGTATACTCTATAAAATTTGATAGGATTCAATTTTCGACTTCCAGATTACCAATTGTTAAATAATATGTTTCGCCCTTTTTGCGTCCCTTCGTTTACGAATTATTGTTCTCGAAATCGTGTCGGAACAAGTTCAGTAGACGAGTTGTACATAACCATTTTCAAAACCCCGACATCTTTTGTCTACCTTTTAGCACCCTCCATTTTTACCGGTTTTGTTTGCCGGATTAAAAAAAGGTTGTTCGAACGAGCTAGCAGCAGCGCAACACGTAAATAATATATATTTATTAATTTTTGAAATATTTAAATAACCGTTTCGACTGTTTTCAGCACATCGTTAACCCCAGTGGCATAGCGTGGGCCATTGTCGCCCGAGGCGGAATCGTAATTTGCCGCCCCATCGACGTTATAAAAATAATGATATTGGTGTTGGTGAGAAAAAAAGTAATCATATGAACGAACTGAGCGAAAAATATTTATTTCATAACCACGTAATATAGGTAGAACGTCGGTGTTCAAAACCTATTGTACTAAAAAAATAAAATCTAGTTTCAGTCTAAAATTCAAATTTTTGGGCCTAACGCGCAGCAAAATCATTTATGACTTCGTCAAAGTTAATTTCGTCCGTCACACTTTGTTTTATTGACAAAATGGCCAAATTACTCAATCTTATGGAGCTTATCAACTACTCAAAGGCCAAAGTTATGATCATCGACAGGGTCCAGAATAATATGCCAGACATCCTTCACCTGGATCAATGCCAAGTTGTGAGCCAATACATCTATCTGGGAGCACTGATTTCAAATGAGGGTGGCTGTTTTCAGGAAATCATTCGTAGATGCGAAATCGCTAGACGGACAGCAAAAAGCCTCCAAAAAACATGGAAAGGTAGTGCTATCTCATTAAACACCAAAAAAACTATCATTATAACATTGATATTTCCGGTACTTCTATACGGAGCAGAAACATGGTCGATGAAGGCTGTCGATCGCGATCGACGCGTTTGAACTATGGTGCTGGAAAAGAATCCTACGGGTTCCCTGGACAGCAAGAAGAACTAATGCGTCCATCATCCAAGAAGTAAACAAACCCCAAAGATTATCCAAAATAGTGCAAGTTTGAATCCTTAGATACTTCGGGCACATTCAGAGAAGAGACGATGACAACTTGGAGCGACTAATAGTTCAGGGTCGGGTAGAAGGTACTTGGTCCCGAAGTAGGTCTCCTACACGATGGACCGATCAAATAAAGGCATCCACTGACTTAACAATCAATCAAGCAGCACTCAGCGCCTACAACCGTGGAAAATGGCGAGAAATTGTAAAGCGAGTAACGAAGAAATACGAAGCTTGATTACGACTCTTCTGTCAAGAAGAAAGCGAAGAAGAAGAACATGGAGCTCATGGCAGACCTCAAGTAATCAAGTAGTTTTTTATTTATTTCAGCTTTGAAAAGGTACGCTCACATGAAGCAACACTGATAGTTATAGTTAAAAAAATTCCAAGCAAATACTTAGATAAGCTAATACTATAATTGTATTGCTGAATAAATTCTTAAATTTTGAGAAATCCTTTTATGGCATTGTCTTGAGCATTAGCATCAGCCAAAGCAACGAAATTGCGTAACCTCTCCCTCTCGATTTCCTTCTCATCCACATCTATATCACAGTGCTCTTCTCCGAACTTACACTCTTATTCTGAGTTTAGTAACTAATTTGCGAATGCTCTTATATTGTTATTATTATTATTATTACATGATAAGGACAGAGGATCAAGTCCTGTTTTGCCCATAATAAGTAACAGAATATAAATAAAACAATAACTGACACTAAGCCTAAAAAACTAAAGATTAAAAATATGGGTGTCTATTTGATTTTTGAAAATAATTAACAGTTTCTGAATTAATTATTTGCTGAGGTAGACCAATCCGAATATCAAAAATTCTGCGATTTATAAAGTTTTGCCTGTAACGAGTTCTAAAAAGCTCTTTCTTCAGCTTTAAGGAGTGCCCATGGAGACAGTCGTCTAAATGGAGGGGGAAAGCTGCTTAAAGGTCGCCGAAGTTGAATTTCAAAATTCGAAAGGAAAGTATAAGGTCACCTCGGAGACGTCTTCGAATGTAAGGTTTGCCATGGATAATGTCTCTTCGTACGTAGGTCTAACACGGCCAAAAGACAATCTGGTTGCGAGTCTTTGTACTTTTTCCAGCATTTTACGATCTCGAACTAAATCTGGATACCACGAAGGCCCGGCGTATTCAAGTATGGGTCGGACATAGCACTTGTAAGTTTGCGCGCTTACATATATGAGAAATATGATCACTCAACGAAGTCTCAAGTTTACTAATAAACCAAGGTCGGTATGTGATAAGACCGTGCTTAATCTGTCCACTGATGGAATACGGATTTTGCGGGTTATTGTTTCCGACGTGTAACACGACACACTTATCAATGTTCAGAGGCATCAAACAATTAGAACACCATTCTTGTATTTTATCGAGATCATTCTGCAAACTTAGATAAAAGATGTTAGGATTTCCGTAGTGTTTCGTGTTGTCAGCCTAAGCCGAAATTGAGCTTGACAGACAGTATCGAAGATCACTGGAATATGCGATGAACAGTAAGGTTATTTGAAGTATAAAATTCTTTTGGTGTAAAAATAATAAACTGGCAGTGATTCAGTATTTATTTTAATTCTGTTATGCAAAATAAAGTTAAATAAACCAAATTTAAAGCTTTTTTTACATAAATATCTTGTTATATTTATAGTACTAATATTATACTTGAGCTTACTAATAATATACTTGAGCTTCCTTGCTCTGTACCAGTTGGTTGAATATGATCATAGTAACTTATTGAAATGCCTGACATAACGAACATAAACCATTAACTTTGCACAATTAACGATGTCGGTGGATTCATCGCAACTAATGCGAAAAAATTAGCGATAACTTTGTTAATTATTTGTGACTGTTGCAATATCATGGATTCTACGCTTGACTGTGTTATTCGAAAGAGAAATCGACTTCTTCTTTTAAAATTATCTGTGTGGCTTTTGAGATATATGGTTTTATTAATTCCTCACCAATAGTTTGAGGTTTTTTTGCTTTGCTATCATAAAAGCTATTTCAAATAAAGCTTCATGATAACTTCCCAATTTATCCATCATGTTGATTCAACTTTAGACGAAAAAAATTCTTTCGACTTCTAAATCAGAGTCGGATGTTGCTGGCTCAAATGCCTTGAAAGCAAATAGATTTCTAAACGGATATGAAAACAAAACAATTTTTGCGAACTTTTGTACAGTCCACCGTCAAATCGATTTACTTTTCTAGGCTTTTATCATTCCGGGTAATGATGGTGACCTAAATTTTCCTTTGTATGTACATTTTGTATGACTTTTGATGCAAAACTACGTGGTAAACAAAAACCGTAGTTATTTTTGAATTCATATGCCAAAATTTAACGAAATCTGCGACCCACAATGTTATTTAACCGGGGATACCTCAAAAAAACTTATGTTTGGAATGGTACGAATATTCTATAGCTTTCTAATTAACTACATAATTAATGGGTTATCTATTTGCATCTTTAAATACCTCTCGTTCAGCCGGATCGAGTAATACATAATTTTTATTTGTTAAATGAGCATCTTTTATGTCGACTGAAAGCAGTTCTTAAACACTTAAGTCGGCCTTTTCAGCGATCGACACGCCTCTTTTAAACTTTCATTTCCAAAAGGCTAAAAGCCATCCTCTCTCTTACAAAAATACTTTTCAGAATAATTAATCCTGACACAAGGCTATTCAAGTCCGGCAGTGTAACAACTTATTAAATCTCCTTTTGATAAACATTTTTTTTTCTTCTATACTCATCGTCGACCGGAAGTCTCGAAACGCTTGATTCTACTCACCGTACAAACGAAGGGACGTAGTCACGGCACAAATTTTAAAGGGGGAATTAATATCGCTTCAAGACACTTTTTCGGATGCTGCTAGGCGAAGAATAATCATTTTTATTTTTACCTCATAATAAGTATTTTTTTCAAATCATGCATTTAAAAATATTCGAAAATCTTTAGATACAGATACTTGGAATTGGCTTCACCGTTTTACTTTTCTTTTTAACATATTCTGGCAAAATTATTTGGAAAATTCGTCCTCTTAATTGATCTTCATTTACTTTCCATCACTTGTAAAATGTTAACGATTTTAATTCTTATTTACTTGGAGTGTTTGAGTTGTTATTTTGTGTATTTTTGTTATTTAAATTACAGGGTAGACATAAGTCAGTTGTCTCTAGAAACCCTTAGACTTTGTGTTTACTAGCATACTAGTCGTCAGTTGTGAACTTGATTAGTATGTAGTACCAGTGAACTCTAGTAGATCAAGGTTACTTTACTTTTACTTTTTCGAGTCCGAACATCTTAAAGCATTTACGCCTAGTATCGGGCTACGTCAAGTCCCCTTTTATTTGCTTTCCAGAGGTCGTCGAGGGTACGCGTTGCTGGGCATTGATGACATACTAAAAGATGGCCCATAGTCTGTATTTCTCCACATTCGCATAGGGCAAGGCTCTGTTCCAACTGCCTCCACTTGATTTTATTAACTTTCACAAGTGCTAATTCCGTTCTTATTTTATTCAATGTTCTCCAGGTTGACCAGTCCTGTTCATGACCTGGTGGAGGGTTTTAGCAAATCGGGAAATGATGTGGAGGGTCCAGACTCACGCATCCAAGGAAACTTTTTCTGGATTTTAGTCTTTTTTATAGTGCTTCTGTCCACATAGCATATGACGTTTTAGCTTGTAAGTTTGCGCAGTAAGTTATTTCTTGCTTCAACTTTCTGTCTTGTTTTGCGGTATTGGTGTTTATAAGACAGGGTTCTAACCAGGGTTAAGCCAAGATATTTAGGGGTCTAGCAGATCAAGGTTATGTTGTTGTTATCTGAGAACAATGAATAGAAAGTATTTTTTTGCATACATACATATAGTCACGTCTTTTTCCCGTACTGGTAGGCAGAAACCACTTCTTTGCAAATATAGTGGAAAAATATAACAACAACAGAAAACACCCGCACCTCCACGCATTCATACAACTACTAAAACTAAACCACATCTATAACCTCTTTTTACATGATTACAAATATTTCCCCTTAAAAATATTCGCGTGTTTTTTTTACACCGACTGATTTCACCGGAAGTGGTCCCTATCAATAATAATTGAAGTCCACCCTCCCAGAAGATTTGTAACAAAATTTGTAAATCAGTTTTGTAGTGTTTGATTAGAATACCATGGAAAACACTTTGAACACCTTCTGTAAGTTCATTGAACTATTGTAGCATTTGTGCTGATAATAAATTTGTTAATATTAAATTTGTACTTTCGATAACTGACTTAGGGCCCACCCTGTGTATCCAGTAAAACGAGTAACTTTATAAGGTGATATTGTTCAGAGTTCCTAGCCACAATAATTACAAGACTTCTTCCAGCGGGCTGTGCATTCGATGACATCAAGTGATGTTTCACCATTTTAAAAAAGATTCAAACAACAAACAGTTAAAAAAGCAATACATTGTTTTATGGTGTTAGCCCAATATAAGAAAAAAATCGAGGAACAGTTTTGTGATTTGGTAACCTGCATGTTCCAATTTTCGGATACGCCATTTGACGATACTTCTCATAAACTACTTGAAATCCCTTTAGACCCTCTATACGGGCAAATCTAAAAAATTTCACACGGCATTTTTAAAGCTCTATGATCGTCTATTGTTATTTAGACAGACCTCGATGACTGGCTTTTGTTTAGATGATTTTCTCTGCTGGTAAGGTCGCAGAATGCAGGTCAGGTCTCTCTCGTATCTACGACCCATTATTACAATATCAAAAAATCTTTAATAAAACCCCCTCTTTTCTGTACATACTATGAAATATATTTTCTCTTGATATTAAATCGCTAAATCACCAAATGACAACGTCTACCATATTGCTCTGATTTAACACACCGTGCTATTTTGACAAAAAAATTATTTCAAAAGGTCACAATTGGGAAAATAAGCCTCCTACTGCAGAACTGTTACTTTGAGGATCTGTCCACCACATTGTTCTGATTTAAAACCGTGCTTTTTTTAACAAAAAAATATTTTAGTTAAAATTATTAGCATCTACTGGAGATCTTTAAAGATTTGTCTAATGCAGGAATTATTTTAATAATCCGTGAGGGTTAAAGAAAAGCAAATTTAGTTTTAAACGGGACGTCGTCTGTCAACAATTTGTCTTTGTATAATAAAAGCTGACTCTGCGTGTTTAATTTCTATCTAAGATAATATCGTAGGAAAAAACAAATTACAATCACGTTGTCAAAAAAGTTTTCGTAAATCATACTGACTTGTACACTTAATTTTTTTGGCCTATCAATCATGTTGCAAACAGAGTTGGACTAGCCCTATCGGATTGAATAAAAATTATTAAAATATTTTTTTCACAATAATAAACAATTGGATTGGATTTCTTGATAAAAATTTGTAATGATAAGAATTTTGCTTACAGTTATAGTAGGTAAAAAATTATTGACGTTTCTCTAAAATTGTATTACTTATCTTTAGGACGCGTGACATAGTTGACAAGTTCTTTCTGTTCTTCTAAAGAAGTTCATTACATTAATAAACCTTGAAGAAGTGTGTCTGTACATTAAAGATATTTACAAAAAATGTTTCGGTATGGTGTTTGGATATCCCCGACTTCAAATAATAGATTTTTGGACTTTTTGTCTGGTTGTTTGCTCGAGTATAAGGCAAAAACTGGAGAACCGATTTTGATAAATCTAATGTGTTTAAAAGCTTATAATGTGGTTTAAAAACTGGTATATATTTATCTTGCTTTGATATTTAACAATAAAACCACATTTTTTCACAATTAAGTGCAACCAATGGAAGTTGTTTAAGTTTTTGTGAAATTATAACAGTAGCAGTGGTTTTCCTCCTAACTTTGCCAATAGGTGGCACCACATGTAGTTTAAAACGCACTATGTTAGATAAATATGTTTATATATTGGGAATATTTACCTTGTGGTGTTTAGGTGTCTCTTACTCCAAATTACCGATTTGGGTACACGTAATACATGTTTTTTCAAAATTCTACGCCCAATTTATTATCTAAATTTTTTGTTATTTTAAGGCTACGTATTATATATATTATATTGGCAGGGAAATGAATGGGGCACTGCATAGCTTTATGAACAGCCAGAAAGTGTCAAAAAAGGCACGTCTGGCTGTGCATAGAGGAGTGTTGGTTCCTACATTTATGTATGGTAGTGAATGTTGGGTTTGGCAGAAGAAGCATGAAATTAGGATTAATGCTGCGGAGATGAGTATTTTAAAAAGTATAGCCGGAGTGATGGTTGGATAAAGTAAAAAATGGTGAGATAAGAGAACGCTGTGGTGTAAAAGAGATGTGGTTACAAAGATAGATAAAGGAATGCTTAGATGGTTTGGAAACGTAGAAAGGATGGATGAAGGAAGATTGACGAAACAAATTTATAAGGCAAGTGTGAATGGACAAGTCGGTAGAGGTCGACCTCGGCGAACATATCTAGATCAGATCAACATTGTTTTGAAGAAAGGCCAGGTCAAGAGTACCAACAACCGATGAGCATGTATGAGAGCACTGATAAAAGTAGAGGTAGCAAAAGGTGTGTGCAAGAATCGTAGTGGAAGTGGAAGGAAGTGGTCTCTGTCTATCCCTACGAAAAAAAGCGTGACTATATGTATGTATGTATGTAAGTTTATCAAAATCACTTAGAAATGCCAATATTAAAATGTATCACATATAATAGTAAGGAAATAAGATAAAAACATTTTTTTTGGTTATTTGCTAAAATATTAGAACACGTATTAAGGAAGTTTTAACTCGACCGCGTTAGCCAAAAGAAAACTGAAGCAAACATTTTATGGTAAAGTTGAAAACTTGCAGTAAAATATATGTTGTTCTTTATACACTAACCTACTTTTGAGCCAAATTTCAAGGATTTTGCATTACTCCTTCGTACATTTTGGTGGCTGAATATCCCGAAAGTGCTCATTTTGTAGTTTATAAGTCATGGCTCGTATGCAAAATTTGCAATTTTTGATAAACTATATCTCGAAAACGGTTTTTTTTAGTTTTTTACAAAAATTCATTTAATTTGCATTACTTCACATTTGTGTTAAAACTACCTTAAATAAAATCATTGTCATTTGAGATTAGTTATGGTAGCAGTGCTTGATGGACATAAAAATACCATTTAGTCGGAAAATCCGTCGCTGTTTCGTGTCTACCTTGAAGTTGTTGTGGTTTTTTGTTTATGTAAACATGCAGCCGATGGATTTATTGCTAGTGTGCCGCTTAAGAGTTTTGACACATCTGGTATCACGGTGGCGTATCATCTATTAGGAATTTTTCTAGAACGCCTTGCAGGTTGCGTCCCGAGTTTTTAATATACTGTTAGGAATTTTTATTGAGTTGTTCACTTGACTTCTCCACTCCGGCGGCTTTTGAAATCCGAATAAAAAAATTAACCATTCACGATGGGATGAAACATGATTTTGGATTATAAAATATAAAATGGCGCGTCCGAAATACCTACACAACGTTTTTATACCTTTTAACAAAATTCTAACATTATTTCTTCTATCAATTTTTCTGTTTTTTTTTTTTTGCTTTAGACAACTATAAATAGGATATAATTACTAAGTAATTTGTTGGCGGTTTAGAAAATATGACACTAGCGTTTGTAATAAGTCGGATGCAAAAATTGCGGTGACAGAGATTGATACTACAGTCGTGCCAACAGATGGCATAAAATAATAAATAAAAAAAAAACAAGAACTAAAATTAGTTACTAAAGCATTAGAAATAGACTCGTATTTTAGTCTCATTATAGTTTAATTGGCAAGAAAAAAAGAATATCTTAAATTATAGTTCTAAAACCTGGTTGTTTTGGTATTTTTGAGGATAACATTTTGCTGACTTTATTGAAACAAAACAGTTGAAGGATTGTTTGTCAGTGCACTGCCCTTGGAAGTATAGGTCAGCCTAAAAAGATAAATAATGTGAGTAACAGTGAGTTACCAAGAAAGGGAATTAGAAGTAAAGAAAATAGCCTTTTCTGTAAGTAAGTTTAACGATATAAAGGTCCCTGTTCACAAAATCCTAAGTGACAGAAGTTTAAAATTGGGCTCATTTGTTAATAGAATAGTCCTCTTTTTAATGAAATAGATTGAGATTTAAAAAGATTTAGCATTGAAAACGTCAATATTGGTATACTGAAAGCTTGATATTTTATTTATAATAAAAATAGTGTGTATCAAAATCTTTGATTTAAGATAAATAGGCAGGGGTTGCGATTGAAGAATCCCCTTCACACCTAAACGGCCGTAGTGTCATCTGTTATGTTCGTAGTCGTATAGGATGTCCTCCAAATACGTACAACATTTTATCAGGGTTTATTAAACCTTTAGCTGTCGGGTAATTAATACTTTGATTTATGTTCCGTAGGAAATTTCGCTTGCATTCACTGTGAATATGATTTATGTACTGTATGATCGGTA
The DNA here is from genome assembly GCA_950111635.1 of Agelastica alni. Classification (NCBI taxonomy): domain Eukaryota; kingdom Metazoa; phylum Arthropoda; class Insecta; order Coleoptera; family Chrysomelidae; genus Agelastica; species Agelastica alni. The sequence goes on along the minus strand of OX467712.1, from coordinate 6,703,220 downwards.
TTTACCTGCATCCCGAAGAATTTTCATGATCTTTAATTAAAATTACCGAGTTTTACAGTCCGTTTGAAGCGTAATTGGCAATGGTTTTTTTCGTTTTTTAATATTTTGTAGCCAATTTTCCGTCGCGCTTTCCTATAAGATTGGATCATTAAATGCGATTAAAGAAATTTAACGTTATTTAAATAAAAAAATTAATTAATGAATATTATCTTCAGTCTAATTAAACTTATTGGTTAAGTTTTTATTAGATCGTGATTGCAAAGATACGTTTGATGAGGTTTAATCAGTTTATTATACGATCAACAATTTTGCCTAGAAGAGCTGCAAAAAGAAGAGCAATTTGTTTTCATTATAATCTTAAATCTAAAGTGTTATACTAAGTTTAGCCCGCTGGTGTTTTCTCAAAATTGTTAGCACTCGGTTTTTATACACAACATGCACTGTGATCTTCTTTTATCCACCATCGCACTATCAGGAAAATCCTACAAAATCTTGACTCTAATAAGGCAGTAGGACCAGATGAAATTCTGACAATTGTCCTAAAGACCTGTGCTCAAGAGCTTAACCCCAGTTCTCTGTAGACTCTTTAAGCTATCATACAGCAAAGGAGTATTTGCGTCCATGTGGAAAAACGCTAAAGTCCAACCGATTCCGAAAAAAGGAAAGAAGACTATTCCTGCGAATTATCGCCCTATCGCATCGCTCTCAGTCATATCCAAAGTTATGGAAAAAGCGATTAACATAGAACTTATCAAATATCTGGAGAAATTTGAGCTAATTCATGACAGACTTCGGTCTACTGGAGATTTGCTGGCTTATGTTACTCAGCTCTGTTACATGTGGCAGTTGACGGTATTTCTTCTAATGCGTTAAAACCGAGGTCCCCCAGAGTTCCATCCTGTCCCCCACCCTATTTTTTTACACATCAACGACCTCTTGAAAACCACCACGAACATCATTTACAGTTTCGCAGACGACAGCACACTTGTCTCAACTTTCACATCCTATCGATCACTTTCGGTGAATGATACAAATAGACTCAGGCAGGAACAGGTTGATTCCATCAATAGAGATCTTGAAACAATCGTCGAGTGGGGAACCGACAATCTTGTTCAGTTCATTGCCCAGAAAACACAAAGCGCCACGTTTTCCAAGAAAGTGAATTCCTCAAATTATTCCATCACAATGTCCGGAAATACCCTTGAATCAAGTCACTCCATCTCGATTTTGATAATCACGGTGTCTAATAATTTGTCTTGGCATAACCAGGTTGCTAACATCGCATTCAGCAAGCCAGAGGCTAGGTTTTCTGTGGAAAGCTAGAAAGTTTTTTACTCCTGATCAACTGTTGACGACGTACAAGGCTCAAATCTGACCTCTACTGGAGTATTGCTCGCACATTTGGGGTTCAGCACCAAGGAATTCTCTTCGTCTTCTAGATTCCATTTAGAAAAGGTTCATTCGGTTGATAAACAACTCCACTCTCACAGATACCCTTTACCCACCAGAACATAGAAGAAGAGTTGCAGACCATACATTACTCTACAGATATTTCTATGGCAGATGCTCCAGAGAAATAAAAACTCTTGTACCACCACTGGCCACATTCGGTCGAAGAACTCGGCACGCTGATCAGTCTCACCCATTTACTCTCAAGATTGACACTACAAGGACCAATCTTCATCAAGAATCCTTCTTTTACAGGGCTGCTACAGAATGAAACAAGCTTCCAAAATCAGTTTTTCCAGAGAATTACGACATGCAACTTTTCAAAAAGCGGGTCCACAATCATCTCCTTTCTATAATCCCCTTTTAATAGTCGCAGTGCGTGCCCACACGATAGGTCTAACCTTTTTGCGACTATTTTCAGTAAAAAAAAAATTACTACACTAGCTCAAAAGGTTTGATTCTCTTGAGTCTTCTCGCTAATCCAATATAGTCTAGCAGCTGGATTGTTTCGACGTTATCGTGCTTGTAAAGTCGTTTTTCATGCTTATTTACAAAAATTTTTGCTTCATCTGCTATCATCTTCACTTCCAGGTTTCCCAAGGGGCAGTGATTATGCCTCTCAGTACCTTGTTTTAAAATCTTTGTACGATCTGGATAGATATAGCTCGAGCAGGCACACCTCTAAAGTTTTATGCCGTATATCCACACGGGCTTTAGGATCTGTCGTATGTAAAAAAAGTAAGAATTATTTGTATCGAAAGAAAGGAATAAGTAAAAGTGCATGTACAACGAAAATTTTTTGACAGTTCTAACAACCATTCAAATTTTGTCATTTTGTGTCATATGAAACTATTTCACCCAATCATGTCAACATTACATTGAAAATTTTTTGCTCAAGTTGATATCCAATAAAATCAGTCAATTTGTGGTCATCTGATCGAACACAACCAATCAAAACAAAATTATACTGAAAAGAGCCCATGGGTTCTTTTCACTAAATCATGTCATGTTGCTATGGATACATACCTACATTTCCTTTCATTCGATTTTGACAATTCAAATATTTCAATATGTCACGATTTGGTTGTGATACTCAAGATAATATTGATGAAATTATAGCATTCAATATACCGAAGAATACTGTTCACAATAAAAATTTTGTGTGGAAAGCGTTCATGGACTTTTGTGATGTAAGAAAATATGAATTAGATGGAAATCGGACGGTGGAAGAATTGGCGTCGATTTTAAAGGATTGTTTCTGTTCTGTATTTATTTCCATAATCAGCAAAAAAATTTCTATCCGAATAACCCTCGAACATTGATGAATGCTCAAAAATTGTATAACATCTATCTCAAGCTTGTTGCTTATAGGCAACAGACCTCCGCCTACGGCGTCGGTCTGTTTCCAAGCAACAAGCTTTCGAAATCTGTTATAAAATTGTTTCGACAATTATCAATGTCCTTGGGTTATTACTACTGATAATTGCACTGAAAACAATGATCAATGTATCACTTTGACAACACGATTGAGTTTGACAACATCATTCCAAATAAATTTCAAAATGTCATGTCTTGGCAATGCGAAGGTTCAAAGTATAAATGCGCTAATAATAAAAAAGTTCCCAGATATACAACCTACCGTCTCAAATATATTTGGGAAATATTTATGGAATTTTGCTGCGAACGAGAATATGAATTAAATGAACATAGCTGCTTAAAAGAATTGGCGTTGATACTAAAAGATTGGGCGGTCAATATGAGAAAGAAAGAAAGACGGGACCGAATTTAAAAAAGCAATGGTGAAGACAATGTGGAACGTTTTGTGCAAACTTTTGCAAGAAAAGTACTATAATGACTATAATATTATGATTGACCCATTTAACAATATAGATTGTAGATTGTAGGATGGGTCGTGAAGGCCATGCTGCCTCTCAAGCACTTCGAACTATCAGATCTTTTGTGCATAACCTTTAATGTATTCGAGGCCCGGGATTCTGAGACTTCGAGTAAAGTTTATTAGTTTCCTGACATTTAACAATATAGTTTTTAAACCAGCCCGAGATGCAATCAGGACAAAACTACAAGCAGATCCATGTAAACTTAAGTCCAATTCAGTTTCATTAAATTTGTCTGAAGTTAACAAAATAATATTGCTATAAAATGAAATTACTCCTGAAGGTCTTATTCATAAATTTTACCATATTGCAGTTGCTTATTTGGTGGATTTTTTTCATATCGAGAAAAATAATGATGACTCTCAACAAATCTCATTGAATAAAATCCGGTGTTCAGTAAAACGTACCAAAATGGTTCTAAAAGCTGTACAAATAGTAAATGGTTGGTTTCCATTAGTGAAAGACAAATCGACACTGGAAAAATGAAACTGACACATGGTACGATAATGTACCTGTTGGAAGAAATACAATAAATGGATGGAGTAAATCTGCTGCTGAGGCAATTGGCTTGAATGTAAAGGACAAAAAGATAACAAATCACTCGAATGGATCAACTGCTGTTAGCGAATTGGCAAAAAGTGGTGTAGAAAAACAACAATTGCTGAAAATTACTGGTCATGGCAATCAAAATTCTATAAAACCATACTTAAATCTCGATCAAGAACACCACAACAAGATCATAAATATTATGCGTGGTAATAGATCTTCTATTGTTTAGAGAACAGCACCGAATCTAATAGTAAGTTAAATTTTAATAATTGAACTTTCACTAACTATACTTTTAATAAATAAATAAATGTTTCGTTGTGTTGAGTTATAAATTTTTTTGTCAAAACATACTTCGCCAATTATCCCTCGGACATTGACAAATGCCTCATAATGTTTTAATCTTACTTTGATGCTTTTTCTGTAAAAGAAGAAACTAACTTTGAAAAAAAATAAGCCCCCATGATCGAGCAACACTCAAATAAAATTAATAAAAACTACACACGGTTTAAGAAAATTAAAGAAAGTGTTAACATTGTATAGATAGGGGAGTGCTTGCTGCCGAGCAACCTTTTTCTACGTCAGCCATAATTTAATCACAAAATTTCTTTTTTGTAACTTGTTTTAGAGATTGTAAATAATCGTAATATAGTCACTAATTAAAGTCGTAAAAAAAGGGTTAATTAACATCAATAATCTGCCTTTTTGTTTGTTTCCGACGTAGGATGTAGTTGCCCGGTGCAGCATCGCAATTTTACGCTAGCGCGATGCCTTAGACCGTGGCGGAATGTATTAACAAGAAAGTTTTCAACTAGTTTCCGGAATATAAACTCCGAAATTAAAGTCGTACGTTATTGTTGATTCTGTTAACCCTAATGACGAGCTCAATTTTTCTATTGCCCCCTAAATTAACGCTCTTTCACGAACTAAAAGTGTCAACGATAATGTGAGTTTTAAAACAAGTTGTTTAATGGTCTGCAACTGCAAGAAGGATAACGCAGTGTCCCATCAGCCCCATTGTACAGCATCTCTTAACGGGGACCTCATGTCATTGAACCAGCCTATCGTTCTATCGTTACGGAGAAGTTATGAGTCTTTTAGCTCATGGTCTACTGTGAGACTCCCTGACTGACTCCACCCCTATTTGGGTCCCTCTGGCTATTACCTCCGGTGACAATTAGGCCTGTTGGCCCATTGTATCTTATCGTTCTAACTTAGTTGGTGACATTGCCCAGTGGAGATTTCACCAGGTAAGCCATCGCTGTGTATGGCATGGATTCTCTGATGCAGAGGTCTTTTACTTAGCAGTTTAGGTTTAGGCAGGGATTAGGAATAAAAGAAGCAATAGTCACAACTCAAGTGCTGGTACAAAACAGTTGAGATCAAAGGAAAACCGTATGGCTGTGCTTTATCGATTATGAGAAAGCTATGCAAATGACGCTGTTGTAATAGCCAAAAACGAAGACAATCTGCAAAAACTACTGTATACCTTCAACAAGGAAGCCAGGAAATGGAACATGGAAATCTCGAAATCGAAAACAAAATCGATGACCTTCGCAAAAGACCCACTAAGATGAAAACTAGTAATTAATGACGTACCGATAGAACAGGTCATGGATTTCGACTACCTGCGTTGCAAGATCTCCAGCCGGGAAAATTTGGAGGAATAAGTCAAACGAAACGTGAACAAAGCTGCATCAATCTCTGATCATCTAAAAAGCATTTGGAGAACTAAACAGATAAGCATTCAGTGTAGGTTAGGTTAGGTTTCATGTGAGCCCCTCCACCGCGACCCTTAGTAGGTCTATTGTGGCTCACCCCTAGAGGCTACAGTTCACCGCACAATCCAGCCCTTCTTACGAAGTTCATGGTTGTATAGGGTGAGATTTTTTTAAATCGGTACGTTCTAGGTTAGTGTAACCAAATATGTTGAACCTTATTCTTCCCAGGCCGGGGCATGAACATAGTATATGTTCAGCAGTTTCGTCTTCCACGCAGCAGAACCGACAGTCCGTTTGTTGGTTCAGATCTATCTTTCTGAGGTGGTATCTTAGACGACAGTGACACATTCAGTGTCACGAATCTATAAAACATGCGTAAGGCCAGTAATGACTTACGGAGCAGAGACAAGAACCGATACATCAAAAATCAAAAGAATGCTCAGAACAACAGAGATGAAAACAATACGCGCAATTATAGGCGACACCCTTCTGGATAAGGAAAGAAACGGATACCTAAGAAGACAAACTGACACCAGTGATGTCGTAAGATGGTACGGAGCTCGACCAAGATACTGGAACGCACACGTCAGCAGAAAGAATAAAGACAGATTATCACGAATCATCAGGGACAACATACCAACAGGAAGAAAACCCCTGGGCAAACTATCAAAAAGATGGAGAGACAGCTGGCAGTCCTCCTTACTGGAAAAAAATCAGAGAACTACAGGTGGTACGCCTTCTACAAGTGGAAGAAAAAAAGAAGAAAGCCTTTAATAAAGTAAAACATACCATGCTTGTCGAAATACTTAAAAAATTAGACATGGATCAAAAGGACATGCGATGCACTGAGAGTTTGTACCGGAACCAATACGTAGATGAGTACGGCAAGGGTATATTTTATCACAACTCCTGTTTAGTCTCTTTGAGCACATATTTCAAGAAGAACTTGCTAATTTAGAACTAAGGGTAAAGGTAAAGGCAGTTTGGATAAACAATATCAGATATGCAGACAACACAACTGAGAAGACCTACAACAACTTATCAATATGGTAAGATCGTGAGACTAAACATTAATATCAAAAAACAAAGTTTATGATGGTCACTGGAGATCTCCTGGCAAGACAAGATGCTAAAATGACTGTTCATCTTGTTGATCTGTGTAAAAAATTATTCAGCAAAAGTATCACGGTAAACGTCAAATTAATGGATAAACTCGTATATTAATGCTTACGAGAACGATATGTTCCATAATGCAAATGGCAACTTTGTATTTGCCGATACTTTAATCATCAGTTTATATTTTATTTTATCAAACAGGTTTTTAATCAAAAAGTCGATACGATTGTGATAGTATCCCGCCAGTTCGTTCGTGAGTTTTCGGTCTAATTAAGGTTCTGTCACAAACAATCTCTGGCCAAAGTTGCAATAACACGAGGGTCGTTCAATCATAATTTCAAATTGGATTTAAAATGGAACACACCAACAAAACCCGAAATGATGAGGTGTATATTCCGAAGAGAATTTCGGAATAATCATAGAAGGGTCGAAAGAATTATTTAATTACATTTACGTCATTCAATAAAGAAAATATCGTGTCCAAACAATCTAAGATCCGATCAGAATTTTTTGTAATTATAGCACATTGTTGAAAAAATAAAAATTGTAGAAACTTTCTTAATGCGAACCTGTATTGTTAATTGTATAATCATTAAATCTTTAAATGGTATTGGAAAAACTGATTGTCAAATTTACCGGTTGAAGTTTTGATTTTTAGATTATATTGCAATACTCGTTTCTAGTTAAAAAAATACATATAATTTTGTTGTCGTTTAATCGTTCGTACAAAATAATAATCAATTACATTTTTTGTAAAAATCACTCCTTTTTGATTAGTTATAGTTGCAATATTTTAATTTTACACCATTAAAACTTAAAGTAAACAATAATGTAGATTTAAATTGTGACAACTGGCAACGGTGTCATATCTTTAACATAAATCTAAAACAATGACAATGTCACCAATCACAGACCAGGAAAGAAATCGCATAATGGCGTATAGGTAACGCCGTGCCGGGTCGTTTCTCGATATTCTTTTAATGATTTATTTATTAAAGACAATGATTTAGTGTTTAGTTGTTAAGTTATTGTGTTAGTGTCATCGAATATTAACAATATTTAAACTGTGTTAGTGTGTTTTGGTTGTCGCTGCAAAAGTCGTAAAGATTGAAAAGACTATGAAGAAGGTAAGAAAATTTGTATCTGTAGGATGCCATTAGACATGTTGCATATAGTTATATCATTTCTTAACTTTGGATGAAAACTACTTTTTTGGAACATTTCGAATAAAATTATTAAGCATATTAAACATTTAAGATATATTTTTATATCGAATCCAATTTTTTCTCCATATATGATTTAGATTTTTATAAGAAAAGAGATTATTAAGAGTTTAAAAGCGGTATTATGTTCCACTGCTTACAAAACCGGTTTTTTTAATGTTTACAAGTACAAATATTAATAATATATTTTTTAAATAAATCTGTTATTTCTAATATTAAATTAGTACCCTATCCATTTTGTCACAAAATAACATTCTAAAGTGGTACATCCAATTAGAAATAAGTTTACCAAACTAAAACAATTTACGGGAAAGTTAGTAAATAGTACCGAAGTGCCGCTAGAGTTTGTGGAGGATGATGTTAATTAAGTAATATTTTACCCATAATATCCCAGACGTGCTCAAGGGGTGAAAGATCGGATGATCTTGGTGGCCAAGTCAACAAATCGACTTGAGCAGTTATAGTTCCACCACCTCCTGGATGTAACGCACGGCGAACATGTTGCCTCTGATAAACCTACTTCCATGAGCAAAAGCCCCACATACCATTAACGTAATAAAAATTGGAAAAACTATTGTTTGATATCAAAAAAGAAATTTCATTTCATCGCTATTATTTTATGTTTACGCTTTTACAAAAGATACGTCTCTGTGCAGGTGGCTTGATGTCAGCTGAGTCTTTCATCGCCGCCATTATGCGTTCTCTCTCTTTCTTCGTCTAGCAATAAGGTTACCACAGATTACTAGATTTTCGACAAAGTAAATAACTAAAATTACAAAATGTTTGTAAATACTCCCGAAAGGATAACATCTAATAGAACTCATCGAGAAAATATTTGATTTAGTGTATTATACGACTATTCCCCGTGGTAGTTATGTAATTATCACATTACGAGAGTGCTTTTTTAAGTTAAAAACGGTAATTGAGAATCAAATCCAATTAAGAAGCGTTTATTTGTAACTCGATTTTCAATAATAAAAAAGCTACGTGGATAAACATTTTTTATTATTGATGATATGCGTTGGACGCTTCTTTTTGTTTAAAGAAATTATATTGTCAAAAAAAAATTAACGTTTTAATATCTCTCGCGTTGAAAATTAATACAGTACTAAAAATGAATGGTCATTCCAAATATTAATCTGTCATTATCGAAAGGCTAAAATGAACACGATTCCTAACTTAAAAGCTAATTAAATATCTGTTTTATTGACATTTCTATGATAATATTACAGTTAATTAAGTCTTCCTATTAGATTTAGATAAAATAATTTTTTTAATAATGCAGGACCGGCTCCTGCGGATTTATCGATTGCTTTTGTTAATTATTAGTATTATTATTGTATTGACATTAATGTTTTGCTATATTATACAAAGGGTTATAGATATTGGTCTCAAAATTTACTCTGATATGGGAAATGGAAAACACACATCACACAGGTGACCAAAAAGGTTAACACATAAATAATCGACCTAATACAAAATTCCTTCAAAAATCTTTCGAAAGAAATGATCTTAAAACTAGATAGATCGTTTGTGAGACCAAAGCTCGAATATGCCCAGTCCATATTATGTGAAAGACATATACATACATACATACAGTCACGCCTTTTTCCCTTTGGGGTAGGCAGAGACCACTTCCTTTCACTTGCTACAGTTCTTACACACATCTTTTGCTTCCTCTTCTTTCATCAGTGCTCTCATACATGCTCGTAGGGTTGTTGGTACTTCTGACCCGGCCTTTTTTCAAAACAATGTTGATCTGATCGAAATATGTTCGCCGAGGTCGACCTCTAAGCATTCCTTTATCTATATTTGTAACCACATCTTCTTATTTCACTATTCTTTACTTTTTTCAACCGAGTCACTCCAGCTATACAATTCTCAGACTACTCATCTCCGCAGCATTAATCCTATTTTCATGCTTCTATTTTGAAAGGATACAGGAGTCCAATTCTTTGATGTGTGTATGTCGTTTGTGTCATTATGTGTCATATTTTCTTAGCTATTTCTGTTCTTTATACGTTTTGACTTCTTCGTACTTTTGATCGTTATTGGTTTCACTGTTTTTTTTGTTGGTTAATAATTAGTGATTTTTTGACGTGATAACGTCTTATAAATCGATGAACGCCGGCTGCACGCACGAAAAAGCATAACTCATTGTCACGTTCCGCGTGAAAGCGAGAGCGCTTAACAAGGGATAGAGAGAGGCACGATCGGCCTAAATGATCGGCTTGTGACGCATCTATCTCTCTTCCACTCCATCGGCCGATGCGTCCGAGTAGAAGAGAGACAGAAAATATTTGAATTATCGAGTGTAAATAAATGTTAATTTATCGAAAAAATAGTAATTTTCAATTAACTCCTTTTTATTATACGAAATAATGATAATTCAGTGATAATAATTTAATTCAATTCATAAAAGTATGCAATTTTTCATCGATATTTTCTTACGACGTTATCACGTAAAATTATCGTCCGTAAATCGACTTTACAGATACCGAATTTTTTATTATTTCACTTCTTAGTTGAGCAGGTATTTTGATTGAAATACCCCGCAAGCCAGCTCTGTATTAAACGGCTAATAGATATTTATTACACACACTATCAATAATATATAAAATGTATTCGGTAGTTATCGTAATTGAGTAGACTTTTTTATCTGCACAAAAAGTTGTAAGGAATGTTATAATAAAAAACGATCAAATATCAAATAAACTTTTTTGAATGCGCTCCATTTTTACTATTTATGTGATGGGTTTTCAATGAAAAAAAAAAACTACTTTTTATGCTTAGAGTCAGATTTAAACTAAATGAATGGGCGACATGCGATATTTTCATTGTTGGTTTCATTTTTTGGTTGTTTTTCATTTTTCCTGAGAATAGTGCGGCAAATAGGCAGCACTTGAAAAAGAGACAAATACTAAACTTTACTCATTTAAGACATACATACATACATAAAGTCACGCCTTTTTCCCATAGGGGTAGGCAGAGACCACTTCCTTCCACTTCCGCTACGGTTCTTACACACATCTTTTGCTTAATTTACTTTCATCAGAGCTCTCATACATGCTCGTCGGTTGTTGGTACTCATTTAAGACAGTGTAAATTAAGTGACATAAGTGAGTGATTTAAAATTACTTGTTTTCCTGCTAACACCCTTCGCTCGATGTCACTGTCATACTTTCTATCTCTCGTAAACTTTGAGCCCAAGTATACAAACTCATTTACTTGTTCCTCTCTTTCTCCCTTATTTAGAACAGCCATGGCGAAGCCACATATCCCTGTCTCATACCTTTTTGGATGTTATATCAGTCCATGCAAGCTCCGTTTATCCTGACACAAGCAGTGGAATCCTCGTAAACTGATTTTGTCACATTTTTAAATACTAAAATAGGATATTGCCAATGAAGCCTAGATCAGCAGCAATGAAAAGAAAAGGACAATGGTCCTTAATTTAACAGTTCATTCATAAAATATCTATAAATGTTATATTTGCATCTTTCCTATTAGCAGTTTGAATGTTGGTCTTTATATTAGTATTGTTTGTAAAGACACCGAACTCCCTGGTACTACGTTGTTTTCGAGGATCCCCCGTACAAAAAGTTCGTCGTAACAAATAGTTGCTCAATTCTTTTCGAGTAACTCGAAATTATTATTGTGCTACGTAGGAAATCCATTCGATGCATTCACTGATTTCTCTTTTTCATATAAAGATATTACCGAATCTCCAATTTAGTCGTTGATACAAGATAAGATTGAAACGTCCGTAACAAAGAAACGGCCGTGGAATAATTCGAAAATAAAAATAATCTAAAAAACATCGTGACATCTTTATGTATAACAATAAAAGACTTAACATTTTTTCTTTGAAAGTATTATACCAACAACGTGTTTGAATGTTTGATTCTTATTTTTACAAAGAAGTAGCATCATTATGATCGAAGCGAAAAGAATGGATCTATTGACGAATGCGAAGAATACGGCGCGAGAAGAATTGGGGTGGGTGAGAACATTATCTTTGCAGTTTAGATACTATAGATCGATGTATTTTTAATTTAACCGAGAAATTACGACATCCATTATTATAGTTCTTTAATAAAGTAACTTTTAATAAATACAGGCATTATCATCATCATCATCATAGGCACGACAACCCGGCTTGGGCCTCCTCTAGTATTTTTCTCCACTGGTCTCGGTCTCTGGCGCCTGTTCTTCAGTTTGGCGCCTTAATTACTCGTGCATCTTGGTCTATCCCATCGTTCCATCCGGGTCTGGGTCTTTCCTGCTTTCTCCACCCTTCTGGTTTGCTTGTGTATATTCTTTTAATGGTCAATCCTCTTCGCTCTGACATTTGCGGTTCCTATCACGTGTTTCGTCTTACTTTCGTTTACTTGCAGACCCATTATTCTGCCGGCTTCCTTGATTTTTATAAATCACTCCTTGGCCGATGCGACCGATCTCGCTGTTATGTATATGTGTCCGCATAAGCCGGTATTTGGGTCGATTTGTTAAAGATTGTGCCTGTAGTTTGTACCTTGGAGTACAGGCATGGATGACGTTTAGTGGGGCGAAAGAGGCATTCGGCTTCTCTGAAAATGTTTATTTGTGAATGATGCAAACGATTCCTATGCACTCTGGCTGACGGGACCGCTGATATTTCGGGACAGGAGTACGATTTGTAAATAGCAGCAATGGTTTACAAAAAGAAATCCTAGGATTTAAAAAACTCATGAATGTGGATGCAGTATCGGTGGCTAATGTAATCAAGCACTTATATGGGAATTATGGCTTGAATATGCAACAAATAATTGGTTTAGATTTCGATAGTTGTTCAGTTATGTCTGAAAAAAAAAACAACGTGCAAAAATTAATTATAATAGTATAACATTTATTTATTTATTTAGGATATCAATAGATAAAAAAGGCTATGGTACACCAAAAATTTTTAATAATCACAAGCAAATTCTTGAACGTTTTCGGCGTCAAGCCATCATCAGAAGAAATTTTTATCCAAAATTTGTTAACAAAAGACGAAACATGAAGAAGATATATTTAACAAAAACATAAAAATATGAAAATCAAATTGAGGGATGACTACTGACAACATGAGTTGTTAAAATGATAAAACGCACATGTCTTGTTAACAGAAAACATTTAATTACAATTTCATCGTATGTTTTGTTCATTTCTTTGGACAACCCTTGTAATGTTCATTGTTGAGCTTTAGTTATGTCTTCTTCATGTTTCTTCTTTTGTAAACAAATTTGTGACAAAATTTCTCCTGATGATGGCTTGACGCCGAAAACGTTCGAGAATTTTCTTGTGAAAATTAAAATTTTTTGGTGTACTATTGCCTTTTTTACCTATTGATATCCTAAATATCACAGTACTCACAATCCCCTTTTATGTTATTTATTTATTTAGCCAAAAATTGCTGGTACAAACAAATTCAATTTTACATAGTTTAAAGTCGTTCTAGACATACTAACAATGACAATAATGAATATAAATAATTGTTTACAACACACTTTAAAAAGTACATATTTCTTATTATTTTTTTTTAAATTCTTAAACTTGTTGCTTCTTTAGTTTGGATTGGCAAGTTATTGTATTTTTTAAGCCTTCTACACAAAGAGATATTATTGCAATACAGCTGTACGAAATTTATTCACAAAGTAATTATTCTTACTTCTCAGGTATTTCATTATAACAGCTCTTTTAATAAAAAATTTAGACAGATACATAGGTAGTTGGTTGGTTGTTATTTTGTATATAAACGTTAGACATGTTTCCTCTATTATTTAAGTGACGTTTAAAACTTTTAGCGTTTGCAACATGTTTTTAACACTTGTATATCCATTACACCTCAATAGAACTCTCATAACTTTATTCCATAAGATCTGCAACCCATTTTTATCTTTCTTAGAACATGAGAATAATAATGAAGCGAATGCAAAGCGTGGATAAATAATAATTATCATACACTGTTCCTTTTGCAGATATTCTATGGAGGAAATCAATTTTCTTACCTAATAAATCTTCTTCTTCGACTGCCTATCCACTATTGTTGGATGTTGGCGACCATATTTCCATACATTTCTCTGTCGGTTGCTGTGTGTACCAACTCTTTTATCGTTCTTAACCCCGTCCCATCTCTTATATTTCTTAACCATGACATTTGCTTTCTGCCTAATCAATGTGTTGGCTTAAACTTAAGGTGGATCAAGTTGTATTATAGTCGAATATCCTAAACCAACCATTGTAATTACCTATATCTGTTATGTAAACAAATGCATTGCATGGTTTGGGTTCAGCTATGTTCGTACAGTATAATTCGACATTGGTTTTTGTTATCTTTTTCGCAAGATGGGTTTGTTTTTCATTCGAAACCATAACGAAGAGATTAACACTTAGATGTGAAAGTCAAAGCACCCACTAAAGAATTACAAATGTTTTTTAGAAAACCAGTCTGTTAAATATGAAGTCATAATTGAATTTCCGAAAAAAATCATTACTAATACATAAAATATTGAACCTTAAGTATGCGGGACACTCTGTATTTTTAATTGAAATATATTTTGAAGGATCAATTTCCATTCTGATCGATCCTCGATTGTTAACTCGAATCAACCCAGTCTCGTAGGCGAATTTATTTTTTATGAATTGAGTAGACTGTAGAGTATGTTTTGTAGAAAACCTTTTCGTTTTTTGTATTATAAAAATGCAGAATTTAGTATATTGTTGATCACCCTGTAAATTTTTTTTCTGAATTATAAAAACATATTCCTCATAATTTTTAGCATTGCCTATTTATACACTATAATCCGGTCAATATAGACATTTAAAATAACAAAAATTCCTGGAGAGCCAAATATTGGTGGAAAGCTGGGGTTTATCATTACGAATAAAGTTTTAAAAATCCCCATCGATCCTATGTGTGCTACAAAAGTTATTCGGGGTCAAAGGTCAAAATTTGAGGTTTTTTTTGAATTATATTTGAAAACGGTAAGTTTTATCAAAAAAATACTTAAACCAAAGTTGTAGATCTTAAAATTCTCTACAAAAATAATTTTCATTATTTTTTTCCCAAGATTTACCATTCCTAAGATATCGCGATTCTAAGAGTCACATTATACTTGATATGCACATATTTCCACGCCACCAGTGAGGTAGTGTACTCGGCACGTTTTTTTTACCGTGGTTTCCCCTGTAGGCCTACTCCACTAACTGTCATGACAATTTTAGGATAATTTAAGGGAACAATACCCGTCAAGTTCTGCATATTACCTTATTATTGATATTGTTATTGATTATTGGGTTAACTATTGTTTTGATTTCTTTAGATATTTTAATCAGATTCATACTCTTGAAAGTCTACTTCAACAGTCATGTCTTCTTCAAATTCTTCTTCTTCCTCTTCCTCTTACTGGATGTTCATAAATTGTTCAAATGTGGCTGAGTCATTGGTCTCTTCATTAAAATCACAGGAATCTTTCTCTATTGTACTCAAGTGGGAGTGAAGTTTCAATCGGTTCCAGAGTATTATCTATCAATTTCCAACCCCAGTCTTCTGGGTTCAGTTGATTGCCTAGCCATGTTTGAACTTGATAGTATACTCGATACAAGTGTTGAATAGCAGATGCCGATGTTGGAGGAAGACATGATAGTTGTGCTTGTTTCTTGTTTCGCGTATTTTTTACAAAAGTTAAGTATCGGTATTTATCAATGCAAGTAATTTTTTTTGGAGCTTCATAAACCGCAAGAAGAAAGCGAATTCCTTCCGTAATTATTGTTTGAGGTGTGGAATCAATTTCTGTAAATACTTTAGCGCAGTCAGTCAGTATAATATATATATATATATATATATATATATATATATATATAAATAGGTATAAATAGGTATTTATACTTGTCTTAAGTGCCTGATTATGTATATATGTGGCTTATATGTGCATATCATGTATAATGTGACTCTTGGAATCGCGATATCTCAGGAATGGCAACTCTTAGAAAAAAAATCATAAAAACCATTTTTGTAGAAAATTTTAAGATCTACAACTTTGGTTAAAAATTTTTTTTTGATAAAACTTACCGTTTTCGAGAACAACCTTTGACCCCGAATAACTTTTGTAGCACACACAGGATCGATACCAATATTTGGCTTTCCGAGAATGTTTGTTATTTGACCACTATTTTTATGTCTAAATTGACCGGTGTCCGGTCAACCAGTTTAATATGACTACGAATGAGATATCAATATTTTTTTATTCAGCAGAACTCCTCAAAAAATCACGAAATTCATAATTTGGTCATACGATCAAGTTGGGTCAATAAAAACGTTCACTTAAGGTGGCTACAGCTACAAATTCTCTGATTTTCACCGAAAAACTTTTTCCCATAAATGTACGCGTGGTCCTTTAGGCATGCACTCACTTTTATTTTGACGTAATATAAATCTTCTGCCAAATTTTCGGAATCATGACCCATACATTTTAAATATAACATCAAATTCGAGTGAAGTTGAAGTGAGTGGATTCGACGTCCTTTACAAAATGAAACTAAATAAAAAGCTTCTCGGAGAAAGAGAATTGTTACTATAATTACCCTTTTCAAACAGAATAAAAACCTGCAATACAGGATAACTTAATTAATTAGGCAAAAACCTATTTCACTATGCAGTAGCTCTCTAATATATCAAGAGCCTGCCCTTTTTGCGACCTACGGTCTAGTAAACTTAAAAAATGTCGAGCGTTTCGAAAGTCAATGACAAATCAACCCCTTTCATACTGGAAAATTAAACTCCTTTAAAGAAACAGGCGTCCGATTGGGGACAATGTGCCTTGCCATTCGATAATTGAACAAAGAATCGAAAAAGTCAATAAGGATTTTCCGTGAAACAGTGGCGTTGTCGATAATTCTACGAAGCACGAAATATGATAAAGAACTAGATTTTTATTTGAAGGCAAAAACAAAAAAAGGTATTTGAAAAATTTAAAGGTCATGCAAACAGAGAGAAAAATAATGCGGCAAACATAAGACGAATACAAATTAAAACATTTCATGGTTAAGGCTACCGAAATACCTATCGAAATAACGAAAGGATTTAATCGTATGTACAATTGTATAAAACTGGGAACTCTTCATTGCGTACAGAGGCTCTAGATTTCAATAGACCGTTTTTTGGATGTAGTTGGAAGTAGGTATCTTCCAAATGTAGCCCAGTTCCATATACGAGTAGAAAGAAAGTTTTGCAGAGCTTAGCTTAGTCCAAGATAGTCTGGGAGTAGGTGCTTATAAAAAGAACTTGAACCCTTCTGCAAAATAAGTACTTAATGCACTTAAAAAATAAGTAACCAGCTCTCAGTTTTGAGAAGAGATCTTCTTCTTCTTAAAATGCCATGCAGATTCCCGCGTAGGCGTCCATCGCTTCTCTCATTATATGATTCTATTAATTGCAGCATTTTGCAGTGCCTGGAAGTCCTGTATTCCTGTCCATTGTCGTATGTTTCGTAGCCAGGATAATTTTCTTCTACCTACTCCTCTTTTTCCTCCTTCTATTTTACCCTGGACAATAAGACGTTGGAAATGATAACGTTCTTTACGTAGTATGTGTCCAAGATAGCCAGTTTTTCTTCTTTTGATGTTTCCGAAAAGTTCACGGTCTACTAAACTAGCTCTTCTCAGAGTATGTCCTCGTTCGTCACATGGTCAACCCACGATACTCTCAGCATTCGTCGCAGGCTCCACATCTTGAAGACCTCAAGTTTGTTGATAATTGCTGTTTTCATGTCAAATTTTTTTTAAGTCTTAAGAACGTTGTTCGAGCTTGCTCGATTCTGCATTTTATTTCCTGATCTGGGTCCCATTTTTGGTTGATCATGCATCCCAAGTATTTGAGTTGAGTGACTTGTTCAATGCTCTCTCCATTTATGGATATTGTGGTATTTGAAGCATCGTTTCTACTAATGGCCATACATTTGGTTTTACGGATGTTAATTTTCAGACCCAATCTTTGACTTTCTTCATTGACCTTATCTAGTAGAGTTTGTAGATCATTTGCACTATCCGCCAATATCACGGTATCATCCGCATATCAAATATTGTCTATGGGAATTCCGTTTACTTTAATGCCTATGGGACTGTCGAAGATTGACTCAGTGAATGCTCTTTCCACATACAAGTTAAACAACATCAGAGACAAGATACAAAAATACTATTGGGAAAATATAACTAGAAGAGATCTAACGACTGCACCAGCAAAGTTAAAAATAAGCTCAGGCACTGCCTGTTAATGTGGCACCATTAAAAGCTTGAATTAGTAGAGAAAAAGCATGCAGATTTTGCGAGGAAGACAACGAAACCTCTATCCATATTCTCTTAAAATGCACTACCCTGCAAAAGCAGAGGGTGCAATTTATCACATTCTATAAAAGGAGAGATTTACCTAATCTAAAGCAATCCGGTGTTTCGAATTTCCTTGTAGCGATAGGATAGCTTTAGTCGTTGAAATGTCCTGATTAGTTGGGCAGTTTAGGGATATGCAATAGAGCTATAGATTAAAGTGTTTTTTGTCATCACCGTGTGCTACCACGGTAGTACTAAAAGCATACAGGCACGAGAAAACGTTGTGTAGCTGTTAAATCCTCAAATTCTGATGCTTTTTACCGGCGATATATTTGAACAGTTAGAAAAGCATATTGAACTGCCAACGGCAAAAGAAAGTTCGCCGACTCTGTGTTACGCCTATCTATCGCCTTTACACAATGCGCACAAATAAAATGAACTTGCTCTTCCTACCGGAAGAAAAAACTTATCTGCTGTCAATCTGGACAGTAAAATCAAAGAGCTATCCGAAGAAAAACCCATCTTCCATCATTACGGTTAATTAAAACGATCTCGGTTTATTTTGATAGTAGAAATGCTGTTCGTTATTTACTAATCTCTGAGTGTGGTAATTGCTCTTTTAACATGTTTTTTATGAGGTTTTCAGAAAGTACAATCTGATCATTTTCGATCAATAACCAATTTAAACTTGTTTTACTAATTTTGATCTCAAGACTAAAAGTTTAATAGATCTCTAAAAAACAAATAAACTAGCGTGTAATCTAACACTTCACACTGACACTTTATTAACTAACTCGTAGGGCTTTATCCTCTTGAATCGTCACGTCTGGTTGGTGTTATCGAGGAGCTGGATGGTCTCATTATTCACGTGATCTAAGAGTCGTTCGTGTGTATCTTCAAGTCCCAGCGGAGGTCACTGTTTTGGAAGTACCAAGGAGCATCCGATTTAACATCAAAGATTTTCTTTATAGACCATTATATGCGTTTAAAAAATGAACCGTGACATCTAGTTTCTATAACGCGTTCCTAAAATAAACAGCGCCACTTATTGATTTTTTTAGGAACCATAACACTAAATAAAATCTAACGGAATTTATTTTGTGGCTCTTTCATTAGCAAATGTGGCTATAGTATTAAATTCTAGATTCGGAACGTAACTGGTATACAGGGGGATTTATAACTATTAGGACATAGGCTAAGTGCGAAAATACCGGTACTATTAGGTTTCCTTGTGGCGCTACCTGATTTCTCTTGATTCAGAATATGCTTCTTTTTATTTTATTCCGAAAACTCTTTCTGATATGCAGGAATCTAGAAGTTGTGAGTACTGTTTAGGTAGGTGACATCTGATTTTGTGCTTGAGTCTTCATTATTACGTTTTTAGACATTTGGTATATGAATAGTACAACTCTCTCACGGTAGTGTGAGAGTGAAGCTGTTAAGAAATATTCTAGTTTGAAGCATGGCCTCCTTAGTCGGAGGCTAGACCTCCTTCATTCCACAGTTTGTCACGTGCCTATTTTTTTTATAGTTTCGTATTCATGGTTGCATACAGTACTCTAGGGATAAGATTCGATAGTTGGTTTGCAATTACTGGATATTCACACGGACGAGGCACAGATTTGAGAAGATTGTGGGTTGACGTTTATTCCGCGCCATTTTTCTTGATTTCCGGGATAGGAGAGTGAGTCGTGTTTTGAGAGTCTTGGAGGCCAGGTGTCGGTAAAAGTTGTTGGGGACGGTGTGTTATTAGCACGTGTGCAGAACCTCTATGGGATTTCTTTCATATCTGGCTGTATTTGGGCCATCTTAATTGGATTTTGAAGAAAAACCATTTGATTTTTAACTTGACCATTTTGTCTTGCCTTTGTTGTGGAGATTTCTTTTGGATTTCTGGCGTCAAGTTAAAATAACCGTTATCGGAATTTATTTGAGGGAAGCCATTGTTCACTAACTAGTGCCACCCCCATAATCTAACCAGCCCCCGGAGTAGTTCAGGAGTACCACAGGTGTAGGCCACAGGAGTACATGTGAATTCGCATACCCAAAGGTTATCAGTGATTCATTTTTAAATATATAACGCAGTGACTCATGCTGACACCACTATTATGTTCTGTTTAGTTTATTAGTATAGTACATTGTTGGAAACTATTTATTGCATTAGATAATATGCCAAAACTAAACTTGGATTAAAATAACCTTCTTAATAATTCTTTATGTCCAAGTAAAAACATATTTTTTCCTACTTATTTGTAAATATCCTACAATCTTGATATTTTAAAGGACAACCATTGTAAAGGTATTTTTAAATGAACTCGATTGTTTTGGCAGTGAAAATCTTTATGTAAACGGTTAACTAGTAAATCTTCTTTGCCTTTATGTAAATGTTTGAATTAGTGTTATTAATGAGTTAATTTATATATGTCTTACTTTTTGTTGTAACTTGGTAAAGTCTGTTACTCTTACTGCTGTTCTGGTTATTTTATAAAGTTGTAAATTTTACATTTTTGGTTTGTTTTAGCAAGGAAATTTTACCATAGCTGTTAATTTTGACTATATTTGTTATGATGTTGCTATTGAACTGTGTACCTTAATTATCTATTGTGTGAGTAAAGTATCCAACATATTTTTGCTATAATTTTATTTATTTGGTTCACCATAATCATAGTTGTTTATCTTGTGTCTCTGCTAGTGCCTATAAGATCTAGGGGTTTCCGGCTTATACCGTTTAAGTCGGTGGCGCAGCTCACTTTATATTTTTTCTTCTACCCTCTACGGCTGAGCTCGGGCATAATTTGCCAGTAGAGAAACAGCTAGCAGAGTACTCGTTAGAGAACGAAAAAAAGACGTGGCAAATTTTTGGATACCCCATCCAGAAGATCGACTATCTATATAGATCTTCTTGTTGTCCCAAATAACTGACTTTGTTTAAACAACATTAAAAATACCTTTTTTTTATTAAAATAAAATATTTTTCGACTATGACAAATTATGAAATTGATCATTTATGTTGAAGATCAGTTATAAATATTTCGATTTAATAATAGAAATAATTTTCAAAGAAAAAAAATCCCGTGTGCCTAAACAAATAAATAAATTAAAAAAATAAGAAGGTTTAATTGAAAATATTCGTAGTTAATTCATCAACGTTTGATGTTTGTTATCCTTTTTAATGATATTATTCCAGTAATAACTGCCTATTCACTGTTGACGGCAGTAAACTATTGGAACCACTTAAATGACAACAATGGTTTCGAGATTCCCAGCCCCTTACGAAAATTAATTTCACAATTAACCCAATAACAAAACGAAACCATTAAAATTATGACTTGGCATCTTGTAGAAACAGATAATGGAACATGGAATTGTGACACACGTTTACCATAAGCGTCGATAAAGCGACACACAAGGGTATGCATTTTAGCGTGACTCTTCTGTCCCAATCCATCATTTTCGAAATTAGCCAGTCCCATTCTTTATTAATTTATTTAGTTAAACGGGCAAACCTCTCTTTACAATAATATAAAAAGATCGTAATTTATATCATAAGATATCACAGAGATTTTATATCATAACAGATTTTTTAAAAGTACACAGGGTCACACTAGTTATGCATACAGTATTTTCATTAATTAGATTACCCAGTCTCATTATACGAGATATGCTGCTACTGTAGCCATAATTAGTATTATAAAAAGTTATGCTAAAGAATGAATGAAGAATTTCGTGTTGATATTCCATGATATTGTTACGATTTCTTGAGTCCGTCTCTGTTGACCCTTTCTGTCGCGACAGTGCGTCGGCCACAATAGGGGGACTGTCGGCACGAAGAACAAAAGGAAAGCTCCCGCAAATTCTCGACGAGGTGTCTAGGAAATTTCTCGCTGGTTGATAGAGGTATAAAAAGAACGGGGGTCGTGAGGAAAGACAGTTTTAAAGTGATTTATGAAATTTAAATAGTTATAAAAAGTTGTAAAAGTTGTATATCTAAGTGATTTATAAAAGTAGAATTTATTGTTTTGAAATAAACATTATTTTGTTACTGTATCGAGAGTTTTAAATCGCCGAACCCAAGAAAGAAATAAAATTCGTATCAATATCTAAAATTGATTTTTGCCAACAATTTTCGGCATGATGTTATGCCATAAATTAATTTGCATAATAAAATTTGACATTTGAGAATAAATGTATGTACTCTGGTATAAGCCCAGTTTATAGGCAATACGAGTACATCTCAAGAACTTGTTTTGTATGCGCTCATGCAAGATGGTGGATAGGAACTTGATAATGAGGATTCCAGACAAGAGAGAACAAAACCTAGTTTTCGAGAGCTTACGGTTGAATTTATATGCTGAACAATCGTAAGTTTTTCATGAAATAATACTCGAAGGTCCTTAACAACTGATACTCTTCTTATGATCTTATTATCAATGTGATAGTTATTTTGAATTATAGAAATTGCTGTACTAAAAGTAATACATTGGCGTTTACCAGGTTTTAGCAACATTTCATTTGATTCACACCATTTTAGCAAGGAATCCCCTGAATGATGTTTGTATACCTAACGCAAACATCGAATGTTTGTAGTTTGTAGTTGTAGCAACTCGAGAAAGATAAAGGCTTGTTGCCCAAAATTTGTTCCTTGTCTTAAAACTGCTTGATTGATGATTTTAGTAAATTGATATAGCTACATGTAGTAGAGTTGAATTATTATTGTTAGGGACCACTTCCGGTTAATTCAGTCGGAGTAAGATGAAACGTCAAAACAATACGATGGTTGCCGAATAACCCTGCTTGACAGTAAACAAAGAAGCTCGCGCGTTTATTCTTAAGTGGGAATATGTAATCATGTTGAAAAAGTAAACGGGGTAGAAACCAATTCGGTTTAAATCGGCACTTGACATTAACTTCGTTGGGTATAAAGTGGGTAACTTTGACAGGTCTCTTTCTTTGATAAATCGTCTGTAGTACTTTTTTATGAATATGCGCAATGTCGTCGTCGTGGATACGTCTATGAAGACCAAAGACCCATTCATCTTTCAACATATTCCGAGATCCAGCCACCGGCATTTCAAAACGGTGCATTCCATTATCAATGCGTTTATGTTGGTAATTGTTAGATAGAGGGCGCAATTAAATTCTGAGATAGCTAGGACAGCCGAACAATACGCACAAGGACTAAAAAGGATGTGCGTTTGTGTTAGAGTAGTGGTAGTTGAACTTATTATCCTCCTCGAGCTCAACATTATTAATTAAAAAAAACATTTGTAATATTTACTTCCCTCTAGTGAATTGAAAAATTTTAATGTGGTAAAATGTATGTCTCAGGAGGATTTTCTTTTAGTGGAAGTCTATTTTATCTCGTTGTAGTCCTGGTGAACTTGTTCGACCGTGTTAGGGAATTCTATTAAATGTTCCATCAACAGCAACAGCTGCATTTTCACTATTATATTTTAATTTCTTACTAAAAATTGAAAAGTTTCAACTCTTTGCTAGCTAAAGATTGCGTTCTT
Source organism: Agelastica alni (assembly GCA_950111635.1). Taxonomy (NCBI): domain Eukaryota; kingdom Metazoa; phylum Arthropoda; class Insecta; order Coleoptera; family Chrysomelidae; genus Agelastica; species Agelastica alni. The sequence goes on along the minus strand of OX467712.1, from coordinate 6,679,413 downwards.
TAGCTTTAAAGAGGATCTTCTTTGAGCGTTAGTTTTTTTATCTTGCTGCAATCCTGGTGAACTAGTTTTACCGTGTCAGTAATTTTTACTAGCACAAGCAGTAGCTTCTCTATTATTATATTTTAATTCCTTCCAAAAAATAGCAGCGAAAGTGTGGTACAATTTTATTATAAACCATATAGTTGCAGTTAAAATGGTGTGCTTTATTCACTGATATCTTTTTTGCAAATTAAAAAAAAACGAACAACTATTAAAAAATCGTCAAACGTCAAGGTTATCAGTAATTCTTTATATTTAAAACGACGCATCGTTTGCTGGTAAATTTCTTTTGAGTCGAGGTTGTCCCGGTAATTTTTCTTCGAAAGGGGCTGGACAATAGATCGGTTTGGGGGCGTTTTCGGATAAAGAAAGTATAATTATGAGCACATGGCTCGGTTATATCAAAGTCGGGTTATTTGGGCGGATAGTCGGCATGTGTTACTACAGTTTTTGTAATTTTAAATGTTCGTAAACCAAAATTTAAATTTTTACTAAATCAAGACCACTTTTATCGAAGATTATAAACTCAATAAAGAGACCTTTAAAATAATGTATTACAAGCTCCTACTTCGCATTTAAAAATTAGGGGATTGTAACTGTCATTTGAAAGGGGTAAGGATGAAATTGTTTCGACGCAGAATGTCACTTTATAATAAAAAAATTTTTATAAACGCGCAAGAGTAATTGAAATAATGAATTTATTCCATGCGGCTGATGCACACTGTATGTACAAGCTGTGTGATCATTCATCTGCAACGCATGCCTAATAACATTTCCCATGAGAAGATAAAAGTTTTTCTGCCGCAAAGATTAATACGCAAATCTGATTAGCTACGATAATTTAATGTCAAAACAAAACTACGACCATCTGGCATCTCTTCAATTAACGCTTCCAATTAGACATCTCTCTTCCTTTTCGGCCTAGAATTACATTTTAATTGGACCACAATTAGGGAAGAAAGATTTCGCAGATATAGGAATAATGATGTTAGTTGGCATCGTTCCGATTTTACTAATGTCAAAAGAATAAATGTCACTGGATGTCGTGACGTCTGCGTGGCCTAGTACAACTAAAGTGATACAGCCACGAGACGAGTTTATTTTTTTATTTTCTCTTAATTCAAACGTGCAGCTTGTTGGAACAAATAAAAATCTATTAATTGAGAGAGGCATGTCACAATCGTAGAGAGAGTTAGAGATAAAATAGAAAACGTGCTTTAATCGACAATTTTTTCCCCTGGGGATACGGGGAAAATAGAATGGATCCCAGGTATGGTCCGCCTGTCATAAAAGGCGACTAAAAGACTTCAAATCCAAAGTGTTATGCGACCCGTGCCGATGGATGCATGGCGGTGGGGAGCACCGTAGCTAACGGAGCCTACAGGAAACCGGGCGAAATCCTGTAGTAGACAGCCTTAGTCCTGTCAGGAGGCACGTTCACAGTAGAAGGTACCATAAAACTCCTGTAAAATTTTATAAGGACTTGATAATGTTTCAATTTTTTAAACGCTTTAATATCACCTTTATGGTAAATGAAAACACACTGGCCGTACTCGCTCATAAACGGAGAGGGCAGGCAATACTATCGAACGACGTGTTATTAAATCTCTCCCGACTGACCATCTCACCCAACTTTACCCTACCAGTTTTTAAGTCACAGAAAGTTTGGTCGAAATCAGTTTTTGCGTAATGCTTGAACACACAAAAAAAGAGACAATAAAAAAATAAAAAAATGGGTGATTTAGAGTCATAACACCATGATGTGATTTTTATTTTTTTGTAAATATCTTCAATGTACAGACACACTTTTGTCACAGTTTCCTAGTAGTAGAGATTTACTTGTCCCACGTGAGTCTCAAAACGACTAAAAAGCTGTCGAAAATCTTTCAATTTGTTATTATAAACCAGAGGCGTACGTTAATGTCTGTTTTGTATCAAAAATGTGGATCTTTTTTAAATTGTATATATATTTTTTAAAGTCGCAACGTGGTTTCATTTAAGATTGGAGTTTATATAACGCTGCTGACTTTAAAACAGTTTTTATTTACACAAAATGAGATTCCAAAATCAAAACAGTTGGAATAACATACAAAAAAAGTAAAAAATATTTTTTTATAAATATGCAAAAAAAATCTTATTTTTACATGAAATGTGTGGATATTAGTGGTTGCCCCCCCAATGCGAGACGCTTCTGAAGTATTTCTGAATATTTCGAGTGGGTTTTATATTTCTGTCTTGCAATGTTCCCTGTGAACTTTATTCTGTGCAATTTTGAAAAGTTCGCTTTGAAGTCTCAATGATATCTTAAATGCCCGAGAAAATATTTTCCTTTGGGAAGAACACTTTTAAATAGTTTTGCGGTCTTTCGTGCATTTAAACGAATGCCAAAGCAGAAGAAAATAACGACATTAACAAAAACACTTAAAAAACTTGGCGAATGACGAAGGAACTTTGCTCGAAAAGTGTATTATTTTGAACGGTGGAAATTCCGCAATTTCATTAGCCATGCAATTAATTATTTTAAATGAATAGCAATATTTCATCATGAATTATTCAGCAGAATATCTGAAATACTAAATTTCTTTTATCTTCTGGTTTCGCCATCTTCTGGAGATATAATTGTTTGCTTTTTTAACGCTGACAGTATATGACATTTGTATGTCGCGATCGCAGGTTGTAAACGTTTTGGTGGGCGGAGCATATTTGATGGCTGTTCAGAAATTGGTCATGTTCCGGAGAATCATTCTTCTTATTTTTGTAAGAAAGCAGCCTTGTATTTTTTAGTACAGGTACCCATGTTCTATTAATTTTAAGTGTTTTCTCACATTTATTAAAGTTCTGCTGGTGTTTATGTATTTTATTTGCTTCTCTATAATGCCTCAGGTAATATGCAGATGTGGTGCATAAGACTTGGGTGTCATCGAATTAAATTATGTGCTCATTATTATTAATTGTGTGCTGCGCGACAGCAGATTTTTCTGTATGTCCAAGACAGCAGTTGGCTTTGTGTTCTTTGACCCTGGTGTTAATGGACCGTTTGGTTGTTCCAATGTAGACACTTCCACAAGTGCATGGAATACGTGGAGCACATAATTAATAATAATGATCACAGAACTAAATTCGAGGACACCCAAGTCTTGTGCGCCACATCTGCATATTACCCGAGGCTTTATAGAGAAGCGATTAACACAGAACTCATCAAATATCTGGAGAAATTTGAGATAATCCATGACAGACAATATGGATTTCGACAACTTCGGTCTACTGGAGATTTGCTGGCTTATGTCACTCAGCTCTGGACAAACACTATTGAAAAGTTTGGTGAATCCCGTGCAATAGCCTTGGATATATCTAAAGCCTTTGACCGCGTTTGGCACCAGTCATTGTTAAGTAAATTATCTGCCTACGGTCTCCCAACCAAACTGCGCCAATGGCTCTTGAGCTTCATGCAAGATCGCTCCTTACATGTGGCAGTTGAAGGTATTTCTTCTGATGCGTTTAAAACTAATGCCGGGGTCCCCCAGGGTTCCATCCTGCTCCCCACCTTATTTCTTTTACACATCAACGACCTCTTGAAAACCATCAGGAACCCCATTTACAGTTTCGCAGACTTGTCTCAACTTTCACATCCTATCGATCACTTTCGGTGAATGATACAAATAGACTTGGGCAGAAACAGGTTGATTCCATCAATAGAGATCTTAAAGCAATCGTCGAGTGGGGAACCAACAATCTTGTTCAGTTCAACGCCCAAAAAACAAAGTGCCACGTTTTCCAAGAAAGTGAATTCCTCAAATCATCCCATCACAATGTCCGGAAATACCCTTGAACCAAGTCCCTCCATCTCGATTTTGGGAGTCACGGTGTCCAATAACATGTCTTGGCATGACCAAAATCAGTTTTTTCAGAGAACTATGACCTGCAACTTTTTAAAAAGCGTGTCCACAATCATTTCCTTTCTATAATTCCTTCCCCTTCTAATAGTCGCAGTGCGGGCCGTCCGCGGCCCACACGATAGGTCTACCCTTTTTGCGACTATTTTCATAAAAAAAAAAAAAATACATAAACACCAGCAGAACTTTAATAAATCTGAAGAAACACTTAAAATTAATAGAACGTGGATACCTGTACTTAAAAATACAAAGCTGCTTCTTTACAAAAATAAGAAGAATAAATCTCCGGAACATGACCAATTTCTGAACAGCCATCAAATATTCCCGCCCACCAAAACGTATACAACCTGCGATCGCGACATACAAATGTCATAGACTGTTAGCCTTAAAAAGCAGACAATTATATCTCCAAAAGATGCCATCCACTGGAGATGACGAGACGTCGAGTAGAAACTCAGACCTACGACGGCCTATATACCCGCAAAACCATTTACCAACAAAGAGGAATCCTGTTATGTTCAGAAAATATCGTGAAAGAAAATAGGTAGATATTAGTGTTTCCCTTAAACTTTTGGAGAATGTATGTCGCAGGAAAAACTTGCGTATTTTAATAAGTTTCAAAGCTTATTGAAAAGTGCACTGGAAGACAGATGTTTTCGGCAAGTCTACAGGGTAACGGTAAAAGGGTGCAAAGATTGAACCAGTCGGGTCAATCTCGAAGAAACTACCAAAGGTGGAGGAGCGACCGAGGATATTTCTAAAGAGCATCGGTCATAAAAATGGTCGCCTGCATTTTAATCCCCAGACAAAATATCTCCGACAAAATATCCCCGACAAAATATTCCCGACAAAATATCTCCGCGACAGAAATTCCCGGTGATATAAAATCCCCAACAGAAAACCCCTCGACCAAAAATACGCGACAAAAAAAATTTAATAATAACATAACACGTTTATCGTAAAATAACCTCACCGTCGTTAACATCATAAACAATTATTTGACGAAATAAATTACACAACAAAATTTAATAAAAAAAAGACACATTATATTTTTACTACTCTTCGATACTGTAAATGTCAATTTTTTTTAACTATTTTAACTAATTTTTATACACTCAAAACCATCCACCGACTACGCTTCTGCTTTGGTAAGTAAACAAGCCACATTTTGGAGGTGCTGTACATAAGTTCGTGTGTATTTAATTCATTTTTTTGACAAATTTTTTCGATTAGAAGAAATACAGCTATCGAAATTTATAAATGAGATTATTTATTGTTCTGAGACTGTAGACAAGAAACTTTTCTATTTATGCTTCTATTACAATACTAGATTGACTTCGTCTTTGAAAAAAAAATGCTTTATGAAACAAAATAGGAAAATATAAAATGAAAAATATTGCTATACATTTAACCAATAAACCTATTAATTAAGTCATAACTGTAACATACATCGTACGCATAAATATAAATGATTTAATTCAGAAACAATTTAATTGTTAACAGTATACTTATTTTATTGGTAATTATTATTTTATTTATTTACAGTATTTTAAAATTGTATCTTACCTTACAAAATTAGCCGTTATCTAATTATGGCTAGTCAAAATCAAAAATACCGGGTGGGCCATTATTCAGTGTTAACTACGTGTATTGTTTTGCGACCATAGTGGAAACATGATAATAATAACAGTGATGTTTGTGATTTGTTATTACTAATATCTCCATGAAATAAAATGATTTTTTTAAATATACATTCTGCTCTTTTTTTAGAGATTAATTTACTGATTATTTCTTTTTGTTTCAGGTAAGTAAAAAATTCAGAAACATTAATGAGTAGGTAAGTTTTTTTTTCTTAATTTTTGGTCAGTAATTTCCAAAAGGATTTTAGTCTCATCAAATGGATAACTACGTTTTTTAAAAATGTCTCTTTGGGGCAATAAATTGTTAAGTGTATTGATATTTTAGCCTTTATTTACCCGAGCTGTCGATCTGTCGAAAAACATAATGTTTTTAACGTGTGTTAGACCTATTATGACCTACGCTACAGAAACACGAGCAGAAACAGCCGCTGCTAAACAACTGCAAAGAACAACCGAAATGAAAACGCTAAGATCAATAATGGGCAAAACGCTTAGAGACAGAGTGAGAAGCAGCGATATCAGAGCCCAATGTGACGTTCCAGACATTATAAGATGGTCCAGAATAAGAATACAAGCATGGAAAGACCACGTCGACAGAATGGCTGATAATTCTTCTTAAGTACCATGTCATTCTAGAACGTTGGTCACCAACAAGGCTATCCTTACTCTGTCGACGGCAAGTCTGAACAGAGAGCTTGAGTTGAGTTTATACCAGTCACGTAGATTCTTGAGCCATGATGCTTTTCTGCGGCCCGGCATTCTTTTACCATGTTCTGCAGTAATCGGTATTTTTCGCCTCTCATAACATGCCCTAAATATTGCAGTAAGAATTTCGGTGGATTTATTTAGACGTTGGAGTATTACCAAGTTGGATACTTTTTCCGTCCATGAAACTTTTAATATATTCCTGTAAGCCCACATCTCAAAAACTTCAAGTCGTCTTTCTTCGGGGTTCAAAATTTACTAGAGATGGAAAGTATGACAGTGACATTGAGCGAAGGGTGTTGGCAGGAAAACAAATGAATGGGGCACTGCATAGCTTTATGAATAGCCAGAAAGTGTCAAAAAAGGCACGTCTGGCGGTGCATAGAGGTGTGTTGGTTCCTACACTTATGTATGGTAGTGAATGTTGGGTTTGGCAAAAGAAGCATGAAAATAGGATTAATGCTGCGAAGATGAGTAGTCTGAGAAGTATAGCCGGAGTGACTCGGTTGGATAAAGTTAAGAATAGTGATATAAGAAAACGCTGTGGTGTAAAAGAAGATGTGGTCACAAAGATAGATAAAGGAATGCTTAGATGGTTTGGACACGTAGAAAGGATGGATGAAGGAAGATTGACGAAACAAATTTATAAGGCGAGTGTAAATGGGCAAATCGGTAGAGGTCGACCTCGGAGAACATATCTCGATCAGATCAACATTGTTTTGAAGAAAGGCCAGGTCAAAAGTACCAACAACCGAAGAGCATGTATGAGAGCACTGATGAAAGTAGAGGAAGCAAAAGATGTGTGTACGAACCGTAGCGGAAGTGGAAGGAAGTGGTCTCTGCCTACCCCTATGGGAAAAAGGCGTGACTTTATGTATGTATGTATGTCTTTCTTCGTATTTGTTTATAGTCCAGGCTTCCATACCGTACAGCAGGGTGGAGAAGACATAACATCTGAGAAGTCGGATTCTTAGAGTTAACTTTAGATCTTTACAGCACAAGACCCTACTCATGTTTTTAAATGCTGCTTAATCCTTGATTTCACTTCAGTTTGACTATCCGCGCAGTTAGTTATTATGCTGTCTAGATGTTTTATTTGGTTACTTGCTTCAATAGTTCACCTCAACTGTTATGTTAGCTATGATATTAGATTGCTTGCTAATTACTAATACTTTGGTCTTTTCTGCATTTAATCCGAGTCCAGCCATTGCGCATTTTTCGATGACTGCATCCAGTATCCGTTGTAAATCTTCCTGACTGTGGCTGCCGGCTTGTATATCAGTCGACTATCCAAAATTGTAAAAGAGGAGAAACCAACCAACCGTAGACCTCCAGGAAGACCCCCAAACGGGCTTGAAAGCTGGAAATCGGAGTCACAACTTAGGCTACAGCTTTGAAAAACCAAGACAATGTCTTAAAATAATAATAAGAAGAAGGTATGAAATGATTTAATTAGTTGAACAGAAAGTAACCAAAATTATAATACCTAAAAAAGTTGTGAAGTGACAACAATGGCTCATGTAAAATACGTAACATAATTCTATCAATGATCAACTGATCCACCAATCAACGTACGTTAATTGAATTCGTACAGGTACAATATACGAGAGAAATGAATGATATTTCGTTACACTTAATAACAATCTAGATTCTCTGATTCAAGTTTATAAAAAAAATCTCCGTTCAGGACTTTTCGGTTTTTGGTTGCATCTTAAATCAATTAAATTTTTTATTATCTTTCTTGAGAAACTTTGTCGTGCATTTGCAATATTTAAATCTAAATCAGGTTTAGAACACAAATTGATCGCTTTATTACTAGATGAAGTGTATTTATCGCGTTTTCCATGAAGTTCTATTAATAGCACGTGACTCGAACAGCTGGAAGCTAAAAAATAATTGGCCTAGTGATAAATTCGCGGTGAAATATAATAACAAAGGTCTATTTCTATTTAAATTTATTATGGCGGTAATTATCTATGCAAATCGACAATTTGTTTTGAATATTTTGATAACACAGAATATGCCAACGCCGACAATCTGTACACGATCATAAAACAATATGTCGATACACGATTTTGTAGATAATTCGATACGATAAATTAAATTAATTTAAACAATTTGCAAAAATAACAAATTTCATCATTCGCTAAATGCAAAAATAAAACAAATAAATTAATAACGAAGTGGCACTCGGTAGTATTTAAATACCGTTAAATAGCTTTGCCTGAATTTTATCACCATTAAATTATCCCATCACAATGTCCGGAAATACCCTTGAACCAAGTCACTCCATCTCGATTTTGGGAGTCACGGTGTCCAATAATATGTCTTGGCATGACCATGTTGCTAACATCTCAAAGTCGGCAAGCCAGAGGCTAGGTTTTTTACTCCTGACGACGTACAAGGCTCAAATCCGACCTCTACTGGAGTATTGCTCGCACATTTGGGGTTCAGCACCAAGGCATTCTCTTCGTCTTCTAGATTCCATTCAGAAAAGAGCCATTCGCTTGATAAACAGCTCAACTCTCACAGATACCCTTCACCCTCTAGAACATAGAAGAAGAGTTGCAGACCAGTCATTGCTCTACAGATATTTCCATGGCAGATGCTCCAGAGAAATAAAAACTCTTGTACCACCATTGGCCACATTCGGCAGAAGAACTCGGCACGCTGATCAATCTCACACATTTACTCTCAAGCTTGACACTACAAGGACCAATCTTTATCAAGAATCCTTCTTTTACAGGGAAATGGAATCAGTTTTTCCATAGAACTATGACCTGCAACTTTTTAAAAAGCGTGTCCACAATCATTTCCTTTCTATAATCCCTTCCCCTTCTAATAGTCGCAGTGCGGGCCGTCCGCGGCCCACACGATAGGTCTACCCTTTTTGCGACTATTTTCCTAAAAAAAAAAAAAATTCGAAAAAAACAAACAAACGAAAACGACTGGGAATCGCGAGCTTGGCAGCTTTTTTCTGTCAAAATCTATTTACATTTTTTGTTTATTAGTTACACCGCTAGAGCTTTTGGATGGAAATATTTCTTCTTTGTAGTACCTCCGAGGAATAATCTTTAACTCCTTAGAAAAAGATAGTGAAACACATTTTTATACCAGTTTTTAAGTCTAATCATAAGCTTTTGGACCCAAAAAGTTGCATCAAAATCAGTTCAGCAGTTTTACATTTGAACAAAAAAACAGACAAATAGACGGATAAAAAAATCCAAAAATCTGGAGTTAGGGACATCTAAACACAGAGCGGGATTTACTCACTTTGGACCCATAGACATTTTCTTTATATCATGTCCTTCTCTTTCCTTCAAAAAATTGAGCACACAAAAACAATAAATAAAGCAAAAGTAAATACAAATTGTAAAAAACTAAAACAAATTTTAAATTTTTGTTAATAAAAAATATATAATACTGCACAAACCTTGGCTTACCTGCTTTGGGAATATCACTGTCAAACTCAGCGATCCCGAAACCTATGAATTTGAAACTAACATCGGCTTTTTAATAGTTTTCATATTTCATCCCCTTTCCATCCCTTTTGTATGGGTGCTAACATAAATGGGAATGTCACTTTTAACTAAAGCGACCCCAAAAACTATGAATTCCACACTCATCGTTTTTGATTGTTTTTATATTCTACCCCCTTCCCGCCGGTTCGTAAGGTTGTTATCACTATCAAAATCAGTAAACCTTAAAACTTTAAATTCGATACTAATTTAATTGGTCATTTTTGTTAGTTTTTATATTTCAACCCCCTCTCATACCTTTCGTAGGGGCTTATCAAGATAAAAACTATCCTATCTCTCAAGTTAAAAAAATCAATACAAAATTTCATTAAAATCGGATCATGAATTCAACACTTATATCAGCCGTTTTTGATAATTTTTATATTTTATCCCCTTTTACCTCTTTCGTTAATCCGATTGGTACCAAACTTCACAGGATCACCCGTTGGGCTAATTTGAAGATTGCCTGTAAATTTAATCAAAATCGGTCTTGCCGTTTTGGAGTTGATGAGGAAAATACACACATACACATATTATAAAGGAAATTCTACATTGTATCATTATTAAAATTTTCCAAAGCATTTTGTTCGATGTATAAAATAGATAAAGAATTTAATTTTAATAAGTCTGAATCCTTTGCAGAACCTACCATAATTGTGAAAAAGGAAAAACTATCTCTTGCTTCGACTATACATTTGTTAATATTATTCCTATCGCTATAAAAAGAATTCCAAATTGTCAGAAGAATGAATTTCAACAAAAAGAAATATCAAAACACATTTTCTTTAGATTTTAGAATAACTAAATCAAAAGCAATATATTTTTGTTTATTTGTTATTTATATACAGTTGTCTAACAAAAAATTAAACTTACAAATCTTTTGACCGTACTCTAGACATTTGTCTTATTTGTCTATACGATAATCCGGCCCTACTTAAACACCAAACTTTTGTTTGTAAATATCGTCAATACATAGAAACACTTTAACTAAAGTTTTATAGTATTGTAGTTATTAAATGCAACATTGATTCACAGCACCAAGTGCACTGGTTGGAAGGAGAGCTCCCGTTGAATAGCCACTCTCTTTAATAGATTTATCGTGATAATATTTTTTTTACTGAAGTGATAACTTCTTATGGCCGAGTTCCCAAAAGCGAAACGATATTTTAATATGTTTAAAAAAGGTTGAATGTTCGGGGATTTGAACCTAAATACACTGACGTGCTAAACAGATAGCTGTACCATTTAGCCACTACGCAATATTACTTCAAACGTCCAAGATTATGTAGATATTATAAAAAGTATATTTGTGACGTCTTGTTTATTGAAGAGTGTTAATTATTATACATAAGATATATTTTAAAATATATATATATATATATATATATATATATATATATATATAATATAATATAATATATAATATAATATAATTTATAATTTTATAAAAATAAATAAGCTGTTAACTTGCTTAAAAAAAGTTTTAATTACGTCACTAATTTACCAAAAATTTTGTATTCATTCATAATCCTCACCCAAATGATTCTTATAATAAACTAAGTATTTGTTACGTTAAATACGTTCAATATTTAATAGTTTCTACGTAAATAATTTGGAGTACACCCATTTTATCTTGTATTGTAATTTTTGCTGGTAGTATTAAGTTAGCATGGGTCAAGGTGGGAGGTTGTTGGTGGTGAAATTTTTATCCTCCCTGGCTTCCGCGATAAAAAGTGCGATTGCTTCAAAGACTTAATTACCCAGTTTCTTTTTTTTTCATCACTTTGCTCAACCATTTTCGAAACAAAACTGTGAAGTTTATGTAACCGTAGGAAAAAAAACCCCATTAGCGAATCAATCATTTTTTCCTTTGCGGGAACAAGTCGAGGTTGGCTGCTGTCGCTGCTTTTCATTCAGTGGAAATCCCGGACAAAGCGTCTTTTTTACATATCGCATGCAGTGTCGTGCATTTAAAAATAACCTTAGCATTATTTATTACTCATACGCGAGATAAATTACAAAACACCTCTACAAAATATCAGCTAGTGCAAGAGGGATTTTCCAATGGTGTAAACTGGGCATCTAAGTTTTGGTAGAACACATCACCAAGTCCTGTAAAAAGTCCTTCAACGGTCATCTGTTGCTATAGGAAGAAGATAATGATCAACGTCACCAAATCCTGCAAGCAGTCTTCCAACATACATACATATAGTCATGCCTTTTTTCCGTAGAGATTGGCACATACCACTTCCTTCCACTTGCTACGGTACTTACATACATCTTTTGCTTCTTCTACATGTTCGTCGTTTGTGAATACTCTTGACCTAGTCTTTCTTCAAAACAATGTCGATCTGATCGAAATACGTTTGCCGAGGTCGACCTCTATCGACTTGCCCATTCATACTCGCCTTATAAATCTGTTTCGTCAACCTTTTTTCAATTATCCTCTTTATGTCTTAAAACCATTCGAGCATTCCTTTATCCATCTTTGTTACCACACGTTCTTTTACACCACAACGTTCCAATATCACATTATTTTTCACTTTATCATCTCCGCAGCATTGATCCTACTTTCATGCTTCTGCCAAACCCAACTTTCACTACCATACATAAGTGCCGTGACCAGTTCCAGCACCAGTACTCCTCTATGCACAGCCAGTCGTTCACAAAGTGAAAATTCGTCACAGGACCTCTAAATCGTGAAAAATTCTATGGAATACATTTTGTGATCCTCACTTGTATTTATTACGTTAAAGGTCGTTTATTCCTGGCTCCATATGTTGTCTTATTGTTCCTCTCAACGTCTATCTTGGTTTATGCGAAAAAGTAAATGAAAGCGTTGTCCTTAATTGTTGTGGTCATTAAAAAAATGAATCGTATTTGCGCTTTATTGAGCTGTCGACGTGAGTCGTGAGTCTATTTTTTCAAAGAAATGCCCACAAAATAAGTTAATTGACCGTTTCGAAAAGAATTCTCCACCCATGTGCATTGGAGTTAAAAATTCAATGGTTGTGGTCTGCAAATGAAAGGATCCCAACCGATATTTCACTGATTTGCTGCGTGCTTTGCTCCAGAGTGGATATTATATATATATTTTTTTTTTCGTTGGAATTACAAGATTTTCAGACCATTTTCTTTTATGTTTATCGGCGAGATACGTTACAGCCTTGCCAATATTTTTCGAGTATGTATTAGTCGACAATCGTCACGAGTTTTCTTTCCATTTCCTCTCCGTATATTTACTTTGATTCACATTTAATGATCTCCTTTGGATTTTGAATGCTTCAACGGAAAAGAAAATGCAGAAAATAAACAATGTGTTCCATTTTCCAAGCATTATTAAATTAGCAATTTTTGAATTCCGCGTAATGTTTTTAAAAGCCCAAATGTAGTTTTTAGAGGAATGTTTTTCGGTAATTAAGTTGGGTACACCAAAAAAAAAAATTTTCAAATGTTTTTTTTTTAAATTAGCCCATTTCATAGCAGATTAATAATAAAAATAAAAAATACAAAAAAATATGTACTGGATCAATTATTATTTTTTAGTTTGAAAGTTCAAAAAACCATTTTTGACATTTTTTCGTGAAAATTTTTTGAAAACCTTAAAAAAATGCTAACAAATTAAAAAAAAACTTTTTTCAATATCATAACTTAACAATTTTGATACATTTTGAATTTTTATTTCTATTTTTATGAATGAAAAATAATTATTATTATTATGTCAAAAAAGGCACGTCGATCGAGAGAGAAACCGCTCTATCTAGCCATTTTCAGAAATATTGTTAAGATTTATATATAAGGGATGTCTCCGATCGAGTGGGAGGTTTTAGTTTTGAGGTAATTATGAAGTGTTATAAAAAGATTGTATACAGCTGTAAATATCAAAGTGAATTGTCAAGTAAAATTTATTGTGTAAAAATATTAGAATAAAATTGTTTAGTTATTGTACTGAGTGTTTAGAATCATCGAGTAATTATCGCAACAATATTACGAGGGCGGTTTGATAAGTCAGTGACTTTTTGAATAAAACAAAATTTTTTCCGCAAATAAACATTTTATTTTTCTACATAATCACCTTTTAGCTCGATACATTTAGTCCAGCGTTTTTCTAATTTTTTTATTCCCTCCAAATAATGGGTTTTTTCAAAGCTCTCAAAATACGCGTTTGTTTCAGTAATGACTTCGTCATTCGACTCAAATATCTTACCGCCCAGCCATTTCTTTAGGTTTGGAAACAGAAAATAGTCGCAGGGGGCTAAATCTGGAGAATATGCTGGATGGGGTAGCAGTTCGTATCCCAATTCGTGGATTTTGGCCATCGTGACTAGACAAGTGTGCACACGTGCATTGTCTTGTTGGAACAGCACTTTATTCTTCGCCAAATACGGTCGTTTTTGCTTCAAATCAACGTCGAATCTGTTCAAAAGCTTTGAATAATATTCGCCGGTGATCGTTTTACCTTTCTTGAGGTAATCGATGTGAATGACATCGCGTACATCCCAAAAAACTGTGGCCATGACCTTGTTGGCTGACAGATTCTGTTTCGCCTTCTTTGGTCCACGTTCACCCCGAGCAACCCACTGTTTCGATTATTCCTTGGTCTCTGGCGTGTTGTGATGGATCCATGTTTCATCCACAGTAACAAAACGGTACAAAAATTCGTCCGGATTACGGCTGAACATCGCTAAACACTCTTTGGAAGTGGTCACACGATTGCGCTTATGGTCGAGTGAGCAATCGCGGCACCCATCTCGCAGAGAGTTTTTTCATGTCCAAATATTCGTGTAAAATATGATGTACCCGTTCAGTTGAGATACACCTACAGCATGAGCCAACTCACGCACTTTCATTTCCGATCATCCAATATCATTTCATGGATTTTATCGACGATTTCCGGCGTGATCACTTCTTTTGGGCGACCTGGACGTTCGGCGTCACTAGTGCTGGTACGCGACCACAACGGAACTCTGTAAACCACTTCTTAACCATTGAAATTGATGGTGCCGAGTCCCCGTAGTATTTATCAAGTCTTTCCTTAGTTTCAGTGATTGATTTTTTACGTAGAAAGTAATGCTTAATCAGCACACGAAATTCACTTTTTTCCATTTTCGTAAAAATTCACGAGGTTGTCTGCTTTGAACGGCTATCAAACACCAACTGCACGACGTAGCTTGCTCAAAATTAGAAAGTTGCCCACTGATAGATTATAGTTGACGGCAGCACTGTTGCATTTGGAGTAACTGCGCGGGAAATTCAAAAAGTCACTGACTTATCAAACTGCCCTCGTATTTTTTTTATCGAATAAAGATGATTAATGTACCCGCGTGATTAGTGATTCTAGTTCATTTGACACTGATACATCAATCGTGTGAAATAATGGGAAGTGTTGTGCATGATTATTTTATTGTAAGGTATTATTCACACTATATTTTTACTACCAAGTAATATGGCACGAATAAATAATAATGTATATTATCGTATGCTCTTTGTAATATCGTTTTAACTAGACAGACGTGTGTATACCTTGCATGCTGAGTCTTTAAATATTTGAAACTAGTTTACATATCAAAAATTCAAAACATGTGTTTTCCATAATAATTACCACTGCATCATATTTTGAGATAATTCGCTGACATATAATATACCGAATGATAATTGTACGAACGGCGCATCGGTCATTATTTAGTATGTTAAAAATATTGAATTGCAAACTAGATGTATGTTTGTATGTTTATGCTATATACGAGGTTTAACAATAACATGCTAGTGCTGGAATGATAAAGCTATATTATTTTCAAAATAATACAATCTTTAATATACTCTATCTGCCTCTCTTTACAGAGTTACATGCTGTTCTTCCTTTGTTTATAATAGTAGATGTTGGGCGTTCGTTTTAATTTTCGATTTGTTGATCTTCATCATCATCGTTTAATCCCGAGGAATTATGGCTAGTTTAATAAAGCAACTGTACTAGATTCTATCGACGAATTGGATTACTTCTCTTATAACAGAGCGTTCACAATCTTTTATATGTCCTGGCCTCTTTTTATGTTTTTTTTTTATTTTCTTCTGTATCTGCATTTCGTTTCCCAGTCTCTGATTTTCAATACTGTTACGATTTTTTCAGTTCTATCTTGGGTTCGGCGATTAAAATTCTCGATCCAATAACAAGACAATGTTTATTTCAATACAATAAATTATATTTTCATCAACCACTTAGATATTCACTTAGCTATACAACTATTTATAACTATTTACATTTATCAATTCATAAACACATAAGCCGATACTGATTCTTGTTATGATCGCTTTCCCTTTTATATCTCGATATAACAGTTTTAGATCATTCTACCTGTTTCTCTATCATTCGACGCGGCTTCGAGCGGTTGCTCGACTTTTCCGGACCCCGTCGGCGGCAAACAAAGCGTTCTAAAACGGACTCCAGACGCGGTCGATTTCTCGGTCGCCGACAGGACCGGATTTGTAACAATACATTTATGTTTTCCTCTACTTGATCCCACCATCTACTTCGTGGCCTTACATTACATTTTTGCGGTTGGGCCATTGGTATAGGCACCCATGTCACCTAGATCTTTGACCCTCTGTGACTACCGCTGTGTCTTCAGGGTATCAAAATTCCAGTCCGCTGGTTTTGACAAATCGCAGGATTTCTGTTGGCTCTGTCTTATTTAGATCACTTGGATCCATTGTCAAGCGGCCCCATGTTTGGTACCTTTACACCGCTAGCATTGGGCATAGTCGGCATTTTTTCTCAGCTGCCAGCTTAAGTTTAAAGAGTTGCGCCCTTAGTGCGACGTGGCCAATGAGCAGGACAAGCGTGCTGCTTAGCCTACTCCGGTTCATCGTCCAGAGTGCGTCTGCCCTCTTCTGTGGAGTTTTTTTCATCAGCTGTCTTGATGTTCTGCAGCCAGTATTTGCATTCCACTGAGCGATATGTTCTTGCTAAAGGATTAGTTTCAATTGGCAATTGGCAATCCGACGAACTGGCTTCTTGGTTTCACCAGGGTCCCATTTCTTGCCAGTTCATCGGATACCTTATTACCAGTGAAGGCCTGCATGCAGTCTCACACCACCGATGATGTGGTGTAACTTACGAGTGCCCCAATGGCCGCGCGACTGTCAGTGAGAATATCCCTATTGGTCACTTTGTTTTCTGTCAGATGCGTGGCACACCTGAGTATGGCATAGACCTCGGCCTGAAAGAACGAGGGGTATGCTTTTCAGCCGCTTAGCACTAAAACACAACCAGTAACGGCCTCGGAACCAGAATAAATTTGCTAAAATGCAAGGGCCGGACCTAATAATTTTATATCACAATCACAATTAAAATTCCCGTTACAGCGCTGCTAGGTTTTTCAAACGGCATTTTTCGACGCAATGCCTGTACAGATTCTCTTTTTATCACTATACCTAAACGTAAAAACTTATCAAAGTAAGGTAAGCCTTGTTTAAAAAACTTCGTATAATACAGAATTTTAATACACCAACTATCCTAAGAAACTACTTTTTAATTTTTCATTTTTTAATTAAATTTAAGTCGTCTCCCGAAAAGATTTTTCGAAAAAATTTGGGCGAGCGATTTTGAACTTTTCTCGATTAAACATCAACTTTATTTTTCACTTAAAACTCGCAAAAAGGGGTTTTCTTTTAGAAAACTAATTTTTTGTTTTACCCAATGTAATTTATTGTGATTTTTAAAATTTTATTTCGGTTTTTGTAGATAAAAATGGTTTTTTTCGGTGTTTCTTTTTGTTGAAAAATTGGAAAGTGACATTCTTGTATTTTTTTTATTATTGCCGAAACGTTTTTGTAGTTTATTCTAACATTTGTAGATGGAAACACTTTTTAAAAACTTTAATTTTTGAATAAAACATTGGGACGTGTTTTTTTATTTTTAGCACAATTCGTGACGGCAAACTATTTTGTGTTTTATTTCCATTACAATTTATATTTCTTCCGTTACTGTGCATTCTAAACCATCGTAGGTGAACCAGTTGTTATATCACATTTTTCTTTTGTATTCTTTTGGTTATTTTTGCCCGAATAAACTCTTTTTTTTTTAAATCATTGCATATCCTAAATAAACTTTGCAGTCAACTCGATGAAAACCGCATTACTTACATTTTGGCATCCATATCTATAACTGTGGTTTTTTCCACTTGCAATATATACCACTTCTGCAATACCGCTTCGGAAAATTCTTTTCTGAAGGCAGGAAACGTCGAAAGGCCGCCCTTCCGGCGCACTGAGTCGATTATTTTGCTTGATTTCGTCTAGCGTGTGGTAAAATGCCAAGCTGATGCATTTTCTGCACCCCCCCGAGCCGAAAAACCGACTATACGTGGCACAGCCGATATTTTCCAAATTTTATGTTTTCTTTTTCATTAGGAAACGATATATGCTCCGAATATTTTGCTAGTTCGCAAACAGACCATCAAATTGGTGAATGGTTTTTCGGGTATTTTGGCCGTCGTAGGTCTGAGTTTATACTCGACGTTTCGCCATCTCGAGTGGATGGCATCTTCTGGAGATATAATTGTCTGCTTTTTTAAGGCTGACAGTTTATGACATTTGTATGTCACGATCGCAGGTTAAAAGAGAGTGCGTATGGATTGAAAATGAATGATTTAATCGTCATATGCCTTCTTTACGCCGATGATTAAATCATATTAGCGTCATCTGAAGAGGAGTTGCAGGCGATGGTTAATGTTAAGCATGATGCCCCGAAAATCGAAGGGATGATAATAAATGTAAGCAAAACGAAAGTAATGGTTTTTGAAAGAGAAAATAGCATGACAAACTGTGAAGTTTTGATTAAGGGAGAAAGATTGAAACAAGTAAATGAGTTTGTATAAATGGGTTCAAAGTTTACGAGAGATGGAAAGTATGACAGTGACATTAAGCGAGGGGGTTGGCAGGAAACAAATGAATGGGGCACTGAATAGCTTTATGAACACCCAGAATATGTCAAAAAAGGCACGTCTGGCTGTGCATAGAGGAGTGTAGGTATGGTAGTGAATGTTGGGTTTGGCAGAAGAAGCATGAAAATAGGAGAACGATGTGATGTAAAAGAAGAAGTGGTTACAAAGATAGGTAAAGAAATGCTTAGATGGTTGGACACGTAGAAAGGATAGATGAAGGAAAATTGACGAAACAAATTTATAAGGCGAGTGTGAATGGACAAGTCGGTAGAGGTCGACCTCGGCGAACATATATCGTTCACATCAGCATTGTTTTGAAGAAAGGCCAAGTCAAGAGTACCAACAACCGACGAGCATGTATGAGAGCACTGATAAAAGTAAAGGAAACAAAAGAGGTGTGTAATAACCCACTACTACGGAAAAAAGGCGTGATTATATGTATGTAATATATTTCCATGGCAGATGCTCCAGAGAAATAAAAACTCTTATACCACCACTGGCCACATTCGGCCGAGGAACTCGGCACGCTAATCAGTCCCACCCATTTACTTTTAAGATTGACACTACAAGGACCAATCTCCATCAAAAATCCTTCTTTTACAGGGCTGCTACGGATTTGAAAAAGATTCCAAAATCAGTTTTTTCAGAGAACCATGACCTGCAACTTTTCAAAAAGCGGGTCCATAATGATCTTCTTTCTGTAATCACTTCCCCCTTCTAATTGTCGCAGTGCGGGCCGTCCGTGGCCCAAACGAAAGCTCTACCCTTTTTGGGACTACTTTCAGTAAAAAAAAATTTCAGATTTTTCAGTGCTTTGCTTTAAAGACGTTTTTGGTTATTCTATACAGGCAAAAGTAAATAAACTATCCTCGTATGCGATCTAACTACATCCAAAATACTTTAGGAAATTTACTTTTCCAGCTTGCCTCGTAAAAGCGGTGCATTTCTTGTAAAAAAAATAAAAAGAAGGGATCGAGGGACCGACTTTTCTTTGCGAAAATATTGCGCGTTCTGCCCTTATGTCTCTTGCTTGCATTTGACGCGAATTTAATGGCGATTGCTTAAATATTTATAGCTGCCATATTTCACTGTGTGTCAAATAATTCGAGCGTTAATCATTTTTATGGATGTCGAAGCAAATACGGCGACTTTAGTTGCAGTTGTTACCTCTGTTTTGTTGGTTTTACCTTCCGGTGTTAGCGGTCAGACAGGGGGAATCTTTTTGGATGCGGAATGAACAAACCACCGCATTTACCTTAGCTTAGAGTGAATTTAACAGACCTGTTAATAGATTTTTACCCTTGGATAGTAATTTGTTTAGCACATTAAAAATTAAATACTGGTGAATCGCACACTTGCAGTATCCTCACTTTATATATATATATATATATATATATATATATATATATATATATATATATATATATATATATATATATATATATATAAATAACGTGTCACGTTGTTTGTCTGCAATGGACTCCTAAACTACTGAACCGATTTTAATAAAATTTTGCACACTGCGTGCAGTTTTATCCAACTTGAAAGATAGGATAGTTTATATCTGAATTTATTATCGCAATATTATTTGATTGCGAATTATTTGTTTATTAACAAAGAGTCATGATTATCTTTGTTAGTTCGATAAGATTCTAACAGATGGCGGTATAAGGTAATTCGTTGACTGGATTGAGTTTTATGTAACCTACAATTTATTACGGTTGAATTGTCATTATCGTAAACATAATACAGTGAAATTAAAGATATATAATATGGTATTAAATAAGGGTTTCGAATCTACAACTTATATCCAGAACATTCGGATTATCGCGTATTTAGATTTTAAAAATGCAAAATAGTGTCAATTGGTCGTCGAATCGGAAATACATTTCCAGATGAAATGTTAAGTTGATCTGCCATCTGTCACCATTGACTAATATTTATAGGTGCGTTAAGAAATTTATTTAAAAAGAGTAATTTAAAAAGAGATATTAAGCTACATAAAAGTCTCTATTGTGCTATTTCACACTCACAATATCTGTTTTGTTGGAATGAAAAACAGTTCTATTTCAGAAATAATGTATTCGGATTATTACGTTTTTAGATTTTAAAAATCCAAAGAAGTGTCAGTTGTTTGTCGAATCTATATATACAAAAATGAATTGCCGTGCGTTAGTCTCGCTAAAATTCAAAATGGCTTGACCGATTTGAATGATTTTTTTTTGTTTTGTTCGCTTTAATAAAGTGGTGGTTTAAAAAGAAAAATAATAGGGAAAATCCTAAATTTGTTTTTTCAAAACAAATCAAATTTATTCAGTAACAATACTTAAACACAGTATAGATCTATATATACTTATAATAGTTATTTATGTACCAAGGGTATAAATAGATCTTTATGTTTACAAACCCGAGGGCCTCTGGCCTGAGGGTTTGTAAGTCGCCCGAGGGTATACACATCTGTTTATGCCCGCGGTACATTAATAACTTTATGTCATACTAGTTCGTTATTGCAATCCAATTTCAATACAAATCAGTATTTTAAAAAATCCGGTTTAAATTAATAACATTGCCATTTTATCATAGTAGACACCATCGTTGCTAGGTGAATGTTGACAAACGTAAATGTCAGAAAATCATAATAATTTTTATATGTGTCAAAGTTAGAAGTCAACATGTACGAAGATTTTGGAATTCCTGACGAAATTATTGAAAAAGCAAAGAAAGCAACTGAAAATCTGTTGCCAAAAGTCTAAAGAAGCTTACAACATGGAATACGAAAAATTATTAAATTGGATGCAAGAAAACTACGTAAAAAATGTTAATGAAACAGTGTTGCTTGGATACTTCGGCGATCTCGCTAAAAAAATTTCTCCGAGTTCCTTGTGGTCCAAATATTCCATAGTAAAGAAGACTTTAATAGTAAATAAGAATATTAACATTGCTAATTACTATAATTTAATGGAATATTTGAAGCAAACTTCGAAAGGCTACAAGCCAAAGAAATCTAAAATTCTGTCTAGAGAAGATGTTTTAAAATTTATTCATATGGCACCGAACGAGACGTTTTTAATGAACAAAGTTTCATTAATATTTGGAATATTTGGTGGATGTCGACGGCAAGAACTTGTGAACATGTTAGTTACTCATGTAGAAGATAGAAAATCGGTTTTTGTGGTAAATGTACCAGAGACAAAGACCAATAAAAAACCTATTTTTACCATTATAGATGAGGGTGAAATGAACAGTTTAAAGCTAATAAAAGACTATGTCACTACGGCCACGTGGTTGCTCAGAAAAAAGGCTTTTTCTGATCTATAAACAAGGTCGATGTACTGTACAGCCAGTAGGAAAAAACACGTTTGGAAAAATCCCGTCCATTATAGCGGAATATCTGGGTTTGAGTAATCCTGAGAAATATACAGGTCATTGTATGCGTCGAACGTAAGCAACTCTTCTTGTAGAGGCTGGAGCCAGTATGACCACGTTGAAGCGCCATGGTGGATGGAAGAGTATGTCGGTTGCTGAAGGATATTTAAAGGATAGTTTATCTTCAAAAAATGAAGTTTCAAGAATGCTGGCAGGTGTACCTTCCAGGTCTGGCGTTTCGGTGCAGAAATTTAAAACTCAAATTATGAAACATGAATCGTTTGCTGCAGGCAACTTAACTATCACCGGATCATTTCAGAACTGCCAATTTTATGTTAATTCGTCAAAATAATGTTCATCAAATATTTACATATATTACTATATTCCGTTTGTAATTTCATTAATAAAGGTTATTAAATAAGTTAAACAAAAAAGTATTTCTCTTTATGCCCGCGCGGGCCATAAAGTGAACTTTATGCCCGCACGGGCATAAAGTACGACATTAGATAGTTGGTAACTAAGAAATAAAAACACAATAATGAACTAGTATGACATAAATAACATTTGATGATATTCATCTGTTCGGGGTAGTGTAGTGTATCCGCTTAAACCCCTAAGGCTCGTATTGCGGTTCCATCTACTTACTAGCCATTAGATTATAGTCTAAATATAAAGTGTTCTTAAGCTAAAAAATCCTGAGATGGGTAATGGATTTTTTCAAATTTATCTATCAAAGAGATAGTGTAAATTTTGTTCGCGAAAAAGTGTAGGTACCTATTCATTTTTAAAGGACGTCAAACTAACCTATCTTATACAAGTATTGAGGGAGTTTTTCGCGAGTGATTTGGGAAAAATTATATGGGCAATTTTTTGCAAATAAAGTAAAATTTATTGTGTTAAAGGATGTCGAGCTAAACCTATCTTTTATTAAATTACAGTGGTGGTTTAAAAAAAAATTTATTAGGGAAAATCCTAAAGAAAAACTAAAAAATATCTATGATATAAAAATGAATCGCCGTTTGTTAGTATCGCTAGAACTGAAATACCTCTTGACCAATTTTAAAGAAAATTTTAGGCAATATTCAGATTAGCACCGCAAGTTTTCCTGTGAAGTTTGGTAGCGATCGGATCAGGAAAGGAGATGAAATATAAAAACTATCAAAATGGCTGATATTAGTTTTGAATTCATAGTCAGATTTTAATGAAATTTTTGTAAATGTGTATTTATTTCTCCAATTTGAGAGATGGCATAGTTTTTATCCCAATAAGTCCCTACAAAAGGGTTAAGAGGGGGATGAACTGTAAAAAATATCACAAATTGCCGATATTAGTTTCGAATCTGTAGTTTTTGGGATCGCTGAGTTTATTAGTGACATTCCCAATTATGTAAGCACATAAAAAAGGGGTGGGAAGAGGATGAAATATAAAAACTATTAAAAACGCCGATGTTAGTGTCGAATTCATAATGGTGCAGTAGTATATTGTTACGAATTTATTGAATCCGTCTCTGGCGGTTACAACCGAATCAAGGGTGCATATTTAATGAGCATAGAAATTCAAGAGATAACCGGACCGTTCTCGTGGTCATTCGTTCAGGTATAAAAGGGGGAACCGCGTCGAACTTTGGAGAAATAGGTGGAATGATCTAGAATCGTGGTAGGGAGATATAAAAGGGGAAACGATTATAACGATGATTAGTATTAGTATTGGCTTATGTGTTTACGAATTATTAAATGTAAATAGCTATATAGAGTTGTAAAAGTTGTATTGCTAAGTAAATATCTAAGTGGTTGATGAAAATAGAAGTTATTGTATTGAAATAAACATTGTTTTGTGATTGGACCGAGAGTTTTAATCGCCGAACCCAGGATAGAACTAAAAATCGTACCAATATGTTGCCTCCTCTACTTAGGATCACAGCAAATTATTGTGTCTAGGTATGCTTCTAATAACATTTTGAATGAAATTCAATTCGTTCCCGTCCTTGGATAGCTGCATTTTTAAGTTCTCCCAGGCTTCTAGGTGCAGGTATTTGACGTGTAACATGTTTGTTGAGGTGATCCCATAAATGCTCGATCGGATTAAAATCCGGGCTTTTTGGTGGCCACTGTATAACTGGTATACCAACTTGATTAAAATAATCGAGCACCTCTACAGCTATGTGTGCACATTGAAACACTGTAATTTGCAGTACATAAAAAAATCTTTTTTTAATTAAATGCTGTATTTAACGTCGCAACTTTTTAAAATAGTAATTTTGTGTTTTTTCTTTCTTGTTGCCTTTTCGATAGTTGTTCTATAATTTGTAATCCGCTGCGCATTTTCTGAAAAGCGCCTTTATTCGATTTTCCTCGTCCAGAAACGTCTGTCTGGCTCTTCGGCATAATCCTCAGTTAGATAGACCTCGTTAGCGTGAAAAACGGCGGTATTCTTGGCTTTTTAATCAGCCTTCCAGCCAGAATAGAGATAACTACGAAACACTTGTTTCAAACACTAATCCGAAAGTAGAACCTAATGCCTTCCCCTAAGTTGGCAATCCGCGTAATTCTTTTTCTCTCGGTGCGCCGTACTGTGGATCCGAATGCAGTATATTTATTGCGCTTCGTGAAACGTATAAAATATAAGTTAACCGCAATTACAGACTTTAGTTTCAAACCGACTTGTTACACGTTCATCGTTACATGTTTCTCTGCGAACCAGACAAATCCACTTTCTTTCGCGACATTAATTGTTCCCTATCCCATTTATTTGGGGACTCTTTTCCTTGGCTTAAAGTTTTTTTAAGATAATTCTTTTTTTTTTAATGCTTATTAGTTTTCTATAAATCCTAATATACATACATATACAAAGTCACGCCTTTTTTCCCATAGGGGTAGGCAGAGACCACTTGCTACGGTTCTTACACACATCTTTTGCTTCCTCCACTTTCATCAGGGCTCTCATGCATGCTCGTCGGTTGTTGGTACTCTTTACCTGGCCTTTCTTCAAAACAATGTTGATCTGATCGAGATATGTTCTCCGAGGTCGACCTCTACCGACTTCCGTCCATTCACACTCGCTTTTTAAATTTGTTTCGTCAATCTTCCTTCATCCATCCTTTCTACGTTTCCAAACCATCTAAGCATTCCTATATCTATCTTTGTAACTACATCTTCTTTTACACCACAGCGTTCTCTTATCTCACTATTCTTTACTTTATTCAACCGAGTCACTCCGGCTATACTTCTCAGACTACTCATCTCCGCAGCATTAATCCTATTTTCATGATTTTTCTGCCAAACCCAACATTCACTACCATACATAAGTGTAGGAACCAACACACCTCTATGCACCGCCAGACGTGCCTTTTTTGACACTTTCTGGCTATTCATAAAGCTATACAGTGCCCCATTCATTTGTTTTCCTGCCAATACCCTTCTCTCAATGTCACTGTCATACTTTCCATCTCTAGTAAACTTTGAACCCAAGTACACAAATTCATTTACTTGTTCTACTCTTTTTCCCTCAATCGAAACTCCACAGTTTGTCATGCTTTCTTCTCTTTCAAAAACCATAACTTTCGTTTTGCTTACATTTATTTTTATCCCTTTGATTTTCAG
This sequence comes from Agelastica alni, assembly GCA_950111635.1. Lineage (NCBI taxonomy): Eukaryota > Metazoa > Arthropoda > Insecta > Coleoptera > Chrysomelidae > Agelastica > Agelastica alni. Next base: position 6,653,711 of record OX467712.1, on the reverse strand, counting down.
GGCATCATGCATAACATTAACCATCGCCTGAAACTCCTCTTTAGATAATGCAAATATGACTTTATCATCGGCGTAAAGAAGGCATTTGACGATCAAATCATTCATTTTTAATCCGTACGCACTCTCTTTCAGATCTTTTAAACAATTGTCTATGTATAAGTTAAACAGCCATGGCGAAGCCACACATCCCTGTCTCACACCTTTTTCGATGTTCAACCAGTCCGCGCGAGCTCCGTTTATCCTGACACAAGCGGTGGAATCCTCGTAAAGTGATTTTAGTGCTCTTATTAAACTACCACTCACCCCATACATAGACAATGTAGACCACAATTCACTCCTCACCACTCTGTCATAGGCCTTTTCCAAGTCTATAAAAGCGCAATAGACCTGACTTCTAGCCAAGAATTTTTCGATATATTCCTAATATATTCACAGAAAAGTCACTAAGCAAAATGAAAATTAATTCAAAGATGTTACATCCAGCGGCCAGATAATACAGCTTTATTAGCATATGACATCAATTAGATAAGTCAACTACATTACTTTTGGTTTCTATTTAAATTAATAAATTTTTATTGTATACATCAAATAAAATCGTTTCAGTGTACAGTATTAAATATACAGGTATGGAGAAATATTTGCGGAACATGGAAGTTTCAATGCAAAAAGCTGGGGTGCACGAAAACCAGTCGACCAGCACAAAATTTAATAAATGTTCGCGACTAACAATCAAGTAATTAATAACACGACTCCAATTTGAACTGTTACCACCTCGTCGACCTGTGTCTGCGACGCTAAAAATCGTTGTGAAACTTTTAGTAGCGGTGTGCTAAAGATCAAACAATTTCTCTTCTAAAAACCCCTTACCACAACACTCACGAAAATACATACATACATATAGTCACGCCTTTTTTTCGTAGAGGTAGGTAGAGACCACTTGCTACGGTTCTTACACACATCTTTCGCTTTTTCTACTCTCATCAACGCTTTCATATATGCTTGTCGGTTGTTGGTACTCTTGACCTAGGCATTGCTTTATCTATCTTTGTTACTACAAACACTAACGCACACCACAGCGTTCCCTAATCACACTTCTTCTTCTTACAATGTCTTGCTTTCTCAAGCGTTGACGACTCCTTTGTATATATCTCTATCTTGAGCTGCGTGGAGAAGTTCCTCAGCAGTTAGCGCTATCCATTGTCGGAGATTTCGAAGCCAAGATAGCTTTTTGCGGCGTATCCATTTTTTCCCCTCTATCTTGCCATTCATAATAAGCCAAAGCAGACTATAACGTAGTCCACACATCACATGACCCAAGTATGCCAGTTTGCGGCGTTTTATGTTGGTTAAGAGCTTTCTATCGTGTCCTATTTTGATGAGTACATTCTCGTTGGTAGTTCGGCCTGTCCACGGAATTTTGAGCATACTTCTGTAAAGCCACATCTCGACTGAACTTATGCGGTCAATAATTTTTTGGTGAAGCGTCCATGTTTCGCAAAAGTACAACAGAATAGACTATACATAGCACTTGGTAAACCTTTCCCGCCGATGAATGTTAAGTTGCTTGGCACAGAGTTTCAGAAATGCTCTTCTAGCTATTTTCATTCTAGCCTTGAGTTTATTGTATGGATCCAGTGTTGTACTCTTTCTATATTCTCGCCATTAAGTGTTATTCTTTCCGGGCCAACATACAATTTGCTAACAACCATTTTTGACATTGATTTTCAGTCCCCATATTTTCCTTACTTTATCTATCAGAGTCCTTCCAGCTATACTTTTTAGACGTCTCATCTCCGCAGCCATCGATCTTCTGCCAAACCTAACCATTACAACCATACATAAGTGTAGGGACCAGAACTCCTCTAAGCACAGCCAATCGTGCCTTGTTTATATGTTCTGGCTGCTCATATAGTTATACAATGCCCATTCATTTGTTTTCCCTCGCTTAATATCACAGTCATACTTTCCGCCTCTCGTAAACTTTGAACTCAAGTATACAAACTCATTTTTTTGTTCCACTCTTTCTCTTTCAATCAGTACCTCGTAGTGTGTCAATATAAATATCCAAAATTAGCAAAATGTCAAAATCTGACACTTCTTATAAAAAAAAAACACAAATTGAAAAATCACTCGTTAGCCTGAGTGATATAAAATACGAATTTCTTGACAGGTAATTAAAAATAGCAAAAAGACGACTAGTAGCGTTGTGTTAATTTTTCCAGTGCAACAGGAAAAAGCAATTTTACTCACGCAAGCCACTGCCTATTTCGAAATACTGTAATTTGAAACCCCATTTAGGAAGTCGGTAATAAATAATAATGCCCTTACTCTTTCTTCCATTGATGTTCTAATGTCTCGACGGGCAGTTACCTACTTTAATAGTAAGTAAAGCAATGCATCATCTCCTTAATAAATGCAGCGAGCCATAACGCAATGCATTATACTCTTAAGTGGCTCTCGGTGGGTTCCCTTTCGGGTACTCCGATATATTGTACGTCCGATACGAATACTTTCTTTTCTATTACGCGCCAAAGGTCAAGAGGTGTCGAAACTTATTTTTTCTATGACCCCCCCCCCTAAGATCATCCACATTAATCGTCGAAGATTGATAAAAGGGTTAATTTTTTCTTTAAGGAAAATTGGGTCATGCAATATGAACGCGAAAACAAAAAATTATCTCCGTAGAAGCAGACCACAACTAAACAATTGCCAAAGCAAACAAATTGTTTCCTCTTTATTTAAAAAGAGATCACATCTTTTTATGATTTTGAGGTTTTTTCACCAATTGGGTAATTTCGATTTAGCATTCAATAAATAATTTATCTTGCTTGCCATCATTTCAGTCCCGAAAGAACGACTTTTATGGCGAGCTTAATTTTTGTGGACTATTTGAAGTTCAGCGCGTTTCACCAGAGTGGCATACTATGCAGGGTTGGATATAAAGGCAGTCTACAGCGCTTGCGTATTCATTTGGCTAAACGTAATCTTACATCCCAATAAAATCATGTCTCACAGCTACATTGCGGGTAGTGAAAAATAAAATGATGCATGTAATAAATAGAAAAGAAAGGTATAAAATAATTTATGAAATTTTACAATCTTCATATTTTTTTTCATTTTAATATCGGTAATTGATACTGACAGAAAAGCCAGTGTACCTAATCTGTCAAACAATTGGTCAGATCGACAATAAAATAGATGATAGATGCCCTGACGTAAGTGAAATACTATGCTTTTTAATTTTTAAAAAAGAAGATATAAGAAATAATAAAAATAAGGTTCCAGGACTTTTTGCCTGTGACTGACAATTGAGATGTTTATGATATCATATTATTGTTTGAACTGTCAGAATAAAAGAAATGAGAATGAATGATTTAATCGTCAAATGCATTCTTTACGCCGATGATCAGGTCATATTAGCATCATCTGATAAGGAGTTGCAGGCGATGGTTAATATTATGCATAATACACTAAAAATCATGCGGATAAAAGTAAATGTAATAAAAACCAAATTAATCGTTTTTAAAAGAGAAGAAAGCATAACAAACTGCAAAGTGTTGATTGAAGAAGAAAGAGTGAAACAAGTGTAAAAGTTTGTATACTTGGGTTCAAAGTTTACGAGTGACGAAAAGTATGTCAGTGATATTGAGCGAGGGGTGTTGACAGGAAAACAAATAAATTGGACCCTGCATAACTGTATGAGCAGCCAGCACGTGTGTGTCAAAGACACTATTGGCTGTGCATAGCCTGTGTTGGTTCCTACACTTATATATGGTAGTGAATGTTGAGTAGGAAAGAAAAAACATAAAAGTAAGACCAATGCCGCAGAGATAAGTAGTTTGAGAAATATAGCTGGAATGACTTTGATGGATAAAGTGGGGAATAGTGAGATAAAAAACGCTGTGGTGTACAAGAAGATGTGGTTACAAAAATATATAATGGAATGCTAGATGGTTTAAACACGAAGAGAGGATGGATGAAAGAATATTGACCAAATAGATTTATAGGGCGAGTGTGAATTGGCAAGTCGATAGAGGTCGACCTAAGCGAACGTATCTCGATAAGATCGGAGAAATGGCCAGGTCAATAGTACAAGCAACCGATGAGCCAGTATGAAATAGCTGATGAAAGTGATAGAAACAAAAGACGTGTGTAAGAACTGTAACAGGTGGAAGGAAGTGGTTTTTTTGTGAGTATATGTATATATGTAGTACTTTATTGTCATTCCTGTTTAAAATTTGACAGTTTTGGCGGTAGATTGTTTTTTAAATCACTCACGATGGGTTACTACAGTTAAGTGCTCATTTTTTTAAATGGTAAGCAATTATAAAGGGTGTTTTTATTTAATAAACACTAATTACCAATTTTATTTTTTACCACCATTCCAATTTAGATGCGAGACTTTTCATAACTTAAAACGTGTTTATTAACTACAGCACTTTTTTGTCCTATTTATTTTTATCAATATTTCGTTTAAAATGAGTCAGTTCTAACTGGAAAACCACGTATTTACTAAACGTAATACACTACCGTGACCGTCGCCAGCAAAAGGAGGCTTAGAAAATGTATTTATAGTAAATGATTAAAAAAAAAAGCATAAATGTCACAAAAAACCATTTTCCGCGTATATTTTGTGTAACGGCACAATTTATAACTATAACTACGGCCTACCAATGTTGACGAAAACTTAAGTCTCCTACGAATTTACACACATCGCTCCGGGCGACATTTTAATCTCCCGAATCCCTTTTTGCTCCCGATCGGCATTTCCAACCAGATTAAATACATATAATGCTGTACCAAGAGACGTTAGAAGGTGCAACGTTTGACAGCAACAGTCAAGGAATCGCCTGTATCAAGAGATTGTAGCGTCGGGACGACGTGATGACGTCTTGACGAGGATTACACTCCGAATGTAATCCTTAAGATCGCCGACTGACGCCCCACTCGAAATTGCAGCTCAATACTTTTTGATAAAACTCATGCGGTTCTCGAAAAAGTATTGTTTTTTTTTGTGTTTGTATCCTTTCAGAATGCAGTAACGTGTTGTAACATACGTCAACGGTCGGTGCCTGACCAGAAATAATATTCGCGGCTTAATTTCCAAACAGTGCCATTCAAAATCAAACAGATTTCGAAACAGCAAAATGTAAAAATAGTAAATGAAATCGTACGTGGATTCGGAACAGTTTTTCAGCTTAACACTGTGTGTCTGTCAATGCTAAGAGTGTTTGGTAAAAAAGAATTAAGGACATAAAGAATGAAAAATATTGTCGTCGTATTTTTATTATCTATTTGGTTGAACGTATGTCGACATTCGAATGTGGTTTGGTTGCCGGAAAATTTAAACGCCAATTATAAATATTTTTTAATTTTAAAACTACGACTCTCACAACGAACAACATAAAATTCAAATGTATTGTCGCATTCTTAAATATTTAATTTTAAATTCGATAAAACTTCAAAAAACGTCCTTCGAAAATGTTGTCAAAAATACAAATTTACATTTTGTTATTGACACACAAATAATAGTACAGTTCAATGAGTCTACTAAAGATGCTTAAAGTGTTTTAGTGTGGGTTTATACAGCAAATAAGGTAAAATAAAAAATAAGTTAAGAAATAAGACGAAAATAGACCTGTTTATATTGATAAACTAAATTAAATACCGATTAAGAATCGACTAATGAAATCACGCCTTTTTTGACAATGACGTTCTTTTTTATTGCCAAGTTCATTTTTTAATTTGTTTTCTGTACTTCGAAAATATATAAAACAATTACACTGTATTAATATTTTAATTCGAAACTATCAATAAATAAAAAAAAAATTGGTCGTCTGTAAAGTCGGTTTACGGACGATAATTCTACGTGATAACGTCAATTTATGAATTAAATTGAATCATTATCACTCAATCATCATTATTTTGTATAATACAAAGGAGTTCATTGAAAATTACAATTTTTTCAAAAAATTAATATCTGCACTCGTTAATATTTTCTGTCTCTCTTCTACTCGGACGCATCGGCCGATGGAGTGGAAGAGAGATAGACGCGTCACAAGCCCAACGCTTAGGCCGATCGTGTCTCTCTCTATCCCTTGTTCGGCGCTCTCGCTTGCAGCCGGCGTTCATCGATTCACAAGACGTTATCACGTCAAAAACTAATGAAAATACAAAATTTTTAGGTCAGAACGAAATTTAAAAAAAAGATAAAGGTTGGTATAGAATAGAACAGCACAAACAAGGTGTTTCTGACACAAAACAATTTTGTCTAGTCATGCGCACATTTATTTTTAAATAAGATAATAGTTGAAAGTTGATCAAGTCTTATCTTATTTCTTATTTTATTTCAGTAGGTGTATAAACGTTCCCATTGATTTACTTATGTTTAACTTTCTTATCTTGGCTTCGTGTTTGCCAGCAAACCTTTGCAAACCCTGGCATTCCTTTCAATAAGCCAAAAGTGCTGTCTATATTTTAAAATAAGATAATAGTTGAAAGTTGGTCAAGTCTTATCTTATTTCTTATTTTATTTCAGTAGGTGTGTAAACGTTCCCATTGATTTACTTATGTTTAACTTTCTTATCTTGGCTTCGTGTTTGCCAGCAAACCTTTGCAAACCCTGGCATTCCTTTCAATAAGCCAAAAGTGCTGTCTATATTTTAAAATAAGATAATAGTTGAAAGTTGGTCAAGTCTTATCTTATTTCTTATTTTATTTCAGTAGGTGTATAAACGTTCCCATTGATTTACTTATGTTTAACTTTCTTATCTTGGCTTCGTGTTTGCCAGCAAACCTTTGCAAACCCTGGCATTCCTTTCAATAAGCCAATTGTGCTGTCTATATTTTAAAATAAGATAATAGTTGAAAGTTGGTCAAGTCTTATCTTATTTCTTATTTTATTTCAGTAGGTGTATTAACGTTCCCATTGATTTACTTATGTTTAACTTTCTTATCTTGGCTTCGTGTTTGCCAGCAAACCTTTTCAAACCCTGGCATTCCTTTCAATAAGCCAAAAGTGCTGTCTATATCTTAGTCCAAGTTCGGTACTTTTCTTTTTTATAAGCACTTTCCGTCTAAGCTTGGTGTCAAGAGTTATGCCAAGATACTTAGCATTGTTACTATATGGTATTGTGTTGTCACTGAATATTTATAAGAGTTTGTGCCAGCTGACTTATGGCCCAAGCTGTTTAAATCAAAATTAACCTTCGAAATTAAAGAATAAGTTAAAGCAATATTTTTTTAGATAATATATATATATATATATATATATTTATATATATATATATATATATATATATATATATTCATTAAGCCCACTTATCTTCAACATCATTATGGACGAGATTATACAGAAGGTTCGCTAATTGAGAGGATATAAAATGGGAGATGAAGAGGTAAGAATTTTGTGCTATGCCGACGACGACGGGCTGATAGCAGAAAACGAAGACGACTTACAGAGACTCCTACACTCATTCAACCGTACAGCTAAATCTCTCACATGATAATATCTCCCACAAAAACAAAGTGTATGACAACATCAAAAACACCATTGAGATGTAAACTGGAGGTAGATGGAGAAGTTATTCAGCAGGAAATGAAATTTGAGTATCTCGGCATGCAACTCTCGGGCTTTGGCGATGTTGAGGTAGAAGTAAGGGAACAAACAACGAAAGCAACAAGAATAGCAGAGTGTTTGAATTGTACAATGTGGTGCAGTAAAAACATAGGAATCGAGGCCAAGACAAGAATCTATAAAACATCAGTAAGACCTATTATAACATATACGGCAGAAACTAAAACAGAAACATCGAAAACTAAACGACTATTAGAAACAACCGAAATGAAACTACTTCGCAGAATTGCTGGTAAAACACTTTTAAACAGGAAAAGAAGTGAAATTATAAGAATTACATGTGGATTAGAAGACATTAATGGCTGGGTATCAAAAGGAAAAAAAAAGTTAAATGAACACATAAATAGGATGAACGAAATGAGAATTGTAAAAATTACTTGTGATAAATCTCCTCGAAAAAGATGGAGCGACAATGCGGATAGGTTAGTTGACAAAGAATAAACGGGCGATTCGCCTAAAGTCAAGAAGGAAGAATAAGAATAAATTAAAGAATAACATGGAACAAAATTTTTTTAGATAATATATTCAAGGAAATAAAAAATAGCGGTTTGATGCACTGTATTAGTAAGTCGCTATGGAATGGAGTCGTGGACAACGAACAAAGATGACTTAAATAGACACCAAGCTTTCGAAATGTGGGTCTACAGATGATTACTCAGGGTTTATTGGACAGAACGGGTAACAAACGCAGAGATATTGAGGCAAGTAGGTAAAGAGGCAGAAATAGTGAACACGGTAAAAGCAGGAAAACTTGCTTATCTGGGTCACATTATGGGCGGAGAAATATACCACATGCTACAGCTAATAACACAAGGAAAAATACAGGGTAAATGAAGTGTGGGAAGAAGACGCACTTCATGGCTGAAGAACTTGAGAGAGTGGTATATCACTGTATTACAATAGAATTGTTCCGAACAGTCGCATCCAAAGCAAGAATCGCCATGGTGATAGCCAACCTTTTAAGAGGAGACGGCACGCGAAGAAGAAGATTTAGTTGCCAACAAATGAACCGAAATTCCTCGGTCTCCATCAGCTGTATCGATATAATCGCTTCGAATGGTTCCCATACAATTTTCGTCACGTCTGTGGCGCGGAAAATGTCTCATCTTCTTCGCTAAGAAAAGCTCTGGAGAAAATTCTGGTTCTTTCGGCATACTTATCCTTTGATGATTTTCATATCGGAGTTGTTAATAACTTATTAACTTGTCTTTTCCAGTGACAGTTGTAAACTGAAACTTATTTTTATGTGTATAAAGATGGTTTTGTTTTCGATAAAGAGTAGTAATGAAAGTTTAAAAGTGTTTTAAGTAATATCGATCGTTGATGGCTCGGTAAAACTTGTGCATTCGACTTGAGAAAAGTTTGTTTCATTCAGCACTATTAAGCTAGTGATGGGTGTGTGTGTGTGTGTGCTCAGGTAAAAGCATTTAGTGTAAGTCAATTGTAAAGTTTCAAAGGCGTTCTAAAGAAAAGGTGGGCGTAAATATATTTATTTCAATAAGCCTCTCATTATTACTAAATAGGTTGTAAATGAATCATCGGATATATATTATTTTTTTATATGTAGCACAACATAAAATCATAAATAATAATATAAATGCAAAGCGGAACATTCAGATTAGTAGAAGATGAATGTCTAAAGGATGTCTAACGTTATTAAAAACCTTTTATAACATTCCAGTGATGTTATGCTTTGATGTAACACGATTCTAATGGGATTTTATTTTTATCATTTTTTTAATTAATAAGGTTTAATTTTACGACAATGCATCCAAGTAAAACAAAAGTTAAGTCAAGACTACGCGAAACAAATCTGTCGTGAAGAATTCGGACGCACTGTACATGCGTGCTTCTTAATTTTTCTGGAATGTACGATCATTAATTCTAAACATAAATGCGAAACGGAATCGTCGGATTAGCCATTGAATTTATTACGAGGTTAGTCACAAATAAAATAATAACGTCGGAATTTATTATCGAGATATTTTCCAGTTATTAAAAATGTTGTTCCAAGTAGCGCTACCGAGAATCTCTATTTTATAAATAATTATAGATATCTTTGATATTATTTCGTAGGGATGCTAACAAAATTGGGAAAGTTACTATCAAACTCAGCTACCGCAAAAACAATAAATTTGACACTAATATCAGCGTTTTTAATAGTTTTTATGTTTCATCCCTCTCTCACCCCTTTTGTATGGATGCTTACATAACTGGGAATGTCACTATCAAACTTAGAGTTCCCGAAGACTATAAATTCGACACTAATATCAGCCGTTTTTGATAGTTTTTACATTCCATGCCGTTTTCATTCCCCATTGTAGAGAGGAAACCTCTAAAACCACCCCTGGTATGTAAAAAACAACTTCTGAAAATTTCATCCCAATCGGTCCAGCCGTTTGGGAGTTTTTGGAGGACATACTTTCAAACATTTTTTCATTTATATATATATATATATATATATATATATATATATATATATATATATATATATATATATATATATATATATATATATATATATATATATATAAAAGATACTGGTAATGAATATGATAATGTTAGGTTTTGTTTGTGTTTCTTCCTTCTCAAGATTTATTATTTTTGTATACTTTTATTTATTGTTTTTCAAGTTTTTTTTATTTAGTTATTTTTCATGTTACAATGGTAATAAATTATTGTGTTTAATTTGAATAAACTTCTGTGCAAAAAATATTATTTTTTTAAAAAACGTCCCATAGCTTTTGACATTGAGCGATTTTTGCTTTTTTTTCTAAAACAATAAAAAAAAAATTCCAAATTTTTTTTTTACTTTGTTTTACACTAAGTATATCTAATACGCAATTTTAACGCATTTTTAAAAAATTCCCTTTCAAAAAAAATTCCGAGTAGATAGATAAGTAAATAAAATAATAGTCCGAGTGTACACAGTGTAATCACAAAAGAACATATACACGAGTGCAAAGGGTTAAAATATTTCCAAAAATAAATAATATAAATATTCAAGCTTCCTGTGTTGACTGATGCTTAATAAAAATATTCATCCGATGCGACCAGGTGCTTTAACATTTTGTTATTTTTTCAAACATCGTACGACATACGTGTAACTTATAAAATGTGAAATAATAAATTGTCTCGGTAAATATAAATCAAATCGACTTCCTTTTCGGTCTTGCAGTTGATGCGAGCAGATCACCTACGTAGATTATATCATTTACATCACCTGTGAGTGCATCGTTTCTCCTCAACGGCGTATGGAATGGAAACTACTCATCGGCGTAGAAGGGATTTTTTTACCAAACGAGTTTGTGCAATCTGATAGGAACCAAATTGGCACCAGAATTCATTGTTTGTAAAGATCTCTTTAAAGAAACCTTGCAAGAAGAATCGGTAGGGATAATTATTAACGGAGAAGTTATAAATAATATGCGATATGCTGATGACACCGTCTTGTTAACGAGCAATCAAAGAGACATACAACATCTTCTAGAGAAATTAAATGATCGATGTAACGAATACGGTCTAAAGATAAATCTTAAAAAAACCAAGTTAATGGTAGTTACAAAGTTCCCCCAAAATCACAACCATGTAAACGTGTCAGTAGCAGACATCTTAATAGAGAATGTGAAGTCATACAAATACCTGGGAGCCTGGATAGAACAATCAGGTGACCAAACAAGAGAAATAAGAACGAGAATAAAGATAGCCAGGTCAACATTTACGAAAATGAAAAAGTTGTTTACCAGTAGAGATATCAAGATTAAACTTAGAATGAGGATGCTGCGTTGTTACGTGCTTTCCGCGCTTTTGTATGGAGTGGAAGCATGGACTCTCAAGAAGAATCACACAGACAAACTACAAGCCTTATCCTTGGACTTTTTATGTATTTTACTATATCTTCTCCTTCTATAAGTGCATCAATTTCGTGATTCATTCTTATTCTCTACATACCGTTTTCATGTATTGTTCCGTATATTCTTCTAAGGATCTTTCTTTCAAATATTCTTAATTGATTTTACCTTATTATTACCTCAATTATTAATAAATTAAGATTTGAAACCACAAACAGGAACGTCACTGCATACGAGCTATCTGGCTCATTGTAAATTACGGCCCATTTCAACGACAACGTATAATTTCTCGTAAACATTATGATGTAAAGACTGTTCCGATGCTATTACAAAAACATCGTGGTCGTTCTATCTCTCGGTTAATTTGAGGTTAGGTGTAATAAGGGAGATCCAATTTTTTTGCTATTAGTAAACGCATTGCCGGTCTTCTTGCAAGAAGTGTACGTGACACCGACGATGATGTACTCGCAGCTTTTGTATTTTTACGTTTTCGGTGAGTCTCTTCAAAGCATTTCGATCAGAGGACCTGAAGAAATTTTAACGTGTGCGTGAGCCACATTTTATCTTTTTTATACCAGGGTTTTTCTGTCACTATCTACGAAAATCGTTCGCACATGATGTGTCACATTTAGATCGAATATGGATTAAATGTAGATAGACAACTCTCTCTGTCAGTCGCACTCTCAAAGCTGAGAGGTCGTGATTCCATGATTTTCAATTTGTGTTGTTGATGATCTGCTTCCAAAGTGTTCTATCCTCGGTGTCTCTAATGGTTGTTTGTTAGGGTCTTCCCGTAATTTCCTTTACCTGGTCTACCCATCTGGTGGGAGAGCGACCCCTTGTTCTCTGACCTTCTATTTTTTCTTGTATCATCAATTTTTCCATGTTGTCTCCTTGTCTTCTGTTTATATGCCCTTAGTATTGGAGAATTCGTCGACGGCATATTGTTGACAGTCGATCTTTTATTTCTTGAATAACTGATACATTTGTCCTCCGTGCTGTCCAAGGGATGCACAGTAGTCTTCTCCAGCACCAGAGCCCGAAGGAGTCAATTCTTTTCCTGTCTGCTTCTTTGATCGTCCAGCTTTTTACACCATACATGAATATTGCGAATATTAGTGTTTGTACAAGTTTTATCTTTGTGAACAACATTATGAATAATTTCCACTTTCACGATCGACATTCTGATAAATATTCCAACGGTGACAAAGCGTCACTTGCTGTCTCATTGAATCCAAAAAGTGATTCCGTTTATCGTGACTTTTCAAAATTAATGAAGAGAACTCGTATTACAATCACTGTTAGACATGCCATATTTACGACTCACAAAAACCATTTGAAAGTATAATTAATAATAAATTAGCATTAAAAACGATTAAAGATCTATCGAAACAGGTGTCCGAGTCAAAGTAAAAAAAAACATAACATTGTAATGTGTTAATTCCGGTTTAAACGTGGGAAGGACTTACTTTTTATTTTCGACAATGGTAATTCGTTTGAAATACAATTAATTATTAATAGTCGATTCTTTGTATTTGTGATATATTCAAATCGGTGTATTGCCGAATTTGAAATGGATAATGTTGAATTACTTACTATTTTTAACACGCTTATATTAGTTTCACGGATATGTTTGTTTTACTGACTCTTTGGTCTCAATTTTGCCCTACTTTAGGCGATCAGATTTAATATAAACATTGCATATTTGTCAAAGACCGACTACAATGCAAAAATTCGATCAAAATATCCGATTATCCTAATTACTTTCGCCAGGATTCATAAATTTCTTCAGGAATCCTTTGCATGAGAGTAACTGACTCTGGCCTCGACTTTGCCCTACTTTCAGCGATCAGATTTAATTTAAACTTCGCACACTTGTTAAAGACCGACGACATTGCAATAATTCGATCAAAATATCCGATTATCCTGATTAGTTTCGCCAGGATTAATAAATTTCTTCAGGGATCCTTTGCATGAGAGTAAGAGAGATAGAACTAGTGCGTGAACTACGCATGCACGCAGTTACAATGTCATATTATAATTCACCCAATCCATTATACTGGTGAGAAACGTGCCAAGTGATGAATGGCAAGAGGGTGAGTAAAAAATCGAACTAAAAAGTGAAAAATAAATTATAGTTTAGAAAAACTAAAAAACACGCTTTTAGAGTTAATCAAACTTTAAAATAAAAAATAATTCTTAACATAAAAATAAAATTACTGACAAGAAAATTAATGTCGCTATTCAAAAAGCGTGGGGTGCTTTTTATGACATTTTTAAACTAACTCTGCGATTCGGAATGAAACTAGTGAAAAATTTGAGCTTATTAGGAAAATGAGGAAAGAAATTATAAAGGAAAAGGGTGAGTAATTTTCAGTAAAAGAAAAAAAATTCGGACGGCTCAGACTTGGAACCGAACCCAGATCTATTGGTTACGCGCTAAGAGTTTTACCAATTGAAGCTATTTGAGGCACGTACCGAAATGGTTTAAAAATGTCATACAAAGCACCCCACGCTTTTAGAACAGTGACATTAATTTTCTCGTTAGTAATTTTATTCTTATGATAAGAATAATTTTTTACTTTTTAGTTTGATTAACTCTAAAAGCGTGTTTTTTTAGTTTTTTTAAACTATAATTTATTATTGTCATTATCAAGACTGTTTACATTTACTCGTATCAAAATAATGTTTATAGAGGGCTGTAAGGGCTAGTTTACTTTAGTAGGGTAACTTGGCACTATAACTCTGTTACTCGACTTTTTCTAGTTCTTTTTGTTGGTGTTTACTTTAAAATATTTGTCTACCAGTAAATAACAACAAAAATTCCACTGATTGTTATAATTTACCAATGAATTCACGAATTTTTTTATTATTTTTTATGGCAATTCTTTATTTTTAAAGTAAAACTTCTGTGCGCACGCTGAGAGTAAAAATTCAAGGTCGCGTCACACGAGCTAGCGAGACGAAAATGTGTAACGATTCATATGGCTGTGACACTAGAGACACTTAGAGATCTACAGTCGGTGTACCGTGCGATAAATGAACAGAAAATAGTAATTGTGGACATTACTTCGAATTCTTACATTAACGACATTATCGCATTTTTACATGGCTCATTATTGTGATAGAGTACTCGTGATGGCGGTAAACTTCTTTCTCAACGCGACGATTTAAAACCTCTCATACTAACTTAAAACTTCAATGTAAATTTTGCATTGGATACTTCCATAAAATTAATAGACTTTCTACAACAGCAACTGAATTTCCAAATGATTAATGACCGGAATATTTCAACAACAAAATCAGGAACAACTGTAGATGCTGTATTTTCTCGTTATCTCGCCACAATCAAATCAAGAATGTATTTATCGTATTTTAGCTACCATAAATCTATTTTATCGGCTGTAGCTATTGCATCAACTACACAAGATGTACATAGGCTATTGAATCACCCAGTAATGTACAGATTACAGAAATATATTAAGAATAATATTCATATGCAAACAGTAGTGTATGTCGTTCTATAAATACTTCATTCCAATCCTTATAATATTCCTTATATATTCAGTATAATGGAATTTAATCGTAGCCGTTTAAACGTAAAATGTTTCACTTCTAATATGCGTACATAGTGCACACATCTTTTTTAAAGTAAGTATTTGATTTCATTTGATTCTCATTATTCCAAGTCTTGTTGTGTTGTTTTTCGGTAAGCACAATTATTATTTTAAACTAGTAATATTGTGATTGTGAGAATTGGCGTTTATGGAAAATCCCAAAATTATATTAAATTTTTCTGCAAATTAATAGGTATGATAAAGTTCAGCGAGATATCCATTTTTTGCGACAGCCAGGCTGCTATCAGATCACTGAACTCAGTCTAATTGACCTTTAGGGCAGCGGTGCAATGCCGATCCGCCCTAAATGGGATAGCAGCTAAGTTTAGAGTTCACATTGTCTGGGTACCCGGGCACAGGGATATACCAGGCAACTGTAAGGCGGAAGAGCTAGCAAGAGGGGGCACCACCCTCCCAGCTGTATCTGTCTCATCTCAGCAAATCTCATTGCAAACTACCGGCTTCTCCTGCACAGCAAAGTAGTTTAAAAAGCCAACTTGAGGTGGCAAAATGAACCCATATGCTCATCATCGAAACAAATTTGGCCTAAACTAGATCTACGTCAAACTAATGATGTTTTAACTCTATCCAGAGAGTCCATTGGAAATGCGATCACGGCCATAACAAGACACTGGGTAGGTGGATCCCATGCACGGCGAATGGGAATCGCAGAGCTACGACACGACTTCTGTAGGAGCTGTCACGATGAGAAAAAGAAGGAAACAATGGTACATCTTCTCTGCCACTGCCCTGCCCTAGGCAGAAAACGGAATTCTATACTAGGGCAACCGAACTTTGATGACTTATCTGATCTCAGCTCAGTTAGTATTAAAGACCTCACACTGTTTATTAAAAGTTCCAACTGGTTCTAACGGTAGAGGTAGAAGGCATCGTCGTCCCACGGGCCAAAAGGCCTAAGTGGGTTCCCTCCGAACCGCCGTTTCAACCTAACCTAATAGGAATGATGTTTGCTCTGTCAATTTTGATATTGTTAATAAATTCCTATTTTTGCATAGTCCACTTGATCTTGTACGTTTTGGAATGTTAAAAATTTTTAATTGACGTATTTTGCAGCTTTGTTTATCTCTATTTATTTTAAGTTTATTTGAACTATGTGGTTACAAGGTAAAATGATTATGTATAAAAGCATAATATGAGTTTAAATTAGTTTTTGTATATTCATTTTTAAAATTTTCTAAATAAAATTCCGAAACACCTATTTTTTTTATCAATTTTTCCTAATTAAAAACTGCCCAGCACGCCAGCAACGCAATAAGTAATATTTGTAATTTTTCTGGCACGCACACATAAAAAGGTTCGCCACCACTGCCCTGGTTCATTTATTTTTCTTTTGGTTATTTAACCTAAAATTTAATGGTTCGATAATAAGTTCAATCTTTACCTTATCGACCTCAGTTATTCAAGAATACTTCAACAACAATGCTATTTTTGCAGTCTGATAAAAATGCACATTTTTCTAACTTTTAATTTAAAATCATTTAATATTCTTCCAAGATTCGTTCATATCTTGAATTCCCTTTTTACAAATCTGAAATGTTTAGAAATTTGTCAACAACAATCCTATTTCTGCAGTTTTACTACATACTAACAAACAAGCAATGCAAACGGCACCATTTTCTTTTTCAAATTAATTACTGACAAAATTACTTAAAGTGGGACTTTATGCAGGCCCTCATTGAGTTAGCGACTGCAAATAAGGTCACTTTTACATGGGTTCCTGGGCACACAGGAATAAATGGCAACGAGGTAGCTGATGAACTGGCAAGAAATGGGACCCTGGTGGACCCTGGTGGAAGCCAGTTGGTCGGATTCTCAATTGCCGAATTGAAACTAATCCTTGAGCCAGAACATATCGCTAAGTGTAGCCTATGGCATGACACACATATAGATAACACAGAATTAAAGTATAAAATACAAACAAAATAAAATAAAGATGTAAAGTTGAGCAATGACATCAAGACAAACATAAAAGTAAGTGTATATAAACATAAAAAAGTAAATATAAAAATAGCATGAGATAAAAATAGAGCATCATAATTTCACACTCAGGTTTCGCAACCATTCCCCAGCCTGTGGTGTTGCTCTTAAGAATTTAGTGCCAGTAAATTTTCTGAGTGGGCAGTTGTTAACAATATGATGAATGGTTTGTTCTTAAGCACCACAGTCGCCCCCATAGTCGGATATTATGTTCCCCTTATATAAGGAAGCTCCACATAAGCCAAGACCCTGTCCTTATTCCTGTGAGTGCCACCCAGGTTTTCATTGGTAGATAAAGCCCGCTAGAGTTTTTTTTTTTTTTTTTTATTTTCTGGTTCCCACGAAAAGGGATATCCTGTAATGTTCAGAGAACATCGTGGGAACCAAGGGAAAGAAGGTAGGAGTTGGTGTTCTTCTTAAATTTCTGGAGGTTGTATGCCTCGGGGAACACCTCCCTAGGCAATGAGTTCCAAAGCCTCGCAATTCGTTGGATGAATGAGTCTTTGGAAAGTGATGTTCTGCAGGTCTCCAAAGTGACCACGAAGGGGTGTGAAGACTGAACTTGACGGGTTAATTTTGAAGAGACTGCCAAAGGAGGAACGATTGTTGATATTTCAGAAGAGCATCGCCCATGAAAATATCTATAAAATAGAGACAAATCGCCAACTTTTCTACGGTGTTCCAGACAAGTGAGCGAGTTTGTAAGCGAGGCATCACCGACGAGACGAATTGGAGTTTCAAGTAGAGGGTACAGTCTGGGATTTACTTTGTTTCTCCAGTTCGTACGTCAAGTTTCAGCACCATCATAGTTTTGACTTAGGAGGTGTTGCGCAGTCTTCACAGGAGGATTTCTTGATTTAAGTCTTCTAAATTCAATCAAGTCTTGGAGAATTGGAAGGGCAGGGTTGTTAAAAATCTTTTTAAACTCTCTTATCACTATATTACGTCTCCGTTAGAGTTTTGCCACGGTGAATTATTATTAATTATACTAATTTTACTATAGTTCTTTTTGTGGGTAAATTTTTAACATTTCGACGTCGTTTTAAATTTTAAAAAATAAGAACTCGAGGGTGATAAATGTAAATACAGCAGCTGTTTGTTCAGTTTATGCTTTTTATAATTTCCATTAAAAATGAAATCCAGGAGAACATCTGCACGGGATAAAATTCGATTCGGTGTGCAACGGTATATTTTTCACTTCTTTAATTTAATTCCTAGTTTTGCAGGCGTCGTCGTCGGCGTCGCGGCGTGTGACAACCCAACGAATTTCCGTTAATATTTCCCGCGTCCAATTATAATGCTCTGGCTCGACGTATTTATAATTTTCCGACGTTTCTGACTCTTCGCAACGCAATAACCGAGTTGATAATTAGTTAAACAGGAAAAAAATTAAATTTCGTTCGTATTGGGAGAGGCAAACAAGACGGACCCGCTTTATTTTGGAAATCCGTCTCGGTGGATGTTCTTATTATAAATTACCTACGATATTGTAGTCGTGAATAAAATATAGCATCGGATCCGAAACCAGTTAGCCTACTGCTTATTTTATCTGGTTTTCTACGGTTCCCCGATACACATCTGATCGTTCTCTCGCATCTAATCACTACTCTCTTGGTTTCTCTCTTTTGACATCGTGGGCGTTTTCCGACTCTCGTTTAATCGAAGACTCGAATACGATTCACGATTTTATCTGCCGTTGTATATGAGTTTTTTGTTCCAGAATGATCTCGCCATAAGTCTTCTTGTTCATGACCGTTTTCGGTCCATACTTTATGCGCTAGAGAGTGATTTTTTTTGTAAGTAATGTGTCTAACGTAAAAACTAAAAGACGTCATTCTTTGGCAATTTTTTTTGGAGCGATAAATTACAGATGAAAGGCACACGTGCCATCCTCACTTCTTCACGACAGCATTTACAAGGTGTTAGTAAATAAGTGCGAAAAACTTCAGGGGGTGATTCTGCATGAAAAAATAATGATAGTTTGCTATATACCTAATATACCGTTTCAGAGATACGGGTATTGTGAGAAATACAATTATTGGTCCATATTTTTTTGATGAAAATTTAACAGGAGAATTCTATCTAGATTTTTTGCAAGTAACATTAATTCCTGATTTGACCCAGCTTATCCCTGATATCCAAATTGCCAACAATTTGGACCGCAGAATATGGTTTTAACAGAATCGAGCAACGCCACATTTTGCAGTTTTAAAATAGAACTATTTCAAATCGATGGACCGAAAAAAGGGGAACAGTAAAATAGCCAGCTAGATCACCCTATCTTAATCCATAAGATTTATTATTATTTACATACATACATACATTAAGTCACGCTTTTTCCCGTAGGGGATGGCAGAGACCACTTCTGCTACGGTTTTACACACATCTTTTGCTTCCTCTACTTTCTTCGAAACAATGTTCACCGAGGTCGACCTCTACCGACTTGTCCAATCACACTCGTCTTATAAATTTGTTTCGTCAATCTTCCTTCATCCATTCTTTCTACGTGCCCAAACCATCTAAGCATTCCTTTATCTATCTTTGTAACCACATCTCTTTTACACCACAGCGTTCTCTTATCTCACCATTTTTTACTTTATCCAACCATCACTCCGGCTATACTTTTTAAAATACTCATCTCCGCAGCATTAATCCTATTTTCATGCTTCTTATGCCAAACCCATACATAAGTGAAGGAACCAACACAACTCTATGCACAGCCAGACGTGCCTTTTTTGACACTTTCTGGCTGTTCATAAAGCTATGCAGTGCCCCATTCATCTGTTTTCCTTCCAACACCCTTCGTTTAATGTCACTGTCATACTTTTCATCTCTAGTTTACTTTGAACCCAAGTACACAAAAAAATTCATTTACTTGTTCCACTCTTTCTCCCACAATTAAAACTTCACATTTTGTTATGTTTTCTTTTTCAAAAACCATTACTTTGTTTTGCTTGCATTTATTTTCATCCCTTTGGTTTTTAGGGCATCATGCATAACCTTAACCATCGCCTGCAACTCCTCTTCGGATGACGTTAATATGACGTGATCATCGGCGTAAAGAAGGCATTTTACAATCAAATCATTCATTTTCAATGTTAAGTCAAACAGCCATGGCAAAGTCACACATCCCTGTTAAACCAGTCTGTGCAAGCTCCGTGTATCCTGACACAAGTAGAGGAATCTTCATAAAGTGATTTCAGTGCTCATATTAAATTACCGCTCACCCCATACAAAGACAATGTCGACCACAATTCACTCCTCACCTCTCTGTCTTTTTTTAACTATACCTCGTAATGAAGAGACAGGATCCATTATTATTTAAAGTCTACACTAACAGTTCCGATAATATCCGTAACCTAAAAACCCGAATCGGACTGGAAATGTAGAACTTAACACCCGCTATGCTACAAAATTAAAGACAAATTTATTACCAAGTCATTGTTTAGTGGTCAATGCAAAACAATTTATTTATTTGCTGTAAATTTTCCCCGGTTTGTTTTTGTTAGAGCGTACGTTTAGTATTGATCAATTATTTTGTTAATAATAAAATGTGATAAACAAATTTTGCATTTTTGTCCACATTGTAAAAAAAGAGGGTGTTTTATTTAAGAAAATTGGTGCTGACATTATCACTCAAAGGATATTCACCCTGTATTACTCTTTTAAAAAATAGTAAATTAAAATCAAAAATCGACCTGTTTCTGGATTTTTTATATTACAGTTTATTTAGTTAGAAATGAATTTACGCGTTACTTTATGGACGCACTGTATATGTATTTTTTGTCCCTGTCCTTCTAAAATAAAACCTTTAGAGCGACGCCTTACGTTAGATGGTTTGAAGATGAAATACAAGTTTACCTTTCTCTACTTCTTAAGCCTTATCGTGAACAAAACAACTTGTTCGGTATTCCTGTCGCAGCCAATACTTGGCGACAATAAATTTTAATTGGAATTGTCAAGAGTTAGGAGTTAAATTTAAAAAGTGCTTTTTCTTGTGATTCATTACAGTCGTTGCAAGAAGCGTAATCCGCCTCTGAATACTCCCGATTGTTTTCCTCGGGAATTTTTTTTATCACAGTAGGCGACTGTAAGCGTTCCAATTAAATAATTTAATCTTAGCTCGGTTGCGCTTTTGCTTTTTAATAAAAACCAGAACCAACCGAGTTTTATCGAAAAGGAAGAGGAGGATTATGAAAGTGAGAAAAGATTACGATTGTAGAAATAAAGTCAACAGAGAAAAAACAACTACATTTTGAATTTTATTCCATTTTTTTTTCATTAAAAACCGGGACGCGTCGAAAAATCCCGAAAAATAATGTACTATATTGTTCCAGATTTAAATAAAAGAATTTAATGAAATTATTATCATTTTAATAACATTTTTTGATGGAGTTGCGACAGTTTGGGTGGATGACGTCCCGAATATTTTGTTTGAAGTGAATTAAAATTGTAACAGTTGCATTTTAAAATAAACTTTTTTTGGACTAAAATAGAACAAAACGAAAAATGCTAAACACAAATAACAACCATGACTTTTTTGCTACGTCTAAGAATTGTCAAAACATATGGATGCAATTAATACATCCAATAAGGATACCCTTGGTAGTTTTAGAATATTTGATATATTTTTGCTAAACTTAACATGTAAAAACCATTATTATTAAAAAATAATACCTGTCCAAATAACACAGTGGATTTAAAAACAAGACTGGGTTGGACCAATGTCGATAAAAATTAATAAAAAAAATTAAAAGAGGTAAACAAACCAGAGTACAAACTAAAACAAAAAACTAACAGAGGATAATAAACTCTAAGATTAACGATGTGTTGATAGCAATCGAAAAAAGGACAAATGTATTCTATTTTCTCTCAGATTCTCACGAGGCCTATACAACAACTAACATTCTTATTGCAGTCTTTGGAAGACAATTTACTGCTTACGCTTCCAGATATACGAAACATTTTTATAACGGCAGGAATTTAAGATGTTATTGAAGATTCCATTTGTCAGTACTTCATTATCACTTCTATCTAAATACTAAAATACATACATACGTTCAACATTTTTTTATCCGAAAATATCTTAAAAATCTCTTAAGCCGGCCTTTCACGATTGCTCCGAAAGAATGAAATCCAATGGAAGTCATCCGTTTGGATGACATCCAGATAATTGACCTCATTTACGGTCATACCATGTTGGTTGAAGTGCTCAACGATTTACTTTTTCTAGGTTAGGTAAGTTTGTACTATTGATTTAAAATCCGGTTCTCTCCTCGGTCCTATTACCCTCACAAGGGTTTGTTGGCACTATGCTTCTACCATTTTTATAGCAATTTTCCACTCCCCTTTATTCTGGGCTAGTTCTGTGGCCTTATCCGGTTAAATTGTCATAAATGCATAAAGATTTACTTATCTATGCTACTGTTACCTTGTGTTGCATAATGAGGAAAACAAAAAAAAATAGAAATTAAGTTAAATATGGACCACTTTCTCCACTTTCTTCGGATGACGCGACAGAACTAGATTTTGAACCGATTGAATATCCAACTCATCCTGTCACTCCACATCATCCATTTGGTTTTTTCCACTCACGGTCGGTTTTTGGAGTGACACCGCTCCATTTGGACATGTCGAGAGCGATCGTGAATGGCCGGCTTTACGGTTCAGTTTTCATTTTTGATTGCGCATCATACGCTGTTATCGACTTTTTAAATTGCGCATTATACGCTAGGTTAGGTTAGGTAGAAACGGTGGTTCGGAGGAAACCCACTTAGGCCTTTTGGCCCGTTTTGATACCGTAATGGACGGCGGTGCCTTCTTCCTCTACCGTGAGAACCAGTTGGAACTTTTTAAGAAAAAGCGTGAGGTCTTTAATGCTAACTGTGATAAGATCAGATAAGTCATCAAAGTTCGGTTGCCCTAGTATAGAAAGCCGTTTTCTGCCTAGGGCAGGGCAGTGGCAGAAAAGATGTACCATTGTTTCCTTCTCTTCCTTATCGTGACAGATTCTACAGAAGTCGTATCATAGCTCAGCGATTCCCATGCGCCGTGCATGGGATCCACCTGCCCAGTGTTCTGTTATGGCCGCGATCGCATTTTGAATGGACTCCCTGGATAGAGTTAAAACATCATTAGTTCGACATAGATTCAGTTTAGGCCAAATCTTATTTGATGATGTACATGTGTGTTCATTTTTCCACCTCAAGTTGGCTTTTTGCTGTGCA
Source organism: Agelastica alni (assembly GCA_950111635.1). Classification (NCBI taxonomy): domain Eukaryota; kingdom Metazoa; phylum Arthropoda; class Insecta; order Coleoptera; family Chrysomelidae; genus Agelastica; species Agelastica alni. The sequence continues at coordinate 6,630,382 of OX467712.1, read as the reverse complement.
GAAGCTGGCAGTTTGCAATCGGTACTCCTTGCTGAGATGAGACAGATACAGCTGGGAGAGTGGTGCCCTCTCTTGTTAGCTCGTCCGTCTTACAGTTGCCTGGTATGATCCGGTGTCCGGGTACCCAGACAATGTGAACTCTAAACTTAGTTGCTATCTTATTCAGGGCTGCTCGGCATTGCACCGTTGCCCTAGAGGTCAAGTAGACTGAGTTCAGTGCATTGGATACTACTACCTACTTTAATATTTTTCAATTGCGCATCAAACGCTACTACCAAATGTTCCGATTGGGCATTATACGCTGCTAAAAGATTTTTTTAATTTCTCCTTGAACAAACCTCGAGGATGAGAAATGCAGTGGAAATTTGTTCAATACGTGTTGCATAATTTTCCGCATTTTCTACGTGAGAGAAAATTAACGGGAACAAATTTCGTTGAAATGTATGTGAAAGTACAAAGGACGTGGGTCGGTACAAAACTTTCAAATTAATATATAATTGTTTTGCTTTTGGAAACTTTGGAAAACGGTAGGTTAATTAATAAACTTCTAAATTTGAAATTTATGCCGCGGTGGTACGAACAGTTTCAATTCTATTGGTGGCAAGTAAACAATCGAAACTTGATAGCTAATGAAAGGACCAAAGTTGGCGACAGCTTCTCACCCTTTTGCCTACAGGTAGTTACACAAACCATTATCCAATTCTAAACTATTTTAATTAATTTTCAGATGATTGACCGCTTGTTTTTAAAGTTGACATTCTACGAAAGTCAGTGTGGATATATGACTCCAGCTGTTTTTGGAAATTAAAGAAAAAATTAAAAGTACTTAGGAGAAAACAACTCTCTTTTATCAACCCGCTATGTTCTATCCATTCCTCAAGCTAAAAAATTTATTCAACAGAACCCCCCCTTTCTTTCCCGGTGGTGAAGCATAATTGGAAATTGGAAATACTGAGTCCAATGCTGGACTCGCAATTAATACAACCAAAAAATATCCTTGCTACAGGACCAACCCCTAATATTTTAAAAATGCGACATATTAGAATGAAATTTCGAAAAACGTCAGGGGACACAAACGTCAGATTAACCCCCTTCTTACTGAAGATACCCCTTAAATTTTTTCAAATGGCGTTAGGTATCAAGTCATACCTCATTTGTACTCCCAAATTTTAAACTTACTTTTTAACTTTTGTTTTAAGTAATAAAATATAGGAAATGGTAACAGGACACTTTTCCTACATGACAAATTTATAAACAAACTATTTGCTTATTGTTAAAATTTGTAACAGATTGCAAATAAAGTGGGAAAAAACACATTGTTTTGCCTTCGATACCAGCCTTGTTATGTAATCATTGTTTTAAATTGGCTTTCTTTAAACTTTTTATATGCCCCACAACACTGAATCCTGTTATTGTAATTATCACTGACTTTGTTTGTTATGCCATTAAAAAAAATTTAAAGGTATCTTCAGCAGGGAGGGGGTGAATCTGACGTTTATGATATTAGCGCTAAAAATTGTTCCCCTCAAGTTAAAAGTTGACGTGTTTCGGGATTTCATTCTAATATTTCGCGCATTTCTGAAATATTAAGGGTGGGTCCTTTTTAAATGAACACAGTGTAAATTAAGATCTTGTTGTTACAATCTTGATCACCAGCCTTAACGTCAGCAGATTTTTTCTATAAATTATGGAAAGGAAATAACAAAAATTTATCGGAGTATTTTTTATTAATTTTTGCATAATCGTTAGTTCGTCTGTTAGTGATGCAGACAACTATCAAAGAACAAAAGCTCCAATACATCGGGCACGTTATGAGGGAAAGAAAGATCGAGGGCAAACGATCTGTGGGCAGACGGCAGATCTCATGGCTAAAGGATCTACGTCGATGGTTCGGACGGACATCTATAGAGATTTTCAGAGGTGCGTTTTCATGCACCATTATAGCCAAATAGATCGCGTCCTAAGAAGAAGAAACAACCATTCAAATGTTAATACAACCCATTAGTTTGTCAGTTCGAAGTAGAATGATCATTTCTTAAAACTATCTGTTTCAACGAACCCTCTTCAGGCATAATGCAAAATCAGCGGCTTCTCTGTCGTTTCGTTGGAAAGACAAAGTGGCTAGCAGTTAGCAAATCAAACAACGTGGACGGACACTTGGCAATTAACGGTCAACGAATTGAGCGAGTAGAAATTTTTAAATATCTTACGTGTCAACTAAATGAGAAGTGGGACGGCATGCAGGAGATTCGTGCCAGAATAGAACAAACTCGTGCTTCGTTCCTGAAGATGAGTAAGGTACTTTGCAGCAAAAATTTAAGCTTGCCTCTGCGCGTCCGAATGCTTCGCTGTTACGTGTTCAGCATACTGTTTTATGGAATGGAAGCTTGGACTTTGACAGATGCGATGTGCAAAAAATTGGAGGCCTTTGAAATGTGGACGTACAGAAGGTTATTGAGAATCTCCTGGGTAGAAAGAGTGCGTAACACCGAGAAACTTTAACGCCTCGACAAGCAGCTGAAAGTTCTGTTTACACTAAAAAAGCGCAAACTGGAGTATTTCGGTCACATCTTAAGGAATGACAAGTATCGATTTTTAAAGCTTATTTTGGAGGGGAAGATCTAAGGACGAAGAGGCCTAGGTAGAAGAAGGATATCCTGGCTAAAAAACTTAAGACAGTGGCATGGAGTGAGTACCACCACATTATTCCGCCGAGCTGTAGACAAGGTTCAGATAGCGCTGATGATTGCCAACGTCCGAGAAGGACAGGGCACCTAAAGAAGCAGAAGACATGAAGTGATAAGATAATTTGTTGTTTTTAGAGCAACAAATAATATTACTTAAAATATTGTATCATCGTGAAACATAAGAACGATAAAACAAACCATGGTACTCGAAAATAAATAGAAAATTACATTTCGTTTCGTTTCGATGGTCGTGAAAAAAGTTTCAATATTCAAATTTCGACAGTTTTTTACGAGAGCGTCGTTTTCATTAATGTTTACCGAATTAAAAAAGTTCTATTTAACGTCTCTTAAAGTAATTATGGTTTTTTCTTGTCCTTCGACACGGCTCAGAGCAAATTCACTGTGAAATAAGATAATAAAAATTCATTACGTAAACACGACTAAGAGTCGTTTATTATTTTACTGCGTAATAAACAAAAATGCAAATGGAATGGCAAAAAAAGAAAAACATCATAAGAAAGCTTTTATTCGCCGTCTCACTTTTTTCCGTCTTACAATGTCAATGCAAATTTATTTTTAAACGATTTCTACAATATCTCAATGACTCTTCCTTGTATAATTTTCACAACTTAGATAAATACATTTAGGTACATACGTACATGACTTGGCACATTTCTCAGTAGTCGAGGAAAAACGCCCTAACACAGATGTCCACTATCAAAGTACTGAGATTAATATTGACCTTGAAAGAAAAATTAAATTTAAAAGACACCTGGCAATGACATGACCAACCAGTTTTTCATTATTACAATTACATTTTTGCGGTTGGGCCATTGGTATAGGCACCTATGTCACCTAGATCATGGATCCTCTGTGACTACCGCTGTGTATTCAGGGCATCATAATTCCAGTCATCATTACAATTAGTTTATCGTCAAATATAAACAGTAATGTCATTTCAAATGATCGACTATGGAAGTATTGGCATTAATATTTATCTTCAAAGGAGGTTGACATTTGGATGACCCCTGGTAACGAGGGGAATTTAAATTTTCTGGGTACAAGTCGTCATTACTGACTCGTGATGAATGTAATGTCATGAACAATCAATATTCCATTAGTACAATTAATTTATTGTCAAATTTGATCGCGAAGAAAATTAGTGCCATTAATTAATTAAGGAAAAAAATTGCGATGATGCCAAGTAATAACGAGAATCCGAATTAACAATCAGTATAACAATCAGTTTATCGTCAAAATCTTTAAAGTAATTTCATTCCAAACATCGTGTTGTGTTTAAAAACAGTAATTAGTAATGACAAAAGAGATAATGACATTATAACTGATTATGTAGGAGTAGCATACGTATTTTTAATTTTTCCATGTTTTTAAAAAGTTTTAAAATGTACATGTCTTTTAAATGATGTAATTTAGTTACAATTCTATAAAAATTTTTGTTAACCTTAAAATATTCATTGTTAAGCTATAGTCATGTCCTCTTCATGTTTAGTCTTTAGTAAACAAATTTGTGGCAAGTGAGTACCGTTAAACTATTTAATATAATTAATTTTAAAAATATTTTTAAATATCAATATACTCAATTACTTTTACTTACTTTCAGAAATTTCTCCTGATGATGGCTTGACGCCGAAAACGTTTGAGAATTGGCTTGTAATAATTAAAAATGTAGGTGCACTATAGCTTTTTTTTAACTATAGATATCTTGTATATAACAGTACTTACAACCTCCCTTTTCTGTTATACCCTTTTTGCGACTATTTTCAGTTAAGAAAAACAAAACATATGGAATTTTTTTATTCTTTCCACTGAAAAGTTAGTCGTGTGGACCTCTCGGGTCGCACCCAGACCACTGATATTTAATAAATTTAAAATTGCTGAAGGTTTTTAGGTTTGTTAATGGTGTGTTGATCGTACTTTTTGGGCAGTAGGTGCCGTCCTGAACATGAATAATCTTAACGAGTACAGACCTGGCGCGTATTAATAATTTTACATAGTTTATGTATGCATTATAAATCATAATAAAGTGTAGTAAACGTACGCAAAATGGAAATAATGTGCGCGTAATAATTTTCCTAAAATTCTGGTGATAATTCGAAAGGCAACCGATCCATTCGTAAAGCCGTTCCGGATGATAATTAATTTGCGCTCATTAACATTTCCGTCGGACGGTTCACAATTTTCGAATTTCGAAATGGAAAAAATTACGCTTACATTTTGGAGCCGGCGTATTTCCCGTAATTTGTCATTTTCGCCAATTATTTATTAGAGAATAAATTTCGTCTGAACTGACAAATTACCGAAATGTCGCTGTTCCGGATTTGCGTCGATACAAATTGAATGCAATACTCATTATAAAAATCTCGAAAAACTTACAAATACTACTGGAATTGTGCTCAGTTCGCTTAGTGTTTTGGAATTTTTGTGTGAATGAGTGTTAAGGAAATGATGCACAATTTGAATTACTTTTAACTACGTGTATGTATGTAAACGAAAGAAAAACTTGGCAAGTGAGGCGATGTGCGTCAGTGTCAAAGTTGGTCGAGAGACTGTTGGAGTTCGTTGAGAGACTGTGACGGAGGCTGTGACGAAGGCCATTGGAAGAGTGTGTCGGGGGCCGTTAAGAGACTGACTGACGGTGTACTTTTTATTTATTTATTCCACAAAATCACAATATAAAGTACAAAGATTATAGAAATTTAATAAAATACACAGTGATTTTAGCCTAAGCGTTGGAAATAACAAGAAAAGAGAAAAAATTTGTCAGAAAGAATTCTGAGATGTTATAAAAAACATACTGATGTAGTAGTTGTTTAATTTTTCTTTTAAATTTTTTGTTTGTTAGATTTTTTAAATCTGAAGGTAAATGGTTACATACTTTAATACCTGAATATAAAGGGCCATTTCGAGTGCGACTATATTTATAGTTTGGAGGTATTATGTCTTGTTTTCGAGTGGGATATTTATGTCTGTCATTTGGGGTAACAAGTTCATTTTGATGCTTGTGAATAAAAATGGTCTACAAGAAGTTCTAGATTTTAAGTTGAAAAGCGCTCTAATTGCTCTTTTTTGAGCCATGAATACGGAGCCTGCGGATACAGAAGTCCCCCAAAATTCAATACCATATTGCATTATACTATGAAATTGAGCGAAATACACCGTTTTTGCTACAAATATGTTAGTATGTTGTTTTATTGTTCGCAATGCAAATACATATTTGCTAAGAGATTTATTTTAGTTGATTTGTATGAAAGTTCCAGTCAAGCTTGTTATCAATGTGTATGCCTAAAAATTTTATGTTGTGAGAAGAGGTGATAGTTTGTTGACCTATATTTATAGTACTTAGTATAGTACTTATATATATATATATAGTAATAAGTAGAAGAAAGTAATAAAGAATCTTTGTTTATTCCGCTGAAAATTATGCTGGTATCATCGGCAAAAAGAGAAAAATAAGCATTGGGAAAATTTACAACCAAATCATTGATATATATAAGAAATAATGTTGGTCCCAAGATAGACCCTTGAGGAACTCCGCATTGAACATCGATGCAACTCGAGTCGTATTGATCGCACCTGTTATTGACGGTATGATTAATTCGTACGCACATTTTACGGTTCGATAAGTAAGACTCCAACCAATCATGTGGTGCACTTCGAATACCATAATAATACTTTTCTAATAAAGTACCTCTGTACGTTCTTTTTATCTTCGTCCACCAGGTCGTTAGTTTTATGACGTTTCATGGATGATGCTTAACTTGGCGGAAAGGAATTTTGAAGTCATACAGATTTACATTGCTACTGCGAGTGTACGTGAGTAGCTGAAAAGGAAAGAAGCTTCTCGTCATAAAGTTTAGGCTCGTATACTTGCTTTATTGAAAAGGAACAGAACTTTGGGTCATAAAGATTAGGATATTTTATACGTGATTTCTTGAAAAGGACAAGACTTGAGATTAAAAAGGTCTTCGGTGAAATTAGTCGTCGGAATTTTGAGGATTCAAAAATGCAAAAGTTTTGTCACATCTTCTGTGCATAACCTGTCTGTATGACCGCTACAGTGTGTCTAGCACATTACCGAGAAAATGTATTTTTTAACGGATTAGAGTGTAAAATAATTGTCTACTCATTTATATAGCTCTTATCTTATTTTAGTTTGATCATCTTGTTCCCCATAAACGTGTTCATTTTTTTGTACATTAACAATACAATCATAAAATATAAATGAAGATAAAACTTAATCAATGTAATAATTTAATATTGTAAATGATGTTCTTCTTCAAGTGCCTTGTCCTCTTTAAACGTTGACAATCATCAGCGCTATCTGTAGTTTTTGGACTGCTTTTATAAAAAGATTAAGCGTTATGCTTAAAAGATCTGATAGCTTTATGTGCTTAAGAAGCTGGATAGCCATAGCCATATATTTTTACAAATCCGGTCCTGTTGGCAACCGAGAAATCGACCGCGGCTAGGGTCCATATCGACTACCGTCTTTGACGACCACCGCGCGGTCTGGAAAGGTCGAGCAACCTCTCGAAACCGCGCCGCGAAGCAGATAGAATAATCTAGAATCGTGATATGGAAGTATAAAAAGAGCAGCGGTTATAACAAGGGACAGTATTGGTTTTAAAAGTGTTTATGAATTAAGTAAATAGTTATAAAATGTTGTAAAAGTTGTATATTCAAGTGATTTATAAAAGTAGAATTTATTGTATTGAAATAAACATTGTTTTGTTACTGTATCGAGAGATTTAATCGCCGAACCCACGGAAGAACTAAAAGTCTTAACAATATTTATTTTTGTAAACAAAAGGATAATATTTCTACATTCTTCTCACAAAAATTCAAAGTTAAGGGGTGTACTTTAGTTTTATTTTTGCTACTCTGTTAACAGATCAAGGCACAGTTTATTACTAAATTAAATTATTTGTGTTAAAAAAGTAATTTACAATTCGGATAGCGTGCTGTGCTCACCAAACGAGCGGATTATAATTTTTCACATTCTCTGGATTTAGACACAAGATAGAATATCACTTTTTGGACAAATCTAAAGACAAAATATCCCCGAACTAATTTCGGATTTGTTGGGGCGGCGTGATGTGGATGTTGAGATTTGTGCACTGGATTTTATTGTACATATACCTTCAATAATTGCACTATACCTGTTGATTGTGACGAGCTAATTCACTTTTTCGTTGGGAATTTTGAAACTAAATGAAAATGAAAAAAATAAATTTTTGACGCCAGGATTTAATTAAAATGAAATCCTCTTTGAACTTTTCTCTTAAAAATTAAACAAAAATGGGATCGAAGTGTTGACAAAAGAATCTTCCCTGCGACAGAAAAAAAATTTCATAATTCGGTACAACAAAATAAAAAATTTGGTTTGTTTTAACAAGAGATGCACAAAAATCAGCTCAAATAAATTTTAAGATTAACAATTTTTTTGTGAGTTTGGTAGTAACTTTTGATTAGAATAATAAATATGATTTTGTGTCCAAGAGTTATATTTACACAAAAAAATATTTAAAAATGATACTAAAAAAAAAGAATCTATGGAAATAAGAATGTAATAAAAAGATAAAAAACTATTGTCCCACTAAACCTCTAGAAGATGTGTTACCTAAAATGCAAAAGTCACGTGAACTAATCAATAACATCGGTGTCTAAATCCGCTAAAAATGGATAACCTCTAAATAAATCGGTAATGAAATTTTTTTTACAATCGGAAATCCCAATTCTATGGATTTAAAATTCCTTTTTGATATGAAACGTCAAATGCGGCGGGTGAGGGTTAAACCGACTGTTGGCGTGGCGATCGTCAGTCTTCCGTCCGACCCAAAATATATTGGCTGTAGTGAATAACAAATAAAATATTTACGATATAGAGAATTACTAACGACAAATGACAGTGGTCAAATATGCGTTTTTTTTTTAATTTTTATGGGTTATTGTTTTCGTTAAAAATTGTTAGTAAACAATTTACGATACTTTAGCACTCATATTTAAAATATCAAAAAAAAGTGAGAAGAAAATGTAGCTTATTTATATTAAGTGATACTCGGCAGGGATTTTTAATTATGCCATATTTATTTCCTTTAATAAACTGTCCTTTTATACCTATTTTATATACAAAAAAGTTTTAATGTTTCACATTTTATATACTGTGGGAAGTACAGTGCCTGCACTTCTCAACTTATACATACATACATATAGTCACGCCTTTTTCCTAGAGGGGTATGCAGAGAGCACTTCCTTCCACTTGCTACGGTTCTTACACACATCTTTTGCTTCCTACCGACTTGTCCATTCACACCGAGTCACTCCGGCGATACTTCTCAGAATAATCTCCGCAGCATTAACCCTATTTTCATGCTTCTTCTGCCAAACCCAACATTTACTACCCTACATAAGTGTAGGAACCAACACACCTCTATGCATAGCCAGACGTGTTCATAAGGCTATGCAGTGCCCCATTTATTTGTTTTTCTGCCTATACCCTTCGCTCAATGTCACTGTCATACTTTTCATCTTTCGTAAACTTTGAACCTAAGTACACAAATTCATTTACTTGTTCCACTCTTTGTCTCTTAATCGAAACTTCACAGTTTGTCATGCTTTTTTTTCTTTCAAAACCATTACTTTCGTTTTGCTTACATTTATTTTCATCTCTTCAATTTTTAGGGATTATGTATAACATTGACCATCGCCTGCAACTCCTCTTCAGATGACGCTAATATGATTTGATCATCGGCGTAAAGAAGGCATTTGACGATCAAATAATTCATTTTCAATCCATACGCATTTTCTTTCAAATCTTTTAAACAATCGTCTATGTATAAGATAAACAGCCGTGGCGAAGCTACACATTCCTGTCTCACACCTCTTTCGATGTTAAACCAGTCCGAGTAAGCTCCGTTAATCCTGACACAAGCAGTGGAATCCTCGTAAAGTGATTTCAGTACTCATTTTAAACTACTGCTTACCCTATACATAGACATTGTCGACCACAATTCACTCCTCACCACTCTGATATATACTTTTTTCGAATTCGTACTTCCGTTTCGCTACTGATTTTACTACTAGTTACGTAATCGATTTTGTCGACCAATCACGAGAGTAAACTTAGCGAAATGACAACAGTCTACCCAATCACGAGTAGACGGACATGGGCGTGCGGAGAAAGAGATAATGAACTTGTGTGTGTTTCTTTAACAAAATGATTTAAAGCCATCTTAGTTCCTTTGTATACATAACGTTGCATCAAAGATAAAATTTCCGTTAGCAGATTTGCGGACATATTCATAGCGTAAATGGCGTATTTTCGAACACTTTTGACGTTTGTTAGTGGAATATTTATCCTAGTTTCTAACTAATTCCCTTCAGCAGTGTGTAATCACCGAAGAAATAACTAATATTACCGTCTTAGTCAAACTGCTATAAATTAAACTCGACTTAAAGACTTAAACTGTCGTTTTCGACCTCGTTCTCCAGCTTAACAATAGATTCTTTGATAAAGAGATCAATATTTAATTTATTTATTTAGGGCTTCCGGTTAATCGGCTAATGCGTTATTTCTGCAGATAATTGTGACGGTACGCTATTTATAACCCCGCATTATAAAAAGTCAGAAGGCGATAAACTACACGCGTGCTTTTATAATTTTGCACTATATCTAACCTCAAACGTTGCAACTAACACTATAGTGAATACAAAACAGAAGATGTTTCACAGCAGTATAACCATCATCCATCAAAATATTCAGTTTGCGCAGCGTTTGCAGAATAAATTATTTAAAGTACTTTGAACACATCGTTCCATAATAGTTTATGTTGCTGTACTATTTATTTACAAATGAAGTAACATTATACTTATTTATATTGGTACCTATATTGCAAACTGTCTGCAAAGATATTCATTAAAAGAGTAACGAATGAAACTGAGAAGATGATATGGGATGTGCATGCAGGATTTAGAAGAGGAACGAGATGTATGGATCAGGTCTTTTCATTACGAGGTATACTAGAAAAAATTCTTGGCTGGAAGTCAGAAGGTCTATTGCGCTTTTATAGACTTGGAAAAGGCCTATGAAATAGTGGTGAGGAGTGAATTGTGGTCGACATTGTCTATGTATGGGGTGAGCGGTAGTTTAATACGAGCACTGAAATCACTCAACGAGGATTCCACTGCTTGTGTCAGGATAAGCGGAGCTTAGACGGACTGGTTAAAAATTGAAAAAGGTGTGAGACAGGGATGTGTGGCTTCGCCATGACTGTTTAACTTATAAATAGACGATTGTTTAAAGATTAAAAAGATTAATTAGTTGATCGTCAAATGCCTTCATATTAGTTTAAACCCGTTTTGTAAATTGGAATCAAAATTGAATAACATTAAAGCTTAGGAGGAACCCAAAATGTCTTTATTAGAGTGGTCATTTATGAATAAATTTTGTAACTGAGGTTTATTATATTTTTTATTCGATACGATCCATATACACCTTCTTTGATGTGGGTTTCAGGTCACAAGGGAGTTAAAGGTAACGAGGAAGTAGACTGACTTGCCAAGGAAGGGACAAATTCACAATTTTCCGTCTCAGAACCCATCTGTGGACCCTCCAAGGCTTACTTGAGGGAAGAGGTTTGACGCTGGGAAACAGATAAATCTCACTGTAATAAAGTGCCAGGACAAAGACAGGCGAAAAGGCTAGTAAGCCTTTCGCCAAGGGATGCCAAACAGCTTCTGCTCCTCACTGGACACTGCCCTCTGAGGTATCCCCTCAAAAAGATGCACAAAACAGAGTAATAATTGACGCTACTGCGAGAATTTCGTTGAAAATGCAGAACATTTGCTTTGCGAATGCCCAGCGCTTTTCTGCAAGGGACTTCAGTTTCTGAAAGTGGCCTTACTAAAGCCCTCCGATGTCAGGAATTTAGTCCTTAGAAAACTAATAAACTTTTTACGAAGTCGAATAGATAAAATGTTATGCACAAAACATCTCATAGGTCGAGGTGCTTGAAAGGCTGCATAACCTTCACGACCCCCCTACAATCTACACCTTGGAGTGTCTAGCACACTTAAAAAAGTTTTTCGAAATGAAAAATTCACAAAAATATCATTATCATTATCAATATTGCTGTCTGAAAACTTTTATAAATATATTCAAATCATGAAAAAAAAATCCGATGTTTTTTTTTACTTTTTTTGATAAAACAATTGACAGAAATAAATTGCTTGCATAAAGACAGTTTTACCAATTTTGAGAACGTATTAAAAGCACTTTGCACGACGGGATTGTGATATCCCTCGCGCCACAGCAGCGAAAACAAAGTACATGTTTACCAATATTTTCTAAATTACTTCTAGAATAATCTTTTAAATAATAATTGATGGATTTGCCAACTAAAAATTTAATTATACCTCCTCATTAATATAAATCGAAAATTTCCAAAATAAATGGGATACATTTAGTTACGCTGTCACATTTGTACACTCTAAAAACACTTCTATGAGCTCAAATTAACAGCCATAACAAAGTTACAGCTATAGCGAAAGTTTGTAGTTTAGCGAATCGAAAAATCAGTATTTTTTCTATTGTTATCGAGTTCTGGGGCGTCCTTTCCGATGTCTGATGCCGATCACTGATGCGTCTTGCACATACCCCTTCTTTTTTTCTAAACAGTCTTAGGAATTTTATTGTTTTATTTAAATATATGTTCCTTTTTTCTAAATTAATTCTTTGCCTTTCGATTCGTCCAACTTTGGACATAGGCTTCTCCTAATTTTTTTCAATCGTTTCTATTTTGTGCTTTTTGTTTCCATGTATTCCTCTTATTTTCTTTATGTCGTCTCCCCATCTTATCTGCCATCGTCCTCTTGCTCTCTTTCCAATACATTGTCTCCATTGTTGTATCGTGGTATTCTACCTATTATCGTTTTGTCTGGCGTTATAACCTGCGAAGTCCCATTTTAGCCTGGCTATGTATTGACCTGCATCTTTGACTTTTGTTTTGTTTTGTATTCAGTTATTTTGTTTTTTATCTTGTAATTTAATTATCGCTTCATGGCTCTTTGGGTTTTTTTTATTTTATCGATGTTTGCTTTAGTCAAGGTCCATGTTTGGCAGGCGTTTGTAAGAATTGGAAGACAATATGGATTTCTACAACTTCGGTCTACTGGAGATTTGCTGGCTTATGTCACTCAGCTCTGGACAAACACTATTGAAAAGTTTGGTGAATCCCGTGCAATAGCCTTGGATATATCTAAAACCTTTGACCGCGTTTGGCAACAGGCATTGTTAAGTAAATTATCTGCCTACGGTCTCCCAACCAAACTGCGCCAATGGCTCTTGAGCTTCATGCAAGATCGCTCCTTACATGCGGCAGTTGACGGTATTACTTCTGATGCGTTTAAAACCAATGCCGGGTCCCCCAGGGTTCCATCCTGTCCCCCACTTTATTTCTTTTACACATCAACGACCTCTCGAAAACCACCACGAACCCCATTTACAGTTTCGCAGACGATAGCACACTTGTCTCAACTTTTACATCCTATCGATCACTTTCGGTGAATGATACAAATAGACTCAGGCAGGAACAGGTTGATTCCATCAATAGAGATCTTAAAGCAATCGTCGAGTGGGGAACCAACAATCTTGTTCAGTTTAACGCCCAAAAAACACAAAGTGCCACGTTTTCCAAGAAAGTGAATTCCTCAAATCATCCCATCACAATGTCCGGAATTACCCTTGAACCAAGTCCCTCCATCTCGATTTTAGGAGTCACGGTGTCCAATAATATGTCTTGGCATAACCATGTTGCTAACATCGCAAAGTCGGCAAGCCAGAGGCTAGGTTTTCTGTGGAAAGCCAGAAAGTTTTTTACTCCTGATCAACTGTTGACGACGTACAAGGCTCAAATCCGACCTCTACTGAAGTATTGCTCGCACATTTGGGATTCAGCACCAAGACATTCTCTTCGTCTTCTAGATTCCATTCAGAAAAGAGCCATTCGCTTGATAAACAGCTCAACTCTCACAGATACCCTTCACCCTCTAGAACATAGAAGAAGAGTTGCAGACCAGTCATTGCTCTACAGATATTTCCATGGCAGATGCTCCAGAGAAATAAAAACTCTTGTACCACCATTGGCCACATTCGGCCGAAGAACTCGGCACGCTGATCAGTCTCACCAATTTACTCTCAAGATTGACACTACTAGGACCAATCTTCATCAAGAATCCTTCTTTTACAGGGCTGCTACGGAATGGAATAAGCTTCCAAAATCAGTTTTTCCAGAGAACTATGACCGCAGTGCGGGCCATCCGCAGCCCACACGATAGGTCTAGGCTAATATGACCCTTTTTTTTTACGTCCGCTGTTTGGTTTTCCTTGTTTATTTTTACGGTCAAATACCTCCCTTAAGAAAATGTCGTTCTTAAAACAAAGAGATATACCCCAGGTGGGTAGGATAAATCCGGAATCCCTAAAGTCGTAATTAAAAATATTACTTTACTTTACTTACTTTTTTATCACTCAGTATATTAAAATATTTGCTACGTGATAATGACAAGAGGCACTCACGACGCAGAACGCTTGTGCGACTAGCAGTGTCTTACAAGCCAGGGGATGGGTACAGTGGTACAGGGGTAGTGACTTGACTTCTATCTCTCGTAGACATACTGTTTTAACCAAAGAGGGGTAAACTATTTTTCTTGCGCCACCCAAATACATTAAAATATTGTATCCTGTGTCCAGTTGAGAGGTCGGCCGCTGAAACCATTTTGGAATCAACAAAGACAAATGTGAGAGGCCTTTTTTTATAAAAAAAAATCCCAATATAATTTTCTTTTAATTTTATTAAATTTAAAACTACAGTGCACTTTAAGTCTCAACTTTTTGTTGGATAACCTTAATTAATCCTTAATCAGTTCATGTCATTTCAATAAAGTATATTTGTTATTTATTGGCACAAAGTGGTTCCTGACGCTCTTAATTTTTTTTACAGTGTATATCGATCGCCAACTTTGAAAACAGTGTCTTCATTTATAATGTATTAAGTGTTTCCCATTTGTTGCATTGTTCGATCGCAACTTGCCGGGTTTATTGTTACCACCGCCCACCCCGAGTCATCAAAATTATATCGGAATGTATTTTACCTAGACTCCGTATGTGAAAACCTACAATGTGTGGCTTTTATCATTCCTCAAAATCGAATTTCCAACGGTTATAGCAAACATTTACATAGGTTTTGACGTTGCGGTCGCAGGCACGGATTGATTTTAATTTTATATTACTCTTAACGTTTGGAAAATTGATGAACAGAATAAAAATAATACGTTGCTGCAAATGAAGTTTTATCCATTTTAACATAAATCATTAAAAAGAAATAAGTTCCATTAAAAATCTTTTTATTTTTACAGCGTTTTTCAGTTACTGATAGGAGATCCTCTCCCTTTTTTTTTATTTGTCAGATCCAAAAAGGCAAGAATAATTTTATTTGAAAGTTTGCTTCTCATTCTATCGGTAGAAGAATCTTGTAGACTTTAACGCAGAGAAAGGACCACGAAATAATGATAATCCAAAAAGTATATAAACATCATCATCATCTGTGGATTCACAACCCTGAGTGGGTTTTTGCCGACTCAAACACACGTCTCCATCCTTCTATATCGGGGCCATCTTCGATTTTTATGGCTTTTAGGTCCTTTGTAATATTATCTCTCCATCTAAGGCGGAGCCGACCCTCGGAACCTCCTCCCACACCAGTTTTAAACTTCTATCTTCTGGCATTCTTTTAATGTGTCCTGTCCACTGTAGTCTGTGGGAAGAAACTTCACTTCCAGCTCTTTTCCTCCCCTAACCAATGAAGATGGAACACTAGCAACGACTGCCCAGGAAAAAGCCAATATCTTTGCGCACCTATTTGCTGGAAATTCCACTCTGGATTCTTCGAGAAAACAACCCTCGAACATTACACCTATTGACAGTCACATGCCCGAGATCACCTTTCGCCGACGTACTATCAGAAAGATTTTGCTGGGTCTCAACACCAACAAAGCCTGTGGATCTGACGGAATCCCGCCGATTGTTCTCAAGAAATGTGCCCCCGAACTAACACCTGTTCTTTGCAAGTTGTTCAACCACTCTTACAATTTGGGAGTATTTCCGTCCAATTGGAAAATTGCAAGAGTACATCCAGTCCCTAAAAAAGGCAAAAAGACCCTACCTAGCAACTACAGACATGGAAAAAGCCATCAACATCGAGCTCATGAAATATCTGGAAGACTCAGGAATTATCAATGATAGGCAATATGGCTTTCGCCATCAGAGATCAACTGGTGACCTGCTCGCATACGTCTCACATATATGGCAGCTATCTATTGAAAAGTATTGAGAAACTTTAGCTGTGGCATTAGATATCTCCAAGGCGTTCGATCGAGTTTGGCACCAGGGACTCCTCGCCAAGCTTCCATATGGCTTGCCTCCTCAGCTGTGTTCTCTGCTTGCTAGTTTTCTCTCAAACAGGTCTCTCCATGTAGTGGTCGATGGAGTTTCATCTGACACTCTACTCATAAATGCTGGTGTTCCGCAAGGATCCATTCTAGCACCAACACTATTTTTACTTCACATCAACGACCTATTGAAAGTAACTTCATGTCCCGTACACAGCTTTGCCGATGATAGTACCCTCCATACCGCATTCTTTTCCAGGGCCCCTATATCATCCCGTGAAACCAGAAATGAACGAGGAAGAAATGTTAACAATATAAATATGGACTTAGCAACAATTCTCGAATGGGGATCCAATAACTTGGTAGAATTCAATGCAAACAAAACACAAGCATGTCTTTTCTCTAGAAAAGCCGATCTCACTGTGCCTAACATAACTTTGTCAGGAGTAACCATACCACTGAAGTCATCCATATCGATGCTTGGTATTACTATCAGCAATAACCTTTCCTGAGAAAATCACGTGAGGTCCATTGCCAAAAGTGCATCCCAAAAACTTGGTTTTTTGTTTCGTGCCAAGAGCTATTTCACCTCCAGTCAGCTGCTTATGATCTATAAGGCACAGATCCGACCTGTACTGGAGTACTGTTCCCATATTTGGAGTGCAGCACCTAAACATATCCTGAAGCTACTGGATTCTGTCCAAAAAAGGGCAATTCGTCTCGTTGGTGATGCCTCGCTTACAAACTCGCTCACTTGTCTGGAACACCGTAGAAAAGTTGGCGATTTGTCTCTATTTTATAGGTATTTTCATGGGCGATGCTCTTCTGAAATATCAACAATCGTTCCTCCATTGGCAGTCTCTTCGAGATTAACCCGTCAAGTTCAGTCTTCACACCACTTCGTGGTCACTTTGGAGACCTGCAGAACATCACTTTCCAAAGACTCATTCATCCAACGAATTGCGAGGCTTTGGAACTCATTGCCTAGGGAGGTGTTCCCCGAGGCATACAACCTCCAGAAATTTAACAGGATATCCCTTTTCGTGGGAACCAGAACATAAAAAAAAAAGTCTCCTGGCCTTTATTTCGTTTATTATGTTGGTATCAGTGTGGAGTTCTTTGAGTTGGTTTTTATTCTATATTGCCCTGTATATTCGTCTCTAGTTGGACCAAATATTTTTCTTAGCACTTTCCTTTCAAAGACTTTAAGCCGTTCTTCGCTTGCAACCTTTAGTATCCAGGTCTCACATCCATATATTACGAAAGGCCTTATAATTATTTTGTTTATGTTCAGCTTAGTTTCTTGGTAAGTATTCTAGATTTTATTAGGTTTTAAAGAACAAAAAGGCATCCGTTTGCAGCCTGTATCCTGTTATTTATCTCTTCTGTGATGTCGTTGTTTTCACTAATACTTGTACCCAGATAATTAATTTGTCTTGTCCGCTCAAAGTTGTAGTCTCCGATAGAGAAGTTTTGTCCTACTCTATCTCGGTTCCGATTATTTCTGCTGAGGTACATATACTTGGTCTTGTCTTCGTTTATTTTAAGGCCTATCCTTGCTGCTTCCTTTTCGAACTTATGAAGGAGTGTTTGAGGTTGATCCTGCTATTGTTAATCACATCGACATAGTCTCAAAAGACAGGAGCAGGTTGGGTCCCTCTTGATAAAAGATAGCAGTTCGCTTCTCGATTTTGGAGTTGCTAATTATATATTCCAATGCTATGTTGAAGAGTACGTGTGAGAGGGCGTCACCTTGCTTGAAACCATTATTGATACTAAGGGAGTCGGAGAGACTCTGTCCCACTCTTACTCCACATCGCGTCCTTTTTTTTTTTATAAAAATAGTCGCAAAAAGGGTAGACCTATCGTGTGGGCCGCGGACGGCCCGCACTGTGACTATTATAAGGGGAAGGGATTATAGAAAGGAAATGATTGTGGACACGCTTTTTAAAAAGTTGTAGGTCATAGTTCTCTGGAAAAACTGATTTTGGAAGCTTATTCCATTCCATAGCAGCCCTGTAAAAGAAGGATTCTTGATGAAGATTGGTCCTAGTAGTGTCAATCTTGAGAGTAAATGGGTGAGACTGATCAGCGTGCCGAGTTCTTCGGCCGAATGTGGCCAATGGTGGTACAAGAGTTTTTATTTCTCTGGAGCATCTACCATGGAAATATTTGTAGAGTAATGTCTGGTTTGCAACTCTTCTTCGAAGTTCTAGTGGGTGAAGGGTATCTGTGAGAGTTGAGCTGTTTATCAACCGAATGGCCCTTTTCTGAATGGAATCTAGAAGACGAAGAGAATGCCTAGGTGCTGAACCTCAAATGTGCGAGCAATACTCCAGTAGAGGTCGGATTTGAGCATTGTACGTCGTCAACAGTTGATCAGGAGTAAAAAACTTTCTGGCTTTCCACAGAAAACCTAGCCTCTGGCTTGCCGACTTTGCGATGTTAGCAAACATGGTCATGCCAAGACATATTATTAAACACCGTGACTCCCAAAATCGAGATGAAGGGACTCGATTCAAGGGTATTTTCGTACATTGTGATGAAATGATTTGAGGAATTCACTTTTTTGGAAAACGTGGTGCTTTGTGTTTTCTGGGCGTTGAACTGAACAAGATTGTTGGTTTCCCATTCGACGATTGCTTTAAGATCTCTATTGATGAAATTGACCTGTTCCTGACCTTGTTACAATTGTCAAAAAATTCTTGGCTAAAAGTCAAAAGGTCTACTGAACTTTCGTAGACTTGGAAAACGGAGCTTACACAGACTGGAGTTCTAGGGTCAAAGTAAAAATAGACATGTTTTTTGGTAAATAATCCACAAAGACTACTACACAAAAGGGAACAAGTTTTAAAGAGGTCTTGGATGGAAAAAACTTTTGGTAATTCATTAGTGTATTTACTCATTGTTCAAGTTCTTTGAGGTATTGAAAGAGCTGGGGAACGGACCATAAGAGACAGCTCCTAGGAGAAGACCTGTTCAATTATTTTGTGAAATGTTTAAAGTTGTAGGATGTTGTTATTATTAAAAAGTTGCACTGGATTATCTTTGTAAAAAAATATTGTTGATTTGCATTATCGATGTGGTTGAGCTCCTAGGGTTGATTTTTATTATCCAAATGTTACGTTTGGTCACTACCTTCATGAACGTTATACTTGTAAAATTTATTGAAAAATCCAAAGTGTCAAATCTTGAAATCGTTTGTAAGGAGAGCTCATTTTGATTTAAAAATCTAATCGTATTCAAGCTTTACCAACGAATATTAATTTTTATAAAATTATTTAGGTATAGAAAGATATCAAATCCTGTACTGGCTTTTCACCGATTTGTGACAATAATTCTCCGTGTTGGCACTTTCATTGTTTTTATTTTTAGTATGTTTGTATTAGTTTTTTCGGTTGTTTGTTGGCGACTCCATTGGAAACGGCAAACACGAAATATTTTTTTACGATGATTAATAATTATAAAAGCAAACGAAGTAAACACGAAAATAAATATGAAACTGGAAAAATCCACCGGTTCTAATTTTTAAATACTACTATATAAACCGTCTTTAGAAACGTAAAACCTAATTAAGGTTGTCCCTTCTACAGTTCCATTAAAATTATATCTCTGATAATTTTTTTTATTCCTCAAGTACTCGTAAATAGTGTCGCGTACCGTATTTTGTTGTAACTTAAATATATCTTTCGTTGTAAATGGTGTTGCATACCTTGTTGTGGTTGAATTCAGTTGTTTATCGCTGGAGATTGAGTGAGGTGTTTTTGTTATTAGATTTTGCTTTGGTTTTTGGCCTCGATTGTTGTGTGTTGTCGGTTATATTATTGTTTGGTTTGCATTTCTGTGTGGATGGGGCTGGCTATCAACACGGACGAGCGCGATTCTTGGTGTGGAGCATGGACTTGCGAATATTGTTGTTTGACGTCAATTCCGTGTCATTTCTTGATATCCGGCTTGGGAAGGAGTCCAGTCGTGTGGAGACAGTCTTGGGAGTGGTGAGGTGAGAGTTTTTGGTTCGGTGTGATATTAACAAGTGTGCGAAGCCTCTACGGTTTTCTTTTCATATCTGGCTGTATTTGGGCCATCTTAATTTGATTTTGAAGAAAGATTTTTAACTTGACCATTCTATCTTACCTTCGTTGTTGATATTTTGGATTTTGGTGTCGAGTTAAAATAACCGCATGCGGGATTTATTTGAGGGAAGCCATTGTTAATTAGCAGGTGCCGTTCCATAACCAAACCGGCCACAGGAGTAGTGCATTCGTATACCCAAAGTTTACAAGTGATTATTTTTGAATATTTAACGACGTGACTTATTTTTGACACCACGATTAAGTTTTGTTTTAATTTATCAATATAGAAAAAAAAAATCTTTATGTTAATGGTAAAAACCTGAGTAAATTAGCAGCCTTATGTGAACGTTTGATTTAGTATTATTAAAAAGTTGACTTATATACGTTTTTTTTGGTAACTTGGTAAAGTCGGTTACTCTTACTTTTGTTTTGGTTATTTTGTAAAATTGTGAATTTTAAGTTTTTGGTTTGTTTTAGCAGAAAAATTTACCATAGCTGTTGGTTTTGACTATATTTGTTATAATTTTATTATTGAACTGTGCACTTTGATTTATTGTTAGCTGTTAATTTTGACTATATTTGTTATAAGTTTATTATTGAACTGTGTACTTTGATTTATTGTTAGCTGTTAATTTTGACTATATTTGTTATAAGTTTATTATTGAACTGTGTACTTTGATTTATTGTAGGAGTAAAGTATCCAATATATTTTAGCTATAATTTCATTTATTTAGTTCACCATAACCTCAGTTGTTTATCGTGTGGCTCTGCTAGTGCCTATAAGACTCAGGGGTTTCCGGCTTGAACCGTCTAAGTCGGTGGCGCGGCTCACTTTTATATTTTTTTTTCTTCTACCCTCTACGGCTGAGCTCGGGCATAATTTGCCAGTAGAGAGACCGCTGGCAGAGTACTCTATAGAGAACGAACAAGACGTGGCAAAGTGTCTGTCGGTTCTTAAATAGTACACTAAAATATGAAAATATAAAATGAGATTAAATTAGATTTTAATGAGGTTTAATGTTTTGGTTTTTTTTTTGAGAGTGGAAAATCATCAACCCGGTTGCCCAGTCGCCAGGTAGTGCCAAATTTTTACTGACTAAAAAATCACTCTGTATAGGATAGGAAAAACGTCCTCCTGGAACCACCAGACTGTATTACTTCGGGATGGACTCCTATTTTTGTTGATGTTGGGGCTATTCTGTGTTGTCAGTTTATTGCATTAGTCTGTTCATATCTTTTCTCTTGCCGGACATAATGACAGTGGCTGTTTGGCTTATTTTGTTCCAATTTTCTTTTTTTTGTAGCATTTTCGTAACTTTATTATCTGGGGTAACCCTTCCCATTTGTCTTTTTAAATTTTTCTTTGATCTGTCCATCTTGTACATTCAAAAACGTGTGTTTTGCCGTGTCGCGCATGTCACAATACATGCACTCATCGGAGTCACTTAAGTGAAAACGGTGCAAGTATGCTTGAAAGTCCCTATGCCCGGTTGGTATCTGATTTAGGTAGAAGTTGACCTTTCCCCACTTTCTGTCTACCCATAGAGTGATGTCTGGGATTAGCTTCTTTGTCCATTCAGCTGTACCGTCGTTTATCTCCCATAGTTCCTGCCATGTCTCTAACAGGTGCGCACAGGTTTTTTTTCTGGACTGTTTATTCTCAACCCTTTTTCTTACTTCTGCTAGGAGCTGTATTGGTGGTACCCAAATATTCGTTCTATGTTCGTACTACCATCCACACATGCGTCTTCAAAATGTAAACAAATATCTAATACAATTGTACATCGTTTCATAAACAAATGTAACGTGTTGCATTTCCAAATCAAATAGGTTGCCGGTAACAACACAGTTCACCAGTGTAAATACCAAAAGAATAAAAAGAAACTTGGGTGGGCCTAAGATTTTTTTATATGTACCATTTTAGATAAGCCATCGCCAGTTTATTATTTGCATCACTCATCAGTAAATACAGTCCACTATATTTGCATCTCGAGCCTTATAGTGTGTACATAGGTCCTAAAGTTACTTTTACGTAAAAAATAAAAAGACATGTTATTAAAGTTGCTTTTCTTGGTTGCAATAGCTTCGATTTTCTAAGAATTCTTAATGTAGAAGCCATTATGCCAAACACATTTTTAACTTACATACTAAGAAATGCTTTCGCGGCCATCGTTTATTGGTGAATGGTTTTTTGGGTTTATTGGCCGTCGTAAGTCTGAGTTAATACTTGACCTTTTCTCCATCTCGAGTGGATGGCATCTTCGGGAGATGTAATGTCTGCTTTTTAAGGCTGATGGTTTGTGACATTTGTATGTCACGATCGCAGGTTATACGTTTTGGTGGGCGGGGCATATTTGAGGGCTGTTCAGGAATTGGTCACGTTCCGGAGTTCAAAACGAATATAACCCGCGATCGTGACATACAAATGTTACAAACCGTCAGCCTTAAAAAGCAGACATTACATCTCCCGAAGATGCCACCACTCGAGATGGCGAAACTCAGACCTACGACGGCGAATAAATCCGAAAAATCATTCACTATCATTTTCAACTATTAAGCTTACAAACTCGCTCACTTGTCTGGAACACCGTAGAAAAGTTGGCGATTTGTCTCTATTTTATAGATATTTTCATGGGCGATGCTCTTCTGAAATATCAACAATCGTTCCTCCTTTGGCAGTCTCTTCGAGATTAACCCGTCAAGTTCAGTCTTCACACCCCTTCGTGGTCACTTTGGAGACCTGCAGAACATCACTTTCCAAAGACTCATTCATCCAACGAATTGCGAGGCTTTGGAACTCATTGTCTAGGGAGGTGTTCCCCGAGGCATACAACCTCCAGAAATTTAAGAAGAACACCAACTCCTACCTTCTTTTCCTTGGTTCCCACGATGTTCTCTGAACATTACAGGATATCCCTTTTCGTGGGAACCAGAACATAAAAAAAAAAAAGCGTGGTAAAGGCGATAATTTAAAATCCGTTGAAATGCCCCATACATAAAAAGTAGGCAGCTGCAGCTATTGTATAAGCATTCATTATGGATTTTAATTATTTATTTATTTAGCGTATGGCAACACATGATAAAAAACTTAAGACTAAAAAATGAACAATAAATTCCTAAATATAAATTTTCCATCCACGTAACAGCCGATGAGGTGGCCCTTCCATTATGAAAAAAGAAATAGAATAGGCGAAGGCATAAAGCGAATATTTTCTGTATTTTTATCTTTATACAAATATTCGGTTTCAGAAATAATAAGTGTGGATGGTTCACATTGTAAACATTGGTGTATAGGAATGCTTCCGAATACTATCACAGACCATTTCTGACTGCTGAATTTAAGACGTGGCATCAGTAGAAATGAGAGATTTAATTATCACCAGTTTTTATCGAAGATGTGAATCGATTTCACACTCCTATTTTATCGTAAAAAGACTTTTATGATGCCACCAGCAGTACGTAACTTCGATTTTCAATAACTATTATCAGAAATGTATTCGAAAGCTATTAACAGTCAATTTCCTGTCTCTTTTTATACGCACACCGAACAGTTTTTCATGTATCATGTTATTTTTTTTTAGATAAACTATATGTAAGTAATGATATACCTTGTATGCGGTAGGTATGGAACGCTCGAAACGAGTTTGTAGCAAACTTAGGACTAAATTGAAACACATGTTGCTGCTAATAACTGCGTAAAATTGTTTACGTTGA